>CM028344.1:732527-1932527 GCA_016618105.1 Dendrobium huoshanense | reverse complement strand
GAAACCAATTAGGACATATGGGTCATATAAACTTGCTTAAGAAAATCATCATGGATGATACTCCCATCATCTTAGATGATTTGCTCAAATCAAAGATACTCAACTGCCAAACTCATTTAGGCAAGATTTTATTCTTAGATTTTTGTTCTAATCATACAAGATGATGACATATCATCCTAGGTGATTCATTATAATCATGCCTAAATTAGTCAGGTGATTAAGGAAAGTAATGAAGGTTAGATTGATCGATCATATCATCCCAAACGATCGCAGGATAATCCTGGACGATTAGTAAGAAAAACCTTAGTCTTCTCCTGAATCACCTAGATGTCCCAAACGATCTGCTATATGATTAATTGTTGCAAATCTATTTTTCATGGATTATGTTTTGATGATTGACAAACACTGTTTCTCTTGGACTACTTGTTGCTTCTAACTTTTCAGGAATCAAAGATCGGACGATCAAGAAGGAGCCAAGTTCAGGATTGCGTAGGTTTAGGGTTGAGTCAGTCTATACGTTTGATTTTCACCTTTTGAGTCTACTTGTAATAGTCAAAGAGACTGATGCTATGTAACCCTTCACACACACACTTGAGAGACCTAGAATTTCTGTTTTTACTCATATCGGCCAGGACGATTTTTGGATCGGCCTGACCGATCAGCTTAAAACAGAAAGTCTAATTAAGGATTCTTAATTAAGGCAGACGACATTAACAGATCGTCCTGGACGATACGTGTATCGGCCAGGATGATAAGCTCAAAACAGAAAGAAGTAGCTGCCATAATCAATTATGACATACTATATTTTTAAATTATCGGCCAGGACGATCCTATGATCGGCCTGGACGATATTCACAAATTATTCCATAATTGTTCAGGAAATCAAGGGAGTAATTAAGGATGATTGATACGATCATATCGTCCTGGACGATCGCAAGATCAGCCAGGACGATCAGTCAAAAACCTTAAGTTACTTCAGGACGATCAATATCGGCCAGCCCATATCCAGGGCTATTGTCAGGACGATTTGTCTCTGATTTGAACTGATCGGCCCGGACGATCGTGAGATCGGCTCGGACGATCAAGCCAATTTTCAATCGTCCTGTTTTCCATCCAGGGCGATGCTCTGGTCGATCTTCATTGATTTGTACTGATCGGCCAGGCCGATGTCCATATCGGCCTGGACGATATTGTCGGCAACTTGCAATTAATGAGCTCTTTTGAAGCTCTTCTATTTAAGAGCTCTTGTTCAATGTTTTGAAAACCTTTTGCTGCTGCCTTGACCTGAGAAGACCTTGAGGAGAGAAAGAGAGAGAGGAGAGAGAGAGAGGATCTTGTGAGGGGGAGCTTATGAGGGGATTCACAAGGGTTGCTTCAAGGATCGCTCTGCGTCGTCTTCGTCTAGAGTTTCTCATCCATGGAAGGGTCGGTAGAGGTAAGGAGTTTGCTTTTGGTTTTGGTTCTCTGCCAGCTTCAGGAGGAAGCAAAAGGAGATAGGTTCTCTGCCTTGCCAGGGTGGCAAAAAAGAGGTTCTTGTGAGGGTTTCTCCGCCTAGCTGTGGGGGCTAAAGGAGAGTCGCGTTTTGTAGTGCAATACTTGGAGGGTGCCTCCAAGGAGTGGACGTAGGTCGAGTCGACCGAACCACTATAAATTTCTGTGTTCCTTTTCTTACTTCCGCACTTTTAAATTCCGCATTTATTTTTTGTGGTGTGATTTGGTTTATGCAATTTCCTTTCTTTGTGAAAAGAATTTTTTAAAATACCAATTCACCCCCCCCCCCCTCTTGGTTAGCTTGGGACTAAGTTCATAGGGCTTAACATCCCCATTGAACTTTCAAGTGGTATCAGAGCCTGATTCAAAAATTAAAGTTTGAAAACTTTTTGAATTTGATCCATGTCTAACTTTGGGAATCACAACACTACGGAAGGGTATTCTATTACCCGACCTCCTCTGTTCGATAACCTACCTTTTGATTTTTGGAAAACTCGCATGTTAACTTTTTTCAATCTACTGATTATCGCATATGGATGCTTATTCAAGAAGGTTATTCTCCACCTTCTCGTGAAATTAATGATTTTAAAACTGAAGTTGCTTTTATCGAATGGACTTTTGATGAACGAGATTTAGCTCAATTAAATGCGAAATGTTTGAATTGTTTTTTCTGTGCTTTGAAATCTGAGGATTACATGCGTGTTTCAACTTGCAAAACTGGTAAAGAAATTTGGGATAAATTGTGCATCACTTATGAAGGCACTAATGAAGTTAAACAATCCCGTTTAAACATTCTCTTGCATGACTACGAACTTTTTCGTATGAAACCTCATGAATCGATTTCTGACATGTACACTAGGTTTACTCAGATTGCTACTTCATTGCATGCACTAGGAAAAGAACTTTCGAACTATGAAAAAGTTAACAAGATTTTGAGATGCTTGCCTTCGTCTTACAATGCAAAAATTACTGCCATCACTGAATCTAAAGATTTGAACACCTATTCTATTGATAACTTGCTTGGCTCACTCATTGCTTACGAGCAAGGGGTGAATCAAAGAAATCTTGATGCAGGTGAGAAGAAAAAGGAGAAAACAATTGCATTGAAGGCGCACAAATCGGATTCTGAATCTTCCGGGTCTGAAAGCGATGAAATTGCCTTCATCACAAGGCAATTCAAAAGCTTTCTAAGGAAGAAACAAAAGCATCATCAAAGTTGGAGAAAAGGTAAGGATCATAAACATATTAAAGGATCTTCTGATGTTGTTTGTTTTGAATGCAGGAAACCTGGACATGTGAGAGCCGATTGTCCTACACTTCAAGATCATTCAAGCAAAGAAAAGGAAAAAGGTGAGGAGAAAGCTAAGTCTAAGAAGGAGAAGAAGAAAATCCAAAGAGGTTTCTGGGCAGAATCTGGTACTAATTCCTCTGAGACTGAACCAGAGGAAGAGACTACAAACTTGTGTTTCATGGGAGAAAATCAAAGTGATGAGGAAGAGGTATGTAAACCAACCTATGATGAATTGTTTGAAATTTGTGAAAAAATCCATACATCATACAAAAAACTTAAGAAAACTCATGCTAGACTAAAATTAAAACATTCAAATCTACAAAAAGAGCATGAAGTTTTTCTCAAAGATCATGCAACGATTGATTCAAATCACATGGCTCTCCTTGATGAATTTGATGAATTAAACAAGAAGCATTTGGAATTAGTTGATGAAAGTAATGCATTAAAAGCTTCACACACCTCACTTAAGGATGATCTTAAGAAATCTAAAGAGATTGAGAAAAATTTGAGGATTGAGAATAATACATTAAAAAGAACTAACTTGAGAATTCAAAATGATTTGGAAACATGTAAGAAAGCTAGGATGACACCAACTACTAATCAAAAGCCAGAACCTAGGAAGAGGCATTTTACCCAAACCATTTAAGAAAACCTTTTCCTGGAGTTCAATATTTTTCTTGTGGCATGCTAGGACACATCTCACACACTTACACAGTTCACCATAGTACACATTGGGTGTGGAGACCTAAGATGCATGATTCAAAGCATACCACATCTGCATTGCACTCTACGTTTCCTAAGAAGGAGCCCAAACCTGTTTGGGTTCCTAAATCTGACTGTTGTTGAGTTTTGCAGGTGTGCTCTCACCAAAGACCTCGTGGGAGCATAAGATAACTGGACCTAAGAAGGCTCGCAGCTCAAAATTGCTTAAATCCGCTGCTTTATCACTTGCTTGAAATCTTTAGCTTTTGTGTGTCTTTTTATTTTATTTGTTTGTGCTAGTTTTTGTGCTCACTTTGTGTTGTTTTTAATTTGCTTTATTATTTTATTTTATGTGTTTTTGTTTTTCACATTGTTCTTTATTTTTGGCCTTCCATATGATGAAACTTTTCAAGCTTTTAAATTTTGGAGTTTTGGAGATAGGGTTTAGCTTTTCTAAATTGGTTAAAGGGAGTAAACTGTTGATGTTTTCCCTTCTTCTGACTTTGTTTAGTGGCATGATTTTCTTCTCTAAAACAAAAGTCTAAACTCAGTTTAACCAATGGCTTTTCATCTAATATCTCTTTCTTATCTAACTACATTAAATTATATTATGCATAATAGCCAAAATTTTTAGATATCATTCAAGCTTTTGAAATCTTGCCATTGCATTTATCACGTGATTTTGATTTTGTGTTGTGAATTGTTCTTCCCTATGTTAGAGAGAGAGCTCATATTCTCTAATATTTGGAGGATGTACTCACAACTAAGTCTTTTTCTTTAAGGGTATATTAAAGAGTTTTTAGCTTGCAAGAGTTAAAAAGGAAAAAGGCCAATGAAGCCAAATTGAAAAGAAAACTATGTACACAAAAGTGTATCAAAAATCAAAATATGCTTAAAGAGCCAATCAAAGTGATAAGAGGCATAAAATGAGCCCACTAAATGCAAGCTATCCTCTCTTTGGTAAAAACTCTTAAAACTTAGAAAACTCATTGATTATGTGATACTTTCAAAGACTTGATTTCAATTTCCATGATTGAGAAAAATTACTTTGGTTTATTATTTATGAGTTATTTTAGTTGTAAACAAGTCTTGAATGGATCTTCTTATCCTATTTTGTTATTCCGAGTTAGGCCTCTATTTTTCCAAGAGAATTTTGTACCCTGAAGGATGTCCGATCTAGGATTAACGGAATCAGTTTTTCCTACCTTCTTCTGATTGGGATTTGTTAAATCTCTTGATCTCTTGGAACTTTAAAAGTTTAATGTGTGGAAAGAATTCTCATATGATGCCTCCATAAAAAAAAATAGAAAAATTAAAATCCAAAAATGTTCGGTGTTTGGTTTTCATTGTGTTGTTTTTATTTTTCTGTGTCGTTGACTGTTTTTTTTTTTTTGTTTTTTTTTTAGGGTCTTGATCATCACCATTCTTTTCTTGATTTCAATTCTAGTCACATCGGCCTGGCCGATATTTCTATCGTCATGGCCGATATGACAAATTCTGTTCAAAATCCATCTGCTGACATTTTTTCTATGCTTACTGCAATTCATCGTCCTTGACGATACTTTATCATCCTGGACGATTTGATCAAACTCATGGTGATAGTCCTGGCCGATAGTATATTTGTCTGGCCGATGCATTTTATGTGCATCGTCCTAGCCGATACACTGGATCGTCCTGGACGATCCACGTGTCAGCACGTTTTGATCTTTAAATTCGGCCCCGGATGATCCATTATTGGACCATCGGCCGGGCCGATCCACTATTCGTCCTGGACGATACACGTGGCAAGCATTTAAAACGTTTTAACTTCGGCTGGTACGATCAATTATTGTGCATCGTCCTGGACGATACACCTAATCGGCCCGGACGATCTGCTTTTTCAACGGTTGTCCGGACTGACTCCTCGGGCCGATAGCCTGTGTCTAATCGACCTGGCCGATATCTGATCGGCCAGGATGATTGGACCGCCTTTTTGACCAATCGGCCTGTACGTAATTATTGAACCATATCGGCCTGGACGATTCTGCGATCGGCCAGGACGATATGGCCGTTTCTTTAAATTCAGGCCGATCCAGCCATGATTTTCACTCTTCATCGTTTCTCCTTTTGTGTTTTTGCTTAGTGCTCTCAATGGCTGGTGGGAAACAAGTCCGACAGACTTCTGGGAGTTTCTCGAGAGCAAGGATTGACCCTCATTTTTGGGAAGCAGAAGATGAAGCCGCGTATCATCGTTATAAAGAGTGTGGAATTACTGTCTCTAGAATCATCAATCCTGTCCACATCTCTTACCCGGTAATGGATCTTTTCACTCACACCTCACTTTGCTTCATTCTATCTCTTGTTTTCCCTTTCAATTCAGAGTTTCTTTTAGAATTTTTTGCAAACCTTCGCATCAACCCTACCTTCACAGCCCTGATATCCTATGTGAATCGACGCCCTGTCGAAATCACATATCAGGATTGTGTTGATCTTTTACAGCTATCCACCACCGGAGATAAGCTGCACATAATCGCCTCTGACCCTGATTTTGACTGGTCCACGGCAAATCACTTTCTTCGCCAGACCAATGTACCTTACCATATTGGAGAGACTAGCTCTTTAGTCAGAGATGCTAGGACAATCCAACATGTCCTTCGCACCTCCGTCATTCCAAAAGCCGGCGACCGAGTCCACATCACCCCTCTACTTTCCCTCACTACCTTCTACATCATGGCTCATAGGGAAATCAACACTGCGGACCTAATTTTTCGATACATTGATCACCTAATCACAATTCGAGACCCAGGCCACAAAAGGAAACCAAATCTAGCCTTAGGACACATCATAGCCTATGTTCTTG
Source organism: Dendrobium huoshanense (assembly GCA_016618105.1). NCBI lineage: Eukaryota > Viridiplantae > Streptophyta > Magnoliopsida > Asparagales > Orchidaceae > Dendrobium > Dendrobium huoshanense. The sequence goes on along the minus strand of CM028344.1, from coordinate 1,926,204 downwards.
AAATTAAATACCAACTTCAATATCCCAATCCACCAAACCTCCCAACTCCCTTCTACTCAAACAATTCCTTCAGCACCCTTCACAGTACTCGTCTCCACCCTGAAGAACCTCGGGGGGCTAGAGAGGAGGAGGCTCCCGCTCCAGCTCCCTTTCCTGACCCTGCTCCTCTCCACCAATACTCACCGGTTGATCAGTTGATTGAGAGATTTGATCGTTGGGAGACCCGGTTTGACGCCTATGTTGCTGCCCAGGAGCAGCAACACTCTAAGGACATTTCCCGTTACGAGCATCACCGCGCTGAGAATTTAGCCCGATTTGACAGTTTTCTTACTCACCAGCAGCATCAGCATGACCAGGACATCGCCTGGTTCAATGCTCAGTTTACCACGCGTGCCAGTTACTTTCAGTAGCCACCTCCACCACCTCCATCTGATGATCAGGATCCCTCGTTCTTTTAGTTTGTGCTTTGTGTTGTTGTTTCTTGTCTTTTTATAGTTTGCTTGTTAGTCTTTTGTGATGTTTTTCTGTTGTTTCTAGACCCTCTTTTTGTGATGACAAAAGGGGGAGTAGGATAAGGTGTGGCAGGAAAAAGTTGTTGTAACTTTGATTTTCTAATGAACCTATTTTTGTTTAATTTTTCCTACTTGTGTTTGCCATCATCAAAAAGGGGAAGATTGTTGTAAATCTATTTTTCATGGATTATGTTTTGATGATTGACAAACACTGTTTCTCTTGGACTACTTGTTGCTTCTAACTTTTCAGGAATCAAAGATCGGACGATCAAGAAGGAACCAAGTTCAGGATTGTGTAGGTTTAGGGTTGAGTCAGTCTATACGTTTGATTTTCACCTTTTGAGTCTACTTGTAATAGTCAAAGAGACTGATGCTATGTAACCCTTCGCACACACACTTGAGAGACTTAGAATTTCTGTTTTTACTCATATCGGCCAGGACGATTTTTGGATCGGCCTGGCCGATCAGCTTAAAATAGAAAGTCTAATTAAGAATTCTTAATTAAGGCAGCTGACATTAACAGATCGTCCTGGACGATATGTGTATCGGCTAGGACGATAAGCTCAAAATAGGGCTTATTGATTTGTACTGATCGGCCAGGCCGATGTCCATATCGGCCTGGACGATATTGTCGGCAACTTGCAATTAATGAGCTCTTTTGAAGCTCTTCTATTTAAGAGCTCTTGTTCAACGTTTTGAAAACCTTTTGCTGATGCCTTGACCTGAGAAGACCTTGAGGAGAGAAAGAGAGAGAGGAGAGAGAGAGAGAGGATCTTGTGAGGGGGAGCTTGTGAGGGGATTCACAAGGGTTGCTTCAAGGATCGCTTTGCGTCGTCTTCGTCTAGAGTTTCTCGTCCGTGGAAGGGTTGGTAGAGGTAAGGAGTTTGCTTTTGGTTTTGGTTCTCTGCCAGCTTCAGGAGGAAGCAAAAGGAGATAGGTTCTCTGCCTTACCAGGGTGGCAAAAAGGAGGTTTTTTGTGAGGGTTTCTCCGCCTAGCTGTGGGGGCTAAAGGAGAGTCACGTTTTGTAGTGCAATACTTGGAGGGTGCCTCCAAGGAGTGGACGTAGGTCGAGTCGACCGAACTACTAAAAATTTCTATGTTCCTTTTCTTACTTCCGCACTTTTAAATTCCGCATTTATTTTTTATGGTGTGATTTGGTTTATGCAATTTCCTTTCTTTGTGAAAAGAATTTTTTAAAATGCCAATTTACCCCCTCTCTTGGTTAGCTTGGGACTAAGTTCATAGGGCTTAATATCCCCATCGAACTTTCATTAATTATAATTCTTCATTATCGAGATGTTTCTCCTTGACGACCCGAACTATCTGTTGTACGATAATCATTAATTTTGAACTAATTGTATAGGATGATCCAAGCATTATTCTAGATGATCAATTATATTTCTTCATCGTTCAATATATCTCTCGTGGACGTCAAAACTATCTTCTGGATGATATATGATCTTGAACTATTATACTGGACAATATCCACATCATCCTAGATGATCAGAACAAATAATATGTACTAATCGTATAATAGAACTAGATCATCCTGGTTTGGAGGATGAATTACACTAATCGTACAGGATGTTCTGTCGATCTCCCTAGATGATCTTTGATAGAAAGTTAAAAATTAGGGAAATTTTTAAGGACTTCTTTATAAGATCTATTATTCTTTAATGAGAGTACCTTTTCCTGTTTTCCTTACCTGAGAGACATTTGAGAAGGAGAGGAAGAGCTTAGGAGTAAGAGAGAAAATCTTATGAGAGGGAGTTTGTGAGGTGTTCACAAAGGTTTTTCCAAGTAAGGATTCGTGTTGTATTCTACATTTGTCATTCTTGGTTCCTTGGTGGCTCTAGGGAGGGCTTCATCAGCATTAGTTCAAGGTTCTTTGCCTATTAAGGAGGAAGCAAAATGAGTCAAGGTTCTCAGCCTCATCGAGGTTAGTGAAAAGAGTTTGTAAGGGCTTCTACACCTTGCTGTGGGAGCAAAAGGAAAGTCACTGTGGTTTTTGTGAAATACCTAGAGGAGAGGCTCTGGGGAGTGGGTAGGTCAATTTGATCGAATAACTATAAAATTTTGTGTGTTCTTTCTATTTTATTCCTGCACTTTATTTTTCACACTTTGATTTTTATGGTTGATTGTATGGTTTAAATCTCTGATTGGTTTCCTAATCTCTTCTGCATCAAGGGTTAATCTTGTTGTTTTAAAATATTTAAAAAGGTTTCAAAAAAGGTTTTAACTTTTTGTTAAAGAATTTTAAAACTACTAATTCACCCCCCTCTTGGTTAGCCTAGGGCTAGTTCATAAGAGCTAAATAACCCTAACAAACTTTCAGGTATATCTAATTTTAACTCATGGGCAGGTAGGTTGGAGGGATAGACTGATACATATAATAGTTGAGCTCACAGTTTTATATTTATTTTCATCCTCTATCTTCAATTGAGCTTTTCTCCATATGAGGAAGTCTCGATATCATACCTTCTAGATGATATAAACTCTCTAAACAAGTTTGTGGTGTTTATAGTCACCACAAAACTTTCCTTCCATCAATAACCCTTTTTATAATTAGGGTTTCAAGCTATAATAATCTCTTAAACAAAGAAACTCTTCCTTGGGAAATGAATTTTGCAGTAGCTTGCAATGCTGACAGATACACACACTATATAGTAATCCTTACCGAATGAGACCTCCCAGGAAGCTCATCAGAATTTATGTCATTCACAAGAACATTTGTAACCCTTAGAGTAGTTGCTGAGAATTCAAGCCCAGCAAATGGATGGTGGCTCTAATATTTCTAGTTTTGATGACATTATTTGCCAACTAAATTCTGACTCCTTGTCTAGTTAGATAGTGATTGGGGTGTCCTACATTTCTATTTTGTACAAATAAAAGGCAAGAGTAAGTATACATAAATGATACATCACCCACACTTTTAAACTACATAAATTATGCATAACAAATAACAGAAGCAGAAAAATTAAAATAAACTTAAAATCTTGCTCATGAATTTTGAAAGAACCTTATTAAAAGATTGATTTTAGAAAATATAAAGTTTAAGCCCATATTGGTTTGCTTATTATTATATCCTATAGGTGACTAGAAAGAGATAGAAAAAGAAACCACTCCCCAGCAGAGTCACAAAAAATTTATGGGCTCCTAAAATTTGTGCCCCAGCCACCCCACTGCCCAGTCTCCCCGTCGCCACTCGGTTGCTTTTTCTGCTGTCAGAGGGGAGTTTTAACACTTTAAGTTCCATTGGAAATTTTGGGAAGGTAGATTGGGTTTGAAGATAAGACACTACCCATAAATTTTACCCTCATTTTGTGAGGACTTTACGATCTAAGTTCTATTTTCCTGTAGGCGCAAGCTCCTATAGTTAATTACCCCTATTGAACATGAGAGAGAATTCTTAATTAAGGCTAGTCGTCATATAAATACATTTTATCAATATATATGTGGTATCCAATGTATATTAGCAATATGGGCTTTTAGTTTGAATGTTGGAAATTTGAGTTGAGATATTTGAGAAGTTTTGTATTTAAAATTAAAAAATTTACCATCTTGTGCTTAAAGTGGATGGTGGGGAAAGTGATGATGAGCCTGATTAAGATCCCATGGTTCCATCATCCCGGGCCATCGTGGTCCCTGGTCTACTTAGTCAGAGGAAGTAGTTGACCAAACTTGATAGAAGGATCCTTGTAAGTAGCCATGGGTTACATTATCCAAGGGTACCTTGTAGACCTAGAATGGATATTTTTCTAAGGAGAAATTTTTTAATCCACCTTAGTTGATAGAAGGCTTTGTGCCCTATCAATTATATCATATTGATTCAAATCTCAAAGATTTGAAGCCATTAGGGAGCATATGGGCTCTACCAATAATCATAATATAGTAGTTCAATTTTACGGCAAACCACCCGGTTCAGAGGGCCCTGGTCATAATCGTTTACCTGCAAAGCTATTTGACTATCAAACTATAGTTTTGGTTCTATTCGATGATGAAACCATCGGTTAGAGAATAAATTACTAGGAAGAGACATATTGAGAATGGATCCTAATTATATACTAAATTAGGCATTAGTTTTTTGTGAGCTAGAGTAGTTTTTAGATTTGTCCACCTTAGTAAATTATTGTGGATGATGGATGAATTTTTATGCTTTAAGTGTTTAATGGTTTATTTTTATTTTATATATTTTTGGGTTTTAGAATTTTAGGAAATTTATATTTTATGGGTGTTTGGGATGGCATTTTGAATGTTTTGAATTAACTCCTCTGGTTGAAATATTCATTCAACACGACCATCATCAGGGTGATAATGGGGAACTATTGTTTATTAATTATACCTTGTCAACTCTTTCTACTTATTTACAGAGGATTGAGTTCATAGGCTTTATGTTGTTATTGATGAATTTCTTTTGTCATAGACCTTAAAGGCATTATATGAATGTATATATGTTTGATAATTCTAGTATGTTGGCTTCTATCTATCTATATAGAAGGATCAGGCTCAAAATGGGGTTCATTTTTTGACTCACACAGTATCCTTAGTCCTCACATGTGTACCCATAACACTCGCCGGGGCCCATACTAGTATATGATTACTCTTGCCCTTTATTTTTACCTATGTGCATACATTTTATAGTGCATGTACGAGGACATATTTAGATATTTGATATTGAAAACATATTCGGGTAACTGTCATTTTAATGCAGCATTCTATTTGGAAGTTTGTACACACCTTCTATTTTCTTGTATACATAATGCAGATCTGGTGGCATGGCATTATACTGGTTATCTACTTGTTTCATACAGGTAGACCGTCACACAATATTTATTTCTTTCTACAGGTAGATTATAGTGCACTAACAAATTTACTGCTATATATTCATAGATAATTGCATTCACATGATGCTTTTGTTCATGGTCATTGCTTCAAATACTAATCTTTTAGCACCGGCTACATGCATTTATATTTATTGCTATTACTCTACATTTTGCGTCTAGATGATACATTGGATGTATAATAAATCTTCTGTAAGGGCTTATAGGATTTTATATACTCATACCCCTTCATTGCACTTGTTGTATATCAAATCCCTTTTGCTTATAGGGGATAAATATATTTATTGGCTGTTGAACTACTGTAGGCTGTAGCGATAGTTATATACTTATGTATTCGTCTATAGAGAATGTTATCAACTGTATGTAGTGTTCATTTGCAAGTCGATGTTGACTGTAGGGATATTGCAATGTTAGTTGCATGTTAACATGGATCGCCAGGTGAGTTATATCCATCACTAATTCCTTTATACATGTTGATAGATGAATGAATGTATTTAAGAGAGAGAGAGAGAGGCTCCTAAATTCTAGAGAGAGAAAATAGCTAATTTTCAAATTTTTTCAAATCCTAATCTTCTGGTTCCACCTGAATGGTGGCGGAGGGTCGCCGATCATCATTTCCTAATGACCAGGATACCTCAAATCTCCATTCTACAAGGTTTAACTATGATTCTAATTGTGGTGGATCCAAAGGTAGAAATTCTAGGAACCAGGAATTTGTGATCAAACATGGACCTTTGGTTATCACCGAAGGTCAATTTCTTCCAAACCACAATGTGGTTTCAGTGCTGGGCAAAGGTAAAGAACATTTGGAAAGTTTGGGAAAGAATATGGATCCGTCGATTCCTTCCTCTCCATCGAAGAATTGGTTGGCTGGTACGTCGAATGATTCGGAGGCATGAACTTCCATCGATTGTAAGTTGAAAGTAAACAGATTTTTAAACTTACCCTATGTTGAGGCGTAAAAATAGGAGTTTTTGAATTTGAATTTGATGAAATTTAAGGAAGATGAAGTATTGATTTCTAGTGTTGGAAATCAAATAACATGTGATCAGGATATCTTACCAAATAATTAAAATTTAAATTTGATAAAAGTTTGGTGTAAGAATCAGCATATAATTGCTAATTCAATTCATCCTGATTTGGAAGAAAATGGTGATTCGGATGTAGTTAAACTTGATATGAATAAGGTTGCTGAAAATGTTAATTTGCTTCAAAATTCTCTTGTGGTGAAGGTGTTTGGGAAATGAATTCTATTTTCTCTTTGTAGCATTGAATTAAGGCATCAAAGGGATAAATTTGGGTAGTTTCATATCTCCTCATTGGGCCTTGAATGTATTTTTTGTTCATTTCATTCTGCTCAGATTATGGAAGAAGTATTGAGTGGAGGTCCATGGTATGTGGGAGGACACATAATAGGAATGGATAAATGGACACCTCAATTTTCCCCTACTTCTTTGAAAGGGCTATCCTCACTAATTTGGATTTGCTTACCTCATTTGCCTTTACATTGTTAGGATGAGACTAATGTTACCAAGATTGTCTCAAAGATAGGAGTTTCTTTGTTGTTGGATGGGAAAATGTTCAAATGGGGAAGACATGAATTTTCTAGAGCATGTGTACGAATTAATCTAGACTCTAAGTTACCTCATGGAGTTTGGATTTAAGGGTTATATGAAAATTTTTTTCAGAAAATTGAATATGAAAAAATATCCTCTATTTATTTCAATTGTGGAAAAATAGGTCACAAAATTGAGATATGTATTGAAGTTGATAAAGGAGTGGGAAATAAAGTTTTAGATGATTCTCAAGGAATCAATTTGGTGAATTCATAAACTCTTGCATTAGTTTTTGATATGAAATTTAAGGACAAATTGGATATTGTAAATCCAAAAAATTCTTATGGTCCTTGGATTCATGTGAAGTTCAAGAAGAATAGAAGATTTCAAAAGCAGAAATCTCAGTCTTCAGCTGTGATGAAGTATCTTGAAGTTAGCTTGGCACCGGTTGAAGAGCCATCTGGTAACAAATTCAAATTATTGTCCCAAGTTTTTGCTGAAGAATTGGTTAGAATGGATGGTGAAGAACATGAATTGCTAGTCAAAGATAATAGGATAGATCCTGATTTTCAAGGATCGATGATAGAAGAAAAAAATTATCGATTTTAGTTTTGTTATTATTGAACCGGAACAACTAAAAGATGGTGACATAGATCCATGTGCTGAGAATGCAGGTATGAGAAAAGATTTGGATGATTGTTCTACTATACTAGAAAATAGAGGTTATTGAAGAACTTACTCTGGTTAATCATTTGAAGTGCAAGGAGCATGAGAAGGAGATTGAAGTATTGGATGGTTTGAAAAGTTCAATCACTCCTTTGGCTAAGGGAAACAAAGTGAAGAGTATTGAAGCCGTGATTGACGATGAGAAATTCTTTATTCCTTCAAAATTAGGGAATCCGAAGAAAAAGTTCAATAAAGATATGAATGTGTTTGGTCCAATCAAAGGGAGTCTAAGAGGAAGGAAGTTGGCTATTCTTGGTGATAGTGTTAGACCCACTTCATCATTTACCTCATGATATGGTTATAGATACATTTGAAGGAATTCAAGGTTGGCTTGTGGATTGGGCAAAGATGTTGAAGATTGAGCATAACAGAATTGGTGGAGATTGAAGTTTCCTTCTCAGCGGATGAATATGGATTTCATTTATTTTTATTTTCTTTGTTTACTTTTCTTGTTTTTTTTAGTTTTAGTTTGAGCATAAGTTAGAATTTGGAAAGGGGAACTAGATTAATGGAACCTAAGCATCTCTCTATTTTTTGTTTTTTACCAAATCGGGAATTCCGGGATACTAATCAACCTTTTTGGTTGTTTAATCTTTGGTATCCCCTCCACCCCAATTGGTTTAAAATGATAAGTAGAAGATCTTATTTTCATTATGATAATTTCTTTTTTATGAATTTCTTCTCTATGCTTAAATTACTTTTAATAAGGCTTCCTTTCTCTTTGAAGGGATTGCCTAGTTTCTAGTTTGTAATAGCTTCTTTTTATTTTAATGCTATATGCATCTTTCAAAAAAAAAAAAAAAAAGAATGACTGTATTTGATTGTGTATTTCAATGATTGATTCGTAGGAGTTTATGGGCTTTGTAGGTTATTCCTTGCTAGTAGGCAACATGCACTTGATGTACCAATCTATAACTTTTTTGCTTATAAGGTATTTGTATATTTCACAAGACATTAAGATGTTATTAATTGCACAAATACACTTGTGTTTGTTGCGTATTGTATTTATATGTTTATAGAAAATATCACCCTTTGCATGTAGTCTTAGTGTACTCATAGTGTTGATATGGTTCCCTCAGATGTGTTCGCAGAATAGTGGTCATATCCATGAAGCTTCCTACATTATTTCTTCTTGATAGGCTAGGGGAATTCATAAGTCCTATTGAAGTTGTATCGTTGTTGATCACAACTAGAGGGCATTAGCCATATGCTAATTATATAGATCATCTCTGTTACATCTTCAAATCCTTCGTATATGAGTATAATAAGTGGGGGCTTCTTGATGTTTTGAATGAGTTAGAAATTATATCGATTATATTTTGATCATCTTCTTCATAGGTCGAGCATAATGCAAGTGAATTTTTAAACTTTCCATTCTTCTAGGATAACATTAGGAATTCTATAATTTTTATCATCAGTGGAGATTCTTAAAGCATCTTCAAAATCCATTTAGCAATGGGCCCTAACTTGTTATGGTGCCCATCATGGTTCCCTTTTTTTAACAAATGTATGGTTGTTGAGGAACTACACACAATCATCATCCTCTAAGCATTCTAATGTTAATATCTCTTTCTTCTTATTAATTTCTTTTATAATCATTAGTACAACATAATCCATCAGAATTATTAGTGAGATTCTATTTCCCATACACCCAAGAACCAAAGGGGCAAACACATTCCTCTGCTTGTTTTATTTAGCTTCTTCTCCTTCAAAAAGTTACTTTATATAGGTTAGAGTTTATTAGACATTATCACAGCCTCCAAATACGACCTCTTCATTTGAAGGGGTTCCAACATATCTGTAGTGACCCCTTTCTTGCACCAAAGTTACTAGAAGTCACATTCTAAGAATGGAATTTTTTGTCTTTTTATTTTTATGTATATTTTGCAAGAGATTTGTTTGTTCAAATAGTTCAAGTTGCACTCAGTTTGTGTTTTTTGTATTAAAGTTTAGATTCTTTTTTATGGTTCCATTCAAGTTTAAATTTGCAAGTCTTTATTATATGATTCAAATCAAGCTTCAAATTATTTGAATCCAGATTGAGTTCAAGTTTATGTCTATTATAGTCTTGTTGAATTCAAGTTCATAAATTTTGTCCCCTACCATATCAAAATTCTGGTTTGAGTTACCTTATATAAAATTGAAGTTTAGTTTCATTCAATTTTATTCATTATATCCAATTCAAGTTCAAGTCCAAGTCTCCTGTCAGGGTAAACTTTGACAGCCTCCTGGCGTCTCCACCATTAAGGGAAAAAATCAAGATAGAATTTTCCCCTCCATGCCACATAAGCGCTTCAGGTAGATGTTCGGTGACACTGCGGCTGCATTTTTTTCCATCCCCACTATGTTACATGAGTTCTTAAGGATCTGTGGCACCTATTTAAAAGAGCATAATTGTTTTCCCATGTATAGGTACATAGTTTTATCATCCCAACGCTACATGAGCGCTTTGAGGCTTACTAACCTTGTCATGAGAATCGCACTGGCTTATCTCCCACCATGCAACATGAGTGTGTAGGGAGGTTTGCTAGCTCAGCCGAAGAATTAACAGTGGGGTTTTAAGTTAGAAAATTATACCTTCGAAAGTGGACCGATGGTGGATTGAAGCGAACGAAGGTTTTTTCTTTTTTATTATTAATAAATGTTAATGTTAATTAATTTAAACTAATTATAATTAATTATAACTAACCATATTAAAAAATATTTAATTATAATAATAATTAACTAGTTATATTTAATAACTAATTAATATTAACAAATAATTAATTATAATTAATCTTAATTTATTATAACTAATTAAATTTATACTAATTAATCATAATTAAAATTAATTATAATTAGATTTAATTATAATTATTAATTATTAATAAAAATAAAAATATAATTATTATAATTTTAATTAATTAAAATTAATAAAAATTAAAATATAATTCATTATAATTTAATTTATTTAACTATATATAATTAATTAACTATAATTAAAATAATTAACTATAATTTAAATTATTTAATTATGATTAAATCTATTTTATTAAAATTAAAAAGAAATTAACTTTGATTAAAAAAAATGAAGGAATTGATACAAAATTTATGTTGAATCCCATCGGATATGGGGATTATATATGATTTGAGTAGATTTAATGTAAGATTAGAACATGATTTTGGAACCATTAAATCTCACGTTGAGTTAAATCCTCTATGTTCCTCTATTGCTCTATAGATATACGTGATTTTGATGAGTAAGTGAATGGAAGGAGATGGCTACCTTCAAAGCGAGTAGGCTCCAATCATTGCTTATGATCAGAATGTCACAAATTTCACTCCAAAAGGAAGGTAATGTCATTGAATGAACAAAGTTAACAACAGCGAAGGTGTCAAAGAAGCACGTGATGAAGAGAAAGTTACCTTCATTGCAAGCGAACTCCTATCTTACTTCTAGTCAAAATATTGTACACTCACATTAAATAATTAATTTAGCAAACATCATTTAATGGAAAGTAAAAAAATTTGAGACAAAGAAGTAAAAAGTAAATTCTGGCCTAGCCTAGACTAGAGTTAGTTAACTTATCAAATCATTTAAAGTGTGTGCTAATAGGTTGTATAGCTTGGATATGTCCTGGACTAGGTAGTTTATTAAAGTTGACTAATGTTCAGGTTTGTTAGAGGTATAAAGGAGAAATTTAATTAGAGTTTAATATTAATGTATTAAAACATATTATAGAGTGTATTTTAATAGTTGATTAACTACTATCTTTGTTTCTCTCGAGAGTCGTGAAGTTTATTTCACCTTCCTTCGTAGGCCCGGGTTACCTAGTAGTAACTATTGTTGATTATGTTGATTTAATTGGTTAAGGATTATGGGTTGATACATTTAAATCAGATGATTAATTATTGGTTTGAATGATTAAATTATAATTTTCTATAATTTTAAGTGAATTATCTAATTTTTGAATTATTTGATTTATTTAATTACATTAATTAAGGGGCCAAATGTTAACGTTAAAAATTCAAGTCATTTAAAAAGTTTTAATATTTTTCCAAAGTACTAGACCTTAAGATGAGTAATTAAACTTTAAGTTTACTCAATTTGGAATTTTCTACATTAAGTTATCCATTTCTAAAGTTTTGACCTAATATTAAATTATGGTTGACTAGAGAGTTGACTTTTTAACTTTGACCTATTTTGTGAGTTTTAAAATTATTAGAAAATAATAGATTTTAATTAGAGTTGAATGGATTTGATTTTTTTTTTTTAAATTGGATTTGAGTTTTTAAATTAAATTAGAAAATAATAGATTTTAATTAAATTTGAATCATTGGTGATTTTTAAATTTGAGTATTTTTGAATTTTTAAAATTGTTTAATTAGAGGGGATTTTTAGATTTTGATTTAAATAAGTTCAAAATCTCTTGAAATGAACCTTAAATGCCATAAATGACGTAAGGGGATGTTTACAAGTATTTAGGAAATTTTTACATTTTATATTTTTTAAATTAATTAATTGGTTATTTTTCTTAAAAATTAAATTAATTTTAAATTAAAGGTCTGAACATATAGCTTCTAATTTTCTTAGATTAAGGGTTCAGTTATGAGAAATTAGATACAGTATATAAATTTTTAGAGTTTTATATGAATTAACTTTAAATTAATTAAAGTTCTAGGTCAAATCAATGGGATTATTTTGGGTTCCCTAGTTAGTGGACCAAATGGACCCAATTTCTAGTGAAACTTGGGCCATGAGTTCACTTGATCTAATGGCCCAAGAACAGTGAATTTGAATGTATAATTAATCCTTGAAGTTGGTTATCCAAAGCACCCAAGGGTTACCTTAGAATAATCACAACTCACTTATTAGGGCAAGGAAGAGGATGAAATCAATGGCTCTAAACTCCTTATCCTAAGCAAAATTAATACACCAAATCATAAAAAATGTTCCATTGGAAAGCTGCCATGATGAAGGGGATAATCGGGGGAGTTGTTTTGAGCTTAGAGGGGATGAGTTCAGGCCCTGGAGAAGCTTTGGTCTGGGCTCATGAAGGGAGGACCTCCAGAGCTACTTTGACAATTGCTCAAGTTGCCTCAAACCACTGGCCGTGTTAGGCTGAGGTGGAAAGATTATTAGAGGTCTGATGAAATCATCCATGAGCTCAATTGGAAAAGAGGCATCCCAAATCACTTGGATGGCTCGAGTTGACCTAAACAAATATAGTTTGAATTGACTTAGGTGTGACCTAGGTTAAGTCAGGTCATGGGATTGATAAGAAAGGTGCATTAGGCCAAGGGGACCCCAATAAAAGTGTTAATTGGCTCTAATCTTGTTTGTGGTTAAAACAGCCTAGGTTAAAGTGGTTTTGACCATTCTAAGCTAGCTTAGGGGTTGACCCAAGTCAACCCATTAGTCGGGCTAAATAGGGTAGGTGTATTAGACCTAGGGAAAACTGTTGAGTCTAGTAATTAGGTTGTTAAGCCTAAGTAAATGTCCCACGGCTACCAAGAGGGGGGTGAATTGGTAGTTTTAAAAATTTCAAACCCTCTTAAAATTAAAGTTGAACCGAAATAAAATTTTCTTTTAAAGTTTGTAGAAAAATGTTTTTCAACCACAGAGTTGTTAAAACTGAAATTTAAAATGCAGAAACGTAAAAGCAATAAAGTAAATGACACCAGATTTATAGTGGTTCGGTCTATAACCAGACCTACATCCACTCCTCAGAGGCACCCTCTGAGTATTGCACTAATACCACAAAGTGACTCTCCTTTAGCACCCACAGCAAGGCGGAGAAGCCTGTACAAAACCCTCTTTTCACCACTACCCGGTGCGGCAGAGAACCGTCGTCCTTTTACACAATCCACAGTGCTGGCAGAGAACCTTCGTCCTTTTACACTCTCCTAGTGTGGGCAGAGAACCGTCGTCCTTTCACACTCTCCTAGTGTGGGCAGAGAACCCTACGGCTGTTCACACTCTCCAAGTGTAGGCAGAGAACCTTCGTCCTTTTACACTCTCCTAGTGTAGGCAGAGAACCCACGTCTGTTCACACTCTCCAAGTGTCGGCAGTGAACCGGACCTTCTTGAATGATCTTCTCACAAAAATCTAGAAGGAAGAAAGAAAAGAGTGAAGAAATCCAATTTCACAAGTAGAGATTCTTACCTTAACAATCCAAGTGAAGCCTTCTTGCTCCAATGGTAGGAATCCTCCTTTGAATGCTCTCTTCCACTCTCCCCTTGGCTATTCTCTCAATAGGCACGAAGATCAAATGAAAAAAAAATTGGGTGGCAGTCTAATTTGAAGTATTTATACAAAAGACATGAAAAACCGCCCAAAAACTGCAAATTTCCAATTCTGTACGCAGTGGATCGTCCCGTACGATCCTGGATCGTCCTGGACGATTTTACTTAAACGATCTGAAACGACCCAATTTGTATATGTGTACGAAATGACTTCGTACAGCTGATCGTCCTGTACGAACTAGGTTCGTCCAGTACGAACGGTTATTACAAGGTCGGTTCTAGAAACTGCTGAAAACTGTCCTAAGTCGGTTTATCGTTTGGACAAAAATATGTTCGTCTGGACGAAAATTTTCCAGAGAGACGATCGTCCTGGACAATTATTTATTTCGTCTGGACGAAAATTTTCCAGAGAGCCAATCGCCGGGGACGATAATTTGGTTTCGTCTGGACGAAAAAAATGTTCGTCCGGTACGATATTTATTTTCGTCTGGATGAAATTTTTCCAGAGGACTGGTCGCCCAGTACGATGGTAAAATTCGTCTGGACGAAATGTTTACAGAGAACCCATCGCCCGGGACGATATAAAAATTTGTCCTGGACGAATAGGACTTAGAAAAAATTTTTCAAAGCAAGTTCCTATTCGTTCCAAATGCTCTATAGGAGATAACTGACAGATCGTCCAGTACGATATATATCGTCCTGTACGATCAGTATAGAATTTCAAGATCTCCTTATTTTGTGTGTGTGAGATTTTATTCACTCAATTACAATCACTCCCTTTCAAAATTAATTCAAAGAAAAGACAAACTTCAAATAAACAAAATTTCTCATGTTGAATTTGATTTGAAGTTTTCGTAGTCTGGAGTCTGATTTTCCTGAAATGTTAGTACACACAAGAGCAAGTGCAAATCTTCTGAAATTGTTAGGAGATAACTATTCATTTGAACAATAATGTTTGGAATCATCAAAACTACATAAGTTGCACAAATATAAATCATTCAAATAGCAACTATTCAAACAATCTCCCCCTTTTTGATGATGGCAAAACAATTATTATTAGTATGGTTTCAAGTTAAAACAAATCTCTTATCTCCTAAACTCCCCCTGAATTTATGAGTACATTAAAATAAGGAGGCATTAAAGAACAATATTTTTTGTTTTTCAAAAATTTTAACAGAAAACACAAACCACAAAACAGAAAACACAAACCACAAAAACATAATAATTTCTCCCCCTTTTTGACAGCAACAAAAAGTGAAGAAGAAAAAGACAAGAAATGTAAATAATAATATGAAATTCATTGTTAAAATTTAATCTAAATTGTGATTTGACATAGGGTATGCAATTTTAAACTAAAGATATTAGGTCAATCATAGAAATTCATAAAATTTATGAAATGATATAACATTGTAAGTAAGATGAATTTATCAAAGACATGATTCGATTTAGACATTTTGATTATTGAAAATCATTACAAGTGAGATGTAAAAAAAATTCTATATTTCAAAGTTCAATAGAATATAAATGAACATTAGATCAACTTGAATTAAGAGATTAAACGAATTTGGAAAGAAGAGAATTACCTCATGTGGTGCTTTGCACATCTTTTCAAAGTTTTGGAGCACATTTTTGTGCATTTGTCTTTGGTTGGGCTTATTTTGTGCCTCTTTTTCACTTTGCAAATTTTTGCGAATCCCTTTTGATTTTTGTACATTTGTACAATTTTCAAGAGTAATTTGACCAATTCTTTCCAAAATCTATAATCTAACATTTCAAATATTTCTAGGTGCATAAATATCATTTGAGCATAGAAATACAAAATAAGATAACATCAAAATTGCAATAACAATATTAAATTTTATGTAGTCTAAATGAATAGACATGAATTTAAAAATTCTAAATACAACAAGTTATAAATAAATTTAGAAAGTCTAGATTTTCTAATATAGATAATCTCACATTACAATCGAATTTGAGCACAATGTAGATTAAAAACAATATTAATGAAATTCATAAAGATTAGCCACATTTCAAAACAAATCTAAGACAAACAAACTTTCATTGATTAAAAAAGAAAATTACATAAAAACATTGAACTTAAAAAACATAACAACAATTACAATAACACATATAAGATAAAAAACAAAACAACACAAAAAAAATACAACAGACACACATAAAAAACTTCTACTGTTCTGGAGGAGGAGGAGGAGGAATGCCGCCAAAGAGATTGAAGTAGGAGGCCATTAACATTACATTGGTATTTATTTCATGAACTTCATCTCTAATATTACCAATGTCATGTTGCTGCTGCGTAAGATGAGCATCAAATTGATCAAACCTTTGATCAATGTGAGTCTCTAGTCTATCAAATCTCTCAATCAGATTCTGGTAATCTGATTGAGAAGCAGAAGCTTGCACTCCTTCTTCTTCTTCTTCTGAAGCACTGCCATGTGCTTTTTCTTTTTCTTTTTCCTCCCTGAAGAGCAGTCTGAAAGATGCATCGTTGTAGTAAACTGGCTCTTTATATTCCTCATCAGGATGTACTATATTGTACTTCTTCTCCAAAACATAAGTAATCAAGTGCCCTAAAGAAATGTTCTTCTTCCTCTTCTGATCAGAATGTCCTATTTTTGAAAGCCCATAGATATGATCTAGGATGAGTTGGGCTTCATCAATAGGTTGTCTTTTCATGATTAAAAAAGTTAGACAAGAGAGGAGAGGAGTAATGTTAATCCTATCACCAGCTTTAGGAATAATTGAGGATCTAAGGATATGCTGGATGATTCGGGCATCTTGGGTCATACCGGCCACTCTAGCAACATGATTGTCAATTGCATTTTCTCTAATTACCCTATTGATTTCATACCAATGGAAGATGTTTTCTGACATTAGGGTGTGGGCTCTATATCCTTCAGTTCTTAGGTTTAAAAATGCACCAAGGTCGTGCTTGGTGATCTCAACTTTTTTCTTAAAAACAAAAGAACTAATGATAGAGTGGTCAGAATTGAAACTCATGTTGGCTAGGAAGTAATGGTAGGTTTGCTTATTGTAGAGGTGGACAAGAGAAAGAATGAAATGAAATTGAGTTGAGGCGAAGAGGTGTAATACCCGAAATTTCAACTCCGTTTGGATAAGAATTCGAGACGGAGTGATTTTTGCAGATGCAAAACGAGGAAAAGATTCCTCATTTGCTTTGGAAAGGAAGTTGTCTGGGGCATTCCTGTTAGGTTTCTTCACCAAAACTTTTTGTCTTTTGCAAGAGGAGACCATAGTTGAGTTGATGTAGAAAGGGATTGAAAAAGATGTTTGAAAGTGTGATTGTCAAGTTTGAAAGCCTTCATATTTAAAGAAAAACGATACATTCGTCTTGGACGAAAATATTCGTCCTGGACGAAAAATTATCGTTCGTCTGGACGAAGCAATTTCGTACAGACGATCCAATTCGTCCAAAATGTAACGGCTTTTCGTATTCAACACAACTTACGATGCATCCCTTCGTACAGGCTTTTTGACTTGACCGATCGTACATACGAAAAAAAAATTTCGTACAGACGATCGAAAAGCGTTTCGTTTTAATGACTCTTGAAAACCGTCCCCTACAATGAATCGACACATGTTCGTACATACGAAAAAAATTTCGTACAGACGAAGTTCGTATTAAAAACTGTCTTATCCACTCAACCGCTGCATTCAATCGTCCCGACGTTTGAGAAAAAGAAAAAATTCGTACTGGACGATCACAGATCGTACAGACGATCCAATAAAAAAACTGCTCTCAAAACGGTTTAAATTCGCGCAAACTGTTTCTTAACACATCGTCCCGTACGAAAATATTTCGTCCTGGACGATTTCCTCCAAAAAAAGAATTTTTGATTTTAAATTTTTTAATTTAACAAAAACAACAAAAAACAATCAACAACACAGAAAACATAAGACAAAAATCATAAATCCAAAAACAATTCATACAAAAACACACAAAATTCACGAAATCACAAAAACAAAACACAACAAGTATCAATGTTGCAAAGACATTTTGGTTAAGCATTCAAATCAATAACACCAAGTCTTGTTCTTAAAGTACTGAAGGTATCAAAGGCTAAAGGTTTTGTAAAAATGTCTGCAAGTTGATTTTCAGTTGAAACATGTATGAGTTCAATTTCTCCTTTGGATACATGATCCCTTATGAAATGATGCCTTATATCAATGTGTTTGGTTCTAGAATGTTGAATAGGATTTTTGGAAATGCAAATAGCACTAGTATTGTCACAATAAATTGGAATAGTGCCCATAGTTAATCCTAAGTCAATCAACTGTTGTTTTAACCAAAGTACTTGTGCCACACAACTTCCTAATGCAATGTATTCTGCTTCTGCAGTAGATAGTGCCACTGAATTTTGTTTTCTACTAGACCATGAAACTAATGAATTTCCAATGAATTGACATGTTCCAGAAGTGCTTTTCCTATCCACTCTACAGCCTGCAAAGTCAGAATCTGAGTAACCAATAATTTCAAATGAAGAGCTAAACTTAGGATACCAAATTCCTAAGTTTTGAGTTCCTAGTAGATATCTTAAAATCCTTTTCACTGCTGTCAAATGTGATTCTTTTGGATCTGATTGAAATCTAGCACATAGGCAAACACTAAACATTATATCTGGTCGGCTAGCAGTCAAGTAAAGTAAAGATCCAATTATCCCTCTAAATTTCTTTTGATCAACAGATTTTCCCTTAAGGTCTTTATCCAACTGAACTAAAGAACTCATTGGTGTACTAACAGGTTTAGCATTGTCCATTTCATATTTTTTGAGGATGTCCTTAATATATTTGGTTTGACTAAGAAAAGTACCTTCCTCAAGTTGCTTAATGCTAAATCCTAGAAAGTAATTTAAATCTCCCATTAGACTCATTTCAAATTCACTACTCATTGTTTTAGAAAAATCATCACAAAGATGTTTATTTGAAGATCCAAAGATGATGTCATCCACATAAATTTGAACAATAAGTATATCCTTTCCAATTTTCCTTAAAAAGAGAGTTGTATCCACACTTCCTTTTTCAAAAGATCTTTCAAGTAGGAAGGTGCTTAACCTCTCATACCAAGCCCTAGGTGCCTGTTTCAATCCATATAATGCCTTTTTTAATTTGAAAACATGATTTGGAAATTTTGAATTTCCAAAACCTGGAGGTTGTTCTACAAAAACATCTTCTTCAATTACTCCATTTAAAAAGGCACTTTTGACATCCATTTGAAACAATTTAAAACCTTTAAAACAGGCAAAGGCTACTAAAACCCTAATTGCTTCAAGTCTAGCTACAGGGGCGAAAGTTTCCTCAAAATCAATTCCTTCAATTTGATTATACCCCTTAGCTACTAATCTAGCCTTATTTCTAATGACTACTCTTGAGTCATTCATTTTATTTTTGAACACCCACTTGGTTCCAACAACACTTTGATCTTTTGGCCTTGTAGTTAGTTCCCAAACTTTATTTCTTACAAATTGATTCAACTCTTCTTGCATGGCCAATATCCAAAATTCATCTGAAAGTGCTTGATCAATGTTAGTGGGTTCAACAGTTGAAATAAAGGCTGAATAATTGACTTCCTTGTTTAATCCACGCCTAGTTCTAACACCCTCACTTGGTTCACCTATGATTAATTCCTTTGGGTGGTTTTTAGAAAATCTCAAATCTCTAGGCAAAGGGTCTTCTCTTTCTAAATTTTCTTCCACATTTTCTTCCAAATTTAATCTATCAATCTTTTGGGAGTTTTCTTCAATTTCTTCTTCAACAACTTTTGGCTCTTCCATATTTCCATTTTCATCAAAAATAACATGTGTGGTTTCTTCAATGACTAAAGTTCTTTTGTTGAATACTCTATAAGATTTTCCAACACTTGAATATCCAACAAAAATTCCTTCATCTGATTTTGGATCAAATTTTCCTAAGGCAGATTTTCCATTATTATGTATGAACACCTTGCAACCAAATACATGTAAATGAGACAAATTTGGTGTTCTTCCTTTTAGCAACTCATAGGGTGTTTTATTCAAATTTGATCTCACATTCACCCTATTCAGAACATAGCATGCAGTGCTAACCGCCTCAGCCCAAAAATATCTAGGAAGTGAGTATTCTGCTAACATTGCTCGGGCGGCTTCTATTAATGTTCTATTCTTTCTTTCAACTACTCCATTTTGTTGAGGAGTTCTAGGTGCAGAAAAATTGTGATCAATCCCATTTTCTTTACAGAAATCTTCAAATCTTTCATTTTCAAATTCTCCTCCATGATCACTTTGTATAGAAATTATTTCACATCCTAGTTTTCTTTGTATCCAAGTTGAAAAATTTCTGAATTCCTCAAATGATTCACTCTTATGAAAAAGAAACTTAACCCAGGTGAATCTTGAAAAATCATCTACTATAACAAATCCATATACCTTTCCTCCTAGACTAACAGTGCTTACTGGTCCAAAAAGATCCATGTGTAGAATTTCTAAAGGTTTACTTGTCCTAAGATCTTTAATGGACTTAAATGAGGACCTCACTTGTTTTCCTAATTGACATGCATCACACAGATGGTCCTTAGTAAAGTCTAGTTTAGGTATTCCTCTCACCAAATTCTTTTGGGTAATTTTTCTAAGATTTTTCATACTAGAATGACAAAGTCTCCTATGCCAAAGCCATGATTCATCAGAAACAGTTTTCAAACAAAAGGCAGTAGGAGATTGAATACAATTTAAATCTAGCATGTAAACATTGTTCACCCTTTTTCCATTTAAAACAATTTTCCCATTTAGGCTAATTATGCAGCTAGTAGGTAAAAATTTTACATTATAGCCCTTATCACATAGCTGACTTATGCTAAGCAAATTATGTTTTAAGCCTTCAACTAATAAAACATTATCTATGAAAAAGTTTTTCAAATTTCTAATCATACCTGATCCAACCACTTTCTTTGTGGTATTATCTCCAAGTGTAACCTTGCCTCCACTCCTGGCTTCCAGCGTTATGAATTGAGCAGTATCTCCAGTCATGTGCTTAGAACATCCGCTGTCCAGGTACCATATACTCTCACGAGGTCTTGTGTGAGAGTATACCTGCAAAATTCTCAAATGTTAGACCTGGGAACCCAAACTAGTTTGGGTTCACCTTTATGAAATTTATAATCAGATGCATGTGTGATATGTCTAGGTTTATGCATCTTATTTCTCCACACCAAATTAGGTTTCATCTTTAAAGTGCAGGTGTGAGATATATGTCCTAAAAATCCACAATTGTTACATTTAACATTAGGAAAAATATTCCTATGTTTTCTCTCATATGATTGTCTTCTAAGGGATTTCATAAATTTAGGATAATACTTAGGATTTGTAAAATCTTCATGTTTAGGGGGGTTCCTATTATCCTCGAGAGCACTTATAGTAAGTTTGTAAAATGAATTCATTTCTTCCAAGATTCGATTTGTATAATTGACTCTATATGTCTTGTGCTCAGATTCATCCTTAAATTTCTCAAATTCTTTTTCAAGTTCAGCATAGGATGATTTTAAATTCTCAAAATTTTTATTCAAGTCATCATATTCATCAAGTAGTTTCATGTGGTTGCTATCAATTAAAGCATGATCTTTCCTAAGGATTTCGTGTTCCTTATTAAGCTCTTCCAATTCTAAAACTAAACTAGCATGCATCTTTTTAGTTTTCCTATATGCATCATGCATGTGTTCAGAAACTTCAAACAATTCATTATAAGTTAAATCACATACCTCTTCTTGATCTGATTGTTCAGCTTTATCTGCCATCAAGCAAAGGTTGGTGACTTCTTCTTCTTTATCAGTCTCAGATGAGTCTGAAGCTGAGTCCGCCCAAAAAGCCTTTTGAAACTTCTTCTTGCCCTTCTTTACCATTGGTTTCTCCTCTACCTTCTCCTTGCTAGGAGTGGCTTTGAGTTTTGGACAATCAGTTTTTATATGACCTGGTTTCCTGCATTCATAACAAATCACTTCATTAGAAACCTTGCCATTTCTGTTATACTTATCTCTATTCCATTGCTGGCGTCTCTTCTGCTTCCTCTTTAAAAAGCTTTTGAATTGTCTAGTCATCAGTGCTATATCATCTTCATCCTCAGGTTGTGAGTGTTCACTTTCTGACTCTTCCACATTTAGTGTAATATTCTTGTCCTTTCTTGGCTCACCTGCATCAATCTTTCTTTGACTTACTCCTTGCTCGTAAGCAATGAGTGAACCAAGAAGATTGTCAATAGAATAAATGTTCAGATCTTTTGACTCTGTAATTGCAGTAATTTTAGCATCGTATGCAGTAGGTAAACAACGAAGAATCTTATTAACCATTTCAGCATTAGTTAATTCCCTACCAAGTGCATGCAAAGAGGTGACAATTTGAGTGAATCTTGTGTACATGTCAGATATGGATTCATTAGGTTTCATGCGAGATAATTCGTAGTCATGTAACAAGATATTGAGTCTTGATTGCTTAACCTCATTTGTCCCTTCATAAGTGATACAAAGTCTATCCCATATGTCTTTTCCGCTTTTACAAGTGGAAACTCGCATGTAGTCTTCAGATTTTAAAGCACAAAAGAAACTATTTAAACATTTCGCATTTAATTGTGCTAAGTCACGTTCTTCTATAGTCCAATCTGCATAGGGTGTATCTACCCTAATTCCATCAACTAATCTAGTTGGTTTTGTGTAACCTTCCTGGACTAACATTTACATGTGATAATCAAGTGACTGTAAGAAAGTAGACATGCGTGTTTTCCAAAAATCAAAAGGAATATTGTCAAACAGTGGAGGTCTAGTGATAGAGTAACCCTCAGGTGTGTTTTGGTTTCAAAATGTAGCCATCTACGTTAATCAAAAAGTAGTTCAAACTTATGATTTTGAAACAATGCTCTGATACCACTTGTTGAGTCTAGTAATTAGGTTGTTAAGCCTAAGTAAATGTCCCACGGCTACCAAGAGGGGGGTGAATTGGTAGTTTTAAAAATTTCAAACCCTCTTAAAATTAAAGTTGAACCGAAATAAAATTTTCTTTTAAAGTTTGTAGAAAAATGTTTTTCAACCACAGAGTTGTTAAAACTGAAATTTAAAATGCGGAAATGTAAAAGCAATAAAGTAAATGACACCAGATTTATAGTGGTTCGGTCTATAACCAGACCTACATCCACTCCTCAGAGGCACCCTCTGAGTATTGCACTAATACCACAAAGTGACTCTCCTTTAGCACCCACAGCAAGGCGGAGAAGCCTGTACAAAACCCTCTTTTCACCACTACCCGGTGCGGCAGAGAACCGTCGTCCTTTTACACAATCCACAGTGCTGGCAGAGAACCTTCGTCCTTTTACACTCTCCTAGTGTGGGCAGAGAACCGTCGTCCTTTCACACTCTCCTAGTGTGGGCAGAGAACCCTACGGCTGTTCACACTCTCCAAGTGTAGGCAGAGAACCTTCGTCCTTTTACACTCTCCTAGTGTAGGCAGAGAACCCACGTCTGTTCACACTCTCCAAGTGTCGGCAGTGAACCGGACCTTCTTGAATGATCTTCTCACAAAAATCTAGAAGGAAGAAAGAAAAGAGTGAAGAAATCCAATTTCACAAGTAGAGATTCTTACCTTAACAATCCAAGTGAAGCCTTCTTGCTCCAATGGTAGGAATCCTCCTTTGAATGCTCTCTTCCACTCTCCCCTTGGCTATTCTCTCAATAGGCACGAAGATCAAATGACAAAAAGATTGGGTGGCAGTCTAATTTGAAGTATTTATACAAAAGACATGAAAAACCGCCCAAAAACTGCAAATTTCCAATTCTGTACGCAGTGGATCGTCCCGTACGATCCTGGATCGTCCTGGACGATTTTACTTAAACGATCTGAAATGACCCAATTTGTATATGTGTACGAAATGACTTCGTACAGCTGATCGTCCTGTACGAACTAGGTTCGTCCAGTACGAACGGTTATTACAAGGTCGGTTCTAGAAACTGCTGAAAACTGTCCTAAGTCGGTTTATCGTTTGGACGAAAATATGTTCGTCTGGACGAAAATTTTCCAGAGAGACGATCGTCCTGGACGATTATTTATTTCGTCTGGACAAAAATTTTCCAGAGAGCCAATCGCCGGGGACGATAATTTGGTTTCGTCTGGACGAAAAAGCTGTTCGTCCGGTACGATATTTATTTTCGTCTGGACGAAATTTTTCCAGAGGACTGGTCGCCCAGTACGATGGTAAAATTCATCTGGACGAAATGTTTATAGAGAACCCATCGCCCGGGACGATATAAAAATTCGTCCTGGACGAATAGGACTTAGAAAAAAATTTTCAAAGCAAGTTCCTATTCGTTCCAAATGCTCTATAGGAGATAACTGACAGATCGTCCAGTACGATATATATCGTCCTGTACGATTAGTATAGAATTTCAAGATCTCCTTATTTTGTGTGTGTGAGATTTTATTCACTCAATTACAATCACTTCCTTTCAAAATTAATTCAAAGAAAAGACAAACTTCAAATAAACAAAATTTCTCATGTTGAATTTGATTTGAAGTTTTCGTAGTCTGGAGTCTGATTTTCCTGAAATGTTAGTACACACAAGAGCAAGTGCAAATCTTCTGAAATTATTAGGAGATAACTATTCATTTGAACAATAATGTTTGGAATCATCAAAACTACATAAGTTGCACAAATATAAATCATTCAAATAGCAACTATTCAAACAAAAACTAATGGAAATGTTGAATTAGGTTGGTGGTGCCTAGGTTGGGTAATGGCTCAACATATTATGGTTTTGGCCACTTTGTGTTAGCCCAATTCCCAATCCAAGTTTACCTAAGGGCTGGGAAAACTAGAATAGGTATTTTATGTCAAGGGGGATATGATGCCACCTTTGGTTTGATTTAGTTTAGATTAGGGGAAGACTTGGCTCATAAGAAAAATCTCTTTGGACACTTGGGTCAAGCTAAATGGCTAACCCAAGTAAACCCAAATCCTTGGGATCTCAAGGAGGCTTCTCTTGAGACCTAATGGGTCATCCCATGGGTTTTAACAGGTTTAGAGAAGCCTTAGTTAAGAGGATTAAAGAGGTTAAAGGTGTATGTCTGGTTGGTTAAACATGGTTAATTTGGTAAACCAAGTAGACTTAGAGTTAAGGGTTGGGTCCATTGAATTCAAGTTGATGATATGAACACAATGGAAGTTGTTTCAAATCAAGTGGTGTTCATTTGGTTTAAAATGAGTGTTTAAACCATTAAGAAACACTTTGACCAACCATGGTTGACTTGGTCAACCATGGTTGACTAGGTCAACAAAGTCAAACCAAAGGGTGGGTTTAGGTCAAATGTGTTCATAGTAATATTTATGATTCATTAGAATTGGTTTGTGGTTTTATATGGTTAGGCCATATTGAACTTTTGGGAAAAGACGAAAAATACCCTTAATGGGTATTTATGTCATTTTGGCCCCTGGTCAACTTTGGTTCAAGCTATGTCCATTAAAGTGTGGATTAAGGATCAACAAGTCATAGCATAGGCATGGATGTGGTTAGAAGCTTTAGGAAAGAAAGTTTGTTAGGGATGTTAAGCTTTTGTGAATTAGCACAATGTTAACCAAGAGGGGGGGGGGGGGGGGGGTGAATTGGTGTTTTAAACTTTCTTAATCAAAAACACAATCTTAAACCAAACCAAAATAAACCACAAGAAAATCAAAGTGCGAAAATTAAATGCGAAAAATAGTAAGATGGAATACACATAAATTTATAGTGGTTCAGTCAACTTGACCTACGTCCACTCCCCGGAGCCTCTCCTCTGGGTATTGCATGAAACTCAACGACTCTCTTTTTGCTCCCACAGTAAAATGGAGAAGCCTGTACAAACCTCCTTTCAACCAACTTCGGTGAGGCAAAGAACCCAACTCCTTTTGACATCATAAAAAAACAACATGGTAAAATCTAAATAGAAAAAAGTACAGTACAACAAAATAACATAAACTATGACCACTACTCTCCTTTTTGACATCACAAAAGGAAAAACATAACAAAATTATTAAAAAGGAAACAAACTACATCACAGAAAAATAATACTATAAAATAAACTATAAGAAGGACAGTCCCTGATCATCAAAAGAAGATAGTGGTAGCAATTGAAAGAAACTAGAAAGAGTAGCAAACTGCTCCTAAAACCAGGCCATGTCCTAATCGTGCTGGCGCTGCTGGTGAGCCACGTATGAATCAAAATGAGCTACATCCTCTGCATGTTACTGCTCCTGTGTAGCAACATAGGACTCAAATTGAGTCTCCAACTGATCAAACTGCTCCACCAGCATATCTAGTTGTGAGTGCTGACGGAGTGAAGAAGGTGTAGGAACAAGTGCAGAAGTTGCATCCTCCTTAACTCCATCAGCTTCCTTGTGCTCCAGGTGGAAACGAGTATTGTGAAGAACATGGAAAGAGCTGTACAAGGCAGGCTGGAAGTTTGGTGGAATAGGATATTAAAGGTTATATTTTGATTCCGTGACATAGGCTATGAGGTGTTTGAGGGAAAGGTTAGGCTTCCTTCTATGTCCTGGATCCCTAATGCTCATGAGGTGTTTAATGTAGCATAAAATAAGATCAATAGCATTGAATTATTGATGGGCCATAATATAAAAAGTGGTGATCAAAAGGAGTGGAGAAATGTGAACACGATCACCATCTTTTGGAATAAATGCGGTATAATGGATATATTGGATTTTCCTAGCATCTTTGAGTATGTTTCTAGACTCCCCAACATGATAGGAGACAAGAGTGTTTCAAAGAAAAATATTGGTTGGAGCCCATTCATAATCGGGGTCTTGAGACAAGACGTGAAGCTTATCTCCAATGGTGGACAATTGTGGGAGCTCGTGACAATCTTGATACGTGATTTCGATAGGATGCTTATTGACATAAGATTGAAGTGCAGTGTAGGAAGAGTTTATTTGGAGGATAGAAAAAATTTTGAAAATTAGTTTTGAATTGAAAGGGATAACAAGGGTAAGGATGAAAGTGAAGTGTGCATAAAGAGGTCAAGAACAGGGTATGAAAGTGTACGTGGATTGATAGTCTGAGATAAGGTGATCTCGACTATCTTGTATCGCAGATAGGTAGCTTGGTCGGCTACCTCAATGAAATAAGGGTTAAAATTAGCCCTCGAGGAGCTTCCAACAGGTATACGGGATCGCTTTCCACCTGCCATAAACATGAAAAATAGAGAAAAAGTGATAGAAAAGGTGAATGGAGGAGTTTGGGTGAGAAAATTATTTCAAAACCTCGATTTATAAAGTATTGGACCGATCATCCAGGACGATCGCAGAATCATCCAAATCAATTGCAGAATCATCTAGGACAATCACAGAATTGTCTAAGATGATCATATGAAATTATTACATCTGGGATGATAGGTCAAAAAGGTGATAATATCATCCAGGACAATCTGACATCATCCGGGATGATATGACACAGGCGATCATTAAAACAATAGATTGTCCGGGATGATCAGGTGGAACATCTAGGATGATTGATAATAATGGATCGTACCAGGTGAATTTAATATGTGTAACGACTATTGCCACGTGGATCATCTTGGATGAACAGGTGGATCATCCAGGACGATCACTAATAATTGAGCAGAAGTATAAAAGATCATCTAGGATGAGGAGGATCATCTTGGATGATCATAAATAATTAAAGAAGAAGATAATTAGATTATCTAGGATGATAATGGATAGTCTATGATGATCATAAATAGAAGTCATATCAATCATTAGATGGAATTTTAAGAGTGGATTGAATGTATCGTCTAGGATGATGTGACCAAATATTAAAATTTTGGAGATGGATGGAGATGATTAGAGAAGGCACAAAAATGCTAAAATCAACTGTAAAATATAAAAATAAAATAACAAAAAAACTATAAAACCCACAAAAGGAATGAAAATAAGAGTTTTTTTTATTAATGCACGAATATGATAAAATTTACATGTGATTGAGTTAAAAATCTATAAGAATAAATGAGTTAACATCATCGAAATCTAAAAAAATAATAGAACAACCGATTCTATTTACCCTACGTTGGACTTCTCACGGGGCGAATCATCTTTTGAAAATAAGTATTTAACTCAAAAAAATCAATTAGATAAGAAAAAAGATCCATTCAAAACTTGATTCCAAAAAAATATATTATAGAATAATATATCAAAGTAATTAGTCATAATCATGAATTTCGAGCACAAGCCTTTGAAAATATCAAGTGACACATGAATTCTTCTAAGATTTAAAGGGTTGAAAGAGAAAGAATCTTACTTTATTTTTGGCTCATTTTATGTCTCTTGTCAATTGATTGGCACATTTTGCGCATCTTTTGATTTTTGATAAACTTTGTGTATCTTTCAATTTTTTTGGCAGTCATTACGCATCTTTTCAGATTTTCTTTTTGTTTTTGGTCTCATTTTATGCCCTTGTCATTCATTTTTTTTCTTGCAAGTTAGGTCATTTTCAAAACTTTTAAATACTCTATGTTGTGAGAATATATTTTAGATATTAGAGAAGAAAAAATCATTCTCTAATTTAAGGAAGACTAAACCATAAAGCAGGATTAAATTTATATGATAAATACAAAGACAAGATTACGAAAGCTTGAAAGTGATTTAATGACTTTGAACATTATTTATATAAGATAGATTACTGTAGCAAGATAGAAAAGGTCTCAATCGTAAAGTCTATAAGTTAATTTGATATAGACTATTATTTAAAAAAGAAAATTACACCGCTAAAAGAAGTTAGAGGAAGGGAAACAATCAATGGTGTTTCTCCCTTTAACTGATTTAGGGATGTCATTCATTGACTATAGATTTTCAAAAAAAAAAAGGTGCAAAATATCACTTTAGTAGTAATAAAAAATATAAAAAATTAAAAATTAAAAAAGAAAAATGATAGAAATGAAAACCTAAAAAGAACAATAAAAATAAATAAATAAAACTAACAAAAATATAAAGAAAATAGAACAACAAACAACAGATTGAAAAACAAAATTCAGAAATCAATGAGCATCAAGTTCACACATTTCTTTCCCAAAAAAAAAATTATGATGAAGCCCTTATTACAAAGCTGACTGATGTTGAGCAGTTAGTGTTTCAATCTATCTGCAAGAAAAATATTTTCAATCAAAAGATTCTTAGAGTTTATTATTATAATTGCACCCACTAGTTTATTGGTGGTGTTGTCACCAAGAGTGACCTTGCCTCCAGCCCTGACCTCTCGTGAAACAAATTGGTTGGCATCTCAAGTCATGTGTTGAGAGCATCCACTATCAAGGTACCACATGCTCTCACGAGGTCTTTTGTGAGAGCAATCCTATAAAATCATCAAACATCATATTTAGGAACCCAAATAAGTTTGGGTCCCTTCTTATGAAAATAATAATGCAATTCATGTGTGTTATACTGTGAATCATGCAATTTGGATCTCCATACCCATTGGTATTACGGTGAACAGTACAAGTGTGTGAAATGTGTCATAACATGCCACATGAAAAACATCTAACACCAAGAAAAGAGTTTACTAATCTACTTGGGTGGTGATGCTTCTTCTCAAATTTATGTGATGCATTCAATATTGGTTTATCATTTTCAAATGCTTTAAGTTTTTCTAATTTCTTAAACTCTTTTTCTAACTCAATATTAGATGACTTCAAGGAATCATGTGTATTGTTTAATTTAATGTTATTTTTATTTAATGTATCAAACTCATCAAGTAAAGATATGTGATTGCTATCAAGTGTGGAGTGATGTTTAAAAATAACTTTAGGCTCTTTTTTTAAATTCAAAAAATTCAATTTCAAACTAGCATGCGATTTCTTAAGTTTTCTATATGATATTTGAAATTTCTTAGAAACTACATGTAATTGATTGAAGGTTAATTCACATACCTCTCCATGGTTAGACTAACCAAGATGATCATCTGCCATCGCGCACAAGTTTGTAGTCTCCTCTTCATCTTCAATCTCAGAGGAGTTAGATGCAGAATCTGCCCAAAACCTCTTTTGGAACCGCTTCTTATCCAGAATACGCCCAGAGGAGTCAGATGCATAATCCAACAAGAATGATGGTGCTTTTACTTCTTTCTTAAAAAACTATTGAATTGCCTCATAATTAAGGCAACATCATCACTTTCAGACCCAAAAGAATCAGTGTCTGTGTCGTTGGTTTTTAGTGCCATAATTTTCTCCTTCTTTTTTCTCACCTGCATTAAGTAGTCTTGGGTTCACCCCTTGCTCATACAAAATGAGTGATCCAAGTAAGTTATCAATAGAATAAGTATTCAAATCCTTAGATTATGTTATTGTAGTAATTTTAGCATCAAAAGAAGAAGACAAACATCTCAAAATTTTATTCACTTTTTTAGTTAGTTAGCTCTCTTCCTAAGGCATATAGAGTGGTTACAATTTCATAAAACCAAGTACATATATCATATATAAATTTAATACATTTCATACGAAGAAGTTTATACTCATGCAATAAAATATTCAACCTAAATTGTTTAACTTCATTTGTTCCTTCATAAGTAATATACAATCTATCCCAATTTTCTTTACCAGTAGCACATGTTAAAACACGCTTCTAATCTTCCGATTTCAAAGAACAGAAAAAAAAAAGTTCAAGCATTTTGCATTCAGTTGTGCTAAATCCTAATCATCAAAAGTCCATTCAGTAAAAGGAAGTTCAATTTTAATGCCATTAATTTCACGTCATGGAGGTGAATAACCCTCTTTAACAAGCATCCATATACGATAGTCAATCGATTGTAAAAATGTAGACATGTAAGTTTTCTAAAAATTAAAATGAATACTGTCAAAAAAAGGTGGTCGGGTAATAGAATACCCTTCTGTAGTATTACAATTACCAGAGTTAGTTATAGATTAAAATTCAAAAGTTTTCAAAAGCTCAATTTTATGAATTCCGCTCTGATACCACTTGAAAGTTCATTAAGGATGGGAAGACCTTATGAACTAGCTTAAGGCTAACCAACAGGGGGGGTGAATTAGTGTTTTAAAAATTTCTTAATAAAAAACACAATCTTAAACCAAGTTAAAATACACCACAAGAAAATCGAAGTGTGGAAATTACATGCGAAAAAATAGTAAGAAGGAACACGCAAAAATTTATAGTTGTTCGGTCAACTTGACCTTTTTCCACTCCCCAGAGCCTCTCCTCTAGGTATTGAACTAAACCCAATCACTCTCCTTTTGGTCTCATATCAAGGTGGAGAAGCTTGTACAAACCTCCTTTCACTAACTCTAGTGAGGCAGAGAACCTAACTCCTTTTGGATCTTCCTGTAGCAGGTAGAGAACCCAACTCCTTTCACTTCCTCCTGAAGCAGGTAGAGAACCCGATCAATCGTTGAAGTAGACCTCTTTAAAACCACCAAGGACCAAGGGACGACAACCGGAGAAGATGACTCGGATCCATGCTTGGAGCAACCTTTGTGAAACTACTCATAAACTCCCACTCACAAGATCATCTCTCTCTCCCCCCTACTCTACCTCTTCTCTTTGCTCTCTTCGGTCAATATAGTAGCAAAAGATATAATCTTGGGTATACAAGAGGTTTTATATAGAAAAGCTTCAAATTTGCTCTTAATTACAATAATTTGACATAATCGTCTGGGACGATCGACGAATTGTCCTATACAATTAGTTCAAATTATTAAGTATCATCCAGAACATCGCCCTGATTGCATGTTTGGACGATGAAAAAGTAAATTGATCATCCAAGGAAATTTTATTATCGTCCTAACTGATTAGTTCAAAGGTCAAATATCATCTATACATCGCTCTGATTACTTATCTGGACGATGGAAAAAATAACTGATTGTCTTGGATGATTTTGGATCATCTCGGATGATTAGTGAAAAATAATACACATCGTCCAGAACATCATTCTAGACGTCTAGGAACAAACTAAGGTTTGTTTAATGGATCATCTAGGATGATATAATCGAGCAATCAAACCTTAATTGCTTTTCTTAATTACTAAACAAATTTAGGCATAATATCACTGCATCATCCAGGATGATATCCTAGATAATCTTTTAAAATTAAAACATTTCTAAATAGATATGACAACTGATTCTTTTTTATTTGAGACTATCATCTAAGACAATGCTAATATTGTTGCAAATCTATTTTCATGACTTATGTTTTGATGATTGACAAACACTATTGATTCTCTTGGACTGCCTGTTACTTCTAACTTTTCAGAAATTGAAGATTGGATGAACAAACGAAGCCAGTTCAAGATTGCGTAGGTTTAGGGATGAGTCAATATGTACTTTATTTTTCTCTTATTGAGTCTATTTGTTATGTTCAAAGAGACTGATGCTAAGCAACCCTACACACACACACTTGAGAGACTTAGAATTTCTGTTTTTACCCACATCGGCCAGGATGATATTTACATCGTCCTGGACGATCGGGCTTAAAATAAAAAATCTAAACAAGGATTTTTAATTAAGGAAGTCGTCATTAATAGATCATCCTGGATGATACGTGTATTGGCCAGAACGATAAGCTCAAAATAGAAAGAAGTTACCACCATAGATAATTAAGGTATTATGTATTTTTTAATAATCGGCCAGGACGATCATTGATCGGCCTGGACGATATTCATAAATTATGCCTTAATTGATTAGGAAATCAAGGGAGTAATTAAGGATGATTGATATGATCATATCATCCTAAACGATCATAGGATCGGCTATGACGATCTATTCAAAAACCTTAGTCACTTCTGGATGATAAATATCGGTCAGCTCAAATTCAGGGCGATGCTCTGGACAATTTTACTCTGATTTGAACTGATCGGCCAGGACGATCGTGAGATCGGCCTGGATGATCAAGCCAATTTTAAATCGTCCAATTTGTATTCAGGGCGATGCTCTGGCCGATCTTCTGAGATTTGTACTGATCGGCCAGGACGATGTCCATATCAGCCTAGACGATATTGTCAACAACTTGCAATTAATGAGCTCCTTTGAAGCTCTTATATTTAAGAGCTCTTTTTCAATGTTTTGAACAATCTTTTTCTACTTCCTTGTCCTGAGAAGGCCATGAGGAGAGAGGGAGAGAGATGGAGAGAGAGAAGATCTTGTGAGGGGGAGCTTGTGAGGGGATTCACAAGGGTTGTTTCAAGGATCGCTCTACTTCTTCTTCATCTATAGTTTCTAATCCGTGGAAGGGTCGGTAGAGGTAAGGAGTCAGCATCTGATTGAGGTTCTCTGCCAGCTTCAGGAGGACGCAAAAGGAGATAGTTTCTCTGCCTTGTCGGGGTGGCAAAAAGAGGTTCTTTGTAAAGGCTTCTCCGCCTAGCTGTGGGGCATAAAGGAGAGTCACGATTATAGTGCAATACTCGGATGGCGTCTCCAGGGAGAGGACGTAGGTCGAGTTGATTGAACCACTATAAATTTCTGTGTTCTTATTTCTTGCTTCCGCACTTTAAATTTCCGCATTTATTTTTCTCGTGGTGTGATTTTGGTTTATGAGATTTTTACTTCTTTGTGAAAAGAATTTTTAAAATACCAATTCATCCCCCTCTTGGTTAGCTTGGGCCAGTTCTATAGGGCTTAACATCTCTAACGAACTTTCAAATATCGTCCAGGACAATTTGCTTAATCTCAGCTGCATTAACCAATATGTCTTAATTAGGGTTTCTATTTTTAACTGATCATCAAGGACGATTTGGGATCATCACGGATGATAGATAAAAATTAAAAAACTCTAAAATAGTCATAAATTTTCCCCCAAGGGTGTGTGTGCATGGTTACTCAGAACCAGGGCCCACCTTATTATAATTGACTCAACAAAAGGTAAAATATACTTGATGTACATTATAAGCTGACTCAGTCCTAATCTATCCAATCTTGAGATAATTTGATTTGCAATTTGATCTTGTGGACCTGAAACGTTAGTATGCAAGATAATCGTAGAAAAAATAGAAGTGTCAAAACTGTTTGTTATCATCAAAATTATAATTCTTGAATCCAGATTTGCAACATGGAAGAGTGCCAAGGTGAAATTTAATAATGTGGAAAGTCTAGGGGCAAGGGTTATAAATATTTAATAGTTTTATAGCCTTTAGAAATTAATTCAATT
Source organism: Dendrobium huoshanense (assembly GCA_016618105.1). Taxonomy (NCBI): domain Eukaryota; kingdom Viridiplantae; phylum Streptophyta; class Magnoliopsida; order Asparagales; family Orchidaceae; genus Dendrobium; species Dendrobium huoshanense. Next base: position 1,892,167 of record CM028344.1, on the reverse strand, counting down.
TCTTAGGCTAGGGGCCTCAAATTGAGCTAAAATCTAGTGGGTTGATTTTAGAGTCAATTCTACATAAGATATAATTTAGATCATGATTCAGAGGTCAAATAATTGGATTTCAAGGTAACAGAAAAATCACCCAGAAAGGGTATCACAACCTGAACTCCTAACCTTTTGATTTAGTTTGGAATCATATATTCAGATTAGATTTTAAACTTGAATGACTGATTTTGAACTATCCACATCAATGATAATCAAGTAAATGGTTGAGATTGATTGGATATGATTTGAAGTTTGATTGGAAGTTGGTTGAAAGCTATACTAGAGATTTAATAAAAAAGTGGAATTCAATTTGATTAGGATTTGATTGGATTTTGACTGTGAGCTGTTGAGTCTAGTGAATAGGTTGTTAGACCTAAGTTAATGTCCCAAGGCTACCTAGAGGGGGGGTGAATTGGTATTTTAAAAATTTAACCTTCTTTTTGAAAATGAGTTGAACCGAAATGAAAAATTTTTTTATTAAATTTTTATATAAAAAGTTTTTCAACCACAGAGTTTTTAAACAAAAGAAAAATACTGAAAATAAAAAGCAGTAAAGTAAATGACACAAGATTTATAGTGGTTCGGTCTAAACCAGACCTACATCCACTCCCCTAGAGGCACCCTCTGAGTATTGCACTAATACCAATAGTGACTCTCATTTTACACCCACAGCAAGGCGGAGAAGCCTTTACAAACACTATTTCCACCACTACCCGGTGCAACAGAGAACCATCGTCCTTTTACATAATCCCCAGTATTGGCAGAGAACCTTCCGTCCTTTCACACTCTCCTAGTGTGGGCAGAGAACCCTTCGGCTATTCACACTCTCCATATGTAGGCAGCGAACCCTTCGGTTATTTAAACTCTCCAAGTGTAGGCAGCGAACCCTTCGGCTGTTCACACTCTCCAAGTGTCGGCAGCGAACCGGAACTCCTTGACAGATCTTCTCACAAGAAATCTAAAAGGAAGAAAGAAAAGAGTGAAGTAATCCCAATTCAAAAGTAGAGATTCTTACCTTTAAACACCAAGTGAAACCTTCAAGCTCCAATGGTAGGAATCCTCCTTTGAATGCTCTCTCACACTCTCTCCTTGACTTTTCTCTCAATAGGCACGAAGATCAAATGATAAAAAGATTGGGTGACAGTCTAATTTGGACTATTTATACAAAAGACAAGAAAAACCACCCAAAAACTGCAAGTTTTCAATTCTGTACGCAGTGGATCGTCCCGTACGATCGTGGATCATCCTTGACGATATTACTTAAAAGCCTTGAAACGAACCTGTTTGTAAATGTGTACGAAATGTTTTCATACAAGATGATCGTCCCGTATGAACCAAGTTCGTCCGATACAAACGGTTATAACAAGGTCGGTTCCAAAAACTGCAGAATGAATATAGAAAAACCATCCTAAGTCGGTTAATCGTCTGGACGAAAATCTTACAGAGACCAAATCATCCTGGACGATATTTAATTTTGTATGGATGAAATTCTTATAGAGAGTAAATCGTCCTATACGATAATTTAATTTTGTATGGATGAAATTCTTACAGAGAGCAAATCGTCCTGTACGATAATTTAATTTCGTCTTGACAAAATTCTTACAGAGAGAAAATCATCTTGTATGATAATTTAATTTCATCTGGACGAAATTCTTACAGAGAGAAAATTGTCTTGGACGATATTTAATTTTGTCCCGAACGAATAGGACTTAGAAAAAATTTTCTTGCAAGTTCCTATTCGTTCCATGTGAATCTTAATAGGAGATAACTGTCTGATCGTCCCATACGAACTGATATCGTCCCATACGATCAGTATAAATTTTATATGATCTCCTTATGTGTGTGTGTGTGTGTATATTTTTATTCACTCAATTACAATCACTCCCTCTCAATTTAAATGATAATTTTAAGCTTCAAAAACTAAAAGTGTTTCTTGCTGAATTTAATTTGAAGACTTCGTGTTTGAGAGTTTGATTCACCTGAAATGTTAGTACACACTAGAGCAAATACAAATCTTCTAAAATTATTAGGAGATAACTACACATTTGAACAATAATATTTGGAATCATCAAAACTATACAAGTTGCAAAAATGTAAACATGCAAATAGCAACTATCTTAACATGAGCTATATCACTGATAAGTGGATACCTTCCAATCGTTAGGTCACCAGAAAGAAACCCAGGATAAGCCCTTAGTGACCTTATAAAAAAATTAGTTAACAAATGGACGCCCAATATATGTAGTAGAACTTCATATATTGGCATTGACATATTGGAAATATGGATTTTTGGACTTTATTTCTAAGGAGAAGAAGGGTCAAACCTTAGGGAATCAAAGTTGAGTTGGTATTAAGGCAATGTCATAAATGGAATTTTCCACCACTAGTATATAATCGTGAGGTGGTGTTAAGTATGCCCTCCACAGAGGATCAAAACTGGATGATCATTTGATGGGGTAAAAATATGCCATCATAGAGGATCAAAGTTGGATAATCATGTAATAGGGTCAAAATATGCCCATCACAGAGGATATAAAATAAATGATCATGTGATATGAGAAAAATATACACATCACAGAGGTTTAAAGTTGGATGATTATGTGTTGGGGTCCAAATATGCCCATAATAGAGGATATATAATGGGTGAACTTGTGATGGGGGTCAAAATATGCCCATCATAGAGGATCAAAGCTGGATAATCATATAATAGGGTTGAAATATACCCATCATAGAGGATCTAGACTTTAAAATCATTTGATGGGTTTAAAATATACCCATCAGATAAGATCTAAGCTTGATGATTATGTATTGGGGGTCAAAATATGCCCATCATAGAGGATCTAGACTGAATGGTCATATTATGGGGTTAAAAATTTCCTATCACAGAGGATTAAAGCTGGATGATCATGTGATGGGGTCAAAATATGACCATCATAGAGGATCAATGTTGGATGAACATGTGATGGGATTAAAATATATCCATAATAAACAATCAAAGCTGGATGATCTTTTGATGGGGTTAAAATATGCCCATCACAAAGAATCTAGACTGGATAATCATGTGATAGGATTAAAGAAAGCCCATTGTAGAGGATCAAAGTTGGATGATCATTTGATGGGGTTGAAGTATACGGATCATAAAGGATCAAAGCTATATAATCATGTGATGGGGCAAAATAAAAGCCCATCATGGAGGATCGAAGTTCTGGGATCATGTAATTGGGTCAAAATATGCCCATTATAGAGGATCTACACTGGATGATCATGTGATGGGTTGAAATATGCTCACCATAGAGGATCAAAGCTGGATGATCACGATATGGGGTAAAAATATGTCGATCATAGAGGATCAAAGTTGGATGATAATGCGATGGGCTTAAAATATTCCCATCATAGAGGATCTATACTGGATGAATAAGTGATGGGATCAAAATATGCCCATACAGAGGATCAAAGCTAGATGATCATGTAATGGGTTCAAAACATGCCCATCATAGAGGATCAAAGCTAGATGATCTTATGATGGTGTAAAAATATGCCCATCACACAGAATCTAGATGGGATATTTATGTGATAGGCTTGAAGTAAGCCCATCATAGAGGTTCAAAATAGGATGATCATGTGATGTGGTCAAATAAATTCACATCATAAAGGATCTAGACTGGTTAATTATATAATGGGGTTGAAATTATGCCAATCATAGAGGATCAAAGTGTTGCGGATCTATGGCTTATGATTTTGATGATAGCAAACATTCTTTTTCTCTATGACTACTTTCTACTAACATTTCAGGTTCACGCGATCGGACTGCAATTTAGAACCAGCTCAAGATTGGGTAGACTAGGTCTGAGTTAGTTTGTAATCTTTTTCTTTTCTTGAGTCTGTTGTATTTGTTGTGGGACCTATTGATTTGTAACTTGGAAGATTTCCTGCTATTCCCTAAAAGATTTCTATTTTTGGTAATATCAGCCGGGACGATACTTAATTAGATCCTGAATTAGGGCATCCTCATTAAGGCATCCGCCATAAACACATCGGCCTGGACGATATTCTCAATTCAGAAATAATCAGCCGCCATAATCAATTTAGGTCTTCTTTATTTTAAGAAATCAGTCAGGTCGTTATTTATATCATCCAGGACGATCTAAACTCAATCATACCTAAATTGATCTAGTATTATTTGGAAATCATTAATGGAAGATTGATACGATCACATCGTCTAGGACGATTTTATGATCGGCCAGGACAATCGCCTTGACGATTGACTTCGGCCAGCACCAAATCAGGGCGATGATCAGGATGATTAAAATCAGTTTTAAACTAATCGGCCGGGACGATCGTGAGATCGGCCAAGACGATATAACCAATTTTCTTTTGATCGTCCCAAATCATCCCAAGGCTATTGAGCTGAATTTAAACTAATCGGCCAGGACGATATGCATATCATCCTAGACGATAATGTCGGCAACTTGCATTAATGAGCTCATTTTGAGAGCTTCTATTTAAGTTATGGCATGGCAACTTTTGTATGTGTCTTTGGCAACCATTGTAGCTTCTTTCTTGTGGGGGAAACTTGAAGAGAGAGCTTGAAAGGGAGAGAGGAAAGGGTGGAGTTTGAGAGGGAGAAGATCCTATGAGGGGGAGGAACTCAAGGGAGTATGGTGGGGGATCCACACGGTTGCTCCGACGAACTCGCACCATAGTACCATCGGATTCAAGGCTTGTCTCGAGGTAAGTTCACCAAAGAAGAAGATCTCTTTGGTGTCAAAGGACCCGGCGACTCCGCCGCACCGGGGAAGGTGGAAGTGATTTTGTAAGGGCTTCTCCGCCTAGCTGTGGGGGCTAAAAGAGAGACACTTATTTTAGTACAATACTTGGAGGGTGCCTCCAAGGAGTGGACGCAGGTCAAGATTTAACCGAACCACTATAAATCCGGTGTGTTCTTTCTTTTTACTGCTTTCGCATTTTAATTTCCGCACTTTGTTTTCTGTGGTGATTTTTATTTGTGTTTTAATTTAAGGATTCTTCTTTTCCAATTCACCTCTCTCTTTATTTAGCCTTGGGCCAGTTCTATAGAGCTTAACATCCCTAACGAACTTTCTAGTGTCATCAGAGCACTTTCAAGTGGTATCAGAGCAATTTTTCATAAAATAAGTTTTCAAAAGCTTGTGAATTTTCGCATGTGGCCTATGATTTTAACTGGTTATTCATCACCGTCACAAATTGTTAATGGAGTTAAAATTGATATTCCTTTTAGTGAATGGAACAGGGAAGAATAACTCAATGCTCAACTGAATGCGAAGTCTTTAAATTGCTTTTTCTGTGCTTTAAATTCTGATGATTTTATGTTAGTATCCACGTGCGCTACCGGTAAGGAAATTTGGGATAAACTTCACACCATATACGAAGGAACTAGTGAAATCAAGGAATCCAAGTTGAATTTGTTAATGCATGATTTTGAATTATTTTCCATGAAACCTTTTGAAACAATATTAGACATGTATACCGTATTCATTCAAATTGTAAACTCATTACATGCTTTAGGAAAAGATTTTTCAAATTTTGAAAAGGTTAACAAAATTCTTCGATGTCTACTGGACAAATTTGATCCTAAAGTTATTGTTATTTATGAATCTAAAGATTTGAATGTATATTCTATTGATAATTTGATTGGCTCACTCATTGCCTAAGAGCAAGGTTTGGGTCAAAGACTTTTTGATGCAGGTGAAACGATTATTCTAAAAACTTGAAGATACAGAAAAAGATTGCTTAGTTGATGATGAATGCAATGACTTGTCAAGCAAATCACAAAGCTCACCAAAGCATAAGCAAAAGTGAAAAAAAAAGGTAAAAGTGGTAAGGATGTCCATATTTCTTCTGACGTTATTTGCTTTCGATGCAAGAAGCCTGGACATATGAAAAATGAGTGCCCTAATTTAAGAATTCTTCATGCAAAATAAAAGGGTAAGGCGAAGCTAAATTTAAACTGGGAAAATAATGAAAAGTAAAAAATCTCATGGGCAGATCTGGTCTCTGAAGCATCAGACCAGGAAAGAGATATTGGTTAAATGCCTTATTTGTGTCTTTCCTTTTTGTTTTTCATTTTTTTTATTTTTTTTTTTGTGTTTTTTGTTTTTGTTTTCGTTAAATTTTTTTTTTCTCCCAACAACACACACATTCAATTTTCTAAAAATGAAAAATATACTTCCTGATTTTTCTTGAAATCTTTGGTAAGTTGTGTTTGACTTCTTTAAAACAGTCAAAGGAAGGAACTCATTTATTTTTAACTCTCAATCTCTATTTTCTAAAAAAGGTTATCCTACTTGTGATTTATCTTTTTTATCTTTTAAATTGGTTTTTGAAACAAAATTTTTTATCTCCCTATGTTTTATTTATCGCATAAGAATCTTTTGCAAGTTTTTGAATCTAACTTATAATTTTCTTAATCAAGCAATTCGCTTTGTCACTAAGATGGGTTTTCCTTTGTTTTTAAGTATTAAGAAAGGAAGCATATTCAAAAAAATTGGCCAATGATGCCAAAAATAAAAGATGTGCAAAGACGCCAAATTCAAAATATAAAATACACAAAGTGTATCAAAAGATGCACAGTGCGCCAACCAATTGTCAAGAGGCATAAAATGAGCCCACAAAGTTAATGCTTACCATTCTTGTACTTCCTAAAAAGCTTAAGAAAACCCTTGATACTTTTGATACTTGAGATTGAAAATCTAGATTCTTGATTCAAAAATGTATGCATTGATCTTCTATTAGATATATTTTATGGAATGAGTTTTTGAAAAATTATTGTTTCTTTCTACAACTTATTCCTTGATTTAGATCTTGAATTAAAAAGTTTTCTTTTTTTTTTCCTTTTTTAAAGAACTTGAGTTTGGATTTACAATTTCTGAGTTTCTAACCTTTTATGGGCTATGAGTTGTCAATCCAATTTTACTAAGTTTTTGATTAAAACTAAGAGGTAACTTTATCATTTTAAGAATATTTATTTTTCACTAGATCAGGGAATGTATTTGTTTTTTGGTCATTTTGTTTTTTGTTTGTGCCTCCTCTCTTTTTGATAATGTCAAAGGGGGAGAACATATTGTTAAATTTTTGTACTGTTATAGTGATTGTATCTTGTTTTCAAAAAATTAAAAACAACAAAAATATTTTTATCTCCCCTATTTTTTATAAGGGGTTATTCTAGTCACGGGGAGATTAGGAGAAATTGTTTTTTTTTTTAAATTCAAATTATAATGTTTGCCATCATCAAAAAGGAGGAGATTGTTGCAGATCTATGGCTTACGATTTTGATGATAGCAAACATTCTTTTTTCTCTATGACTGCTTTCTACTAACTTTTCAGGTTCACACGATCGGACTGCAATTTGGAACCAGCTTAAGATTCGGTAGACTAGGTCTGAGTCAGTTTGTAATCTTTTTCTTTTCTTGAGTCTGTTGTATTTATTGTGTGACCTATTAATTTGTAACTTGAAAGATTTCCTGCTATTCCCTAAAAGATTTCTATTTTTGGTAATATCGGCCGGGACGATATTTATATCGTCCTGGACGATATGTCCAAAATCAGAAACCTGAATTAGGGTATCCTCATTAAGGTAGCCGTCATAAACACATCAGCCTGGACGATACTTGTATCGGCCAGGATGATATTCTCAATTAAGAAATAATCAGCCGCCATGAACAGTTTAGGTATTCTTTATTTTAGGAAATCGGACAGAATGTTATTTATATCGTCAAGGACGATCTAAACTCATTCATACCTAAATTGATCTAGTATTATTTGGAAATCATTAATGGCTTATTGATACGATCACATCGTCCGGAATGATTTTATGATCGGCCAAGATGATGGCCTGGATGATTGAATTCGGCCAACACCAAATCAGGGCGATGATCAGGACAATTAAAATCGATTTTAAACTAATCGGCCAGGACGATCGTGAGATCGGCCAGGATTATATAACCAATTTTCTTCTGATCGTCCCAAATCATCCCAGGCCGTTGAGCTAAATTTAAACTAATCGGCCAGGATGATATGCCTATCATCCTGGACGATATTGTCAGCAACTTGCATTAATGAGCTCGTTTTGAGAGTTTCTATTTAAGCTATAGCATGGCAACTTTTGTAAGTGTCTTTGGCAGCCATTGTAGCTTTGTTCTTGTGGGGGAAACTTGAAGAGAGAGCTTGAAAGGGAGAGAGGAAAGGGTAGAGTTTGAGAGGGAGAAGATCCTATGAGGGGGAGGAACTCAAGGGAGTGTGGTGGGGGATCCACACGGTTGCTCCGGCAAACTTACACCTTAGTACCATCAGATTCAAGGCTTGTCTCGAGGTAAGTTCACCAAAGAAGAAGATCTCTTTGGTGTCAAAGGACCCGGCGACTCCGCCGCACCGGGAAGGTGGAAGTGATTTTGTAAGGGCATCTCTGCCTAGCTGTGGGGGCTAAATGAGAGACACTTGTTTTAGTGCAATACTTGGAGGGTGCCTCCAAGGAGTGGACGTAGGTCAAGATTTGACTGAACCACTATAAATCCGGTGTGTTCTTTCTTTTTACTGCTTCCGCGTTTTAATTTCTGTACTTTATTTTCTGTGGTAATTTTGGTTTGTGTTTTAATTTAAAGATTCTTCTTTTCCAATTCACCTCTCTCTTTATTTAGCCTTGGGCCAGTTCTATAGGGCTTAACATCCATAACGAACTTTCTAGTGCCATGAGAGCACTTTCACAAAGATGGGTGATCGAGTTATGGGGTTGAAATATGTCAATTATAGAGCATCTAGATTTGATGATCATGTAATTGGGTCAAAATATGCCCTTCATAGAGGATTGATGATGGATAGACATGTGAAGGGGCTAAAATATACCCATCATAGAGGATCTAAACTAGATAATCATGTGATGGGGTCAAAATATACCCATCACAAATGATCAAAGCTGGATGAACATGTGATAGGGCTAAAATATGTTAAACATAGAGTATCTAAATTCGATGATCATGTGATGGAGTCAAAATATTCCTATCACAAAGGATCAAAGTTAGATGATTATGTGATGTGGTCATAATATACCTATCAAAGAGGATATTGACTGGATGATCATATTATGGGGTAAAAATATCATAATCATAGAGGATAAAATCTGGATGATAATTTGATGGGGTCAAAATATGCTAATCACCAAGGATTGAAGCTTGATGATCATGTGATGGGATTGAAATATGCCCATCATAATGGATCTAGACTAGATAATCATGTGATGGGTTCAAAATGTGCCCATCACAGAGAATCGTAACTGGATGATCATGTGGTCAAAATATGCCCATCATACAGGATCAAATCTAGATGATTATCTGATGGCATTGAAATGTGTCCATTATAGAGGATCAAAGCTAGATGATCTTGTCAAGGGGTCAAAATATGCCTAATATAAAGAATCTATAATGGATAATCATGTGATAGGGTTGAAGTAAGCCCATTATAGATGATCAAAGCTAGATTATCATGTAATGGGGTCAAATAAATGCCCATCATAGAGGATATAGACTTGATGATCATGTAATAGGGTAAAAATATACTAATCATAAAGGATTAAAGCTGGGTGATCATGTGATGGGATAGATATAAATTAATCGTAGAGGATCTAGAAAGAATAATCATGTGATGGGGTCAAAATTTGTGCATCACAAAGGATTGATGATGGATTATCATGTGATGGGGCCAAAATATGCCCATCACGGAGGATCTAAACTAGTTAATCATGTATTGAGGTTGAAATATGCCCATCACAAAGGATTTAAGCTAGATGATTATGTGATGGGGTAAAAATATACCCATCATAGAGGATCTAGACTGAATAATCATGTTATGTGGTTGAAATATGCCTATTGAAGATGATAAAAGTTTGATGATCATGAGATGGGGTCAAAATATACCAATCATAGAGGATCAAACCTTGATGATCATGTGATGAGATTGAAATTTTCCCATTATATATGATCTAAATTGGATGATCATGTGATGGAATAAAAAAATACCCATCATAGAGGATTGATGATGGATGGACATGTAATGGGGAAAAAATAAGCTCGTCATATAAGATCTAAACTAAATGATCATGTGATGGTGTCAAAATATGCCCATCATAGAGGATCAAAACTAGATGATCATGTGATCGAGTTGAAATATGCCCATTAAAGAGGTTCTAGACTTGATGGCCTCGGACCCATAAACTAGTGTGAACGAAGTGGATTGGGTCAGGTTCTGTTGAGTGGTCTGATAGGCCCTTAAGGTTTTCACCAAACCTTAATCCCATTAACCTTTATTATCATCAAATGACTTTTTTTATTTTGCTATGCCAGAGCCTTATTGAAGCCTTGAAGGCCTCAACCAACCCATTAGCTTGTGGGTAAAAGATTGTTGAGTATCTTTGGTCAATACTTTATGATGGTATTTTTATAGACTTGAAAGCGGACCTATTTATTAGATATGATTCTATAGGGTACACTAAATTGATATACCATATGGTCAATAACAAATTTAATAACATGGTGTGATGTTTCATTTCATAGGGGAGCTTCTTTTGACCACTATGAGAAGTAATTACTCATTGCTAAAATGATGAAATGATTATTCAAATAAGGAGGGTCAAACAAGCTAATAATATCCATGCCCTAACTTTTGAAGGCCCATGAAGCTATCGTGGGATGAAACGCATTAGGAAGCTAATATAAAACCACACAATATAACTAGATTGATGATAACATTTTATAAATTTTATGAAATGATCACTCATTGTAGGCTGGTAGTATCCAAATCTTTTGATTTTAAATTTTATCTTAGGACCCGATTGATGAGCACGACATAGTAAAAATTGGACCTCATTAATGATCTTCAGGGCCTTTCATTTTTAAACAACATAGCCACACCTAATCAAATGATAGGCAGTAAAATGAATTATTCACAAGTACATATTATAGGGCACATTTCCTGATCTAGTTGGCAAGGGATTTATCCTAGGAAAGTTTGCACTCTTGTAGGTAGTCGATTAAAGGTTGTCTCCAGTTTCCATCTTCGTCAGGTGCTAAAGAGACAGAGAGGACATGGGAAGACTACATGTTTATGTGATCCAAATCTATAGGAGTAGGACCTGAAAACCTTGAATCTCTGTAGGAATAGTGCCTCCTTATGGGCACACAAATTCCATTGCAAGCTTTGCAAGGGCATCCACCATAAAATTGCTTCCTAAAATAAACAATGTTATGATAGAAATTTTCTTGAGCAGATGACTAGTGTGCTAGTGATATTTAATGAGTTTAGGATTCAAAACCTTATAGGTTCCAGCAATCTTAATGATCACCAGTTCAGAATCACCAAAGATTTTGATCTCTTTAATCTCCATCTACATTGCAAGTTCCAAGAAAGTTATCAAAGCTTCTTACTCAATCTCTTTGTTTGTGCAAGACTTTAATAAATGGTAGGAAAAATACATCATTCCCTTATATGGTGTTATAAAAAGTTGGCCAATTTTGGCTTTCCTAGGGATTTTATATTTTTAGGTTTTACCCTACTAAGAGGATGCCCCACCATCAACATATAATTCCCAGATATACTCATAAGATTCTTTTAAACTCATGATTTCTTCATAAGCTAAATCTTCATTGAAGGGAGAATCCACCGATAGTGAATGCTATACTAGAAAGTTGGCAACGACATGTCCTTTTACATCACACAGAAGAATGAAAGAGATTTTGAATTGAAGAAATATCATATAACATCATGCCAAACATCTTGAAAAAGTAGCTTGGGATATAAGATTTCATAACGGGTTGACTTTTGAAATTAAACTTACTTGATGAGAAATCATGTATTGTCTTAGTTTTTGGTTTATAAAAACTAAGGCAAGATAATGCTTTTAGATTAAAGGGTGCTAGATTTCCATGGGGACAAGTCTTCAGCTTAAATAATAGAAAGCATTCCATTTCCCCTTATCATTGACTTGAGTTAGAATAGTGCCAAGTGACTTGTCGAGGGCATTAATGTAAAGCATAAGAGGTTTCCCCAAAATAGGTGCTGCCAAGACTGGAAGATTGGTAAGATATTCTTCGATGTTGTCAAAAGAATTTTGAAATTTCTTATCCCAAATGAATTTTGTGTCCTTTTTGGTTAGAACAAAGAAGGGTTGACATCTTTCAGAAAGATTAGAATTATACCTCCTTTTATTCGCTAGCCTGCCTTGAAGAGACCTTAATTGGGTAAGGCTCTTAGGAAGAGGCATATTTAAGATGGCTTCAATTTTAGTAGGATTAATCTTGATGTCACGGTGCCTTAGTACAAAGTACAAAATGTTTTCCGAAGTGCCTTCAAAAGCTCACTTCAAATGATTCATTTTTAGGTTTTAGTAGCACAACTGCTCAAAAATGATTCTTAAGTTTTGGAGGTTAACCTCTTTAACTTTGATCTGGACAACCAAATCATCAATGTAGTACTTAACTTGATTATTGATTAGGTCATCAAAGATATGAGTCATGGCCCATTGGTAGGTTTCACTAGCATTCTTAAGGCCAAAAGGCATCACCTTATAACAGAAGATTTTTATAGTAATTGTGACAACAGTGTTTCTCTTATCTTCTAGGGTCATCTAAATTAAATTTTAATTAGAGAAGCTATCAATAAAGCAGAAAATATTGTGCAAGGAGGCAATATCTATCATAAGTTCAGGTATGGTAAAAAAAAAATCATCCTTGGGACATGCTTTAGTCATATCCCTATAGTCGACACAAATTAAAATTTGACCGTTCTTTTTTCAAACTAGTGTGATGTTGGATACCCAAGAGGGATATTGTTCCATTCAAATAAATCTAGCCTCGTACAAGGAATGAATTGCTACTCAATCTCTAAGTGCATGTGTCAAGAAGCTTATTTGATAGGAATGACATCATACTGGATTTCAAGTTTATGGACTACTATATAAGTCGTCAAGCCTTAAATTTCATCATATATCCAAGAAAAGAATTTCCTAAACTCAGAAAAAGATAAATTAGATCCCAAAATGCAACCTCATTCAACAACAAACTTATAAATGTGGAGAGGGACATCTTTTGTTCTAAGGTTAACTTATTTCATTTCGTCGACTATTGATTTAATATCTTCTTCAAATTTAGGGGTAGCATCCCTAACTCAAAGTTCATTAGAGTCATCCAAAGTCTCCAAAATAGTTTTGTTGAGAGAGTAAAAAACAACTATAGGGACATTTTAGATTTAGGATGATCAGTTTAAACCGTATAATATTCATCGTTGTCAAACAAACTAACAGTGCCAAAGCTAATACCACTTATCGAATTTCTCCTTTTTTGTGTGCCAGAGGCTTTTATTATATCAGGATTGACCATTAGTCCATTAACTCAGTGTGAGAGGCTTAGAGATAAGACTTCTAACACTAGCAAGAAAGTAGCTAAAAGGTAATTCCATTAATTCATTGAAATCTTCCTCCTCGAGGGTTACATCCTCATCTTTCCCTAAGGATGAGTAGCCAGGAAAAAAACTTATAGACTTTCCTAAATTTTCCATCTATATTAAGAGAATCCTTAATTACTAACCTTCCAACCCCGCCTGTAGATAGTAGGCTTAAGGTTAATGCTCCAATTCTCCTACTAAGCTTGTGACCCTTTGCCTTTAATGGGAAAAAGTAAAAGTCAGATAATATGAGTGGGGATGGAATTTTTGTGCTTTCATCTACCACCCAAATACATCTCTCATCATTAAACTTCCTCTTTGCAAAAATTTCACTCTTTTCTTTTACATTTAGTATAGTAGTTTCTAGATAATTGGAGAGGAAAGTAGTTGAACATCCTCTTATGAAGCCTCTAGGTTAACCTCCAAGATCGGGTCGTAGGCTCTCATTGAAAACTATTTAAAAAGATGAAAAGATTTAATAATCAACTTTTTAAATACCCCAACCATAGTAAATTAATAGAGAAATAATAGAATAATTACCTGAGATAGTCTTGATCGACCCCTGATCTGTGTCTACCATGTACTCTTTAGAAATGATGGTGTTACCATGAAAAAAATTCTTCTCTATCTAATCTTTGAAAATAATACAATCTTCAATTAGATGATTGAGCATATAATAATAAGGATAATACTTGAGATCATCTTTCTTATCTACATACTCCAGCCTTCTGGCTTCAGATAGTTTGAGATATAGCTTTTTTAGAAGGATCCTAAACTTCTTTCTTTCTGACTCTTTTCTAAATGGGTATGGTCTTGTCAACCACTTTTAATATAGATTCATTAGGTTCTCTAGAGGTCGAGAGGTTATTTTGAATGATTTCTTCTAAAGTAATGGGGGTAGAAGAATGATGGACTGACTGGTGGCAGGTTATTTTCCTTTATTATCCACTGAAATTATAGATGCTCTTTTCTCAAAGTACTTGATGGGCTTGTCAACTTTCTTGTCACCATATAGATCCTTTAAGAATGACATCCTCGTTTCCTCTTACTATAGGTTTCTTTCTTTGTTTAGGAGTTTTTCAAAGGTTTTAATTGTGTAAGGAGAAAAGCAACATGTGTATGGATATTCTTCAAAAGGATCTTCACTACGTCTTGCTCTTGCAACTAAGGTTCACATTTCATTGAGATGATTTGCCACATGAGGATATACTCATCAAATATTGTCCTATCTTTTACTTTTTTACAACCACATTCCCCATAGTTGTGCACTGTTGTACACCAAAAATATCTTCAAGAGTAGATTTTCTAGTTCATTAATGGTTCTTATCGAATCATTAAGTAGATCAGTATATCACACAAAAGTAATGCAAGATAGACTTGTAATGAATTAGTAAATAGTAGAGCATCTGACCCTCCTATGTTGCAGCAACTAGCTCAAAAATGGGTCAAAAGCTATCTCAAGTTTTTAACACTGATGAAAATTTTAAAAGATGGTGGCATAAATCCCTTATGATAAGGGACTAAATCATAATCTTCGGGGTAGGGCTAACTATTTGGAATAGATGCAGTCCCTTGGGAATGGTCTAAGGCCTCCCTTACCTGAAACTCAAACAATTACTTAAGATCTATTTGAGCTGGTGGTGGAGAAACTGATGAAATTGAAGGGACTACTAGTTGGATTTGTTCATCTGAAAGAATAGGTTGGTAGACTAGAAGGACTATTAACACTGACTCAGGGACCTTAGAATAGGATTTTGGCTTTTTATCCTGGTCAATGCTCACTTGAACAATAAGTTTTTATTACTTAAAAAAGGTTATTGTGACTTATCTAACTACTCTTACATTTCTTTGACATGTATCAACATGTCTATAATTTGTTCTTCCAAATTTTTAATATGTTAATCATCATCCCTAGCTCTAAATTATCCATTAGAATCTGAATCCACAGCTGTTGAACCTTCTTCCTTACTAGAATGACATTTAATTGCCTTAGTTTATTTAGCTAATCCCTGGTTTCAAAAATAGAGATGCTACCTATAGTCACACCTTTTCTATCAATAGATCATCAAGTTCTGGGTCAAATGTTTCTCCTTCTCCTTCCTTTTAAAAATATCCATTATTTCTTGAACTAACTCATCGACTAGTCTATCATTGATTATCTCATTATCAATTGGTAAGTAACCCTTATAATTTAACATTCTTCATACTCCTTTTGATTGAGCTTGGTAAGAATGTTTTATAACTTGAGATCTTCAAATAGAGGAAGGCTCTTCTGCCATTTAATCAACCATCTCATGATCTACATCTCGGCCTATCCCTTCCTCTTTGACTATCACGAGGTCGGTAGTTAGAAGGGTGGCATCCACTGTAGCTTGGACATTTACTTTAGAAAGTGATAAAGGAGCTTGAAGGACAATAACTCCTACATCAGGTAAGGTAGTGTCCTCTGATCCCTAGGTAGGGAGCTTAGGGACATCAGGTAGAATTTGGGCATCTTTAATTTTATTAACTTTCTTAGGCACAAACTACTTTTCAGGGGATTTGGGTCTCTTGCCCTTAAGCTTTGACAATCTATTTATTCCCATCTTGATCTCTTATCTTAACCACTATTGAGGGCAACCTTTTAAATTTGGAGCAGGGATTGGTGACCTACCATATTTGGTCAGTACAATTTCCTTCATCTTAGAGGATAGGCATGGAACCTAGTGGTATCCATCGACTAATACATACGACACTAGTTTTCTGACAATCTTCTTGTTATTTCAAATGGGCTAGGGAGTCAAATTATTTGCTTCAGATCTTTCTTCTCTAAGGATTTTCTTCTCAAACTGGTGTGAGATCACCCCCTTCAGGTGTCTCGCATACTATTCCTTTATCTCTTCTACCTAGGCTGTGCATGTATGGCTTATATTTCACAACATCCAGGTTCTCTGCACTTATTTCTCATTTGGAGTTCTCTTTGTAAAATAATCCATCGGGCATGGTGGGGAGCTAGCTATCCTAGCTATCCTCTTTGCTTATGTAGCAGCATCAAGAGGATGAAAGCTACACCCCTTAAGGAGTGGATTGGAAGCAATAATAAGTAGATCTTCAAAAGACTCTAGCTTGACCTAGATCAGGGCCTTGAGTTCAGTAACTTTTCTGGTCTTAGTGATAATCTTCAAAACTCTCCTCAGATAGTTCTTGCATTGATTTTTATTTGTTAATGGGATCTCATAACTTTATCCCTTCCCAAAGAATGATTTAACTTTAGAGGTCTCAAAGGGGGATTTCAATTTTTCCTCCTCACTATGAGAGGATGAAGTAGGGATGGAGGTGACAACAACCTCCTTGTTGGGATTGAGGGAGTTAGTCCCCACCCCAACAATAATCTCAACCAGGGGAGTATCATTTTCCCCCTCAGTAGTAACATTGGCTTACACGTTTCCATTTACAAAAAAATTGATGTTTTTAAAGCCCATCCTAAATTGAATGGAATTTTTGCAAATTAATTCTTGAACATGCAGATCTTGGTCAATCAAGAAAATTAACTTGCTAGACATTCGATTGAACATCAGTTTTTAGAGTTTGAAAGGAAATTTGAGTCACATATTTTTTAAATTAAAATTTAAAAAATTTTAATGGAAGTTATATTTGATCAAATTTACTAAGTTATAAGACTTATAACCCAACATTTGATGATAAAATACAAATATTACTCAAGGATTAAAAGGAGTTTCAATTCTTAGTGTATATGTTAAACCACAAAGAAACACTGTGGGATAGCATATGATAGTGTCAATTCAAGACCTAATTTTGAAAAGATTATTTGATTTTGAGGAATTGAAGAATTTTTTTTAAGATTTTGAAAGTCTACACGTTGAGTTTTCACTTAATTTGAAGGTTTAAAAATTTGGCAAGACAATTTGATGGAGTTGGTGCTTGACATTTCCGCACCACTGATCGATTTAGGGGTGGAATGTCAAAGATCAAAATTTGAAAGATTTAAGATCTTATTGATAAGATCATCAAGACTCATTGCAATTTTAAAACTTTATATATTGAGTTAATCCCAATGATTCAGGTTCATAAAATTGAAATGTAGGTTTTAAACTTTTGACCTGACACTATAACCCTGCATGATAATTTGGGGGCATAAGGTGAAAGTATATTTTAGGATAGAGGTTTCACCTCTCTTTTTGATATGTATTTTTGATGATTTCTAAGGTCACCCAAGGATGAAATGGTTAGAGGGTCCAAAGGAAGGAAAGGTTGTTAAAACCTCCTATGAAACTGAATTTTGCCAATATTAGAGATAGGGAGAGAAGTGTGGTCCCATATGGCATGCCATTTTTTGTTTGGGGCCTTTGATAAGTTTGAAAAAGCATGTTTTGAAAAGTTTAGTTTTCTTTATAAATTTTTATTCAGGATTCCAATCTCAAAACTGAACATGTCATTACCAACAATATATCACCTTGGGAGACGAATATATCATTCCTTAATGGGTGTAGATAATGAAATTAAAAATTTCACCCATATTGTAGTAGTCAATATTTAAGAAAGAACTACATATACCCCCAAACGTTTAAAATGATATTCTACTAAAAATCTAACTATAAAAATCTAGATGTGTGATCACTAATTTCATATTTAGAGTTACAATAATAGATTATATTATCTTTCCTTGGAAAGAAGATATTATATATTATTAATTATTTGAACATGATGATAATGATTGTTGTTGATTTAATTTTCCCAAAGATGACTAATTGGGTTTTGAAAATCAAGTGGATTCTAAATCTCCTTCGAGCGCAAGCCCTTATAGTTAATTATATCATAGGAAAAGAATAGTCTTGTATGAAAACTCTCGATTAAAATAGCATCATAAATTTTATTTAGAGGTATTCTAAGAGTGATATCAAAGGAGGTGGATATAAAATTTGAATTGAGGATGGATCAATATTGAATATTTATTTCTGGAGTCAACGAAGAAGAGGTAGGAGACACTTTTGGATTTTTAAAATAATTAAGAAGTGTCTCAACCCAAGCATAGTGTTGGCTTTATAGTTTATATTAAGAGGTTCTTTAATTTGAGATGAGAAATTTATTAAAAACTTAATATTATATTCCAAAAAAAGAGGTCTTAGAACCTGGACTTACCTTAGAACTTAAATCTAAATTGGGCCCTAGACAACACTAACCCAAACCTAGCAAATGTAATATAAAGCATGGTCTTACCCTAACCTAGATTGGGGAGCTAGTTAACCACCTAGTCAATTAAAATCTATGAATTAGGTCATTTATGAAAGTGTGTTAAGGATATTATTAATTAAAGTTTTAAGAATTGGGACCAACATCTACATCAAATCCTAATTGGTCCATTGACTTTATATAGGTTGAAAATGCTTGAATTAAATGAAATTAAAAATTTTAATTTATTTAGTTGATTTCCAATGTAATGGCTATCGATCGACTCGATGAAATGTATAAAATGATATGTAGTAATTTAAAAAAAAAAACATAAAAAATACATTTTTCTCTAAAGATAGCATAACATCCCCTTGACAGGAGTACATCCTAATAAGCCTGGTGGCATGCTAGAACCTACAGGTGGGGAGGGGCCTAACCAGGACGAGAAGTAATATAATATATATACATAATAAGTCTCCCAATAGGACTAAGTTTACGTAATAGATCGTTAAAGAAAAAAATAGGCAATTTTAAGAACAAGAAATATTAATTAGTTAATTAATTATTATATTCAAATTAATTAAATAAGTTAAATGTCTATAGGCAAATACATGTTTATTACAATAAAGAATTTACATAAATTAAAAGTGGTTAGGCACTACTAACAACAAACCTTGATTCTAATCTTAGGACAGACATAAGTGACTTTAAGTGGGATTCTCTTGAAAGTGTTCTGATGGCACTAAAAAGTTCGTTAGGGATGTTAAGCCCTTATGAACCAGCTCAAGGCTAACCAAGAGGGAGGGTGCATTGGTATTTTTAAAAATCTTTCGATCAAAACACAAATCAAACAAAACCAAAATTCACCACAATGAAAATCAAAGTGCGAAAATTAAATGCGAAAATAATAAAGGAAAGAACACACCGAATTTATAGTGGTTCGGTCAAACCTTGACCTACATCAACTCTTCAGTGGCACCCTCCAAGTATTACACTAAACTTAGTGTCTCTCCTTTAGCCCCCACAGCTTGGCAGAGAAGCCCTTACAAAATTACTTTCACCTTCCCCGGTGCGGCGGAGTAGCTGGGTCCTTTGACACCAAAGAGATATTCTTCTTCCCAAAACTTCCCTCAAGATAAGCCTTAAATATGATGGTACTAAGGAGCAAGCTCGCCGAAGCAACCGTGTGGAACCCCTCCACTCTCCCTTGAAATCCCCTCCAAGGATCTTCTCCCTTTCTCAAACTCTACCCTTTCCTCTTTCCCTTTCAATCTCTCTTTTTAAGTTTCCTCCAGAAGAACGAAGCTTCAATAGCTACCAAAGACACATATCAATTGCCTTAATAAAGCTTAAATAAAAGAGCTCCAAAAAGACTCTAAAATGTACCAAACTGACATTATCATCCAGGACGATCGACAAATTGTCCCATCGATATGCTTAAAAAGAGGGCTTCAAAAAATCCTAAAAACTCATTTTCAGCAACAAATATCATCCAGAATGATCACAGGATCGTCCCATACGATGAACTTAAAAAGAGGACTTCAGAAAATCCTAAAAACTCAATTTCGGTGGCCTGAATCATCATGGACGATCGCAAGATCGTCCAGTATAATGTAGAATTTGACCTGATAGTCCCAGACGATATTAGGATAGTCTAGGATGATTAGTACAAAATTGTACATATCATCTAGGATGATATTGTGGATCATCCAGGATGATTAGAAGAAAAAATATGGTATTTCAGCTTCGACGATTTAGGAAAATCAAGTATATCAGCAAACATTGTCTTGTGCGATATACAGATCGTCTAGGACGATTGGATTGAAAATTTTAACCATAATTAATCCCCTAATCATAGAATCATTTTAGTCATGATTTTTATTGATCGTCTTGGATGATTAAGATTGCTCGGGATGATTAGAACAAAAATTAAAACTTAAAATCTTGCCTAAATTAGCATTGGCGGTTGTTTTCCAATATCATAAAGATCCAAAATTGTCCAGTACGATTAATTCAAAACTTAATCTTCTGGATTTGACTAGATCTCACTCCCTGGAGTGTGTGTGTACATGGTCACCAAATAAGCATACACCCTTATAAGGCTTGACTCAAGAAATAAAAATTACATCAATGAATATTACAGACCCTTTACAACATAATGTTATTCAACCCAATCTTCAGCTCTGATTCTTTGTTTGATGTTGCATGATATTCCTTAAATTTTAGTATACACACAAACAAACATATATTACAAATATAAGTAGACAACAGAAAGTGAGCCATAATATTTATTATCATCAAAAATATAAACTCATAGGCTCGAGTTGCAAAAATCTCCCCCTTTTTTATAATGGCAAATATTACTAGTTAAATTTGCAAAATTAAAAATATTCTCTCCTAATCTCCCCCTCACTAGAATAAAAATTTAAAAATAGGGAAAGACAAAATTTTTGTTATTTTTAATTTTTAAAAAATAAAAAATAGATACAAATACAATAGTATGTTTTCCCCCTTTGACATTATCAAAAAGATGAGGGGCATAAATAATAAGAATAATAAAAAAAAATAAAATAAAATGATCCCTGATCTAGTGAAAAAAAAATTAAATATTCTTAGAATAAGAAAGTTACCTCTTGATTTTATTTAAAACTTAGTAAGGAATGTATTCACAGCGCATAACCCAGAAAGGTTACAAATTTAGAAATTATTAATCCAAACTCAAGTTCTTTTAAAATATCAAAAACTTTTTAATCCAATATCTAAATCAAGGAATAAATTAGAAAAAGAAAATATTAATTTTCCAAAACTCCTTTCATAAAACATATCTAATAGAAAATTAATGCAAAAATTTGTGAATCAGGAATCATGATTTTCAAGCTCAAGTATCAAAAATATCAAGGTTTTTCTTAAGTTTTAAGAAGTACAAGAAAGGTAAGCATTACTTTTTGTGGGCTCATTTTATGCCTCTTGTTAGTTTTTTGACGCACTTTATGTATCTTTTACTTTTTGATACATTTTATGTATCTTTCTCAATTTGGCGTTATTTCGCATCTTTTGATTTGGCGACATTGGCCCCTTTTTTTCAAACAAATATGCTAGCTTTCTAAAATTTTAAAAACTAAAGCAAACCCATTTTATTGACAAAAATGAACTACTTGATTAAGAAAATTACTTGGTACATTCAATAACTTGCAAAAGATCCCTATGCGACAAACAAAATATAGGGAGATTAAAAAGTTCAATTTGAAAATCTAATTTATAATATGATGGAGATTTTGAATCAAAAGTAAAATAACTTCTTTAATAAAAGAGATAGAGAGACAAAAGCATGAGTTTCTTTCCTTCGGTTATTTTTTGAGAAGTAAACCACAACTTACCTAAGAGTACAAAAAAAATAGGAGGTAAAATTTCATTTTTTTAAAGAAAAAAAATTAAAAAAAATATTTGATTTTCTAAAGTGTATAGGATAAAATAAGGTGATATGTGTGTGTTGATCAGAGAAAACTTCACAAAAAGAAAAGCAAAGAAAAATTTAAAAATTTAACGTAAAAAAAAATAAAATAAAATAAACCCAAAGAAAACATAAAAAATACAATGGACAAAAATATGCATACACAAATAAATAAACACTCAAAAAAGGGTTTAAACATCATCTTGCTCTTGGTCTGATGATTAAGAATTTAGGTCTGCCTTGGAGATTTTTTGCTTTTTATTATTTGCCCTTTTTTATAATTTGCTCAACTTTACCCTTTTCTTTTATAAGAAGAGTTCACAAATTGGGGCACTAATTTTTCATATGTCCAGACTTCCTATATCCAAAATAAACAATGTTATAATTATTCTTAACATTTTTATCATTTTTACCTTTATTCCACTTTTGTTGATGTTTATGCTATGGTGAGTTTTTTAATTTGCTTGATAAGTCATCACTTACATCACCAACTAAGCCATTTTTCTCCATATTTTTAGCATTTAGCACTATCATCTCACCTGCATCCAAAAGTCTTAGGTCCAATCTTTGTTTGTAGGCAATGAGTGAGCAAATCAAATTATTAATAAAATATTCATTCAAATTTTTTGATTCAGAAATAACAATAACTTTGGCATCAAACTTATCAAGTAGATAACGTAGAATTTTATTGACTTTTTCAATGTTTGAAAATTATTTACCTAAAGCATGTTATGATGTCATAATTTGAATAAACCTAGTATGCATGTCTAAGATCATCTCATAAGGTTTCATACAAAATAGATCATAATCATGCATTAAAGTATTCAACCTAGATTATTTGATTTCATTAGACCCTTCAAATATAGTGCGTAATTTATCCCAAATTTCATTGCTAGTAGTGCACATGGAAATAAACATATAATCTTCAGAATTTAAAACACATAAAAAATAGTTTATTGATTTAGCATTCAATTGAGCATTGATTTTTTCTTTCCTACTCCATTGATTAAAAGTAATATCAATTTTAATGGTACAGAATAACGAGTTAAAATCATTTGCCACATTCGTTAATCAATTGATTGCAAGAAAGTAGACATGCAAATTTTCCAAAAATCAAAAGTAAAATTTTTAAATAATGGTGGTCGTGTGATTGAATATCCTTCCGCAATATTGCGATTATAAAAATTAGCCATGTCTTCTCTCCCTTTCAAGCTCTCTCTTCAAGTTTCCTTCAGAGGAACAAAGCTTCAATGGCTACCAAAGACACATATCAAGTGCCTTAATAAAGCTTAAATAGAAGAGTTCCAAAAAGGCTCTAAAAAGCACCAAACCAATATTATCATTCAGGACGATCACCGGATCATTTCGTGCAATATACTTAAAAAGAGGGCTTAAAAAAATCCTAAAAAATTAATCCTGAAGCTAAATATTATCCAAGATGATCACAGGATCATCCCATATGATACACTTAAAAAGAGGGCTTCAAAAAACCCTAAAAAATCAATTTATACGCCATAATCGTCTTAGACAATCGCAGGATCATCCAGTACGATGCAGAATTTGACCTAATAGTCCTGGACGATATTAGGATAGTCCAAAATGATTAGTGCAAAATTGTACAGATCATCAAGGATGATATTATGGATCATCCAAGATGATTAGAAGAAAATTATTGTATTTCATTTTGGATGATTTAAGAAAATTAAGTATGTCGGCAAACATCATCTTGTATGATATACAGATCATCTAGGATAATCGGATTAAAAAAGTTAACCATAATTAATCCCCTAATCACATGATCAATTTAGGCATGATTTGTATTAATTGTCCTGAACAATAAGGATCATCTGGGATGATTAGAACAAAAAATAAAACTTAAAATCTTGCCTAAATTAGCATTGGCGGCTATTTTCCAAGATCATAAAGGATAGTCTTAAACGATCCAAAATCATCTAGTACGATTAGTTCAAAACTTGATCTTTTAGATTTGACTAGATCTCACTCCCTTGAGTGTATGTGTGCATGGTCACCAAGCAAGCATACACCCTTATAAGGCTTGACTCAAGAAATCAAAATTACATCAATGAATATTGCAGATCCTTTATAACATAACATTATTCAACTCAATCTTAAGCTCTGATTCTTTGTTTGATGTTGCATGGTATTCCTAAAATGTTAGTATACACACAAATAAATATATATTGCAAATATAAGTAGACAACAGAAATTGAGTCATAATATTTATTATCATCAAAAATATAAACTCATAGGCTCAAGTTACAACAACTCTCTATCTTCAGCTCTTCATCCTTCTCCTCTTTGGGCTACCTGGATTTGTTATATCTTAGTATGCAAATAGAAAGAAAGTTGTCCCTCTAAGGGGATGTTATCATTTCCTCTTTTGGTATTAAATTATTCCAAATTATAGCTTCCAAACAAAAAAGAACTCTTGCCTAAGGGATGTCCTTTCCCCATTTAGATCCAAGTTTGGATTTATGCATCCCAACTAAAAGATCAACTTTCACAACTCTTGATTTCAAATCAAATTACCAAAAAAAGAAATAAAAATCTAGACCCACCTATAAGATTATCCTAAGCAATTAATAATAAAATTCATCCCAAAAAGTAATATGATATCAATAAATAAAATAAATAATAATTAACCATGCTCTTATTTATTTGGGGGCTAAGTAGTTCAAGAACCTGTAGTAGTTCTAATAATTTTATTTTTAGCCTCCTTTTTATATCGCCCTATAAGAGCATGGTTACCTATAGAAGACTTTGTGAGCAACTAGATCATTCCTAACTTAAGGGTAATATATCGCCTTTCATAATGATTTATAGATTATAGTTAAAGTAAGTAAACACTCACGTCAATCAACTAATTTACCAAATAATATGCAATAAAAACTCCAAAAATCTTGCACACAATAGTTAAAAATAAACATAAGCCTAGACTAGACTACAGTTGGTTATTCTAACAAACCATCTAAAGCAAGTGTAAAATGTCTGTATTGCTTGGATATGTCCTAGATTGGGCAGTTTATTAAAGTTTTATATTTTTTGGATTTGATATAGGCCTATAGGGGATGATTAGTTAGAGTTTAAATATCAATGTATTAAAAAAAATTAATGTATTTTAAGAATTAATTTATTACTACCTTTAATGCTTACTAGGGCTGTAAAGTTTATTTCACCTCCCTTAGGGCTAAGCTAATAGCCTCATAGGCCCTAGTTTCCTTGTATTAATTGTTATTGATTAAGTTAATTTCATTGGTTGAGGATTAAGTGTTGATAAATTTAAATCATTTGATTACTTCCTGGTTTGAATGATTCAATTAAAATTTTCTAAAATTTTAAGTCAATTATCTAATTTTGGAATTATTTGAATTTTTTAATTATAATAATTAAGTAGGCCAAAAGTTACATTTAAAATTAAAGTGATTTTTATAGTTTTAATATTTTTTTCTAAGTACGATATCTTAAAATGAGTAATAGACTCTAAGTTTGCTCAATTTAAAATTTTTTACAATATGTTATGAATTTCTGAAGTTATGACTTGGTTTTGAACAATGATTGACAGAGCGTTGAATTTTTGACTTTGACCTATTTTTGAAGTTTTAAGATTTTTTAATAAATATTAGATTCTAAATAGAGTTGAATGGACTTGAGTTTGACTAAATTGATTTTTTTTGGAATTAATGGTGATTTTTAAAGTTTGAGTATTTTTGGAATTTAAAAAAGTAATTAATTAGAGGGGATTTTTAGATTTTGATCCAAATTAGTCACAAACCTCTTGGAATCAACCCAAAGATAAAAAATGATGTAAGGGGATGTTTCCAAGAATTTAAAAAAAATTAAGATTTTTAAATATTTTTAATTAATTAATTTAATTAATTATAGATTTCCCTTAAAACTTAAATTAATATAAAAGTAAAGGTTTGATCATAAGGATTATAATTTTCATAGATTAAGGATTTAATTATGAGAAATTAGAGATAATATATGAATTTTTAGGATATTATATTACTTAATTATAAATTAATTAAGGTTAAAATTCAAATCTCGGGGAGATTTTGGGTTCCCTAGTTGGAGGACCAAATGAGCACCAAATCTAGTGAAACATGGGCCATGAGTTCACATAATATCATGGTTTAGTCCATTGAATTTAAGCCCAAAACAAATCTCCCAAGATAATTAACCAAACCACCCCATTTAACTATAGGGTTACATTAGAAAAATCCTTACTACCTATGGCAAGATAGAGGATGAAATTAATGGCTCTAATATCTCTATCCTAAGAAAAAGTATCACATCAAATCAAAAAACAAAAGTCCCATTGGATAGATCAATAGATTAATTTGAATTTATGGGTCAAACCATGATCCCTAAATTCAAACTGACTTAAACATTTCCTTAGACAATTCTAACAAGGGAAAGATAATTTGGACATGCCAAGGACATGCCCAAATTTAATTTCCCAAAGTCTCATGTTGAGGTGAGTTCAATTTCACAAGAAAAACCAATGATATCTCAAGGATAGTTACTATAATTGACTAAGTTTCATTTAGAATCCCAACTTGAGAGCATATGGCTTTTGAAGATCACTCTGCGATCTTTCCAATGAGCCTAAGAACTCCTAAATGGATCAAGTGAGTTGAGAGAGATTAATTTTTTAAGTTCTAGGTAATTTCTAGAATTTTTAAATCCAAAATTACATAATCAGCCAGTGATTTAGACACGGGTACCATTAGATTGATTAGCCAATCATTGCAGCTGACTGTGTAAACATGGAATTGAATATAATCATCGTATTGTTGATCGAATGGATATGATAAAATGGGCTCTAGAATTGTGAGATATAATTTGAATCATTGATTGAAATCAATGGATAGGGTTATGTCTTCAACCTCTCATGCAAACTTGAAGTCGTAGATCTTCTCTAGCATGATCTGAGAGATGTTGTCGGCAAACTCCTTTAAAATTTCATTGGAAGGATCAGGATGGTGAAAGCTTTCAATTTGTTCCATTGGAAGTTTTCTTTACACTTGACCAAATTACCTAACTAGGGAGCTTATGAATTGATTATCCTCATGTAGAAAGCCCCAACGAATGGGTATTTCTATCAGGAAGCTTAAGTGGATAAAGGGGAACACTTCTTCTTTAGATGTCTCTATTGAAGGATTATCAAAAGTAGGAGTTCGAGCTAGAAGCAGAGAGCTTTTCCTAGAGTTTGCCTAGGATCGTAGAGCGCAGGGGATGGGAAGCTGGGCAAATGAAGAGGAATGCTATGAGAGCTCTGGGGATGTTTTTAAAATATTAAAAGTGAATAGGGATGGCTGTATTGAGATTCCCTATTGAAATAAACCCCATGGACATAGATGGCTAGAGGCTCTGGCAATCCATTTGATGACCACCAGGTGGAAGGGGAAAACTTGGGGAATTATTTCGAGCTCAAAGGCGATGAGTTCAGGCCTTGGGGAAGCATTGGTCATGAATAATCAACTAGGGAGCAACAAAGGTGATCTGTCATTTGCTCTGGTCAATACTGGCCACTAGTTGGTTCAACTTGAGGTGGAAAGATTGTTGGAGGTCTGGTGAACTCATTCATGAGCTCAATTGGGCAAGATGTAGGATAATTAACTTGATAGCTCGTGTTAACCCAAACTTGCATGATTTGGGTCAACTTGGGTGCAACCTAGGTTTGGCCAGGTAATGGGATTGATAGAAAAGGTCAATTGGGTTAAGGGGAACCCAATACGAGTGTTAATTTGGAATGGTCTGGTTTGTAGTGGAAAATGGCTTAGGTCAAAGTGGTTTTGACCACTTTGGGATTGCCAAGGGGTTGAACCAAGTTGACCCAAGGTTCAAGCTGACTAGAGTACGGGTGTTAAACCTAGGGCAAGCTAATAGAATTGTTGAATTGGGTTGGTGGGGGTAAGTTGGGAAATGACTCAACCCATAGTGGTTTTGAGCACTTTGGGTTAACCCAATTCCCAAACTGAGTTGAGCCAAGGGCTGTGTCAACTAGGATAGGTGTATTGGGTCATAGGGTACCAAATACTAGCCTTGGTTTGATTTTTTTATGATTAGGCGAAGACTTGGCTCATAGGAAAACTTCTTTTTGTAAAATTGGATCAAGCCAAATGGCTAACCTAAGTAAGCCCAAAGCCTTGGGATCTCGACAGGTTTCTTTAGAGACCTAATAGGTCATCCAATGGGTTTGAATAGGTTTGGAGAATCCTTGGTCAAAAAGGTTTGAAGAGGTTAAATGTGTATGTATGGTTGATATAACATGGTTGACTTGGTGAACCAAGTTGATCTAGGGTTGGGTCCATTGAGTTTAAGTTGATGATATGAACTCAATGGAAGTGGTTTCAAATCAAGAGGAGTTCATTTGATTTGAAATGGGTGTTTAAACCCTCAACGGACATTTTGGTTAACTTGGTCAAACCAAAGGTTGGGTTTGGGTCCAATGAGTTCCTAATAATATTTATGATTTACTAGAATAGGTTTTACGGTTTGATATGGTTAAATTTTGGTCATATTGGGTCCAAAAAAGTGTGGATTATTGATTAAAAAGTCATAACAAAGGTCATTAATGTGGCTAGGGTCTTTAGCGAGAGTTTTAAGGTCATATTATACAAGGTGGAAAGTGTAGTGGCATGGGTTGTAAATATATTTAGGATTTAAAACTTTTGAAAATTAATTATATTTCTAAGGCTAGGATCCTCATATTGAGTTCAAGTTTGGTGGGTTGATCTTAGAGATATGTCTATATAATATATAATTGATAGATCTTGATTAAGACAAATGGCTGGATATCAAGGTGATTGAAAAATCACAAAGAAAGGGTTTGAGGACATGAACTCCTAACCATGGGATTTGATTTGGAACCCATGATTTGGATTAGATTTTGGATTTGAATGGTTGATTTTGAACTATCCACATCGATGATAATCATTTGAATGGTTGAGATTGATTAGATATGATTTGATGGTTGATTGAAAGTTTATTAAAAGTTTGACTGGAGATTGAATTGAAAATTAGAATTGAACTTTATTAAGATTATATTGGATTTTAACTATGACCTATATCATTGATAAGTGGACACCTTCCAATCATTAGGTCACCAAGAAGAAACCCAGGTAGGCCTTCGTGACCTCATTCAAAAAAGAGGTGAACACTGAATGTTCGTTAGGGATGTTAGGCCCTTAAGAACTAGCATGAGGCTAACCAAGAGGGGGGGTGAATTGGTATTTAAAAAATTCTTTAAGCAAAAGAACAAATATCACAAACCAAAGTCACCACAGAAAAATAAGTGTGGAAAATTATAGTGCAGAACCAGTAAAAAGAATACAAGGGTTTATAGTTGTTCGGTCAACTTGACCTATGTCCACTCCCTGGAGGCGCCCTCTGAGTATTGAACTACCAAAGTGACTCTTTTTTAGCCCCCACAGCTAGGAGGAGAAGCCCTTACAAAACTCTCATTTTTGCCACCCCGGCAAGGCAGAGAACCCCACTCCTTTTTCTTCCTCTTGAAGCAGGTAGAAAACCTTGATCAATCGCTGAATCTTACCTCTCCCAACCCTTCTAAGGACAAGAGACTCTTGTGGAAGAAGAAGTGGAATATTGCTTGAAGCAACCCTTGTAAACTCCCTCACAAGCTCCACATCACAAGATCCTCTCTCTCTCTCTCTCTCCCTATCTCTCTCTCTCCTTTAGGTTTTCTTAGGCAAAGACAGTAGCCAAGGATGTTCAAAAATGTTTAACAAAATCTCTTAAATAGAAGAGCTTCAAAGAAACTCAATAAATGCAAGTTGCTGACTTTATCATCTAGGATGATTATCCTATCGTCCTATACGATCAGTTCAAATCATAGATGATCGGCCAGAACATCACTCTAAAAATGAACTGGATGATTAAAAATTGGCTTGATCGTCTAGGATGATCTCACGATCATCCCGGATGATCAGTTCAAATTAGAGGAAAATCGTCCAGAGCATCGCCCGGAATTCGAGCTGTCCAATCCAAATTGGCCAGAACATCGCCCGGAATTTGTGTTGGCTGATATTTATCATCCAGGAGAAACTAAGGGTTTTTGAATAGATCGTCCAGGATGATGTGATCGTATCAATCATCCTTAATTGCTTCCTTGATTATCGGATCAATTTAGGCATAATTGTGCCATATCATCCAGGCCGATCCAAGATCGTACTTGCCGATTTTCAAAAATATAGAATACTTAAATTGATCATGATGGCTATTTCTTTTTCTTTTGAGCCTATCATCCTTGCCTATACAGGTATCGTCCAGGCTGTTCGACTAATGACATCTACCTTAATTAAGACTTGATTAGGGTTTCTATTTTAAACCATATCATCTATGATGATAAAAATATCGTCCAGGATGATGTGAGTAAAAATAGAAATTCTAAATCACTCAAGTTTATGTGTGTCGAGTTACTTAGCATCAGGCATTTCATAAGATTACAATTGACTCAAGAAAAGGAAAAAGAAAATTACAGACTGACTCAGACCTAGTCTACCCAATCTTGAGCTGGCTCTATTTGTCGTCTGATCTCTTGGCCCTGAAATATCAGTATAAAAAGGCAATTGTATTGTTTGTTATCATTAAAACCATAATTTATGAAACCAAATCTGCAACAATCTCCCCTTTTTTGATGATGGCAAACATTCTGATGATTATTTCAAAAAATAGCAATGTAATAACATAAATTGAAATTGCAAACATACAAACATACTACTCTCCCTTTTGACATCTCAAAAAAGAGGAGGAGACCAAGAAACCAAGTAAACAACACTCCCCTTTTTTTTTTTTTGATAAACCAAGGCTTGAACATGATGTAGTATTCCATGTGATTGATCTTAAAAATTTGTGAGTTAATGAGTTAACAACATCAAAAATCAAAAAAATGGTAGAATATCCGATCATTGTTACCCTTAGCTCGGACTTTCTTTTAGGGTAGAATTGTCTTTTTAAATCAATGACCTAACTCAAAACTTTAATTGGATATGAGAAAAAGGATCCATTCATCATTTGGTTTCAAAAAAAATATATCTTATAGAATAATGTACCAAAGTAAATTTGACACAATTGCAAAACAATCAAAATTAAGCCTTTGATCCATGAAATCTTCTAAGTTTTAAAAGATTTGAAAAAGAGGAGAGCTTGCTTTTGGTGGGCTCATTTTATGCCTCTTGTCAATTGAATGGTGCTTTGCGCATCTGTTGATTTTTGATACACTTTGTATATATTTTTATTCAAGCGTCATTACGCATCTTTTGTTGGCATCATTGGCTTTTTTTTTTTTTTTTGCAAGCTCCATTCTCTTTCAAAAACTCTTAAAAACAACCTTAGTTGTGTGTATATCTGTTGACCTCATTCTTGTATGAGATCACTTGGACTAACCCCAACCCTCAATCACTTTTGAATCAAATTTCGATC
The DNA here is from genome assembly GCA_016618105.1 of Dendrobium huoshanense. Taxonomy (NCBI): domain Eukaryota; kingdom Viridiplantae; phylum Streptophyta; class Magnoliopsida; order Asparagales; family Orchidaceae; genus Dendrobium; species Dendrobium huoshanense. Next base: position 1,860,582 of record CM028344.1, on the reverse strand, counting down.
ATACTGTAATCCAGCTTCTGATCCACAGTTCGATCAATCGACCTTTACAATCATCATCACCTACAATCTAGCTCGTAATTGACCTCGTCGATCTTCCTTAAAATAACAATTGAATCGCATATGAATTAATTAAAGATTAATTTGATCATACGAACTAGATTTGGTGACATCAAATTTGTTCGAATCGATTTGAATCTTACTCATCTCAGTGGATTTGATCAATTTAATTTAAATTACCCCGATTCGACTCAAGTGCAAATTAACTTGATTAACATTAATCGGCTCAATTTAACTTCTCTCGAGTTAAATCAATTTTGATTAATGCAATCTAATTTGACCCTTTTTTTTATAAGGATTTTTGCATAGTTAATTGGGTTCCTAATTCTAGCTTTTCTTTTATTGCTATTGAATCTCTAAATCATCTTAATTTCAGCATTTAATAACAACCGTCAGATTGAGTTTTAAAGGCTTGATGTTTTTGTTTGATTAATTCTAATAGCATTAGAGACAGCTCTCTCTCGGAGAGGCCCAGATTTTTTTTTTCTTTTCTCTGTGCTAGGGCCGGGCATGGAGGGGAGGGGCTGGATTCCACGATTGATTCGAGCGTCAAGCCCTAGCCGTTTCTCGAGGATTCCACGATCTATTCTTTCCCATAGGCAGCCGCCGCATTGAGAGACCTGATCCCACATATTTCGGAGCTGCTAGGGCCGGCGATGCTCTCCTCCTCATGATTCCTCTTCTCTTTTTTTTTTAGCTCCGTCTACATCCTCTCACATTCATGTTCTAGAGTGTATTTTGGCCAAGGATGTGAGCTCAGCCAGCTTTCCTATTCACCTGTTCGGCCAACAAGGAGGATTTGAAGCAAAAATTAGAAGACCTATCCAAAGATTCCAGCCACCATCCTTCTTGACCGGAATGAGAGCATGGGGCTGGAGGGGCCGGCCAAGACCATAGTTCTTTGGAATGAAGGATGGAGCAATCCATATGGCTGCATGAAGGATGAACTGACGTATGCAAGAGCAGTGGTTTGTGCGATCTAGATGAGGAGATTTGATCATTTGAGGGAGTGATCAGTCTTCCTCCTCCTGTCTACAGTTTTCCCTTCTAAGAATACAAGATCAGCAAGCTCTCTTCCCGGTAATGATCACTTGCCTCCTACCGGATTAAATAGCTCTATATTTTGTTTACCAAAAATTAACTAGTTGCACTTATATATATTTAAAAAACTCTAACTTAATTTTTATACATAGTCACCCCTTGTCAAAGGCTGCTACTCTAATAGCATAAAGAATCTATGTGATCTATTCTCTCATATTTATTTTTAGTTTGCATCAAATGATTATCAGAACATACTTCTAGTGCACTATTTTTGAAGAAACATGCTTCTTGCATTCTACCAAATAATCCTCCGTTAGCTATGCAAGCATATATGTTGTGATGGTGGATTCGATCAAACAAATTTTATGTGGTAAAATTTATATACTTCTGATTAAGTGGTGGTTGGTATCTTGTGATATGTATTCTATTGGCACGTTGAAGGGCATGAACTCGAACTCATTTCCCACTTCGAAAACGGAAGGTATTGAAAGAGTGATTTGTTATCAATTCTTGAAGGATAACAGCAAAAGAAATATAGTGTTTTTTTTTTCTCCCTTTAGCATTCTATAAATGCACAATCTTGAAGTCAAGACTATTTTCTCATCCTTTTCTTGTTAAAGAATGAAAATTTCATATGAGTGTTGGAGGAGTTTGATTAACACTATCGTCACGAATAAGAATTCATTTGTGCAAACACAAGGTTCCTTTATATTGATGAGAATTTCCTATTTGATTTCATTCATTTGAGTTTTATGAATTACCTTTGAGTATTGAGGATTAAATGAATCAGTATATCATTTTCTCCTTCTCTTTGCTTTACTTTCACAAAATTTGAGAGAATACAAGATCCTTATGTTTTCTTTTTGGAGAAAAGCAAAGAGTGGTGGGCTTTCATTCTTTAAAGCATTTTTAGTTATAATTTTCTGAAATAAATTTTGGTTTCGAGAAAACATAGTTGCTCTTATACTTTTCCCATAAATTTTGATGGTGATCTTTTTCCAATTGTCTTTACTTTGGGATAGAGCGAGCATTAAGTGAAAATTGAGCATGAAACTTGAAGGTTGTTCTTACTTATGATATCTTTTGTAGATGTTCATTCAACATGAGAAAACCTAGTATATTATTGTATGTATTACCCATACTCTGGTTCCTTGACAAGATGATATGTATTGTTCCATATGTGAACGTTGAAAGGATTATATGTACGATTGTATTTTGATACTACACTTGACCTTTGATAATAAAGGTTGCTGAAAATTTTCTTTTGTAGAGGCCTGCAAGAATTTTTCTTTAAAGGTAGATGGTGATATTTATGTCCTTTTATTAGAGGCTTGTGGCATAAGCTTTGTGTTTCATGATTTGTGGTTGCAATTCAAGTCAATATAAAGTTTAAGGGTTCTGAAATTCAGCATATACGTTCATGTCTTGAATATTCATAAATAAGATGTGCCCTCCTGAAAAGAGATGATTTGAATGAATATTTTACATCACGAGATCAAGATGATTATATCCTCATTCATGTTTTAATATTTATTACAACGTGGCTAAAGTTGGGAACTATTAAGTTCATATTCATGGTTCAATATTGGATATGAATTCAAATATAACTAATGAAGGGCAATTTTCTTTTGATGTCATTCTTGATATGTTGGGATGGCTCGTATACATATGTGAATGAGCAATGGAAATAGTTCCCATTATTCCTTGGGTATGTTTTGAGCTTAGCATTAAATAAGACTCTCTCTAATGTGTATATTTGTTCATTCATACTCTCTTAAGGGTGTGCTGTGGGAATCACATTTGAACATACATATGACTTTATTTATTTTGTTAGCAACGGTGACATCAATGGTATACTGACTAAATCACTAACAAAATTCAACCTATTTTTTTATTCCTATTGTATATGTAGTTGTGATTTCTCTACATGTCTGATTTCTTTTAAAAAAAAATATACATGAGTTAATGTCTCTTTTATATATAATTATATATGTTGACTCATTCTTCTTAAATAGCATATATATTGGAGTATTTTCCTGTTTAAAAGCATATGTTTTGAAACTGTTTCTTGCCAAGTTACATTTATTTTGAAATTGTGTTAATAATTTGATCTGGTTTACATTTCGATATATTCACTAATATGTCAATTCATAGTATCTCTTATATTTTCAAACATGATATTCTAACACCGCCTTCTCTCGTCGCCTTATTTGCGAGGTACTAATGGAGCTAATGGGAGTATAAAGGCAAGGAGCTTTAGTCGCCCCGCTACTTCTAAACGGGGTGCTACGGCCGAAGTCACCGTTGACTAGCTCTGGTGACCAGGTAAGTTTTCTTAAGACTTATAAAAGCATAAATCTTCTAGATTTACTTGTTGAGTTATTTCTGGCAGTATTAAATTATTGCAATAATTCCTGCATTTAGTCAATATATGCTTTCTTCTTTTTACAAATTCAAAACCCATCAACATAACTTGTTTACATTCGTAGGTATGTCCAAAGGGTTAGTGACACTGATTCAAACCCATTAAACCTAGTGACATCTTTAAGGACAATAATTAAGGATGAGTCTTAGAGAACTTAGACAAACTCTAGGATTCACACATACGTCCTTTAGGGATGAAACATTAAACATAGATAATATAGCGACATCACATCTTAGGATTTAATATGCATAATTGATTTGATCTCAAACAACAATCAATTATTAATCTCTTCCTTAAAACCTGAAAACTTAAATATTTGATAATAACTCAAATAAAATTTACAAAAATATCAAATCAACCCCAATCAACACATGCAATTAATAAGTGATCAAATTTAAACCCAATTGACTTCAAATTTAAAACCCTTAAGTTTAGTGATCTTCCCTGCTCTAGGGAAGATTATCACTAAAATTCAAACCCCTTAAGTTTAGTGACCTTCCCTGCTCTAGGGAAAATTGTCACTAACATTCAAACCCTTTGAATTCCTTAATCAAACCCCTTTAAGCTTAAACCTTAATCAAACCTTAAAATCGTCCATAAATTTTAATAAATCACATTTAAATCCAAAACTATAAGTAACCCTTTTAATTGACCAGATTTGAATCCTTAACACATTAAAATTAAACTCAACCAGATTTGATTTCAAGTTTAAGAATAATTTAATAATCGTTAAAATTTGACTTTTAATTAATATAATTAATTAATAATAATTTAAAATTTCAGAGAATTCCTAAACACTTGGGAATCTATCCTTGGGTCATTCATGACCTCTGGAATTGATTACAAGGAGTTTGGAATTCAATTGAATTCCAAACATCAAAATCTCTCTAATTAAGATAATTAAATAATTCTAATAAATGATCAAAACTTTGAAAAATCATAACTAATTCAAACAAACTCTAAATCAATCAAACTTAAAGGCATCCAACTCATCTTAAGGTCTAATATTTTAATAAAATACAAACTCTTCAGAAAACATTCTTAATCTAAAATTCAAATTTTAACCCCTTGATTGAAAACATTAAATGATTCGAATAATTTTAGAACATTAAATATTTGATTCAAAATCTAGAAAATTTCAATCTAACTTCAAAACCAGCAATTAATCTTAAAATCAATTTTAAATCATTAAGACTTAAACTTTAATCAAAATCTCCCCTTAAGCTTTTCAACCAACCAGAACAATAAGCAACTTTAACCAATTACCCGATTTAGGATATATCCTAACCACACAGCTTGCTACACACACCTAGATTGACCTATTAGGACACGGACTCTAGCTTTAGGTTAGGACGATGTTTCTTTTTATTTTTGAGATAGATTGATATGCATGTAAATTAAGAGTGGCATCCTAGGTTAGATAACATAGACGTAGGTTCACTGTCCACAGACCTGTGCACTTCCTGTTTGTCAGCCTAGGATTAGGTCCCCAGCCCCTTGGCCTACGAGGTCCCCTTGAATGAGGTAACCCATGGTTGCTAACAAGGATCCTCTGGTCGGCACTCGACTAAGTAGGCTAAGGATATCGACGAACCCGGGACGATGGAAAACCATGGGATCTTGACCGGGGACGTCATACCCACTTGGTAGGTTAGTCTTCACCCTCACCTCCTGGGCATTCTCTTGATTTGGTGATCGAGAATATAAGTCCCAACCTTTTAATAAAATCAACCATTCAAACTTAAATCATTTTCAATCAAATTCAAGCCCAACACTTAGGATAGGCTGAGGTGTTTCTGAAGTAATTCAGAATCTCAAAACACCTCTTACCCTTCTTCCTTTGATTCTGAAAATAAGTCTTCAATTTTGAACCAATCCCATTTGAAATTCCAACCTTTTTCTTTCTTTGATATCGATCTTTGAAAATCTTAAATAAAATTTACACCGCTATTTTAATCGAGAGTTTTCGTAGGAAATTTTGATTTCCTACGATATAATTAACTACGAGGGCTTGCGCTCGTAGGAGATTTAGAAACCCAGATCTAATTTTCAAAATTGAAAATTTCAAAACCTCTAATTAATTATCTTTAAGAAATTTCAATTAAACGATCATTATCATTATATTCAAAGGATTGATAATAAATGATATCCTCTTTCCTTGGAGAGATATATCATTTTATTATCCTGATTTTGATTATAAAATTAATGATCCTTTAAAGCTTTGTAATCTGAACCTATTAATGAACGACAGTCTCGTCTTTTTGAGATGATATATGTTGTTCCTAATATTGCGTTCGATTTCAAAACAAAAATTTCAAAATTAATTTCTCCCAAAGAAAATTAATATATTTTCAAAAACTATACATACTTAAATGAAATATTATTTTTTTAATCAAAACAAAAAATGGCGACTCCACTGGGGACGATCTCTCTCTCCATCTTTAATAGCGGTATAAATTTTATTGAATCGGTAGTTTTAACTATCTTTCTCTCTGTTGGTCTCTCAACACATTTCTCCCTTGGGTGAGTTTGACCAACTCAATTAAGACATGTTAAAAGAGAGGTGAGCGTAGGAATCCTCTGTCGAAGTCGGGCTTTGACATTTTGCCTCCAAGTTAATTGGTAGAGCGAAAGAGTTAAGCCAAATCCTTTTGTATATGTTGCAAACTTGTATGCGAGTAAATAACTAGCGTGCTAAGTTTCATAATTTACAAAAGACTCTTCAATTTCAAAATCTAATCTTAATCCTTTAGCAAAATTCAATTTCTTTCAAATCTTAATCGATCTATATATATTATATCATTGCATATGAAATTATAACTCCTATAATTTAGTATGTGTGATAGAATATAGACTTCTTGTTCAAACTCGACTATAGAGTTCGAATCTTTTTGACAAAGTCAAACTTTGACATTTCACTCCCAAACAGCTCATTGGGGTGAAAGAGTCGGGTTGACTTATAAGAATCTTCCTCCAAAATTTGTTAACCTTCATGTTGAATGCAAATTCAATACATTGAGTTTCAAAATAAAGGGAGATTCTTCCAGATTTTCAAAAAAATTCAGTCTCTTTCAAAACCTTTCAAATCAATTTCAATCATCATTGTCATGTGTATTCTATAACATTCTGTTGTAGTTGAACACATACAACATAAACCAAAATTTTCAATTCTGGGCTTTAACATTTTACCCCCAAATCACTTGGTGGGGTGAAAGAGTTAAGCTTATTTTCTTTGGATCTTCATGTTACTTTTGTAAACCTGCACATTCAAATAAAAATTAATGTGTTGAGTTTCAAAGTCTGAAGAAGATCTGTTCAATTCCAACTTCAAAGCCAAATCTAAATCTTAAAATTGAATTCATGTTTGATTACAACCTCAAATTCAAGTTCAGTTTTAAATCCAAATTCAATCTAAATCTTAAAATCAAGTTTGATTTCAACTTTAAATTCAACCTCAGATTTGATTACAAATTCAAATTTGAACTTTGATATTTTGCCCCAAATCAATTGGTGTAGCAAAAGAGTCAGGTTCAACTCTTAACTTCAATTCGTCAATTTTATGAACCACCATGTTCAGTGTAAACTGAATATGATTGAGTTATAAAATTTTGAGTAAAATTAATCAAACTTAAAAATCAAATTCAATTTCAAATCACTAATTCAAATCATTTTCTTAATTCCAGGAAATCAAACACTCAAATGGCTGGGAAACTCGTCTTTTCACTGAACAGAGATGTGCTTGTAGAAGAAATTCTTAATGGCAATTTAATTCAGTACGAAATGGAATTTCAAAACCTCGAGATTTCAGTTAATGGAGAAAGAATCTTAGATCTGTCTGCTTGTACTCAAGGGAATTTCCCCTTAGTAGAAGTTACTTTAGGGTCAGGAATTGACTCCCCCATCGTCAAGATAGAGGTCGTTGTCGCCCCTGTACCCACTGTACTCTCTACTCAGGAGAATCAAAACCAGAAATCAATAATGACAAAAGAGCTACCATCTCAATCTGAGATCGGATCAAATTCTAGCACCCCTGTCGTCGGTAGGAACAAGATGAAGAATTACCTTCGAAGAGCCAGAAAAAGGAATCTTAAGGCTAGAAAGACCGCTGAGTCGGAAGCCTTAGAGAGGGCCGATTTCGAGGCCAATCAAGAGTTCATTGCTCCTTCTACGTACCCTCTCCTTGCACAAAGGAGGGAGGTTGTAAAGATGAGAGCACGATCTTCAATCCACCTGCTTGACTACTACACAGAAAGACTCAAGAAAGCTAGAATTGAGCAATCACCAACATTAGGCTATAGGCCCCCAACTGAAGGTTATGATCCGTCCACTCTACTAGAAGATGTTAGGGCTCGTTACTACTTGTGTTCCACTATATTACTTATAGAGGAGGAGGAGTAGAAACCACTCGGGGTGCCACTCTCTTAACTACTAGTTTAGTGGTAATTTGAGAGGTGAAATAATCTAAGATTGTATCAGATAGTGATATCGTTAAAATTTAAATTTTAATGGGGTCCTATCACGATTAATCTTTTGATTGCAACGATGCCGCTTTCTAGGGACGTTGCAGACCCTATAACAGTCTCTTCCTCTAAAGAGATTATAGGAATTCAATTCCATATTGATAAGGGTCTTGCCACCTAGACTTGCAACTTCTTAAGGAAAGCTTCCGATTTTTCAAGTGTACTGATTTTGAATCTTCAAGATAGTCGATTCTTCTTTTTAATCGAAATTGACCTCTACCTTAAGTTTTAATTTGGAGAGAGTTGTAGTTGACTCCATCAAATGTTTGAATACCCCTCCCTCCCACCACTCTCGTGGGTTGAATTAACTTTCGAATTAAAATCTATTTCAAGATCAAGTTGACCTTAGAAATGAAAATTTTATCAATCTTCTAGCAATCTTCTATCTTAATAGGAGATTTAGGCATGCTTTGAATCTATTCAAAGATTTCCCTAGTCAAGTCAACATTCTTGTCAAAAAGATTGAGTGTGCTTTGAGGATTATTCTTCCTTGTATAAGAGAACGAATTTTCTTCTTTAATACTTGAGATATAATCCCAGCATTCAAAATAAAAAGATCAATCGATTTAAGGTATTTGAAGAAAATGGAGCCTCTTCTCGAATTCAATTGAAATCAAAAGATGCGCGAATGCGCCAAAAATCAAGAAATGCACGAAGTGCACCAAAAGTCAAAAGATACGCAAAATGCGTCACTAGAAAAAGAGAAGAAGAGTAAGAGGCCTTCCTTCTTTTGAATCCTTAAATCTCAAAATAAAACACCCAATCAACTTTAAATACTTGACTTTGAAAATCCTGAATTCAGATTCTTCAACATGTATGAATTTTCTATCAGATAGAAGAACATATACAAGAGAATTGAAAAGATTGAATTTCTCTCTTCAACTTAAACGCTTTGAAATAAATTTTTAATTCAAAATCTATACAAGGGAGACCCTAGTTTAGTTTCTACGAGACTTGGTCTGGGTAACAAAACTGAAATTCTCTCAAATTAGTCGGAGTCGACTCTTCTCACTCTAATTGATAAATTTGTTCCCACGTGTAGTTCCGACAGGGTCCAAATAGTTAGAGGAAATTTTTAATAAAAAGTTTGAATCTTCTACTCCTGATAAGAAATCAAATCCTGTCCCTGAGAAATGTGTAAGTCCTTGCACAGAGGCATCTCTTCCTTTAAGGCCTTTTCAACAAAATTACACTCTATACTGGGTCCAAGATCAACCATACTAGAGGAGTATTTTGTAATGCTGGAAATTGCCGTTCAAAATCAAACTACGACTGAGTAGAGTGCCCGACTCTAATTTGAGGAGTTCGAGGCCTTGGAGAGCTTTATCTTTAAGGCTCAATAAAACTCAGAATCGTACAAAGCCTGACTGATTGAAGCTCGTGATAAGATAGAGCAACTTAGAACCTTCCAAGGAGGAGACTTGGTCCAGGTTCTTTAGATGCATATCTTAGCCTACCGAGAGATCGGTGGAGGAGCTTGAACAAACTCAAAACTTTACTCTTGTTGTAGGGACGATCTTTGAGAAAATTTCAAACATTAATTGATCAACCCTGGAGAATGCCACCTGATATTTTTTAAATGTTGGGGAGGCTCTTCAGGAAGTACCATGCCAGATGAGTGTCAAAATTTAAAATCAAATAAAAAAAACTCTTCAAGTTCAAACAAATCAAAATTCAATCAAATCAAATTCTCCAAACTCAAAATTCCAAATCAAATTCAAAATCGACTTTCAAATTCAAACATATTCAAAATTCAAAAATCAAATCAATTTAAATCTCAAATTCCAAATTTCAAATCGATCCTCTGTGTGAAGCAAGTTTCTTTCACATACGATCATTCCAGATCCGATCTGCTGTGTAGAGCAAGTTTCCTCTACATACGATCATCTAGACCTGATCCTTTGTGTAAAGCAAGTTTCCTTTGCACATGATCAATCCTAACCCAATCATCCATAGAGCAAGTTTCCTCTACCCATGATCCTTCCAGACCTGGTTTTATATAGAGCAAGTTTCCTCTATATAAGATCATTTCAAACTTAATTCGTTGTGTAGAGCAAGTTTCCTCTACATACGATTATCTAGACTCGATCCTCTGTGTGAAGCAAGTTTCCTTCACATACGATCATTCCAGATCCGATCCGCTGTGTAGAGCAAGTTCCCTCTACAAACGATCATCCAGACTCGATCCTCTGTGTGAAGCAAGTTTCCTTCACATACGATCATTCCAGATCCGATCCGCTGTGTAGAGCAAGTTCCCTCTACATACGATCATCCAGACTCGATCCTCTGTGTGAAGCAAGTTTCCTTCACATACGATCATTCCAGATCTAATCTGCTGTGTAGAGCAAGTTTCCTCTACATACGATCATCCAGACTCGATCCTCTATGTGAAGCAAGTTTCCTTCACATACGATCATTCCAGATTCGATCCGCTGTGTAGAGCAAGTTTCCTCTACATACGATCATCCAGACTCGATCCTCTATGTGAAGCAAGTTTCCTTCACATACGATCATTCCAGATTCGATCCGCTGTGTAGAGCAAGTTTCCTCTACATACGATCATCCAGACTCGATCCTCTGTGTGAAGCAAGTTTCCTTCACATACGATCATTTCAAATCCGATCCGCTGTGTAGAGCAAGTTTCCTCTACATACGATCATCCAGACTCGATCCTCTGTGTGAAGCAAGTTTCCTTCACATACGATCATTCCAGATCTGATCCGCTGTGTAGAGCAAGTTTCCTCTACACACGATCATCCAAACCCGATCCTCTATGTGGAGCAAGTTTCCTCCACATATGATCATCCAGACGTGGTTCTTTGTGTAGAGCAAGTTTCCTCTCCATAAGACCATTCTTTAGTGATGGAGTACGTCCTTCGTGAAACCATCCTAAATTTCAAATCTATATCTGATCTTTTGTGGGAAGCAATGCTTCCTTCCCACAAAATCATCCAGTTTTATCTTCCTTAAGGATAGATGTGAGTCATCGTGCTTTCTCTCCTTAGGATTAGATCTACTAGTGGCAGAGTACGCCCCTCGTGGCACTACCCTAGTATCAAATTCAAATTCGATCCTCTATAGTTAGGAGTTCTTCCTTTCTATACAATCATTCTAGCCTTCCCTTCCTTAGAGTTTAGGTACTCTTTTTCCTTTAGGATCAGATCCACTGGTGGTAGAGTACGCCCTTAGTGGCACTACCCTAGTATCAAGTTCAAATTCAATCCTCTAGGTTTAGGTTTTCCCTTCCCTAAGAATCAATTTCAAACTCAATCCCTTAGGGTTACACTTTCCTTTCCCTTAGGATCAAAATTTTAGACTTGACCTTTAAGTTCGGTCAACGCCAATATGTGCAATAGAACTTACACATATTGGGGGTCCATTTGTTGACCTCATTCTTGTATGAGATCACTTGGACTAACCCCAACCCTCAATCACTTTTGAATCAAATTTCGATCATACTGTAATCCAGCTTCTGATCCACAGTTCGATCAATCGACCTTTACAATCATCATCACCTACAATCTAGCTCGTAATTGACCTCGTCGATCTTCCTTAAAATAACAATTGAATCGCATATGAATTAATTAAAGATTAATTTGATCATACGAACTAGATTTGGTGACATCAAATTTGTTCGAATCGATTTGAATCTTACTCATCTCAGTGGATTTGATCAATTTAATTTAAATTACCCCGATTCGACTCAAGTGCAAATTAACTTGATTAACATTAATCGGCTCAATTTAACTTCTCTCGAGTTAAATCAATTTTGATTAATGCAATCTAATTTGACCCTTTTTTTATAAGGATTTTTGCATAGTTAATTGGGTTCCTAATTCTAGCTTTTTTTTTATTGCTATTGAATCTCTAAATCATCTTAATTTCAGCATTTAATAACAACCGTCAGATTGAGTTTTAAAGGCTTGATGTTTTTGTTTGATTAATTCTAATAGCATTAGAGACAGCTCTCTCTCGGAGAGGCCCAGATTTTTTTTTTCTTTTCTCTATGCTAGGGCCGGCCATGGAGGGGAGGGGCTGGATTCCACGATTGATTCGAGCATCAAGCCCTAGCCGTTTCTCGAGGATTCCACGATCTATTCTTTCCCATAGGCAGCCGCCGCATTGAGATACCTGATCCCACATATTTCGGAGCTGCTAGGGCCGGCGATGCTCTCCTCCTCATGATTCCTCTTCTCTTTTTTTTTTAGCTCCATCTACATCCTCTCACATTCATGTTCTAGAGTGTATTTTGGCCAAGGATGTGAGCTCAGCCAGCTTTCCTATTCACATGTTCGGCCAACAAGGAGGATTTGAAGCAAAAATTAGAAGACCTATCCAAAGATTCCAGCCACCATCCTTCTTGACCGGAATGAGAGCATGGGGCTGGAGGGGCCGACCAAGACCATAGTTCTTTGGAATGAAGGATGGAGCAATCCATATGGCTGCATGAAGGATGAACTGACATATGCAAGAGCAGTGGTTTGTGCGATCTAGATGAGGAGATTTGATCATTTGAGGGAGTGATCAGTCTTCCTCCTCCTGTCTACAGTTTTCCCTTCTAAGAACACAAGATCAGCAAGCTCTCTTCCCGGTAATGATCACTTGCCTCCTACCGGATTAAATAGCTCTATATTTTGTTTACCAAAAATTAACTAGTTGCACTTATATATATTTAAAAAACTCTAACTTAATTTTTATACATAGTCACCCCTTGTCAAAGGCTGCTACTCTAATTGCATAAAGAATCTATGTGATCTATTCTCTCATATTTATTTTTAGTTTGCATCAAATGATTATCAGAACATACTTCTAGTGCACTATTTTTGAAGAAACATGCTTCTTGCATTCTACCAAATAATCCTCCGTTAGCTATACAAGCATATATGTTGTAATGGTGGATTCGATCAAACAAATTTTATGTGGTAAAATTTATATACTTCTGATTAAGTGGTGGTTGGTATCTTGTGATATGTATTCTATTGGCACGTTGAAGGGCATGAACTCGAACTCATTTCCCACTTCGAAAACGGAAGGTATTGAAAGAGTGATTTGTTATCAATTCTTGAAGGATAACAGCAAAAGAAATATAGTGTTTTTTTTTCTCCCTTTAGCATTCTATAAATGCACAATCTTGAAGTCAAGACTATTTTCTCATCCTTTTCTTGTTAAAGAATGAAAATTTCATATGAGTGTTGGAGGAGTTTGATTAACACTATCGTCACGAATAAGAATTCATTTGTGCAAACACAAGGTTCCTTTATATTGATGAGAATTTCCTATTTGATTTCATTCATTTGAGTTTTATGAATTACCTTTGAGTATTGAGGATTAAATGAATCAGTATATCATTTTCTCCTTCTCTTTGCTTTACTTTCACAAAATTTGAGAGAATACAAGATCCTTATGTTTTCTTTTTGGAGAAAAGCAAAGAGTGGTGGGCTTTCATTCTTTAAAGCATTTTTAGTTATAATTTTCTGAAATAAATTTTGGTTTCGAGAAAACATAGTTGCTCTTATACTTTTCCCATAAATTTTGATGGTGATCTTTTTCCAATTGTCTTTACTTTGGGATAGAGCGAGCATTAAGTGAAAATTGAGCATGAAACTTGAAGGTTGTTCTTACTTATGATATCTTTTGTAGATGTTCATTCAACATGAGAAAACCTAGTATATTATTGTATGTATTACCCATACTCTGGTTCCTTGACAAGATGATATGTATTGTTCCATATGTGAACGTTGAAAGGATTATATGTACGATTGTATTTTGATACTACACTTGACCTTTGATAATAAAGGTTGCTGAAAATTTTCTTTTGTAGAGGCCTGCAAGAATTTTTCTTTAAAGGTAGATGGTGATATTTATGTCCTTTTATTAGAGGCTTGTGGCATAAGCTTTGTGTTTCATGATTTGTGGTTGCAATTCAAGTCAATATAAAGTTTAAGGGTTCTGAAATTCAGCATATACGTTCATGTCTTGAATATTCATAAATAAGATGTGCCCTCCTGAAAAGAGATGATTTGAATGAATATTTTACATCACGAGATCAAGATGATTATATCCTCATTCATGTTTTAATATTTATTACAACGTGGCTAAAGTTGGGAACTATTAAGTTCATATTCATGGTTCAATATTGGATATGAATTCAAATATAACTAATGAAGGGCAATTTTCTTTTGATGTCATTCTTGATATGTTGGGATGGCTCGTATACATATGTGAATGAGCAATGGAAATAGTTCCCATTATTCCTTGGGTATGTTTTGAGCTTAGCATTAAATAAGACTCTCTCTAATGTGTATATTTGTTCATTCATACTCTCTTAAGGGTGTGCTGTGGGAATCACATTTGAACATACATATGACTTTATTTATTTTGTTAGCAACGATGACATCAATGGTATACTGACTAAATCACTAACAAAATTCAACCTATTTTTTTTATTCCTATTGTATATGTAGTTGTGATTTCTCTACATGTCTGATTTCTTTTAAAAAAAATATACATGAGTTAATGTCTCTTTTATATATAATTATATATGTTGACTCATTCTTCTTAAATAGCATATATATTGGAGTATTTTCCTGTTTAAAAGCATATGTTTTGAAACTGTTTCTTGCCAAGTTACATTTATTTTGAAATTGTGTTAATAATTTGATCTGGTTTACATTTCGATATATTCACTAATATGTCAATTCATAGTATCTCTTATATTTTCAAACATGATATTCTAACACCGCCTTCTCTCGTCGCCTTATTTGCGAGGTACTAATGGAGCTAATGGGAGTATAAAGGCAAGGAGCTTTAGTCGCCCCGCTACTTCTAAACGAGGTGCTACGGCCGAAGTCACCGTTGACTAGCTCTGGTGACCAGGTAAGTTTTCTTAAGACTTATAAAAGCATAAATCTTCTAGATTTACTTGTTGAGTTATTTCTGGCAGTATTAAATTATTGCAATAATTCCTGCATTTAGTCAATATATGCTTTCTTCTTTTTACAAATTCAAAACCCATCAACATAACTTGTTTACATTCGTAGGTATGTCCAAAGGGTTAGTGACACTGATTCAAACCCATTAAACCTAGTGACATCTTTAAGGACAATAATTAAAGATGAGTCTTAGAGAACTTAGACAAACTCTAGGATTCACACATACGTCCTTTAGGGATGAAACATTAAACATAGATAATATAGCGACATCACATCTTAGGATTTAATATGCATAATCGATTTGATCTCAAACAACAATCAATTATTAATCTCTTCCTTAAAACCTGAAAACTTAAATATTTGATAATAACTCAAATAAAATTTACAAAAATATCAAATCAACCCCAATCAACACATGCAATTAATAAGTGATCAAATTTAAACCCAATTGACTTCAAATTTAAACCCTTAAGTTTAGTGATCTTCCCTGCTCTAGGGAAGATTATCACTAAAATTCAAACCCCTTAAGTTTAGTGACCTTCCCTGCTCTAGGGAAAATTGTCACTAACATTCAAACCCTTTGAATTCCTTAATCAAACCCCTTTAAGCTTAAACCTTAATCAAACCTTAAAATCATCCATAAATTTTAATAAATCACATTTAAATCCAAAACTATAAGTAACCCTTTTAATTGACCAGATTTGAATCCTTAACACATTAAAATTAAACTCAACCAGATTTGATTTCAAGTTTAAGAATAATTTAATAATCGTTAAAATTTGACTTTTAATTAATATAATTAATTAATAATAATTTAAAATTTCAGAGAATTCCTAAACACTTGGGAATCTATCCTTGGGTCATTCATGACCTCTGGAATTGATTACAAGGAGTTTGGAATTCAATTGAATTCCAAACATCAAAATCTCTCTAATTAAGATAATTAAATAATTCTAATAAATGATCAAAACTTTGAAAAATCATAACTAATTCAAACAAACTCTAAATCAATCAAACTTAAAGGCATCCAACTCATCTTAAGGTCTAATATTTTAATAAAATACAAACTCTTCAGAAAACATTCTTAATCTAAAATTCAAATTTTAACCCCTTGATTGAAAACATTAAATGATTCGAATAATTTTAGAACATTAAATATTTGATTCAAAATCTAGAAAATTTCAATCTAACTTCAAAACCAGCAATTAATCTTAAAATCAATTTTAAATCATTAAGACTTAAACTTTAATCAAAATCTCCCCTTAAGCTTTTCAACCAACCAGAACAATAAGCAACTTTAACCAATTACCCGATTTAGGATATATCCTAACCACACAGCTTGCTACACACACCTAGATTGACCTATTAGGACACGGACTCTAGCTTTAGGTTAGGACGATGTTTCTTTTTATTTTTGAGATAGATTGATATGCATGTAAATTAAGAGTGGCATCCTAGGTTAGATAACATAGACGTAGGTTCACTGTCCACAGACCTGTGCACTTCCTGTTTGTCAGCCTAGGATTAGGTCCCCAGCCCCTTGGCCTACGAGGTCCCCTTGAATGAGGTAACCCATGGTTGCTAACAAGGATCCTCTGGTCGGCACTCGACTAAGTAGGCTAAGGATATCGACGAACCCGGGACGATGGAAAACCATGGGATCTTGACCGGGGACGTCATACCCACTTGGTAGGTTAGTCTTCACCCTCACCTCCTGGGCATTCTCTCGATTTGGTGATCGAGAATATAAGTCCCAACCTTTTAATAAAATCAACCATTCAAACTTAAATCATTTTCAATCAAATTCAAGCCCAACACTTAGGATAGGCTGAGGTGTTTCTGAAGTAATTCAGAATCTCAAAACACCTCTTACCCTTCTTCCTTTGATTCCGAAAATAAGTCTTCAATTTTGAACCAATCCCATTTGAAATTCCAACCTTTTTCTTTCTTTGATATCGATCTTTGAAAATCTTAAATAAAATTTACACCGCTATTTTAATCGAGAGTTTTCGTAGGAAATTTTGATTTCCTACGATATAATTAACTACGAGGGCTTGCGCTCGTAGGAGATTTAGAAACCCAGATCTAATTTTCAAAATTGAAAATTTCAAAACCTCTAATTAATTATCTTTGAGAAATTTTAATTAAACGATCATTATCATTATATTCAAAGGATTGATAATAAATGATATCCTCTTTCCTTGGAGAGATATATCATTTTATTATCCTGATTTTGATTATAAA
The DNA here is from genome assembly GCA_016618105.1 of Dendrobium huoshanense. NCBI lineage: Eukaryota > Viridiplantae > Streptophyta > Magnoliopsida > Asparagales > Orchidaceae > Dendrobium > Dendrobium huoshanense. The sequence goes on along the minus strand of CM028344.1, from coordinate 1,843,363 downwards.
ATTAATGATCCTTTAAAGCTTTGTAATCTGAACCTATTAATGAACGACAGTCTCGTCTTTTTGAGATGATATATGTTGTTCCTAATATTGCGTTCGATTTCAAAACAAAAATTTCAAAATTAATTTCTCCCAAAGAAAATTAATATATTTTCAAAAACTATACATACTTAAATGAAATATTATTTTTTTAATCAAAACAATATCTTCTAGATATTATAGAAGAGGAGCTCTCTCTCTAACATAGAGAAGAACAATCCACAAAACTGAATAAATAACCAATGACAAGGGTAACAAGAAATCTTGATGTGACATAAAGACTTTGATCATTATAAATACAAGATAGATTTGCTATAGCAAGGTTAGAAAAGATCTTAATTTCATATTCCATTCGTTAATTTGAAATAGATTTTTGATTAGAAAAGAAAACTGTGCCACTAAAATAGATTAGAGAAAGAGACACAATCAACGGTATATTTTTACCATTTAATAGATTTAAGAGATGTAAAACACTGGCTATAAATTTTTAAAAACAAAGACAAGGCATACGATATCAATTCAGTGATGATTTTTGAAACCAAAAGAAAGTACAACAAACCAAACAAAAACTAAAAAGTTAAGCAAAGAGAAGAAAAAGAAAACAAAGAGCAAAAAGGAAAAGCAAATAAAGGAAACAAAAAAAAGAACAAAAGCTAAAGAAAAGCAAGTAAAAGATCAAGTTCATGCATTTATGGCAATCACACCCAATCTGGTCCTTAAAGAGCTGAAAGTGTCGAAGGCCAGTGGTTTAGTAAAGATGTCAGCCAGTTGATTTTTAGTTGTCGCATGGTGTAACTAAATATCTCCCTTAGTCATATGATCTCTAATAAAGTGATGCCTAATGTCAATGTGCTTAGTCCTTGAATGTTGGATAGGATTCTTAGAAATGCATATGGCACTAGTGTTGTCACAAAAGATTGAGATGGTGCCTACTGTAGTCCTAAATCAAATACCTGTTGTTTCAACCAAAGGACTTCGGCCACACAACTTCCAAGAGTAATGTAATCAGCTTCAGTAGTGGAAAGTGCAACAGAGTTTTGCTTTCTACTAGACCATGAGACCAAAGATTGTCTGATGAATTGACAAGTTCCAAGAGTGCTTTTTCTATCCACCTTACATCCTACAAAATCAGAGTTAGAAAATCTAATAATCTCATAAGAAGTGATGTGTCAAGGGTACCAAATTCCTAAGCCTTGGGTCCCCAAAAGGTATCTAAAAATTCTCTTAACTACAGTCAGATGGGATTCGTTAGGATCAGCTTGAAATCTAGCACAAAGACAAATACTAAACATTATATCAGGTTGGCTCATAGTCAAGTAAAGTAAAGATTCAATCATGCCTCTATATTTCTTCTGATCAACAGACTTACCACTTGGGTCCTTATCCAACGGAACACTAGAAGTCATGGGAGTATTAATTGGCTTGGCTTTATCCATCTCATACTTCTTTAAAATATCCTTTATGTATTTTATTTGATGTAGAAAGGTTCCATCATCCAATTATTTTATGCTAAATCCCAAACAGTTGGACAATTCTCCCATCAAACGCATCTCAAACTCTCTACTCATTATTTTAGAGAATTCATCACAAAGTTTCTTATCAAAAGAGCTAAAAGGTATGTCATTCACATAAATCTGAATAATGAGAAAATCATTTCTAACTTTCCTAAGAAAAAGGGTGGTTCCTACGCTCCCCTTAACAAACTCCCTTTCTAGTAAGAATGTGCTAAGCATTTCATACCAAGCTCTTGGTGCCTGCTTTAAACCATACAAAGCCTTTTTTAATTTAAAAACATGATTTGGAAAATGGGAACTCTGAAAACCTAGGGTTTGTTCTACAAACACATCCTCTTTTATTTCTCCATTTAAAAAGGCCCTCTTAACATCCATTTGAAAAAGCTTAAATCCTTTATAACAGGCAAAGGCTAATAGCACTCTAATGGCTTCCAATCTAGCTACAGGAGAAAAAGTCTCCTCAAAGTCTATCCCTTCTATTTGGTTATACCCCTTAGCCAGTAATATTGCTTTATTCCTAACCACCACTCCAGAATCATTCACCTTGTTCTTAAAGACCCACTTGTTCCAATTACACTTTGTCCCTTAGGTCTTTCTACAAGCTCCCAAATATCATTCCTAACAAATTGGTTCAATTCCTCCTGCATGGCTAAAATCCAAAACTCATCTGTAAGGGCTTGGTTTATGTTGGTGGGTTCAGTCATTGAGATAAAGGCAGAGTGGCTCATCTCCTTTCTAAGTCCATGTCTAGTCCTAACTCCATCAGAAGGGTCTTCTAAGATCAAATCTTTGGGGTGACTTGCAAAGTATCTCCAATCTCTAGGAAAGGTGTGTGATGGTCCAACCCTTTTCTCCGGATCTAAATTTTTTACTCCTTGGGTGACATCTCCTACTCCTTCAGTGTTTAGGTGACCTACTCCCTTCTCCAAATTTTCTACTCCAGTGGTAATCTCTCCAACATCATCATCATCCTCAACTCTAGGCTTTCTAGGATCAGACTCATCAAATACTACATGTGTAGTCTCTTCCACCATCAAAGTTCTCTTATTAAACACCCTAAAAGACTTCTCAACACTTGAATATCCTAAGAACACTCCATCATATTTTGGATCAACTTTTCCCTAAGTGAGACTTCCCATTATTGTGATTAAAACTTTACAACCAAAGACATGAAGGTGGGAAAGATTGGGTGTCCTACCCTTAAGGGTCTCATAGGGTGTCTTATCTAATTTGGCTCTAACATTCACCCTATTCAACACAAAACAATCTGTTTTAACTGCTTCAGCCAAAAAGTATTTTAGAAGTGAATACTTAGCAAGCATGGCTCTAGCGGCTTCCACTAAGGTCTGGTTCTTCCTTTCAGCTACCCCGTTCTGCTGAGGGGTCCTAGGAGCTGAGAAGTTGTGGCTAATCTCCTTGTCCTCAAAAAAATCTCCAAACCTTTCATTTTCAAACTCTCCCCTATGGTCATTATGGATGGTCAATATCTCACAACCTACCTTTTTCTGAATCTAAATAAAAAAGGTTTTAAACTCCTCAAAAGACTCATTTTTGTGTGAAAGAAATCTATTCCAAGTGAACCTCGAGTAGTCATCAACAATCACAAAACCATAGACTTTTCCTCCCAAGCTGGCAGTGCTAATGGGTCCAAACAAATCCATGTGAAGGACTTCTAAAGGTTTAGAGTTGCTAATGTCCTTAATGGGATGATGAGCAAGTTATGTTTTAATCTATCTACAAGCAAAATATTTTCAATCATAAGGTTCTTGGAATTACCAATTATACCTGCATATTATCACCTTCCTGGTGGCATTGTCTCCAAGAGTAACCTTGCCTCCTGTCCTGGTTTCCAGCAAAACGAATTGATTGGCATCGCCAGTCATATGTCGAGAGCATCCACTGTCCAAGTACCACAAACTCTCATTAGGCCTTTTGTGAGAGCTCACCTACAAAATTATCAAATGTCAGATATAAGAACCCAAATAGGTTTGGGTCCCTTCTTATGAAAAGTAGAATGCAATGCATGTGTTGTATGCTGTGAATCATGCAATTTGGGTCTCCAAACCCAATGTGTACTATGGTGAATAGTTCAAGTGTGTGAAATGTGTCCTAGCATGCCACATCAAAAACATCTAACTCTAGGAAAAAGATTTCTTAAATGATTAGGGTTATAATGCCTCTTCCTAAGTTTTGTCTTTTGATCAATTGTGTTATCATCCAATTTTTCTTAAATGTCTCAAATTCATTTTTAATCCTCAAGTTAGTGCTTTCTAAAGAATTATTATCAATCCTCAATTTTTTTTCTATTTCTTTAGTTTTCTTAAAATCAGATTCAAGTGAGGTGTGTGAAGCTTTTAATGTCTCATGCTCATCAATTAATAAAGAATGCTTTTTGTTTAAATCATTAAATTCATCAAGTAGGGCCATGTGATTTGAATCAATCATAGAATGATCTTTGAGAATAATTTCATGCTCCTTTTGTAAATTCAAAAATTTTAATTTCAAGTTAGCATGTGTTTTTTAAGTTTCTTATATGATGCATGAATTTTTTTAGAAACTTTAAGGAGTTGGTCGTAGGATAGTTCACATGCCACTTCTTGATCAAGATGATCGTCTGCCATTAAGCACAAGTTTGTTGTTTCATCTTCAGGTTCAGTCTCCGATGAATCAGATGTAGAATCCGCCCAAAATGCTTTTTGAAGTTTCTTTTTGTCCTTCCAAAACTTGGGTTTCTCCTCACCTTTTCTTTACTTGAGCGAGCCTTGAGTGTAGGGCAATCAGCTTTCACATGTCCAGGTTTCCTGCATTCACAACAAACCATGTCATTAGAACTCTTAAAATTTTTGTTTCCCTTATCTTTACTCCACTTTTGATGATACTTTTGTTTCTTCCTTAGAAAGCTTTTGAATTGCCTTGTGATTAAGGCAAAGTCATCACTTTCAGACCCGGAAGAGTCAGAGTCCATGTTGTTGGTATTCAATGCCACTATTTTCTCCTTTCTTTTCTCACCTGGATCAAGATTTCTTTGATTCACCCCTTGATCGTAAGCAATGAGTGAGCCATGTAAGATATCAATCGAATAAGTGTTCAAATCTTTAGATTCAGTGATTGCAGTGATTTTAGCATCAAAAGAGGAAGGCAAGAATCTTAAAATTTTGTTCACATTTTCATAGTTTGAAAGTTCTCTTCCTAAGGCATGCAAAGAAGTTACAATTTGAGTAAACCTTGTATACATATCAGAAATTGATTCATAATGTTTCATATCAAAAAGTTCATAGTCATGGAAGAGAATATTCAAACGAGATTGTTTCACTTCATTGGTTCCTTCATAAGTAATGCATAACCTATCCCAAATCTCTTTTCCAGTAGAGCAAGTAGAAACACGCGTGTAATCCTCAGACTTTAAAGCACATAAAAACAGTTCAAACACTTTGCATTAAGTTGAGCTAAATCTCTTTCATCAAAAGTCCATTCAATAAAAGGCACTTCAGTTTTAATTCCATTAAGTTCACGAGAAGGTGGATAATATCCTTCTTTAATAAGCACCCACATGAGACAATCAGTTGATTGTAAAAAAGTAGACATACGGGTTTTCTAAAAATTAAAAGGTAGATTATCAAATAAAGGAGGTCATGTAATAGAATATCCTTCTATTGTATTACGATTCCTAAAGTGAGCCATGGATCAAAATTTAAAAACTTTTCAAACACAGTTTTTATGAATCCTGCTCTAATACCACTTGAAAGTTTGTTAGGGATGTTAGGCCCTTAAGAACTAGCCCGAGCCTAACCAAGAGGGGGGTGAATTGGTATTTAAAAAATTCTTTAAGCAAAAGAATAAATTACGTCCACTCCCCGGAGGCGCCCTCCAAGTATTGCACTACCAAAGTGACTTTCCTTTAGCCCCCATAGCTAGGCGGAGAAGCCCTTACAAAAACCTCCTTTTTGCCACCCCGGCAAGGCAGAGAACCCCACTCCTTTTTCTTCCTCCTGAAGCAGGCAGAGAAACTCGATCAATCGCTGAATCTTACATCTCCCAACCCTTCTAAGGACAAGAGACTCTAGTGGAAGAAGAAGTGGAACAATGCTTGGAGCAACCCTTGTGAACTCCCTCATAAGCTCCCCCTCACAAGATCCTCTCACTGTCTCCCTCTCTTTCTCTCTCTGTCCTTTAGGTTTTCTCAGGTCAAGACAGTAGCCAAGGATGTTCAAAAATGGTTAACAAAAGCTCTTAAATAGAAGAGCTTCAAAGGAGCTCAATAAATGCAAGTTGTCGACTTTATCGTCTAGGACGATTATCCTATCATCCCGTACGATCAGTTTAAGTCACATATGATCGTCCAGAACATCGCTCTGAAAATGAACTGGATGATTAAAAATTGGCTTGATCATCCAGGCCGATCTCACGATCATCCCGGATGATCAGTTCAAATCAGAGTAAAATCATCCAGAGCATCGCCTGGAATTCAAGCTGCCAGATCTAGATCGGCCAGAACATCGCCCAAATTTGTGCTGGCCGATATTTATCGTCCAGAAGAAACTAAGGGTTTTTGAATAGATCGTCCATGCCGATCCTATGATCGTCTAGGATGATGTGATTGTATCAATCATCCTTAATTGCTTCCTTGATTGCTGGATCAATTTAGGCATAATTATGTCATATCGCCCAGGTCGATCCAAGATCGTACAGGCCGATTTCCAAAAATACATAATACTTAAATTGATCATGGAGGTTGTTTCTTTCTATTTTGAACCTATCATCCTGGCCTATACAGGTATCGTCCAGGCCGATCGGCTAATGACGGTTTCCTTAATTAAGAAACCTGATTAGGATTTTTATTTTAAACCATATCATCCAGGATGATATAAATATCATCCGGGATGATGTGAGTAAAAATAGAAATTCTAAATCACTCAAGTGTGTGTGTGTGTAGGTTTACTTAGCATCAGACAATTCACAAGATTACAATTGACTCAAGAAAGAAAAAAAAGAAAAATACAGACTAACTCAGACCTAGTCTACCCAATCTTGAGCTGGCTCCGTTTGTCATCTGATCTCTTGGCCCTGAAATGTCAGTAGAAAAAGACAGTCGTATTGTTTGTTATCATCAAAACCATAATTCATGAAACCAAATCTACAACAAACACAATCATGCCACTTTTTAATTTTCTCCTCATATGACATAACATTTCATAAGCACCATTTCCAAATTTCTCTAACTCATTCAATTGTATCAACCTTTTCTCCTCAATGTCCTTAGGAATGTAGTTTAATTATTTTTCCACCCAATAGGCTTTATGTTATAAATCAATGGGTAAGTGACAAGATTTTCTAAATATCAACCTATAGGGAGACATTTCAATTAGGGTTTTTAATGCATTTTTGTAAGCTCTAAGTACATAATCTAGTCTCAATGCTTAATCCTTCCTACTTGGATTCTCAATTTTTTCCAAATCCAATTTGGTTTCTCTTTTACTAATTTCAACCCAAAGTTACTACTTTAAGTTTAACTCCATAATTCAAGATTAAAGCATCCACTATCTTATTGTTTAAATATCTTCCCCATCACTAAAGATTACCCTAAATACTCTAAATCTAGAAAATATATTTTTCTCTAAAAACATAATGACATTATGGGCAACCATTTTTGGTGTTAACACTCCCTCAATCCACTTGAGTACATAGTCAATTATAATCAATATATATTAACTTCCAAATTATTTATCGAAAGGACCCATGAGGTGTAAACCCTAAAACATCAAAGATTTCTCCTTCTAACATATAACATAATGTTATTTCATGTCTCTTTGAAAATGTTCTTATCCTTTGGCACATATCACATCTTTTGACATATTCATTTACATCTCTAAATATGTAGGTCATTCCAAGATTTACGGTTTTTAAAAATGATTCTAAATCCTCCAAAATGCCCTGATATTCTAAATCATGACATTAATTAATAATGGTTTCAATCTCCTCTATTGGGACACACATCCTAAAGATTTGATTTTTGTATCTCTTAAATAATACAGCTCATCACAAAATTAGAATTTAGCTTTAAGTAGAAATTTTCACCTTTATCTATATAACAAATCAAATGGAATCACCCCACTCCAAAATGTCAATATACCAAGGCACACTACATAAATAAAAAGTAAAAAAAAAAAATAAATCAATAAAACTTATTGAACTCACACTAATTATACGTAGGTTTTTGTAATTCTAGTCTAGAAAAATGAACGACCACATATGTTTTTGTTTATTTTCTATCTACAATTTCTATATCAAACTCTTATAATAAGATAATCAATCTCAGCTTAGCATCTTTATTTATGACCAATTGATTGATAGCATGGTCAGTATATACAATGACCATAGAATTAATAAATTAAGGTCCAAACTTATCAAGGATAAATACTATAGCAATTGACTATAGCTAACAATTCATTTTAATGGTGATATAATTAACTTGGACTGCATTTAAAGTCCTACAAGCATAGTATATGGCTTATAAATTTATATTTATTATTTGCCTAAAAATAGATACAACATCATAATTAGTAACATCATACATGATAACAAAATGAAGTGTCTAATCAGGTGCAAAATTAATAGGTGTAGTGATTAAATGCTATTTCAAAAGAGTATAATCTTTATGATATTCATCATTAAATTCAAATGGTAAATCTTTACTAAAAGTTTGTTAGGGATGTTAAGCCCTTATAAACTAGCCCAAGGCTAACCAAGATGGGGGTGAATTCCTATGTTAAAAAATCTTTCACGATCAAAACACAAACTCAAACCATAACAGAATTCACCACAAAGAAAATCAAAGTGCGGAAATTAAATGCAAAAATAATAAAGGAAAGAACACTCCAGATTTATAGTAGTTCAGTCAAACCTTGACCTACGTCCACTCCTCGGAGGCACCCTTCGAGTATTACACTAAACTTAGTCTCTCTCATTTATCCCCCATAGCTAGGTGGAGAAGCCCATATAAAATCACTTCTATCATCCTCAGCGCGGCTGAGTAGCCAGGCCCTTTGACACCAAAGATATCTTCTTCTTCCCAAAACTTTCCTCAAGATGAGCCTTGATCCTGATGTTATTAAGGTGCAAGCTCGCCGGAGCAACCATGTGGAACTCCACACTCCCTCGAAACCACCTCTAAGGATCTTGTCCCTCTCTCAAACTCCACCCTTTCCTCTCTCCCTTTCAAGCTCTCTCTTCAAGTTTCCTCCAGAAGAATGAAGCTTCAATGACTGCCAAAGATACTTACAAAGTGTCTTGTCAAAGCTTAAATAGAAGAGCTCCAATGAGCTCATTAATTGTAACTTGTCAACTTTATCATCCTATACGATCAGTACAAAATAAGCTCAATCAACCAAAATTATTTGTTACAATCAGAAGGTTTTTGTTCATATCGTCCAGGCCCATAATATATCGTCCTGGACTATTAGTTCAAATCCGAGGAAATTCATCCTGAATATCGCCTTAAAAAGAAGCTGGCTGATGTCAATCATCCATGATACCGTTTCGGTCCATCCTGCGATCATCCAGGATGATGTGATCGTATCAATCAAGCCTTAATTGCTTTTCATAATTATTAGATTAATTTAGACATAATTGAGTTGCATCATCCAAGACGATGTCCTGGACAATATCCAAAAATAAATAATACCTAAATAGATCTGGCGGCTAATTCTTTCTGAATTGAGCCTATCGTCCCGGTCGATACAAATATCATCCAGGATGATGTGCTTAAAGACGACTGCCTTAACCCGGATGCCCTAACTAGGGTTTCTATTTTTACATGATCGTCCAAGCCGATGTTTGGATCTTCCCAGATGATGTGAGTAAAAATAAATAACTCTAAAGCAGAAATATGTGAGCAAGGTTACAAACAAGAAAATACCCTTACAACCCAAGAAATATATTAATAAAAATTATAAATAGAACATGTTCTGCCAAAACATGAGCCTTGTAAGGGGCACTATAATTCTGAAATGTTAGTAAATACAAAAAAAATATTGCAAATACAAGTAGACAACAAAAAGTGAGCCATAATATTTGTTATCATCAAAACAACATAAAGTCATAAGCTCGAGTTGTAACAATCTCTCCCTTTTTGATGATGGTAAATATTACTGGTTGAATTTGTAAAATTGAAAATATTTTCTCCTAATCTTCCCCTTACTAGAATAAAAATTTTAAAAATAGGGAAATACAAAAATTTTTGATGTTTTTATGATTTTTTTTTAAGTTATAATAAGATACAAATACAACAGTAAGTTTTTCCCCCTTTGACATTATCAAAAAAAGGAAGGGGCACAAATAAACAAAATTAACCCTGATCAAAAAGACTTTAAAAATGAGAAAGTTACCTTTTTATTCAAAAACTTAATAAGGAATGGATTAACAACGCATAATTTGGAAAAGGTTAGAAATTCAGAAATTATTAATCCAAACTCAAGTTCTTTTAAAGGCTCAAAAACTTTTTAATCCAATATCTAAATCAAGAAACAAATTAGAAAAAAAATACAAATTTTTTCAAAACTCCTTTAATAAAATATATCAAATAGAAGATTAATGCAAAAATTGGTGAATTAGGAATCATGATTTTCAAGATCAAGTATTGAAAATATTAAGGGTTTTTTTTAAGCTTATCTTCTTAGTTTGGAATCATTGCGCATCTTTTGATTTGGCGTCATTGACCACTTTTTTTTAATATGCTACCTTTTAAAATTTTAAAAATAAAAGTAAACCTATTTTATTGATTAAATGAATTACTAGATTAAAAAAATTATGAGGTACATTCAACAACTTGCAAAAGATCCAAACGCGATAAACAAAATATAGGGAGATGAAAATGATCAATTTCAAAATCCAATTTATAATATGATGAATATTTTGAATCAAAAGTAAAATAAACTCTTTAAGAAAAAAGATAGAGAGACAAAGTCATGAGTTTCCTTTGATCATTTTTAGAGAATTCAACCATAACATACATAAGAATTCAAGAAAAAAAATAAGAGGTAGGTTTTTCATTTTTAGAAAGGTGAAATGTGTGTGTTGATCAGAGAGAACTTCACAAAAATAAAAAGTAAACATAAGTTTAAAACTATAACGTAAAACAAAAAGAATGAAAAATAAATAAGTAAATAACAAAGCCTAAAGAAACTACATAAAAGAAATGAAAATAATGAACAACAACAAACCTGCAAACAAGGGTTTAAGCATAATCTTACTCCTGATCTGATAATTCAATATCTAGGTCTGCCCAGGAAAGTTTTTGCTTTTTATAATTTGTTGTTTTTACAATTTGCTTAGCTTTGCCCCTTTTTTTTTTTAACCCAAGGGGGCTTACGTGTTAAAAATAAGAACCAAAGACAGAGTCAAAAAGAAGTTCATCGACTCACTATTGCTCAGCAGAGCTACAAAACAAAGCAAAAAAAACTACGAGCCAATTAACTCCCCAAAACAAAAAAGGTAAGGAACCTAGTAACAAGCTACTAATGCTATAGACAAGCATCCAAAAAGAAAGAGAAGAAGATAACATTGAAGCCCAGTCTTTCTCCAAAAATCTAAAAGCTGCTTCAAACAACGATCCACCTGCAAAAATAAGAAGTTGCAAACCAAAAACCTACACCACCAACAACAAGTGAGATAATCACAAAGGTATAAATGAGCAGTATGAAAGAAGGTAATGCAAAAAAGGATGTGCGAAGTAAAGCCAAAATTGGAATTAGGACTTAGCGAGCTCAGAAATAAATTGTGAAAAGCCTCATTTGGAACATCCACAAGCCCTCAATCCTACCTTCATAAACCCCAAAATCAACCCCAAATAAACCCATCCACTGATTACACCACTTCTCATAATCATACCAACCAACCAACAGTAAATAGCAGCCAACCGAACTCAGATGCAGCCAACTAACATGAGGCAACAATAAAAGGCAGAAGAAACTAACCATATCAAGCCTCCCAAAAATAATAAACAGTAAATATAACAACCTGCAGGCTGACTACCACCGAAAAACCACAGCAGTAATAACATAAATCCCAGGCACATCACCACAGTTATCCCCAACATTCCACCAATGGAAGGTAGAAGAGCAACAACGGGTTGAACCATCAGCATATAAACCAGTAAAATCATTGCTCAAGTCAAAATTCACAATGAATTTAGCATTAACATTGGACACGAGAAACAGGCAGCAAAGAAGATTTACATCATGAACAACATCATAATCTGTAAGGCCAAGCAGGCACAACCAAAAACTCCCAGTAATCCAGAGAAAAGGGCCTCAAAAACATAGAGTCAAATAGGATGAGTGGCCAAAATAACACCTCCCAACAAACAAACCTGGCAACTAGGTGGCAGCAGAAAAAAATCTGCAATCAATAAAGTACAAAGCATCCAAGAAGGATTCAAGAAAAGGACAGCAACAAATCCACCTACACAAGGCCAGAGGGAACAAAACCAACATCCAAAACCATAAAATTAACCCAGCAGCATAGAAAATACAGAAACAGCAAATCCCCAACAGGCAAATCCAAAAAACAGACAATTCCAGAGGCCAAACAATCCAAACCAGCCAGAACCAAAACACAAAGTTAAGTGTAGACATAAGGAATACCACACACTTCAAGATGAAGTAAACCCTTAAGAGGAGCGGGAATATTAGAAGGATTAAAATCAGAAAAATAATCAAGGTTGCAACCAAAATTAGCCAACCAAGAAGCACATGAATTAGCAGTCTTACAAACATGACAAAAAGAATGATTCACATATAATAAAAGTCTTTTAATTTTCTTAATCACATAGAATATGTTCGGGTTACAGGACGCCTCATCCAAATCCTGAAAGGGAGAAATGTTAAAATTAGAGTTCACTTCAATAACCAGATGGATTAAGTTCAAAGGAATGCATAGTTGGATACCATAAAGGATGGCCAAACCAATAACATAATCAATTTTACCATTGTGAGTCGTGCCCGAAAAAGCAATAATCAAATGGCCATTACTATCACGGATTAGACCACCACAACCCGTACCAGAACCCTCAACATTAAGTTTAAAAACATTAGGAGGAGGCTTTATCCAATAAACAACCTTGAAAGTATTAGGGGGCTTCATCCAACCAATCCCTAAAGAAGAGGTGATATGTTAATAATTTTTGAAGCTCTTAACAGTAAGCAAGTTAACATTCACAAGAGCCAAAATCTTGTCATTGACCTATTGTATAACATTGATATGGTTCGTCCTAACCCCATATAAAATAGAGTTGTTCCTCTCCAACCAAAGAAACCAAAGAATAAGACAAGAAAAACTATTTTAAATGTGTCCTTTAGTACTAATAAACCAAGATTTAAGTAACAAGTTAAGAGAGAGATAAGTATTAAAACAATTTAATTTAAACAAATCATCAAAATACACCCAAGTTCTAACAGCCACAGGCACTAAAATAAAGACATTGTGCATATTTTCAATGTGAAAGCAACACTGATATTTAGAGGCAAAACTAAAGCCATTTTTAGTGAGATTGACCTCCATAGGGATGAATTTATAAAGAGTTCTCCACACAAACACGGAAACCATAGAGGGTATGCTCTGATGCCAGATATTAGTAAAAATATTGTCTAAAGTACCTTTAATTCTAAAAGAGTGGCAAGCATTCTTGAAATGAAAGACCCCATCTTTAGAAAAATCACACAAAATAGTATCTTTAGAAAAGGTATTTATAGACAAGTTAAGGATATGAGAAATAATGTAATCAGGAATAAAGTTAGAAATCTTCTTATAATCCTAACAATTGTTATTGAAGAAAAAATTAACTTTAACAGAAGCAGAAGAAGTAGTTTTTAAAATAAAATCAGTAGAATCCGTACCAAGCCATTTATCCTGCCAGAAAAAGATGTTACCTTCACCAAGCCCCCACAACATATGTGGCTCCACTTCCCACTTGATCTTACAAAGCCTTTTCCAAACTTTAGAATCCCTCGGCTTAGGAGAAATATTAGACGTGTGATTACCCACACAATATTTAGAAATCATAAAAGTAGCCAAAAGATTCTCTTTAGAACGTAAAGTATACCACAATTTAAAGGAGAAAGCCTTAGCAAGGTCAAAAAGGTTCTTACAACCAAGCCTACCTTCTTCCGAAACACCACAACAATTATCCCACGAAGCCCAGATAATTTTAGATGAGGAGAGATTACCTTTCCAAAAAAACTTATTAATAATCTTATGGATCCTATTGCACAAAATTTGAGTAGAAAAAGAGTCTGAAACATATAAACAGGTAACGCACAAAGAACACTTTTAATTAAAGTAACCCTGCCACCAAAACTAAGAAAATTAGAGTCCCACATAAGAAGCTTATTTTGAACCGAAGAAATAAGATCATTGAACAAAAAAGTTTGTCTTCTACCTTTAAACAAGGGGACACCAAGATACTTAATAGGTAAGTTAGACTGAGAGAAACCAGTAACATGTTGAATAGAAAGAATACGATCATTAGAAACCCTTTTAGAAGCAATAAAACAACATTTGTTTCTACTAAAAGTCAGACCACTAAACATTTCAAAAGCATTGAAGAAATTCATAATTTTCTTAATCCTATTAATAGAGGCATTAGTAAACATAATAAAGTCATTAGCAAAGCATAAGTGGGATAACGGGAAACCTCCCAACTTTTAAAATAAAGGCCAGGTTTAAGCTTAAATAAATTAGAGAGACCCCTAGAAAGAAATGTAGCAGCAATAATAAAAAAGCAGGGGAAATCGGATCGCCCTGTCGTAACCCATGAGAAGATTTAAAAAAAACCATGATTGGAGTCATTCACAATTATCAAAAAATACACATTCTCAATACAATGCTTGATGAGGTTAATAACAACATGGTTAAAACCAAAAAGATTCAGTATAAAGTAAATGAAATCCCAACTAATATTGTCATACGCCTTGGCAATATCAAGTTTCAAAATAACATTACCCCCTCTAACCCTAACATCCAAATCTTGAGTTAATTATTGAGCCAGAAGAATATTCTCCGTAATAGCCCTACCTTTCACAAAACCCATTTGGAAAGGAAAAAAAAATTTAGGTAAAATCGAAGATAAATATTTCAAAATAATTTTAGAGAGTAATTTGTTAAAAAATGTACAAAGACTAATAGGACGAAAATCATTCCACGTTTGAATAGAGTTACTTTTAGAATTGAGCACAAGCGAAGTAGAAGTAAAAAATTTTGGAATAGGGTTACCCGCAAAAAAAATCAAAAGTAGTAGAATTAATATCATCAAAAATAATATGCCAACTTTTCTAAAAAAAAATAATAGTAAAGCCATCAAGACCCGCCACCGAATCCCTATTCATCCCAAACACAGTCTTTTTAATTTCCTCCAAAGAGGGAGGATTAGAAAGGGGCTCGTTATCATCATTATATATAAGGTTAGGGATAAACAAGTGATCAATAGCCTGTACAAGAGTAAAAGTTTTGTTGAAATGATTCTTAAAGTAAAGCTCACCTAAATTAGCAATCTCAACATTGTTAGTAGAATAAGAACCATCCTCTCTTTGAATTTTGTCAATATTATTCTTGATCCTTTTTCTCTTACTTAAAGCATGAAAGTACTTAGTATTACTATCCCCCTCAAACAAATGCTTTGCAGCAGCTTTTTGTTTCCAAAAAACCTCTTCCTGAGCTTGAAAGTTAAAAAGATCAAGTTTAGATTGGTTTAATAAAGAACAATTAAAATCAGATGGGTCATTTTGACATAAGTTTTCATTAAAAGCAACATAGTGTTCAGCTTGGATAATATTAGAAAAAATATTATTGAAAACATTATGATTCCACCAGTTCAGCACTTGTTTCAACCTCTTAAGCTTAAACCAAAGCATTTTCATACCAGTAATAGAATTATCAGGGTGTAAGGGAGCTTGCAAATTATTCTTAACCACCTCAAAAAAGTATTGTTAAGTAACCACATATTTTGAAAATTGAATTGAGAAGTAGCATTAATTTGCCTACTGTTAATATTGATCAGTAAAGGAGAATGATCAGACATGGTTCTACTAAGATGATAAACACTAGTAAGACTAATAGCATTAATCCAATAATCATTAAAAAGCACACGATCAAGCCTCTGCCAAAGGTGACCCCTATTCCACGTGAATTTATTACCAACAAAACCAATGTCAATCAAATTACAATGCAATATCATGTTATTAAAATCAGACATAGATCAATAAGAAAGGACCGAACCACCTAACCTTTCAGAAGGTGAAGAAATAGCATTAAAGTCCGCTCCCACCATCCAAGGCAAGTTACAAATAATATGAAAATTCTTAAGCTGATCCCATATCAACTTCCTACTATAAAGAGAGAAAGCAGTGTACACAAAAGAAGCACAATAATGAAAATTAAAAGCCTCAATGTTTTAATGCATAACTTGAATAAAGTCACCAATAATATCAATTTTAATAGGATTTCTCCAAAGAATCCAATTTTTATTATAAATATTCAAAATAGCATGATTGAAACCAAGAAAATTAGAGGTAATAGCTAACCTAGACATAGGGATAAGTGGCTCAAGCAAGACAATAATAGAAATATTAAGAATACGACATGATTTTTTAACCTGAATCTTAGAGGACGGGCAACCAATGCCCCTAACATTCCAAATAATCGTATTAAACATAAGAAAACAATTAATGAGAAGTAGTTGAATGAGTATTCTGAGAAGTATTTTTAGCTGGTTGTAATGTAACATGCTTAGGCTTGCGCCCCCTTTTACTCTGAAATTTAATAAAAATAGTATCATTGTCATCAGAGGCAAAACATCTAGCTGCGGTCATCATTTTCTCAGTATCAGTAAGAGTATCACTATTATAATTAGAGGTTGAAAGAGTTTACCAACACTCTAAAATTGAGGATCATCATCCTCCAAAAACCTGCCATCCTCATCCCCTATTTCAGAATCCTTCTCAACATTCACTTTACACTTGGATGAAGAAAATAGTTGTTGGTTCAATGCACCAATTTCTCCCTCCTCTAAAGCAGTATCATTCTTATCTCTGTCACTGACAATCAATGGGGTATCAACATTAGTAATCGTCTCAATGTCCTGAACATTTAGAGAATTAACAATCACAAATTCATTAGTATCAGTTATATTATGATTGATAATGCAAGAAGAAGATGGAACACCATTTTGAATGGCATTCTCAATATTTCCCTCACATTCAGAGGAAACACCATTAAGTAAATCAATAGAATTATTATATAAAATATCAACTCCCTATTTTTGAGGAAAAACAACAATAACTCCATCAGTAGGAACCAGCTCGGGTCCAACCAACTGGCTCTCAGTTGGCAGTTTTTCAGTAGGAGCAGTGTCAGACGATTGTTGCAATGATTTTTTTTCAGGATGCAAGTGTGGGTTTTTACAAAAATAATGATTCACAGCATGCCCATGCATATTACAAAAAGAGCAAAAGATAGGTAAGTTTTCAAAATCAACTTTTTGGAAATAACCTTTCACTTCAGAATCAATCAAAATTTTAGTTGGATACTTCTTAGAAACATTCATCTCAACCAAAACCCTAGCAACGGACAGACGGGACACTAAAGCAGTAGCTTGATCAGTCTGTAAAGGATGGCTAAAAATGGAAGCCAAACCAAATAATATTTGATGATTAAAAAAATGTAAACGTAAATTAGGAAATGAGATCCAAACTGGTGCAATAGGGGACTCCTCCTTAACATCAAAATCCGGAGCCCATTTCAAAAGACGCATTTGACAAGCTTGAATATAGTAAGAATGCCTAGCAAAAATCTGGCTCTAGTCAAGATCATTGGCTAACCGGATAGCAATATGCCTTTGGTCAAGTAAACCAACGTGAAAAGAACCGGAGAGCTTAAGAATCACAAAAAACTTTCTAATAACATCAAGATTAGGCCTTCTTAACATAAATTTACTAATCAAGGTTAGAGCATAAGGCGTAGCAAGATGATCAACAATCGAGTCCTAAAAAAGGAGGGTCAGATATCCCTTAAAAGTAGAATAAACAAACTACAGTTTTGGGTTAGACAAAGACGCACCAGCAAGGACCTCTTTAAAAGAATGAGTTTTCCCCTCAAACGTTGAAGAGGCAGGGCAAGATGACGATGGAGTTGTCATCTTCCCGCACAAAAACTGAATGAAAAACAACCAAAATAGAACACAAAATAGAACCAAATGCAAAGAGTACGAAAGGCAAACTGAAATCACCAAGAGATTCCAGCCAAGAGGGCCAAAATCGAATGCATGGGAGGAATCCCTAAATCGCCCATGAATCGCCTCTAGGAAGAGAGCAAAGAGACGTTACATGTGCAAAAATGGCTTTGCTCTTTTCTTTTGCAAAAGGAGTTCTCAAATTAGGGCACTAATTTTTCATTTGTCCAGGCTTCCTACATCCAAACCAAACAACGTTAGAAAAAAATCTTAACATTCTTACCATTTTTAACTTTATTCTACTTTTGTTGATGCTTATGCTTTGGTGAGCTTTTTAATTTTCTTGATAATTCATCACTTTCATCACCAACTAAGCCATTTTTCTTCGAGTCTTTAACGTTTAGCACTATCATCTCACCTACGTCCAAAAGTCTTTAATCCAAACTTTGCTCGTAGGCAATGAGTGAGCCAATCAAATTATCAATAGAATATTCATTCAAATTTTTTGATTCACAAATAGCAACAATTTTGGAATCAAATTTGTCAAGTAAACAATATAAAATTTTATTGACTTTTTCAAAGTTTGAAAATTCTTTACCTAAAACATGCAATGACGTCACAATTTGAATAAACCTAGTATACATGTCTAAGATTGACTCATAAGGTTTCATGCAAAATAATTCATAATCATGCATTAAAATATTTAATCTGGATTGCTAGATTTCACTAGTGCCTTCATATATAGTATGTAATTTATCCTAAATTTCCTTGCCAATAGAGCACGTGGACAAATATAAAATCATCAGAATTTAAAGCACAAAAAAAATAATTTAATGATTTAGCATTCAATTGAGCATTGATTTATTCTTCTCTACTCCATTGATTAAAAGGAATATCAATTTTAATTCCATCTATAATACGTGACGGTACATAATAACAAATTAAAATCATTTGCCACATTCAAAAATCAATAGATTGCAAGAAAGTAGACATGAGAATTTTCCAAAAACAAAAGTAACATTTTTAAATAAAGGTGGTCTGGTGATTGAATAACCTTCCACAATATTACGATTACAAAAATTAGCTATTGATCGAAATTCAAAAGTTTTCAAATACTCATTTTTATGAATCCCGCTTGATACCACTTGAAAGTTCATTAGTGATGTTAAGCCCTTATGAACTAGTCCAAGGCTAACCAAGATGGGGTGAATTGGTATGTTAAAAACTCTTTCATGATCAAAATACAAACTCAAACTAAATCAGAATTCACCACAAAGTGCGGAAATTAAATACGAAAATAATAAAGGAAAGAACACACCAGATTTATAGTGGTTCGATCAAACCTTCACCTACGTCCACTCCTCGGAGGCACCCTTCGAGTATTGCACTAAACTTAGTGTCTCTTTTTTAGCCCCCACAGCTAGGCGGAGAAGCGCTTACAAAATCACATCCACCTTCTCTGGTGCGGTGGAGTAGTCGGGCCCTTTGACACCAAAGAAATCTTCTTCTTCCCAAAACTTCCCTCAAGACGAGCCTTGAATTTGATGGTACTAATGTGCAAGCTCGCCAGTGCATCCGTGGGGAACACCCTCCACACTCAATTGAAACCCCCTCCAAAGATCTTCTCCCTCTCTCAAACTCCACCCTTTCCTATCCCCCTTTCAAGCTCTCTCTTCAAGTTTCCTACAGAAGAATGAAGCTTCAATGGCTGCCAAAGACACTTATAAAGTGCCTTGTCAAAGCTTAAATAGAAGAGCTCCAAACAAACTCATTAATTACAACTTGCCGACTTTTTTGTCCATGATATTATGAATATCATCCTGTATGAACAATACAAAATAAGCTCGATCCACTAGAATGATTTGGGACGATAAGAAAATTTTTGTTCATATCGTCCAGGCCGATAATATATCATCCTGGATAATTAGTTCAAATCCAAGAAAATTCATCCTGAATATTGCCCTTAAAAGAAGTTAGTCGATGTCAATCATCCATGATATCATCCCAACTGATCCTGTGATCGTCCAGGATGATGTGATCGTATAAATCAAGCCTTAATTTATTTTCTTAATTATCAGAATAATTTATTCATAATTGAGTTGCATCGTCCAGGACAATATCATGGACGATTTCCAAAAATAAATAATACCTAAATGGATCTGGTGGTTGATTCTTTCTGAATTGAACCTATTATCATGGCCGATATAAATATCATCCAGGTTGATGTGCTTAAAGAAGGCTACCTTAACCAAGATGCCCTAATTAGGGTTTCTGTTTTCAGATGATTGTCCAGGCCGATGTTTGGATCATCCCGGATAATGTGAGCTAAAATAAAGAACTCTAAAATAGAAATAAGTGAGAAAGGTTACAAGCAAGCAAACACCCTTACAACCCAAGAAATATATTAATGAAAATTACAAATAGAACATGTTCTGCAAAAACTTGAGCCTTGTAAGGTACACCATAATCCTAAAATGTTAGTAAACACAGAAAGAAAAATATATTGCAAATACTGGTAGACAACAGAAAGTGAGCCATAATATTTGTTATCATCAAAAAATAGATACTCATAAGCTCGAGTTGCAACATTTTTATGATATGAAAAAATGCTTACTTATTTTTTAAAAATATATAATGAATCTTCTGTAAAAAAAACATATCCTAAAAAGCTTCTCTAAAATTTTGTGTCCTAGTACTATGCATTGTACAACCATTAATTAACATTTCTCCCATTTCAACACCATTTATTTCTACACTTCTTTAAAAAAATGCATAAACACTCCAAACAAGAACTAAAAGTTGTTCCAAACATAGATAAATCATCAATAAAGATTTCAATGCCCTGCTCAATTAAATAAGAAAAATTGATATAATGCTTTTTTTAAAAGTAGTAGGGGCATTTCATTATCTAAAAGGCATCCTCCTAGAGTTCCATAAGCACCAGTGAAAGCTTTTTTATCTATTTCTTTTGGTGTTATAGGAATTTATTTATATCTTGAATATTCATCTAGGAAGTAATAAAATGGGCTCCCTATTAACCTATCAAGCATCTAATCAATAAAGGGTAATGGAAAATGATCCTTTCTCGTATCCTTGTTTAATTTCTTTTACTCTATATAAATCCTTCAACCTATAACCATCCTAGTGGGAATCATTTCATTCATCTCATTGGCTACAATAATATAGCCTCCCTTCTTGGGCACAAAATGGATAGGACTAACTCATTCACTTTCAAAAATGGGATAAATAATGCATACCTCAAGCTACTTAAAATTTTTTTTTTTTATTACCTCTTTTTTAATAGGGTTAAGTTTTCTTTTATGGGCCAACTTTTAGTTGAGAATTTTATTCAATTAAAACTCTATGCATATAATGAAGGACTAATTCTCTTAGTGTCATCTATTGTCCAACCAAATGCTCTCTTATACGTTCTAAGAATCCTAGTCAACTTGTCCTCTTATTTCTTTCCTAACTTAGTAGAAAGAATGATATGTAAAGTTGAATCCTCTTCTAAGAATACATATTTAAGTGGAAAGATAATTCTTTTAACTATAGAATATACACCTCTATAATAATTGTTTTATAGACTTCCTTAGAGATGATGTATCTAACACTTCTTATCTTTCCCTAAAAATTCTAACGACTTCAATAATCACATGCATATACTCTTTGTTTTTCTCTCTTATGCTTCCTCACATAATGAACACTCTGAAGAACAATAAAACATCAACCCCTCCTTAAAATCTCCAACATAATCATTTAATATGTCCACACTAAGATAATCCTCAATATGATTCTTAGGAAACTTTATAAATTTTAAGACATTGGGGGTCACCTCTTGATCCTAAACTCTCATGGTTAACTCTCCTTTTTCCACATCAATCTTAGCCCTATCAATGGAAAGGAAAGATCTAACCAAAATGAATGTTATCTACCTATCTTTATCTACATATCTGATAATAAAATCAATAAGAAGATAAACTTATCTATCTTGAATAACATATATTTTATCACCCCCTTTAGATAAGTGAATGATTGGTCATCTAATTGAATGGTTATAGTGGTGGGTTGAACATATCCTAGGTAAAGTCTCTTGAATATGGAAAGAGGCATAAGATTATGCTAGCTCCTAAGTCACACATAATGTTATCATGCAAAATATATCACTTATATCCATAAGAGGCATAAGATTATGCTACCAAGTTTATTAAGCTTTTAAGGGAGTTTCTTTTGTAGGATTGCACTATATTCCTCAGTCACTATAAGAATTTTAAAATTTCCTAGTTTTATCATCTTTTCTAAGAAATTTTTCTTAAACTTAAACATAGGTGGACATATGTTTTAAGGCTTATGCCAATGGAATGCCACTGGCTAACTTTTTAAATACTTCCAAAATCCTAGAGAACTACTTATGTAAGTTCCACTTTAATGACCTGAGGAGATATAGTGGTGGTGTCCTCTCAATGATCTACTTAATGAGTGTTTCATTTCCTTAGGCCAAGGTTATTTTTTTAGTTTGATAGGGTTTATAGGATCTTTTATATGTATCTCTTCCTCAAGTTAATCCATTTTTCTAACCCTTTCCTCTAACTCTTTCCCACTCCTTAGTTGTATATCTAAATAATGATCTTCATATCTTTCCTTGGGATTGGCTGTTAAGATAGTTGTTATTTGCAAGATTTATATTTTTACAACTTGTATAGTTTTGATGATTCCAAACATTATTGTTCAAATGTGTAGTTATCTCCTAACAATTTTAGAAGATTTGTATTTGCTCTTGTGTGTACTAACATTTCAGAAAAATCTAACTCCAAACTACGAAGACTTCAAATCAAAATTCAGCATGAGATACTTTGTGAATTTGAAACTTGTATTTTTCTTTGAAATAAACTTGAAAGGGAGTGATTGTAATTGAGTGAATAAAAACATGCACACACACATAAGGAGATCATATAAAATTTATACTGATCGTACGGGATGATATCAGTTCGTACGGGACGATCAGACAGTTATCTCCTATTAAGATCACATGGAACGAATAGGAACTGGGCAGAAAAATTTTCTAAGTCCTATTCGTCCAGGAAAAATTAAAAATCGTCTGGGATGATTTGTTCTCTGTAAGATTTTTGTCCAGACCAAATTAAATATCGTCCAGGACGATCTGGTCTCTGTAAGATTTTCGTCCAGACGAAATTAAATATCGTCCAGGACAATCTGCTCTCTTTAAGATTTTCGTCAGAACAAAATTAAATATCATCCAGGACAATCTGCTCTCTGTAAGGTTTTCGTCCATACGAAATTAAATATCGTCCAGGACGATCTGGTCTCTGTAAAAATTTTGTCCGGACCAATCAATTTTCGTCCAGAGGATACAACTGACTTAGAACTATTTTTCTGTAGTTTTTGGAACCGACCTTGTAATAACAGTTCGTACCGGTCGAACTTGGTTCGTACGGGACGATCAGCTTGTACAAAAACATTTCGTACACATATACAAACAGGTTCGTTTCAAGGCTTTTAAGTAATATCGTCCAGGATGATCCACGATCGTACGGGACGATCAACTGCGTACATAATTGAAAACTTGCAATTTTTGGGCGATTTTTCTTGTCTTTTGTATATATAGTCCAAATTAGACTGCCACCCAATCTTTTTGTCATTTTATCTTCGTTCCTCTTGAGAGAATAGCCAAGGAGAGAGTGTAAGAGTGCATTCAAATGAGGATTCCTACCACTGGAGCGTGAAGGCTTCACTTGGACTTTAAAGATAAGAATCTCTACTTATGAATCGGGATTACTTCACTCTTTTTTTTCTTCCTTCTAGATTCTTGTGAGAAGATCTGTCAAGGAGATCCAGTTCACTGCCGACACTTGGAGAGTGTGAACAGCCGAAGGGTTCTCTGCCCACACTAGGAGAGTGTGAAAGGATGAAGAGTTCTCTGCCCACACTAGGAGAGTGTGAAAGGACGAAGGGTTCTCTGCCCACACTAGGAGAGTGTGAAAGGACGGACAGTTCTCTGCCAACACTATGAATTGTGTAAAAGGATGATGGTTCTCTGCCGCATCGGGTAGTGGTGAAAAGAGAGTTTTGTAAAGGCTTCTCCGCCTTGCTGTGGGTGCAAAAGGAGAGTCACCATTGGTATTAGTGCAATACTCAGAGGGTGCCTCTGGGGAGTGGATGTAGGTCTGGTTTAGACCGAACCACTATAAATCTGGTGTCATTTACTTTGCTGTTTTTACTTTTTTGCATTTTATTTTTGGTTTAAAAAACTCTGTGGTTGAAAAACGTTTTCTATAAAAACTTAATAAAAATTTTCATTTTGGTTCAACACATTTTCAAAGAGGGTTTAAATTTTTAAAATACCAATTCACCCCCCCCCCCCCCCCCCTCTTGGTAGCCTTGGGACATTAACTTAGGTCTAACAACCTATTTACTAAACTCAACAAGTGGTATCAGAGCTTTGTTTCAAAATCATAAGTTTAAACTACTTTTTTATTAACGTAGATGACTACATTCGGAAACTGAAACACACCTGAAGGTTACTCTATAACTAGACCTCCACTGTTTGATAATATACCTTTTGATTTTTAGAAAACACGCATGTCTACTTTCTTACAGTCACTTGATTATCGTATGTGGATCCTAGTCCAGGAAGGTTACACAAAACCAACTAGATTAGTTGATGGAGTTAGGGTAGAAACACCTTTTGCAGATTAGACTATAGAAGAATGTGACTTAGCATAACTAAATGCCAAATGTTTAAATAGCTTCTTTTGTGCTTTAAAATCTGAAGACTACATGCGGATTTCCACTTGAAAAAGTGGATAGGACATATGGGATAAACTTTGTATAACTTATGAAGGGACTAATGAGGTTAAGCAATCAAGACTCGATATCTTTTTACATGACTATGAATTATTTTGCATGAAACCAAATGAATCTATTTCTGACATGTACACAAGATTCACACAAATTATCACTTCTTTGCATGCACTTGGTAGGGAATTAACTAATGCTGAAATGGTTAATAAGATTCTTTGTTGTTTACCTATTGCTTATGATGCTAAAATTACTACAATTACAGAGTCTAAAGATCTAAACATTTATTCTATTGAAAATCTTCTTGGTTCACTCATTGCTTAGAGCAAGGAGTAAGTCAAAGAAAGATTGATGCAGGTGAACAACGAAAGGAGAATAATATTGCACTAAAAATGGAAGAGTCAGAGAGTGAACACTCACAACCTGAGGATGAAGACGATATTACATTGATGACTAGACAATTCAGAAGTTTTTTAAAGAGGAAGCAGAAGAGACGCCAGCAATGAAATAGAGGTAAGTATAACATAAATGGCAAGGTTTCTAATGAAGTGATTTATTATGAATGCAGGAAACTAGGTCATATCAAGACTGAATGCCTAAAACTCAAAGCCAATCCTAGCAAGGAGAAGGTTGAGGAGAAACCAATTGTAAAGAAGGGCAAAAAGAAGTTTCAAAGAGCTTTTTGGGCGGACTTAGCTTCAGACTCATTTGAGACTGAAAAAGAAGAAGAAGTCACCACCTTTGCTTGATGGCAGATAATGTTGATCAATCAGATCAAGAAGAGGTATGTGACTTAACCTATGATGAATTATTTGAAGTTTCTGAACACATGCATGATGCATATATGAAAATGAAAAAAATGCATGCTAGTGTAAGTTTTGAATTGGAAGAGCTTAAGAAGGAACATGAAATCCTTAGGAAAGATCATTCATTAATAGATAACAACCACATGAAACTTCTTGACGAATATGATGACTTGAATAAGAATTTTGAGAATTTAAAATCATCCAATGCTGATCTTGAAAAAGAATTTAAAAATTTTAAGGATGAATCTGAGAGCAAAACATATCGAATCAATTATACAAATCGAATCTTGGAAGATATGAATTCATTTTATAAACTAACAATAAGAGCTATTGAGGATAATAGGAAACCCCCAAAACTTGAAGATTTTATAAATTCTAAATATTATCCTAAATACATGAAATCCCTTAGAAGACAATCAAATGGAAGAAATCTTAGGAATACTTTTCCTAATGTTAAATGAAATAATTGTGAATTTTTGGGACATATATCTCACACCTGCACTTTGAAGATGAAAACTAATTTGGTGTGGAGAACTAAGATGCATAAACCTAGACATATCATACATGTATCTGATTATAAATTTCTAAAAGGTGAACCCAAACTTTTTTGGGTTCCCTGGTCTAACATTTGATATTTTTGCAGGGTTGCTTTCACACAAGATCTCGTGAGAGCATATGGTACCTAAATAGCGGATGTTCAAAGCATATGACTGGAGATACTGCTCAATTCATAATGGTGGAAGCTAGGAGTGGAGGCAAGGTTACACTTGGAGATAATACCACAAAGAAAGTGATTGGATCAGGTATGATTGGAAATTTAAAAAACTTTTTCATAGACAATGTGTTATTGGTTGAAGGCTTAAAGCATAATTTGTTAAGTATAAGTCAGCTATGTGATAAGGGCTATAATGTAAAAATTGTACCTACTAGCTGCATATTAAGCCTAAATGGGAAAAATGTTTTAAATGGAAAAAGGGTAAATAATGTTTACATGCTAGATTTAAATTGTATTCAATCTCCTACTGCTTTTTGTTTGAAAACTGTTTCTGATGAATCATGGCTTTGGCATAGGAGACTTTGTCATTCTAGTATGAAAAACCTTAGGAGAATTACCCAAAAGAACTTAGTGAGAGGTATACCAAAACTAGACTTTACTAAGGACCACCTTTGTGATGCATGTCAATTAGAAAAAAAAGTAAAGTCCTCTTTTAAGTCTAATAAGGATCTTAGAACTAGTAAACCCTTGGAAATTCTTCACATGGATTTTTTGGACCTGTAGGAACTGTAAGTCTAGGAGGGAAGGTATACAGATTTCTTATAGTGGATGATTTCTCAAGATTCACTTGGGTTAGATTTCTTTTTCATAAGGGTGAATTGTTTGAGGAATTTAGAAATTTTTTGACTTGGATTCAAAGGAAACTAGGAAGTGAAATAATTTCTATACAAAGTGATCATGGATGAAAATTTGAAAATGAAAGATTTGAAAATTTTTGTAAAGAAAAAGAGATTGATCACAATTTTTCTGCACCTTGAACCCCTCAACAAAATGGGGTAGTTGAGAGGAAAAATAGAACATTAATAGAAGCCTCCCGAGCAATGTTGGCAGAATACTCACTTCCTAGATAATTTTGGGCTAAGGCGGTTAGCACTGCATGCTATGTTCTGAATAGGGTGAATGTGAGATCAAATTTAAATAAAATACCCTATGAGTTGCTAAAAGATAGAACACCTAATTTGTCTCATTTGCATGTTTTTGGTTGCAAGGTGTTCATTCATAATAATGGAAAATCTGCCTTAGGAAAATTTGATCCAAAATCAGATGAAGGAATTTTTGTTTGATATTCAAGTGTTGAAAAATCTTATAGGGTATTCAACAAAAGAACTTTGGTCATTGAAGAAACCACAAATGTTGTATTTGATGAATCTGGATATTTAGAAGAGCCAAATGTTGTTGAAGATGAGATTGAGGAAAACTCCCAAAAGATTGATAGAATAAATTTGGAAGAAAATGTGGAAGAGAATTTGAAAAGAGAAAACCCTTTGCCTAGAGATTAGAGATTTTCTAAAAACCACCCAAGGGAATTGATTATAGGTGAACCGAGTGAGGGTGTTAGAACTATGAGTGGATTAAACAAGGAAGTCAATCATTCAGCCTTTATTTCAAATATTGAACCCACTAACATTGATCAAGCACTTTCTGATGAATTTTGGATATTGGCCATGCAAGAAGAGTTGAATCAATTTATAAGAAATAAAGTTTGGGAATTAACTTCAAGGCCAAAAGATCAAAGTATTGTTGGAACCAAGTGGGTGTTCAAAAATAAAATGAATGACTCAGGAGTAGTCATTAGAAATAAGGCTAGATTAGTTGCTGAGGGGTATAATCAAATTGAATGAATTGATTTTGAGGATACTTTTGCCCCTATAGCTAGACTTGAAGCAATTAGGGTTTTACTTTCCTTTGCCTGTTTTAAAGGTTTTAAATTGTTTCAAATGGATGTCAAAAGTGCCTTTTTAAATGGGGTAATTGAGGAAGATGTTTTTGTAGAACAACCTCCAGGTTTTGAAAATTCTAAATGCCCAAATCATGTTTTCAAGTTAAAAAGGCTAATATATGGATTAAAACGGGCACCTAGAGCTTGGTATGAGAGGTTGAGCACCTTCCTACTTGAAAGATCTTTTGAAAAAGGAAGTGTGGATACAACTCTCTTTTTAAAGAAATTTGGAAAGGATATTCTCATTGTTCAAATTTATGTGGATGATATCATTTTTGGATCTTCAAATAAAAATCTTTGTAATAATTTTTCTAAAACAATGAGTAGTGAATTTGAAATGAGTCTAATGAGAGATTTAAATTACTTTCTAGGTTTTAGCATTAAGCAACTTGAGGAAGGTACTTTTCTTAGTCAAACTAAATATGTTAAGGACATTCTCAAAAAATATGAAATGAACAATGCTAAACCTGTTAGTACACCAATGAGTTCCTTAGAGACCAACATTAATTTGTGGTCTCTAATTTAGCAACCAAAAAATAGTTTTGGCCGCTAAAACCCTCAGTGACGAGGCTACTGCGACAAATTAGCGGCCCAAAATTTTTTGGTCGTTATTAGCTTTAGCGACCAATATATGTGTATTAGCGACCAATTTTGATGGTCGCTATTAACCCATTTTCTTGTAGTGAGCATAAATAAACTTATCCTCTACAGATGCTTTGCAGTAATTAAATAAAATAACCATCCTAAAAAATAGTATTTGGAGGTCTTAGATTTTATTGGCCTCACTGTATTTTCAACATTGAGTCAGTAGCACAACAGAAAAATTGTCTATTACCGATGAAATTCCTTGCAATTTTCCGGTGGACTATTTTCCGGCAGATTTTCTATCGGAGTTCTGTCTCCGAAGGATCATGTTGAAATATTTCCGACTAAATTTAGGTAGATTTTCTGTCAGATGTGTTTCAAGTGCTGTTTCAGATGGACTATTGATTTTTAATTAATTATTAAAGTATTAATTTAATTACATACTAATTTAATAACTTAGTTTAATTAATTTTTAGTTTAATAAATTATTTTAATTATTAATTAAATTAATAAATTGTAATTAATTATTAACTTAAATAATTTATTTTTAAATAATTAAATATTATCTTAAAAGATTTTATTAACAATAATTCAATAATTTAATATTAATTTATTTTTTAAATACTAATTTATTTTTGTTTAACTATGACTTTTAATTTTTCATTAAAAGTAATAAATTTCAATTAATTATTAACTTTAATAATTTATTTTAATTTATTTTTTAAAAAATTAAATATTGATTTAAAACCCTTTAATAACATTATTTCAATAATTTAATATTAATTTATTTTTTTAAATACTAATTTAGTTTAGTTTAATTATATATTTTAATTTTTTAATTAGTTATTAACTTTAATAATTTATTTTAAAATAATTAAATATTAATTTAAAATAATTTATTAACATGAAATTTTAATATCATGTTAACATGACTTTATTAACATGATTAATTTTAATTTATGTCTTATTCTAATTAAATATAAAAGTATAAGTTTAATAACACATTCTTCTATGCAGCATATTGGATAATTGTTTGTTGGTTTAATAGGTTCTAAGTTTGAATATAGGGGGCATAACTGTGCAGGGCGGGTTAGGTATGCAGGTCGTCGGTCAACCGCGGGCAGACTGGCTTGCTAGTTTGGGCAACCGCGGGCGGGCCGGCGTGAGCGTTCTAATAATGTGGGAGGGCTAGCGTTCGAGTTGGGCAAGAGGGCCAGCGTGCACGTTCGGGTAGCTGCTAGTAGCATGAGTAGGAAAATTTTTTTTTTTAGTTTTTTCGGTGGACTTTTTTTGCCGAAAAATCACCAAAATTTTTTTGGAAAAAGTTTGCCATAAATTTTTTTTTTACGAATATTTTTTGATAAAAAACCTTATCGACACTAGATTTACCATCAAAAAAAATTTCGCCAAAAATATGTCAGAAAATTTTGAAATTCGACGGAAAACTCATAAATTTCTGCCAAAAAATTCACCAGTAATATGTGATTTTCCTATAGTGTAGCAAATGACAAATATTTTAACACCTTTCATTTTGCCAGCTATTTAGGAAAATACATCAACATTCACACTCTGAGGAACCCCCTATCATTTTATCATAGCTCATGCTCATTCAGGAAATGTACCTTTATTCTTCCTCAAAGATAGATACTTCTTAAATGACTTTTGAGTCTCTGTTTAAATCACCCTTTAGACATCAAGAAGGAGATTTTCTTCCTACATAAATTCCACTACTATCAAGTAGCAAGCCTTTGACTAGAGCATGTCACCTTTAACCATTGCTATGTGATCACCTTCCATTAAATTTATAATAATATCATAGGTAGAGAAGTTTGTCCAAACGGAGTTTTGTAGTGGTCAACTAAATATGGCATTATGGGTAGTCAATGCCTTGACTATAATGAATTCAACCATTTTGGTGAATTACCTTTCTCCTTCTCCCCAAGATCAATAAAGAAAATGTTCAAGTAATCTCCCATTGCACCTCAAAAAAACAAAGAAAGGGCTAGAAGTTGGTTTTAGATAATAAGCACATGAGTTTATATTTTCATAAAGACTATTTAAAATAATGTTAATTGAGCGCTTTATGTCTATCATGATGCTTCCACTTTAATAAATAAAAACTATGGATGCAATGACTATGGCATCATCGAATGGATTACCAGTTGTTGTTGATCCACTTTGGTAAGGGTAATAGGGGTGTTTTAGAACTTGATGCCCATTAAATACTTATTAAATTTAAATCTAAAGATTAAAATTTCCTAAGGCTAACTTAGCAAGAAGCTTCTGTTTCAACTCCTCCTTAAATTTATTGGGCCTGCCCTAATAATGTGAATTATCAATGCAAATATATAATCATTTTGATGTTCCTTTAGCTAGATCTTCCCCTATATGTGACCTACATGTCTAAGAAAAAAGGTGCATTAATTTACCTACACTAATTAGGTCAACCACCAAACTAATGAGATGTCGATAATCTTTATGTCCTGCTTGTAAGATTGATGATAAGTGTAGTATTTTCCTTGATCATGGATATGTCCTCTAGTTTTTTTTTTTTTTTTTTTTTTTTTTTTTTTTTTTTTTTTTTTTTTTTTTTTTTTTTTTGTGGCATTTATTTCATAGAGTACTCCTTACTTTGAACAGATTTAAGAAGTTTGGCCATAGGGATTCTCAATAGAGATAAAATTAGGAGTTGGATGATTTGAGGTGGTGGTGGCCACACCCTTTGATGATCACCTCATCATACATCATCTAGCACTGGGTAATGACCATGGCATCATCAAATGGATTACCAGTTGCTAGTCGATTCACTTCGGTAAGGGTAATAAGTGTATTTTAGAACTTGACACCCATGAAATACTTATTAAGTTTACATCTTGAGATTAAAATTTTCCTAAGGCTAACTTAGCAAGAAGCTTCTACTTTAACTCCTTAAATTTATTAGGCCCACCCTAATAATGTGAATTATCTATGCCAATATATGATCATTTTGATGTTCCTCTAGCTAGATCTTCCCTTATATGTAACCTGCATATCTAAGAAAAAAACTCTATTAATTTACCTACACTAATTAGGTAAACCACCAAAGTAATGAGATGTCGACATTATTCTATGTCTTGCTCATAAGATTGATGATAAGTGTAGTATTTTGCTTGATCATGGATATGTCCTTTAGCTTTTCGTAGCATTGGTTACGTAGAGTACTCCTTACATTGAACGACTTTAAGAAGTTTTACCATAGGGATTCTCAATTGAATTAAAATTAGGAGTTGGTGGATTGAGGTGGTGGTGACCTCTCCATTTTATGCTCACCTCATTATGCATCACCTAGCATTGGGCCATCATAACGATGAGTTCTCTAATATATTAGTCCCTTATTCTTTCACTACACCTTTCATCTAGCTCTTAATTCTTAGATCAACTTCATTAGTCCTGTAAAATTTCCTGAGTTTTAGATTGATTAAATGAATTTAATCATATAAGTTCATCTTGTTATTTCATTCTTTTATAATTTTGTGATTGTTGATGAGTTCATGTAGCTCAACCATAGCTCATGGCTATTATAGGCCAAGTTATAGTGAAAGGGTTATTCATGAAGACCTCATGTTAATGTATCTTGAGCTTCAACCATCTTTAGATTTCTAACATCTAGAAATTCCTTCTATAACAACTTAATGAAACTTCAAAACTATTTACTTAGTTTTTTCCTCATCCATAGTGTACAAATTATTTAGGATTATTGATGTAATAAAAAATTGAGTGATGAATATTCTTATGAACTTAATGAATGAGGTGATGACTCTATATGGAAGGCAGAAGAACCACAATAGAGGTGACTCCTTAGAAGTAGTATAGAATAATTTGTAATACATAAAAGTGTCAATGTTAATCAAATAATAATAATTACAAAGTAGAATAGGAGATTCACAGGATTTTTCCTCCCCTTATACAAATCTAAGTTGGAGATCTTGAACATCATTGGGGGTTTTAATTTTACTATCTCCCAATAAAGTGTTGGTCGATGGAAACAACCCGTCTTTCTTCTCTATGATAGGAGAAAGTTGCATCTCCATTATTTGGGTGCCATTTTTCATCAACATTTAGTGCTAAAGATAACACCCTTGCTCTAGTAGCATACTTCTTTCAATAGCATCAAAAGATCTTATTGAGAACCCAATGCAGGGAGTGAAAGTTTGTGAGGGTTGTTAAATCCTAAAAAACTAGTCCCAAGGCTAACTAAGAGGGGAGGCAGTGAATTAGTTATTTAAAATTTTCTTCAACAAAAAAGAAAATCATATTGAAAATTTTAAACTCAATGATTTATGTGGAAGCAACAATGACTTAATTATAACTAAAATCAAAGATTTTGACCACAGAATAATGCAAAAATTAAATGCAGAAAAGTAACCAGAAAGAATACACCATATTTATAGTGGTTAGATCAACATGACCTACGTCCACTCCCTTGAAACCTTTTTTCTAGGTATTGCACTAAAAGTAGTGTCTCCTCTTTTGCTTCCACAATAAGACAGAGAAACCATTACAAAGTATTTCCACTGACCCGATTATGCAATAGCTTAAATCCTTTTACTCCCTCTTGGTGTATGCAGAGAACCTAGAAATTATTTTTCACCCACCTGGTGAAGAAAGAGAACCTGGAAATCCTTTTACTCCCTCTTGGAGTAGGCATAGAACCTTTAATCCTTTTACTCCCTACTAGAGTAGGCATAAAAACTTGAATCCTTTTTCACCCACCTAGTGATGGCATGTTGGTGGAATTTTGAAAACATATTTTAAAAATATTAGTTTTCTTTAGGACTTAAAATTGAATTCTAAAATCAATTTGTCTCGTTAGAAAAAGTATTTCACCTCGAGAGGTGAAAATAAAATTTCATAACGCTATTCAGATTTAGAATTATGAAATTCATCTTGAATATCGTGATCGGATGCTAAAGAGAACTTCATATGGCCCCGAAGGGTCAAAATGTGATTCTACTGAATATCCAACCATAATATTTAAGAAGTGTGATTGTTGATTTCACATCCAAAGCCTTATCAAAAAAAAGTGTATCTCCCCGTAGGAAGAAAATACTATTCGATGATAATTCTTTGATTGTTATAATAACGATCACTAGTATTTTAAGTTTTCCCAAAGAAATCTAATTGAACTATGAAAAATCAATTTTAAAATCAGGTGTGCGTGGTTCTAAATCTCCTATGAGCGCAAGCCCTCGTAGTTAATTACATCGTAGGGAGATAAAATCCCCTACGAAAACTCTCGATTAAAATAGTGGCAAAATTTTATTAGATTTTCTAGGAGTGATATCAAAAAGAGATGAATTTTGGAAACTCAAAAGGGAATGGATCAAAATTGAGCAGTTATTAACGGAATTAAAGGGGAAGAGGTAGGGGACACTTAGAGATTCCGGAACCATCCGGAAGTGTCCCAACTTAATCTAAGTGTTGGGCTTTATATTTTGGATTGAAATGATATTTAATTAGAGTTGAGCATTTTATTAGAAATTTGGGATTATATTCCTGAAGTTTGGGGTCTTATAATCAAAAATCTGCCCCGGAATCTAAATCTATTGTGGACACTGGACCACAGTCGTCCGATCCTAACTAATGCAGTGCAAGATCTGGACTTACCCCGGCCTGGATTGGGGAGCCAGCTAACCACCTAATCGATTTAAAATATATGAATCCGGTCTTTTATGAAAGAGTGGTAGGGACGTTATTATTTAAAGTTTTGGAGAGTTAGAGCTGACATCTAGAGATTCTCCTAATTGGCCCCTTCAACTTATGTTGGGTGCTAAAATGCTAAACTGATGCAATTAAAATTTTTGACTCTTTTAGTTTGTATCTAATGCAATGCATGCTAGTTAACAACCTCAAATTAAATATGCTTGAAACTTTAAAAACAGGCTTAGAAAATAATTTTTTTAGAAGACTGGACTTCCCCAGGTCCGGCACCTCATCCTCATAGGTCAGACTATCTGGACTCTACCCGTAGGCGGGGAAGGGTTTAAAACAAGGAAAGAAGAAGTGCAGAAATATGCATGCGACCCCGGGGTCGATCCCTGGCTAATTCCCTAGATTTGTTATCTTTCTATGTTATTTAGACTCACTAAAATTTTAGACTTTTAAGGTTATGGGTAAAAAAAACTTTCACACCCTCACGAGTCTCACGTATCCAGGCGAAAACAAAAGCGGCATACAATCGCCAAAAAACTAGTAAAAGCAAGTAATCCTAAAGGCAATCAAATCATCACATCAAATATAAATTAATTAATAAATGTCCATAGGCAGAATTGCCTTGCTTATTACAAACCAGAATATTACAGAAAGTAAAGTGGCCGGGCACCACTGACAACAACCCGGATTCTAAACCTAGTAATGACACAAGTTATTTTAAGTGGGATACTCTCAATCTTCAAATCTTCAGATCTTCAATCTCATTCTTCTTTGGACTCCTTTTCTTCAGTCCTCTTGGAATCTTCATAGTGGATTACCCAAATGGACAAGAGGGCACTTCCCTCTAAGGGGGAAGGCCACTCTTTCCTCTTTGGGTAAGGAAGAGGTATGATCCAAATTTGGATTTCCAAATGAAAAAGGAGTGTTCCCTAAAGGGGTATCCTTTCCTCATTGGAATCCAAGCTTTAGGTCTATGTATCCCAACTCAGAATCAACTTTCACAACACTTGACACTTACACAAATTACATTAATATCAAAATAAAAATCTAGACTCACCTGCAGGGTTATCCTAAGCAATTAATATATAAAAAGCAGTTATTCCCAAGCAGTTGTATATGAGCAGAAAAGAAAGTAAACACACTGGCCACGCTCTTTTTATGATTTGGGGGCTTTAGCGGCTGAAGCACCTGTGCAAAGAGTTTATAATATTCATGCATTTTTTATTTGCCCCCCCCCCCCCTTTTTTATATTGCCATGCATGAGCGTGGCCACCTGCAGAAAACTGTGTCAACATCCAGATCGTACCTAACCTAAGGGTAATCTAGTCGCCAAACACATCAATCCATCCACAGAGTACAGAAAAAGTAAGCAGACACAGCAAAGTAATTTCATCCACAACATGCAGTGAAAACTACGAAAAATCCGGTACACAGCAGTAAAGTAAACATCGGCCTAACCTAGATCTAGAGTTGGTTGTCCTAGCACATCATCTAAAGTGTGTGAGAAAGGTCGTGTGGCTGGGATAGATCCTAAAGTGGGTTATTAGTTGAAGTTGTCTAAAGGTCTTGGTTTGTTAAGTCTTAAAAGGGGATTTAGATTAAAATTTAAGTATTAGTAGATTAAGAATTTTAATTAAATATATTTTAAAAGTTAATTGATTACTACCTTTGTTTCACACCGAGGCCGTGAAGTTTATTTCACCTTCCTTGGGGCTAAGCTAATAGCCTCGTAGGCCTAGGTTTCCCAGTAGCAATCAGGGTTGATTAAGTTATTTAAATTGGTTGGAATTAAAAGAGTAGATTGATATTAAAGGGAGTTGGTCGCTGATTTTTAAAGTTTGATTATTTTAAGTTTACCATTAATTGATTCGTGGCATTGTGCCACCAGGCTCGAGGAACCAGCCTCCTTAGGACACTTAACCCCGCAGCACGGAGTAGTCCAGCCGATAAACACAATTAATGTAATTGAATTAGAGATTTTAAAATATTAAATAATTAAAAATTAATCTATTTTAAGATTTAACACCACTTAGAATCCATTCGTGGCGTTGTGCCACCAGGCTCGAGGAAACAGCCTCCTTAGGACACTTAGCCCCGCAGCCCGGAGTAGGTTAGCCAATAAACTTCATCTTTAGGGTGGTTGTTGTGTTTTAAAGGGTTTGTTAAGTGTTTTAAGCATTAAAACAATATTTTCCGGAGTTTTAGAGTGATTTGGAATTTTATGAATTTTTGAATATTTTAATCATTTAATTAAAGGGTCAAAAATTGAATTTTTGATTAAGCTCAAATTCTGGAATGCTTATATTTTATTAAAATACTAGACCTTACTACGATCAGTTAGAAGGTAAGTACGTTGAAATCGGATTTTTCTGCATTTTATTACGGAGGTTTGCAGTTTTGAACTAGATTTTAAGCATGGTTTGACCAATTTGTTGACTTTTTGACTTTGACCATATTTTGGGAGTTTGACATTTTTTTAAAATACTATATTTTAATTAGAGTCCTTAGCCACTGAGTTTGATTGATTTGGAATTTTCTATAATTAGTTATGAATTTTGGAAGTTTGGGTATTTATTGAAATTATTAAATTGTTTCAATTAAGGGTCATTTTAGTGATTTGATCCCAAATCAGTCCCAAACTTTTTGAAATCAACTCCAAAGATCGGAAATGATCTAAGGAGAAATCAGAAAGTGTTGAAAGATTTTTTGGGATTTTTAATAATTTTTAATTAATTAAAATTAATTAAATATTGATTTTGATTAAAATTAAATTAAAGTGGATTTTAATGTCAAATTAATCTAATTTCAATTTTCAATGATTAAGAGTTTAAATATGGTTAATTAGAGGTATTATGGGTATTTGTTGGAATTAATATAAATTTATAATGATTTATTAAATTTTTTAAGTCCTTAAAGGGGCTGAAATTTGACATGCTCAATTTTCTAACCTAATGACCTCCAAATTGAGTAAAATTTAAACCTAAGTTATATGATGTTGCTAAGTTTACTATGTTCAAGTTTCACCCCTATTGGGTGTGTTTACAATCCCCTATCAATTTTCTAAGTTTTCTAGATATTTCCTTAATTATTTTTCCTAGGTGTCTCTAATATTTATATAGGCATGAAACTTGGTGTGTCTAACCCTGACATACATTTAAGATACCACAGAAATATCACAGCAAAATACTAAAACCCTAAGGAGTTATGAATTTTCAAAGTTTAGAGTCCAAAATAGACCATTTACCTTAAAAATTCATATCACAGAAATCTATTAAGCATCTAAATCTAGAAAAATTATTATACATACCTAATATACTCAATAATCATCCACCAAAATTTGGGCTTCATTTGATCACTGGATTGTGAGAAAATAGCAATAAATGAAATTAACATAAACTCAAATATCTCACAATACAGACATCAAATCAATATAATTTTAATTTTAATAAATACTAAATTAGATTATCTTTCCAACGAGCCTAAGAACGCCCCATTTGGTGGAGAACTCGATTTTCTGTGAATTTTTTAAGATTTGGAGCATTTAAAGAATTTTTTATTCAAATTTGGATCAAATCAGCTGACGGTGACGTGGCGGCGTGGCGTAACGCCACGTCACCCTCCCATACCAC
Source organism: Dendrobium huoshanense (assembly GCA_016618105.1). NCBI lineage: Eukaryota > Viridiplantae > Streptophyta > Magnoliopsida > Asparagales > Orchidaceae > Dendrobium > Dendrobium huoshanense. The sequence goes on along the minus strand of CM028344.1, from coordinate 1,805,569 downwards.
GGGATGACCCAAGTTCAAACATGGAGGAAGCCGCACGGTATACCCAGATCTGAGCCTTCCGATCTTCGATCGGACGGTCCAGATCTTTTTCAGTTCATTTTGAATAGAAATTTTTAAACGCTCATATCTTTCAAAATACTCGACGAAATTGCATGAAATTTGAACTGTAGCTAGAGGGCAATATGATCTTACAATGCCTGGAGTTTGGAGGCTCCATTCATTGTAAAATCGCTACAATTTCAAATTGAAATGAAAACTTAAAATGAGCATAACGTACGATCCAACCGTCGGATGTTTGTGATTTTTGGCTTGTTGGAGAGCTGCAGCAATCCTCTACAACTTTGATGAAGACTCCAAAAGCGGGATCTCGCTGGATCGAAAGGTATATTGGAAAGTCCTCTTTCTCTCTCTAGAATGCTCTCTCCTCACTAAAATAGTGATTTGAGGCTTGAAAATGGTTGGGAAAAGCTTGGGAAGGACTTGAAATGTGTTGGAGTGTATGGGAGGGGCTCTTAGAAGGTTGGGGGCTGCTGGAGTTTTGCAAATTTTGATCATATCAAAGGGAATGATGATGAAGCCACCTTTAGGTCAAGTTTTCACCCACTTTATCTTTTGCTTTTGGATTGGATGGTTGAGATTTGATTTGGAGTGGTTTTGGATGAGTGCCAAGTGTTCCCTATGCTTCCCAAAGCTATGGAATAGGGTTGGTGGTTGAGAGTGACATCTCTTGGTCCATGTGAAGAGGGACCACACTTTTTTCCCCATTTGGATGAACCAATGCCAAGCCTTGTTAAAGGAGGGTGGTTTAAGCTCTATTAGGGGAGGAAATGTGTCACATCACATCATGTTTGAGCAGGTTCTAGACTAAGCCATGGATTGTCAAGGTGGCTTGATGATGTGGCCAAGAGTTTGAGATTAAGGATTTGAATTTTTAAGTAAATAGATGAAGTTGGAGAGGGTTTTGACCTTTCCAAATGAGTTGACCAAGTCAACTAAAGAGGAGGATTGACTTGAAAGTCTTTGGACATGTCATGGTTGTCCAATTGAATTATTTTGAAAGATTGATTTGATTCAAATGGGTTGAATGATTGAATTTGACAAGTTTGTAGGTTAAGGGTTGATTTGGTCAACCATAGTTGACTTGGTCAACTTGGTCAAACCAAAGAGTAAGTTTGGGTTCAATGTATTCCTAAAGTCATTTAGGATCCATTGAAATGACATTTAGAGAATATTTCAAAGGTTGATAAGTCAAATCAAATTGAGTTTAGGCCAAAAGTCCAAAAATCCTCCTTTAAGGGCATTTTGGTCATTTTGGTCTCAAGTCAATTATGGGTCAAATTGAATCTAAAAAGATATGGATTATTGCTTAACAAGTCAATATCAAGGTATTAGGAGGGATCAAAAGATTTGGAGGGGGATCCAAAGTCAAATTCCACTAGGTGAAAGGCGTAGTGGCATGGATTGTAAATATTCAAAGGTTTTGCAACATTTGGAGTTGGATTAAGTTTAAAGGGTTAGAATCCTTCAAATGAGCTCAAATTTGGAGGGTTGCCTCTAGAGACATGTCTTATCACTTTGCAAGTGATAGACCCTGAATCAGAGACCATTTGACTGGGTTTTGAATTGTTTGAAAAATTATTTGAAATGGGTCTTTAGGACAAGACCTTAAGACTTTGAATTTGAGTTTAGACTTCTGGATTTGGAATGGATTTTAAGTTTGAATGATTAGTATTGAAGTATCCAAATCATTTACAATCATGTGATGATTGTTAATGAATGGATGAGGTCAAAGCTAGATTGAAGTTTGGATCAAAGTCTAAGTTGAAGGTTGGATTGTCAAATTGATTGGATCAAGGTTTGGATATGTTTGAAACTTGAATTAATTTGAATTTGAGTTGAATGAAGTTCGAGATTTAAATTGATCAAAGGTAGGAATCAAATTGAAGTTGGAGTTGATCAAATGTAGGAATTGATTTGAGGTTGAGGTTGATCAAGGGTGGGGATTGATTTGAAGTTGGAGTGGTCCTAAGATCTAGAGGAGTTCTAAGATCTAGGATTTAAGGGAATCCTAGGCTCTAGAGTAGGCTCTAAGGTCTGGCTCTAGGAAAGAATCCTAAGGTCTAGAGTGGATCCTAGGATCTAAAATTAATCTGGAGTTTGGAAGGGCCTTAATGACCTCATACAAAAATGAGGTCAATAAATGGACCCCCAATATGTGTGGTAGAAGGAACTTCTGCTGCACACATTGGCGTTGACCGAATAGGAGTAGGATCTTAAAGAGTTGAAGGAAGGGCATCACCCAACCTTAAGTCCATTGGAAACTAGTGAAATGCTTACACCTATTCTGAAGAGAGAACTGGAGAAACCAAGGTAGGGAATACCTAACCTTGGGTCTAAGGAAGGGCATCACCCAACCTTAGGCCTATAGGATGCTGATAGAAGACTTACTCCAAATAGGCAGATTAACTAGAAACCAAAGTAGGGAATACCTAACTTTGGGTCTAAGGAAGGGCATCACCCAACCTTAGGTCTACAGGATGCTGATAGAAGACTTACTCCTAGTAGACGGATTAACTGGAAACCAAGGTAGGGAATACCTAACCTTGGGTTTAAGGAAGGGCATCACCCAACCTTAGGCCTATAGGATGCTGATAGAAGACATACTCCAAATAGGCAGATCAACTGGCAAACTAGGATGGTGTCACGAAGGGCGTACTCCACCACTAGCGAATGGTCATGTGGGGAGGAAACTTGCTCCACACAGAGGACCTCAACTGGCAAACTAGGATGGTGCCACGAAGGGCGTACTCCATCACTAACGAATGGTCATGTGGGGAGGAAACTTGCTCCACACAGAGGACCTCAACTGGCAAACTAGGATGGTGCCACGAAGGGCGTACTCCATCACTAGCGAATGGTCATGTGGGGAGGAAACTTGCTCCACACAGAGGACCTCAACTGGCAAACTAGGATGGTGCCACGAAGGGCGTACTCCATCACTAGCGAATGGTCATGTGGGGAGGAAACTTGCTCCACACAGAGGACCTCAACTGGCAAACTAGGATGGTGCCACGAAGGGTGTACTCCACCACTAGCGAATGGTCATATGGGGAGGAAACTTGCTCCACACAGAGGACCTCAACTGGCAAACTAGGATGGTGCCACGAAGGGCGTACTCCACTACTAGCGAATGGTCATGTGGGGAGGAAACTTGCTCCACACAGAGGACCTCAACTGGAAAACTAGGATGGTGCCACGAAGGGCGTACTCCATCACTAGCGAATGGTCATGTGGGGAGGAAACTTGCTCCACACAGAGGACCTCAACTGGAAAACTAGGATGGTGCCACGAAGGGCGTACTCCATCACTAGCGAATGGTCATGTGGGGAGGAAACTTGCTCCACACAGAGGACCTCAACTGGCAAACTAGGATGGTGCCACGAAGGGCGTACTCCATCACTAGCGAATGGTCATGTGGGGAGGAAACTTGCTCCACACAGAGGACCTCAACTGGCAAACTAGGATGGTGCCACGAAGGGCGTACTCCACCACTAGTGAATGGTCATGTGGGGAGGAAACTTGCTCCACACAGAGAACCTCAACTGGCAAACTAGGATGGTGCCACGAAGGGCGTACTCCACCACTAGCGAATGGTCATGTGGGGAGGAAACTTGCTCCACACAGAGGACCTCAACTGGCAAACTAGGATGGTGCCACGAAGGGCGTACTCCACCACTAGCGAATGGTCATGTGGGGAGGAAACTTGCTCCACACAGAGGACCTCAACTGGCAAACTAGGATAGTGCCACGAAGGGCGTACTCCACCACTAGCGAATGGAAATCAGGATGGTGCCACGAAGGGCGTACTCCACCACTAATCCCCGGGTCAAATGCTAGGGTGGTGCCACGGAGGGCGTACGCCACCACTAGCGGGCCTAATCCTAAGGGAAGGAAGGACCTAACCTTGAGGAAAAGAGAATTGAAAATAATGATTGATGATTTTTAACTTGATTTGATTTCTATAAATTTTAAGAGGTGAATTTGATGTTTAACTTGATCCTCATCATGCATGATACATCTTAAAGAACCAACCAAATGAAATGAATCATCTGGTGGCATCTTCAAAATTAATCAATTGTCATGAACCTCCCTTATAGATTATCTCTAAGGTGGTCTATCTAGTCAACATTGATTCAAAGCTTACATTGATCTTATGGTGGACTAAAATTGGTCTCCAAAGGACTACAGCCAAGTCTCCTACTTGGAAAGTCCTGAGGTAACACAATTTTATCACGAGCTTGAATCATACGTGACTTATGTAATTTCAAATTTTATTGAGTTCAAAACAACTTTCTTTAAGGCCTTTAAGATCCTCCATATGGAGTCAGGCACTCTACTTAGTTGTGACTTAATTTTGAAAGTCAATTTTGTGCGATGTAAAACACACCTCTATTTGAGAACAACCTTGGACCCAGCATAGAGTGTTATTTTACATAGTGGATCTTAAAAGAAACGATGCCTATGTTTAAAGATTCACATATATCTCTTGAGAATGGGATTTGAATTCTTATCGAGAATAGAAGATTCATTCTTTTTATTGAAAATTTCCTCTTAATCATTTGGACCCTGTCAAAATGACAAGGGGGAACAAATTCAAAAGTATAGTAAGAAGTAGAGTGACCCCAATTGACCCGAAAAGAGCCAAGGGTTTTGGATTTTGTTGACCCGGATCAAATTTCATAGAAACTGAACTAAGTTCTCCCTTGTAGAAAGTTTGAATTAAAATTAATTTCAAAAGGATTTAAGTTGGATCGAGAAATTTAATCTTTTCAATTCTCTTGCATAGAATTTTCTATCTAATAAACTGTCCATGCATGACAATAAATCTAGATTCAAGATTTTTCAAAGTCAAGCTATTAAATATGATCGGGCACTTTGAGATTTAAAGATTTAAAAAGAAGGAAGCCTCTTTCACTTTTTTTTTGTGACGTGCTTTGCATATCTTTTTATTTCTTTGACGCACTTTGCGCCTTTTTTTAATGCACTTTTGCATCCTTTGAATTTTCTTCTCTTTTTTTCTTTTTTTTTTTTTAATAAGAGGCTTCGCTTTCTTTAAAACCTTAACATGATAGCTCTTTTTTTAATCTGGGATTATATCACAAGTATAAGAGAAGAAAACTCATTCTCTTATCCAATGAAGAATAATCCCCAAATTGGACCCAATCTTTTGATAAAAAAAAATCAACTTGACTTTGAAAATCATTGAATAGATTTAGAACATGCAAGAGAAGCCAATAAGATGAAAAATCGTGAGAAGACTAAGAAGATTTTCATTTCTAAAACCAACTTAAATTTGATACAAATTTTAGTTCAAAAATCAAATCAACCCGCAGAAGCGGTGGGAGGGAGGTGCCTTTAAAGATCCAGTGGGGTCAATCACGACTCTCTCCTATTTTTGATTTAAAGTAGAGGTCAATTTTTCATCAAAAAGATGGATCAACAATCTTGAATATTCTGACCCATTACACTTGAGAAATAATATGATTTCCTACAAAATAGTAAGTCCAGGTGGCAAGACCCTATCAATGTAAATTATATTTCCACAATCTCTTAAGAGAAAGAGATTGTTGTGGGGTCTGCACTATCCCTAACTAATGATGCATCATTTCAATTTAAGGATCTATCGCGATAGGACCCATCTAGAAGTTAAATTCAAATGGTGTCACTATCTGATAAGATCTCATATCCATTATTATTTCCCTCCCTAATTACTAGTAACCTAGCAATTATGAGAGTGGCACCCTGGGTGGTTTCTGCACATCCTCCTCTATAAAAGACGCAGTGGGGCACGTGTAGTAACGTGACCAAACTTCATCTAGTAGAGTGGATGGGTCATAACCTTCAACTAGGGGCCGATGGTCTATTGCAGGTGATTGCTTGGTTCTTTCTTGATTGATTCTCTCTGTGTATTAGTCAAGAAGGTGTATTGGAGATTGTGCTCTCATTTTCACAACCTCCCTCCTTTGAATAACAGGAGTAGGGTGGAAAACATTTCCACCATGGAGGGGGTAGGTGTAAGGAGCAACAAATTCTCGATTGGCCTCAAATTTAACTTGTTTCAAGGCATCTACCTTAGCAGTCTTTTTGGCCTTAGCAACCTTCTTCTTAACCCTTTTAAGGTATTTCTTCCGCTTTCTTTTACTAGCAATAGGGGTGTTAGAACTTGACCCAATCTCAGGTTGAGATGGTAATTCTTCCATTTTTAATGGTTCTCAATTCTTATCCTTCTAAGTAGATGGCACAGTGGTCGAAGGGGCGACAACGACCTCCATCATAGAGATGGGGGAGTCAACTCCTGACCCTAAAGTAATCTCGACTAGGGGGACATCCCTTTGTATTCCAGCAGAGAGATCAATCATTTCTTCTTCGTTGACTGATAACTTGAAGTTTTGAAATTCTATCCCAAACTGGATCAAGTTGCCAGAGGTAATTCCTTCTATTGTCAAGTTTCTATCCAGGGAGAAGATAAGTTTCCCAGCCATTTGAGTATTTAAGTATCCTGGAATTAAGGAAAAGTGGTTTGATTTAGTCAATTTTGAATTAAAATTTGAATTTTAAGCATGATTAATTTTCTCTAAATCTTGAACCTCAATATGTTGAGTTTTCACCCAATAAGAGAGTTTACAAAATTGATTGAGAATATTCAAGGAACCTGGCTTAACTCCTTTGCTATACCAATTAACTTGGAGGCAAAATGTCAAAGCCCGGCTTAGACAAAGATTTCATCGCTCGCCTCTCTACTTGAAAGGTATTTTCTTTTAGATGTTGGCCACACTCACCCAAGAAAGAAATGGGTAGAGGGACCAACGGAAAAAAGGTAGTTAAGACTACCGATGAAACAAAATTTTGCCATTATTAAAGATGGAGAGAGAGATTTGTCCCACTGGGCGTGCCATTTTTTTGTTGGTGGAATTTTGAAAACATATTTTAAAAATATTAGTTTTCTTTAGGACTTAAAATTGAATTCTAAAATCAATTTGTCTCGTTAGAAAAAGTATTTCACCTCGAGAGGTGAAAATAAAATTTCATAATGCTATTCAGATTTAGAATTATGAAATTCATCTTGAATATCGTGATCGGATGCTAAAGAGAACTTCATATGGCCCCGAAGGGTCAAAAAGCGATTCTATTGAATATCCAACCATAATATTTAAGAAGTGTGATCGTTGATTTCACATCCAAAGCCTTATCAAAGAAAAGTGTATCTCCCCGTAGGGAGAAAATACTATTCGATGATAATTCTTTGATTGTTATAATAACGATCACTAGTATTTTAAGTTTTCCCAAAGAAATCTAATTGAACTTTGAAAAATCAATTTTAAAATCAGGTGTGTGTGGTTCTAAATCTCCTACGAGCGCAAGCCCTCGTAGTTAATTACATCGTAGGGAGATAAAATCCCCTACGAAAACTCTCGATTAAAATAGTGGCAAAATTTACAAAGCCGTGACCAACAATGTGGACACTTTCACCTCCAAAGAATTTACAGAATTTATGGACACGAAGCGCGGGAGAAAGGAGGATTTTCTAGGAGTGATATCAAAAAGAGATGAATTTTGGAAACTCAAAAGGGAATGGATCAAAATTGAGCAGTTATTAACGGAATTAAAGGGGAAGAGGTAGGGGACACTTAGAGATTCCGGAACCATCCGGAAGTGTCCCAACTTAATCTAAGTGTTGGGCTTTATATTTTGGATTGAAATGATATTTAATTAGAGTTGAGCATTTTATTAGAAATTTGGGATTATATTCCCGAAGTTTGGGGTCTTATAATAAAAAATCTGCCCCGGAACCTAAATCTATTGTGGACACTGGACCACAGTCGTCCGATCCTAACTAATGCAGTGCAAGATCTGGACTTACCCCGGCCTGGATTGGGGAGCTAGCTAACCACCTAATCGATTTAAAATATATGAATCTGGTCTTTTATGAAAGAGTGGTAGGGACGTTATTATTTAAAGTTTTGGAGAGTTGGAGCCGACATCTAGAGATTCTCCTAATTGGCCCCTTCAACTTATGTTGGGTGCTAAAATGCTAAACTGATGCAATTAAAATTTTTGACTCTTTTAGTTTGTATCTAATGCAATGCATGCTAGTAAACAACCTCAAATTAAATATGCTTGAAACTTTAAAAACAGGCTTAGAAAATAATTTTTTTAGAAGACTGGACTTCCCCAAGTCCGGCACCTCATCCTCATAGGTCAGACTATCTGGACTCTACCCGCAGGCGGGGAAGGGTCTAAAACAAGGAAAGAAGAAGTGCAGAAATATGCATGCGACCCCGGGGTCGATCCCTGGCTAATTCCCTAGATTCGTTATCTTTCTATGTTATTTAGACTCACTAAAATTTTAGACTTTTAAGGTTATGGGTAAAAAAAACTTTCACACCCTCACGAGTCTCACGTATCCAGGCGAAAATAAAAGCGGCATACAATCGCCAAAAAACTAGTAAAAGCAAGTAATCCTAAAGGCAATCAAATCATCACATCAAATATAAATTAATTAATAAATGTCCATAGGCAGAATTGCCTTGCTTATTACAAACCAGAATATTACATAAAGTAAGGTGGCCGGGCACCACTGACAACAACCCGGATTCTAAACCTAGAAATGACGCAAGTTATTTTAAGTGGGATACTCTCAATCTTCAAATCTTCAGATCTTCAATCTCATTCTTCTTTGTACTCCTTTTCTTCAATCCTTTTGGAATCTTCATAGTGGATTACCCAAATGGACAAGAGGGCACTTCCCTCTAAGGGGGAAGGCCACTCTTTCCTCTTTGGGTAAGGAAGAGGTATGATCCAAATTTGGATTTCCAAATGAAAAAGGAGTGTTCCCTAAAGGGGTATCCTTTCCTCTTTGGAATCCAAGCTTTGGGTCTATGTATCCCAACTCAGAATCAACTTTCACAACACTTGACACTTACACAAATTACATTAATATCAAAATAAAAATCTAGACTCACCTGCAGGGTTATCCTAAGCAATTAATATATAAAAACCAGTTATTCCCAAGAAGTTGTATATGAGCAGAAAAGAAAGTAAACACACTGGCCACGCTCTTTTTATGATTTGGGGGCTTTAGCAGCTGAAGCACCTGTGCAAAGAGTTTATAATATTCATGCATTTTTTATTTGCCCCCCCTTTTTTATATTGCCCTGCATGAGTGTGGCCACCTGCAGAAAACTATGTCAACATCCAGATCGTACCTAACCTAAGGGTAATCTAGTCGCCAAATACATCAATCCATCTACAGAGTACAGAAAAAGTAAGCAGACACAGCAAAGTAATTTCATCCACAACATGCAGTGAAAACTACGAAAAATCTGGCACACAGCAGTAAAGTAAACATCGGCCTAACCTAGATCTAGAGTTGGTTGTCCTAGCATATCATCTAAAGTGTGTGAGAAAGGTCGTGTGGCTGGGATAGATCCTAAAGTGGGTTATTAGTTGAAGTTGTCTAAGGGTCTGGGTTTGTTAAGGCTTAAAAGGGGATTTAGATTAAAATTTAAGTATTAGTAGATTAAGAATTTTAATTAAATATATTTTAAAAGTTAATTGATTACTACCTTTGTTTCACACCGAGGCCGTGAAGTTTATTTCACCTTCCTTGGGGCTAAGCTAATAGCCTCGTAGGCCTGGGTTTCCAGTAGCAATTGGGGTTGATTAAGTTATTTAAGTTGGTTGGAATTAAAAGAGTATATTGATATTAAAGGGAGTTGGTCGCTGATTTTTAAACTTTGATTAATTTAAGTTTACCATTAATTGATTCGTGGCATTGTGCCACCAGGCTCAAGGAACCAGCCTCCTTAGGACACTTAGCCCCGCAGCCCGGAGTAGTCCAGCCGATAAACCAAATTAATGTAATTGAATTAGAGATTTTAAAATATTAAATAATTAAAAATTAATCTATTTTAAGATTTAACACCCCTTAGAATCCATTCGTGACGTTGTGCCACCAGGCTCGAGGAACCAGCCTCCTTAGGACACTTAGCCCCGCAGCCCAGAGTAGTCCAGCCAATAAACTTCATCTTTAGGGTGGTTGTTGTGTTTTAAAGGGTTTGTTAAGTGTTTTAAGCATTAAACCAATATTTTCTGGAGTTTTAGAGTGATTTGGAATTTTATGAATTTTTTAATATTTTAATCGTTTAATTAAAGGGTCAAAAATTGAATTTTTGATTAAGCTCAAATTCTGGAATGCTTATATTTTATTAAAATACTAGACCTTACTACAATCAGTTAGAAGGTAAGTACGTTGAAATCGGATTTTTCTGCATTTTATTACGGAGGTTTGAAGTTTTGAACTAGATTTTAAGAATGGTTTGACCAATTTGTTGACTTTTTGACTTTGACCATATTTTGGGGGTTTGACATTTTTTTAAAATACTATATTTTAATTAGAGTCATTAGCCACTGAGTTTGATTGATTTGGAATTTTCTACAATTAGTTATGAATTTTGGAAGTTTGGGTATTTATTGAAATTATTAAATTGTTTCAATTAAGGGTCATTTTAGTGATTTGATCCCAAATCAGTCCCAAACTTTTTGAAATAAACTCCAAAGATCAGAAATGATCTAAGGAGAGATCAGAAAGTGTTGAAAGATTTTTTGGGATTTTTAATAATTTTTAATTAATTAAAATTAATTAAACATTGATTTTGATTAAAATTAAATTAAAGTGGATTTTAATGTCAAATTAATCTAATTTCAATTTTCAATGATTAAGAGTTTAAATATGGTTAATTAGAGGTATTATGGGTATTTTTTGGAATTAATATAAATTTATAATGATTTATTGAATTTTTTAAGTCCTTAAAGGGGCTAAAATTTGACATGCTCAATTTTCTAACCTAATGACCTCCAAATTGAGTAAAATTTAAACCTAAGGTATATGATGTCGCTAAGTTTACTATGTTCAAGTTTCACCTCTATTGGGTGTGTTTACAATCCCCTATGAATTTTCTAAGTTTTCTAGATATTGCCTTAATTATTTTTCCTAGGTGTCTCTAATATTTATATAGGCATGAAACTTGGTGTGTCTAACCCTGACATACATTTAAGCATACCACAGAAATATCACAGCAAAATACTAAAACCCTAAGGAGTTATGAATTTTCAAAGTTTAGAGTCCAAAATAGACCATTTACCTTAAAAATTCATATCACAGAAATCTATTAAGCATATAAATTTAGAAAAATTATTAAACATGCCTAAGATACTCAATAATCATCCACCAAAATTTGGGCTTCATTTGATCACTGGATTGTGAGAAAATAGCAATAAATGAAATTAACATAAACTCAAATATCTCACAATACAGACATCAAATCAATATAATTTCCAACGAGCCCATTTGGTGGAGAACTCGATTTTCTGTGAATTTTTGAAGATTTGGAGCATTTAAAGCATTTTTTATTCAAATTTGGGTCAAATCAGCTGACGGTGACGTGGCGGCGTGGCGTAACGCCACGTCACCCTCCCATACCACGGGATGACCCACGTTCAAACATGGAGGAAGCCGCACGGTATACCTAGATCTGAGCTTCGGACGGTCCAGATCTTTTTCAGTTCATTTTGAATAGAAATCTTTAAACGCTCATATCTTTCAAAATACTTGACGAAATTGCATGAAATTTGAACTGTAGCTAGAGGGCAATATGATCTTACAATGCCTGGAGTTTGGAGGCTCCATTCATTGTAAAATCGCTACAGTTTCAAATTGAAATGTAAACCTAAAATGAGCATAACTTACGATCCAACCGTTGGATGTTTGCGATTTTTGGCTTGTTGGAAAGCGGCAGCAATACTCTACAACTTTGCTGAAGACTCCAAAAGCGGGATCTCGCTGGATCGAAAGGTATATTGGAAAGTCCTCTTTCTCTCTCTAGAATGCTCTCTCCTCACTAAAATAGTGATTTGAGGCTTGAAAATGGTTGGGAAAAGCTTGGGAAGGACTTGAAATGTGTTGGAGTGTATGGGAGGGGCTCTTAGAAGGTTGGGGGCTGCTGGAGTTTTGGAGATTTTGATCATATCAAAGGGAATGATGATGAAGCCACCTTTAGGTCAAGTTTTCACCCACTTTACCTTTTGCTTTTGGATTAGATGGTTGAGATTTGATTTGGAGTAGTTTTGGATGAGTGCCAAGTGTCCCCTATGCTGCCCAAAGCTATGGAATAGGGTTGGTGGTTGAGAGTGACATCTCTTGGTCCATGTGAAGAGGGACCACACCTTTTTCCCCATTTGGATGAACCAATGCCAAGCCTTGTTAAAGAGGGGTGGTTTAAGCTCTATTAGGGGAGGAAATGTGTCACATCACATCATGTTTGAGCAGGTTCTAGACTAAGCCATGAATTGTCAAGGTGGCTTGATGATGTGGCCAAGAGTTTAAGATTAAGGATTTGCATTTTTAAGTAAATAGATGAAGTTGGAGAGGGTTTTGACCTTTCCAAATGAGTTGACCAAGTCAACTAAAGAGGAGGATTGACTTGAAAGTCTTTGGACATGTCATGGTTGTCCAATTGAATTATTTTGAAAGATTGATTTGATTCAAATGGGTTGAATGATTGAATTTGACAAGTTTGTAGGTTAAGGGTTGATTTGGTCAACCATAGTTGACTTGGTCAACTTGATCAAACCAAAGAGTAAGTTTGGGTTCAATGTATTCCTAAAGTCATTTATGATTCATTGAAATAACATTTAGAGAATATTTCAAAGGTTGATAAGTCAAATCAAATTGAGTTTATGCCAAAAGTCCAAAAATCCTCCTTTAAGGGCATTTTGGTCATTTTGGTCTCAAGTCAATTATGGGTCAAATTGAATCTAAAAAGATATGGATTATTGCTTAACAAGTCAATATCAAGATATTAGGAGGGATCAAAAGATTTGGAGGGGGATCCAAAGTCAAATTCTACTAGGTGAAAGGCCTAGTGGCATGGATTGTAAATATTCAAAGGTTTTGCAACATTTGGAGTTGGATTAAGTTTAAAGGGTTAGAATCCTTCAAATGAGCTAAAATTTGGAGGGTTGCCTCTAGAGACATGTCTTATCACTTTGCAAGTGATAGATTCTTAATCAGAGACCATTTGACTGGGTTTTGAATTATTTGAAAAATTCTTTGAAAAGGGTCTTTAGGACAAGACCTTAAGACTTTGAATTTGAGTTTAGACTTCTGGATTTGGAATGGATTTTAAGTTTGAATGATTAGTATTGAAGTATCCAAATCATTTACAATCATGTGATGATTTTTAATGAATGGATGAGGTCAAAGCTAGATTGAAGTTTGGATCAATGTCTAAGTTGAAGGTTGGATTGTCAAATTGATTGGATCAAGGTTTGGATATGTTTGAAACTTGAATTAATTTGAATTTGAGTTGAATGAAGTTTGAGATTTAAATTGATCAAAGGTAGGAATCAAATTGAATTTGGAGTTGATCAAATGTAGGAATTGATTTGAGGTTGAGGTTGATCAAGGGTGGGGATTGATTTGAAGTTGGAGTGGTCCTAAGATCTAGAGGAGTTTTAAGATCTAGGATTTAAGGGAATCCTAGGCTCTAGAGTAGGCTCTAAGGTCTGGCTCTAGGAAAGAATCCTAAGGTCTAGAGTGGATCCTAGGATCTAAAATTAATCTGGAGTTTGGAAGGGCCTTAGTGACCTCATACAAAAATGAGGTCAACATGGCAGAGAACCTGGATCTGATGCTGATGAAGATCTTCCCCAGGGCCACCAAGGAACCAGAGAAGCAACTTGAAGAAGACGATGAACACCTTGCTTTGTGCAAATGTTGTGAATTCTTCACAACTCCCCCTCACAAGGATCTCTCTCTCCCAAGCTCTCCCTCTTCCTTCTCTATGCTTTCTCACAGATCTCTTCTAAATGAAAGGATTATCTGAAGAGACAATAAGAGAGCTTAAATAGAGATCCTCAATAGAAGCCCTAATTTTCAACTTGTTATTAAAGATCATCAAGTACAATCGATAGATCATCCGAGACGATTAGTATAGAACAACCTTTTCCCACGACGATCATCTTTACCCTATACGATTAGTACAAGTATTTGTACAAATTATCATGTATGATTCTACGATCATCCGGGATGATTAGTTTAAGATGCTATATTGATTGTCCAGTATAATAAGGGACGATAGGTGGTGATCTAAATATCCTCCCGTAACCCTCTCGGGATGTCCAATATGATATCCTGGATGAATAAATAAAAATTATAGTTTTCATCTTAAATGATAGGGGATTGTCCTACTAAATGTAATAAATCGTCATGTATGACATGATTGATCAATCTAACCTTGATTAGTTTCCTAATCATCAGATCAATTTAAGCATGATTGTCTTCAATCATCCAGGATGATGAATATTATCTTGTACGATTTAACCAAAAATTTTAAAATTAAAATATTATTTAAATTGTTATTAGTGGTTATTTTCCACAATTTGAATTGATTGTCATGTACGATATGGATCATATAGTTTGATTAGTTTAAGCCCATGCAATTAACAGGGATGCCCTAATTAGGATATCTATTTTTAACTAATCATCCAGTATTATTTGAAATCGTCCTGTAAAATTAGTTAAAAAATAAAAAATTCTCTAACTCACTAAATTACTCCCCTTGAGTGTGTGTGTGTGCAAGGTTACTTAGCTTGTATATGACTTGGCTCAAGAAAGATAAAAAGCATATTGAATTTTAAATTATAAATAGACTCAACCATTTTCTATCCTATTTTGAGCTGATTTACATTACAAGTAAACTTGTAAACCTAAAAAGTTAGTGAGCAGGGAAAACAAACTATAAACAATAATATTTCTTATCATCAAAATCACTGTAGTTGTGCCCATGTTTGTAACAGGGTGTATCTCTTAGCATGTGCTCTTACACACCCAAGATTCTTCAAGTCGTCCATTCTTTGAATTTTATAGTTGCCTTTTAGTGAACAAATCCTTTTTGTTTTTCATATTTATGGATCCTTCCCTATTTAAAAATACTACCTCATGTAATACTTCTCTTCTAATTTATAGCATGCGCGCTTACTACAATTTTTAGGATATTATAACCAAAATTTTTCATGGATAGTGCCTAAACATTAATAAGAGCACCATATAATGAGAAATGTATTATAATGAGTGAAATTTTGGACTTCCTTGAATGGGCTAAGATTTCAAATATTGTGTAATTTGAGTTCTTGCTCTATTCATTTATTTATATGATTGTGCAGGGCTTGGGACACCATAAGATTGGCTATGTATAGATCCATGAATTACTAAAACTCAAGAGATGTATATCCCAACTATGCACGTGTATGTTAGTAACCCCATGATGTCATATTGCCCAATCAACCTAATGAAGTTATTAACTTAACTTAAGGGAGTTGCCAATATGACTTTAGATATATAGTTGCTTACTTTGGTGAATTATTTAGAAGCTTTGTTGAGCCTATTTTAGATTGGATCGATTTAACATGAACAAAGATAACTTTAATTTTGGTTAAATCTAGAAATAATCTATATATATATAATATTTTTTATTAATCCATTTTTAAGTATACTTGTTGTATCCTGAAATATTCATGGCGGTAGAGAAATATAAATTTTAATGACTTAGTATTGTATGAAGATCGAGCACACAAGAAGATAAGAGAGAGGGTGTAGCGTTCATAAGAGACACCAGAGTTTTTACATGGAAAGACTGTTGTCTGGTGATGGAGGTTGGAAGGACCATAATTGGTAAGAAACTGGGGTCCGAAAGACTGTTGTCTAGTGATGGAGGTTGAAAGGGTCATAGTCAGCAAAAGACAGGGGTCCAAAAGATTGTGGCAGTATGGCAGTACTCTGGTGGAACTCTGGGCTTTAGGTGGTGGCTCGAAAAAGGTTCGGGCCTCAGGTGGTGGTCCGACAAAAGTTTGGGCCTTAGATGGTGGTCGAGCAAAAGTCTAGGTCTCAAGTGGTGGTCTGATAGAATTACAAGCATTATGTGGTGGTCTGGCAGAACTTCGGGTGGCAGGTGGTTATCCGACAGAAGTATAGGAGTTAGGTGGTGGTTTGGTAGAAGTCTAGGCCTCAAGTGGTGGTTCGGCATAACTCTGGGCCTCAGGTGATGGTCCCGTAGAATTCCAAACATCATGTGGTGGTCTGACAGAACTCCAGGACTCAGGTGGTGGTTCGGTAGAAGTCCAAACATCAGGTGGTGGTACGATAGATGTCCGAGCCTTAGGTGATGGTCCGGCAGAACTACTAGTGTCAAGTGGTGGTCCGGTGGATCTCAGGGCCTCAGGTGGTGATCTGATAGAGGTGAGGGACTCAAGTGGTGGTCCGATAGAGCAATGACATCAAGCGATGGTCCGACATAACTCAGGCAGTGGTCGAGGATGAGCAAGGAGGTAATAGTGATCTTCGATCTCTCTCTTGAATCCCTTGGTCTTAGGTCTCTTTTTTAAGAGTGAGTAGGGGCCTATTTATGGATTTCTTAGAGTGTCATGAACCGTAAATAGGTGGAAGATCAAGAGAAAATGGGGAGTAGTTGGATGGACGGCCGATGTTGAATCCTTTGATCATGCACCATTTGATGAACATTTGAATGTCTTAGTGATGTCGGAATTCAGTGATCTTAAGCTCATTGGCTTTATCTCGTTGAGTTGCCCGATTCTACTATAAGCATGTCATGTTTGGAAATTGTTTGATAATCCAAATTATGGTTTGATCCTTCCAACAACGCTTCGGGCCAGTCCTCAATTACAACCCATTTGGGCTCAAATTAAGTCGAATTTGGTGTCATTGGATTTGTATTTTTTTAGATGTTCACATCAAATATAAGTTTGATGAAATAAAAAATTGGATGGTCCCAAATTTAATTTCTGAAGTTTCCAACTTGATTTTTCCTCGAGATTCATGCCCGATCATGATAATTTTTTGAAGACGTATCAGTTCCCCCCCTATTTTCAGACGTCAATATTCCAGAAGTTTGAAACAAGAATTATAGCTCCAGGGGAAATTTTTATGCAATTTAAAAAGTTGGAAATAATCTAATCTTTGGCGCATATGTCTTGAACGGCTTTAAAAGTGCTAAATTTGAGCCTGGGATGTTGAAAATTGGTTCTGTGGTCCTGCAAAACGTCCAATTTTACCTTCTCGGGCCATAAATTGAGCACAAAAAAGTGTTAAGATGGTCCGGCTGCCGGCCGCCACCAATTTCCATGAGAAGCTGCCCCCGCCGCTACCTACGCTGCCTCTTGCTACCCTATACTTCCAAACGCTGTCACACTGCCCTGCTCGACCGAACGCTACCACGCTGCCCCACAATACATTGCCCTGTGTACCTTCCTAGCTTGCCAGGATTCTATGTACCATTGACCAGCTTTGCCCGAGCTGACCAGCGCCACTAACGTGGCCCACGCCCAGTCAGTCATAGCTTTGAGCCGCGACTGGCGATTAGCTAATCACTGGCGGTTCACTAAATCTCCAGCTTACCATTGGTAGTTAAGCCTTTCTTTAACTGCTCTAATTTCCCCTTCTTATAAGTACGTCCTAGGGGTATGAAACTCTTACGGCTTCCCCTCTCTTCCTCTCTTTCAGTCGAGGCCCTCCCTTGGCCCTATACAGGCGGTATCCAATATCTATGTCTAGGGCCCCTCTTTGCAAGAAAGAAACCCCTCCATCTCTTCTCTCCCTCACACTGTGGCATTTCCCTAGTCCTTTTCAAATATAGGGCCCCTCACTGAGTAAGAGTCTTCTCTTCTTTTTTTTTTAGAAATCCTATGGAGGTTCGACGTTAGTCGATGGAAGTATGGTAACTAACGAAAGTTTGATGTCAGGAAGAAGTCCGATGAGAGTCTGACGATAGGTAATAGTCCGGCGATGGGTAGAAATTTGGCGTCGAGTAGAAATTCTATAAGAATCTGATGACGGGTAGAAATTCAGCGTCGAGTAGAAGTCCTATGAGAGTCCGGCGACAGGTATTAATCGGGCGATGGGTAGAAATTTTTATGTCGGGTAGAAGTATGACAAGAGTCCGGTGATGGGTAGAAATTCAGTGTCTGGTAGAAGTCCTACGAGTGTTTGGTGATGGGTAATAGTCAAACAACGGGTAAAAATTTGGCATCAGGTAGAAGTTCTACAAGAGTTTGATGGTGGATAAAAATTTGGAGTCGGGTAGAAGTCTAACGAGAGTGTGATTATGGGTAGAAATTTAGCATCAGGTAGGATGAAAGTCCAGCGATGGGCAGAAGTTCATCAACAAGTGGAAATTTGGCATCGGGTAGAAGTCTGACGAGAGTCCCACAATGGGCAGAAGTCCAGCAATGAGAGGAAGTTCTGCGTCGGGTAAAAGTTTGATAAAACTCTCACGACGAGAAAAAGTCTAGTATGGAGAGGAAGCTCGGCATCTGGTAGAAGCCCAATGAAAGTCCATCTATGGGAAAAAAATTGAAGTCGGGTAGAAGTCTGATGAAAGTCTGATGAAGGTTAGAAATCGGGCATCCGGTGGAAGTCCTATGAGAGTACGGTGGCAGGTAGTAGTCTGGCGATGGGTAGAAATTTAGCGTTGGGTAGAAGTCCAATGAAAGTCTGTCAAAGGGCAGTAGAGCGTAGTTAAATAAAATCCACCAAAGATATATGACACATCAAATATTATATATAAAAACCTTTGCTCGATGATGTTAATATATATGGAAGAGGTCAAGAGAATATCTAGGGCCCCTCACTGAGTAAGAGTCTTCTCTTCTTTTTTTTTTAGAAATCCTATGGAGGTTCGACGTTAGTCGATGGAAGTATGGTAACTAACGAAAGTTTGATGTCAGGAAGAAGTCCGAAGAGAGTTTGACGATAGGTAATAGTCTGGCGATGGGTAGAAATTTGGCGTCGAGTAGAAATTCTATAAGAATCTGATGACAGGTAGAAATTCAGCGTCGAGTAGAAGTCCTATGAGAGTCCAGCGACAGGTAGTAGTCGGGCGATGGGTAGAAATTTTTATGTCGGGTAGAAGTATGACAAGTGTCCGGTGATGGGTAGAAATTCAGTGTCGGGTAGAAGTCCTACGAGTGTTTGGTGATGGGTAATAGTCAAACAACAGGTAAAAATTTGGTATCAGGTAGAAGTTCTACAAGAGTTCGATGGCGGATAAAAATTTGGAGTCGAATAGAAGTCTAACGAGAGTGTGATTATGGGTAGAAATTTAGCATCAGGTAGAAGCCCGATGAAAGTCCAACAATGGGCAGAAGTTCATCAACAAGTGGAAATTTGGCATCGGGTAGAAGTCTGACGAGAGTCCCACAATGGGCAGAAGTCCAACAATGAGAGGAAGTTTTGTGTCGGGTAAAAGTTTGATGAAACTCTCACGACGAGAAAAAGTCTAGTATGGGGAGGAAGCTCGGCATCTGGTAGAAGCCCAATGAAAGTCCATCTATGTGATAAAATTTGAAGTCGGGTAGAAGTCTGATGAAAGTCTGATGAAGGTTAGAAATCGGGCATCCAGTGGAAGTCCTATGAGAGTCCAGTGGCAGGTAGTAGTATGACGATGGGTAGAAATTTAGCGTTGGGTAGAAGTCCAATGAAAGTCCGTCAAATGGCAGTAGAGCGTAGTTTAATAAAATCCACCAAAGATATATGACACATCAAATATTATATATAAAAACCTTTGCTCGATGATGTTAATATATATGGAAGAGGTCAAGAGAATCCACTAATGATGTATGACATATCCGAGGTTATATGGAAAACCCATTGCTTGATGAAGTTAACTTATATGGAAGAGGCCGAGAGAATCAACCAAGAATGTATGACCTATCCAAGGTTATATGTCTGAACCTTTGCTCAATGATGTCAAATTCTATGAAATAAGAAGAGAGAATCCATGAATGATATATGACCTATCTAAGGTTATATGTCAAAGTCTTTGCTCGATGATGTTAACCTATATGGAAGAGATTTAGAGAATCCATCAATGATATATAGCCTATCCTAGGTTGTATGTCAGAGCCTTTTCTCGATAACATTAAATTGTATGGAAGAGGTCAAGAAAACCCACTAAGGATGTATGACCTATTTGAGGTTGTATGTCAGAGCCTTTACTTGATGATGTTAACCTTTATGGAAGAGATCGAGCAAATCCACTGAGGATGTATGACCTATCTGGGTTGTATAACAAAGCCTTTGCTCGATGATGTTAATATGTGTGAAAGAGGTTGAGAGAATCCACCAAGGATGTATGACCTATCCGAGGTTGCATCTTAGAGGCTTTGGTTGATGACATTAACCTATATAAGTGAGGTCAAGGTAATCCATCAATGATGTGTGACCTATCTGAGGTTGTATGTCAGAATGTTTGCTCCATAATATTAACCTGTGTGAAAGATGTCAAGAGAATCCACTAATAATGTATAACTTATCTGAGGTTATATGTCAAAGCCTTTGTTCGATTGCATTAACCTGTGTGGAAGAGATCGAGAGAATCTACTAAGGATATATAAATTATTCAAGGTTGCATGTTAAAGCCTTTGCTCGATGACATTAACTTGTGTTGAAGTAGTCAGATCGAATCCCCTTGGGATTGATCATCAAGTTATTGAGACACAATAAAGATTGCATATTTCTTGAATCAAGGATTTAAGATTTGATTTACATCCTCCAAGGATATTTGACCTATCTGAGGTTGTATGTTAGAGCCCTACTTAATGATGTTTACTTATATGTAAGAGGTTGAATCGAGTCCCCCTGGGATTGATTTAACTTTAATTGGGAGGGAGCGAATTCCACATGTAATTCCAAATCAAAGGTGAAGAATGGTCTATCTATAGATCGTTATTGCCTTTTTGAGGTCAAAATTAGAACCTTCCCCAAGTAGTATAAGTCTAGCAGGGGATTGTATAAATCTTATAATTGATTGGAAGCATCTTTGAATTTGTTGGAATTTTCCTGTTATATCATCTTGATTTTGAAAGTATATAAGAAATGTTCTTAACAACAAGATGAGTCAAGGTTGCCCCCCCCCCCCCCCCCCCCCCCCCTTTAGTTTAGAATTAATTCCCATAAAATTAATGCAACAATAACTGAAGTTAGGAAGATGACATAAATGATCTTTTGAGGTTGGAGCAAAAATGGCCCCCTAGTCGGGAATCACATTCTCATAGACGGTGTTAAAATATTATGTCTTGGAGTATTTTCGACTGTAGAGAAATATATAGTTGAATGTCTTAGTATTATACAAAGATCCAGCATATAAGAAGATAAGAGAGAGGGTGTAGTGTTCATAAGGGACACCAGAGTTTTAACGTGAAAACCACTAAAAGGGGGAAACATTATGGGGCCTAGTCTAGTTTGAATGAATCCACTAGCATTTGTAGTCGATTACAAATGAGGCCCTTCCTTGGGAGATGGCCTTGGCTTGATGCCACAATTGTATATCATATAGAGCGCATTATATCATAGGAGTTACAATAATCAACATAGACATGTTTGTTTTGTCGGCAGGACCATAGTCGATGGGATAGAGGTTAAAAAGATCGTGTAAAAAGGTGATCATGTTCAGAAAGACTATTGTTTGGTGGTGGAGGTTGAAAGGATCGTAGTAGGCGACGAAGGTCGGAAGGACCATAATCAGCAGGAGATAGGGGTCTGAAAGATCGTAGTTGGCAGGAGACCATGGGTCAGAAAGATCGTTGTCTAGTAATGGAGGTCGGAAGGACCGTAGTTAGCAGGAAATTGGGGTTTGAAAAGACTATTGTCTGGTGATGAAGGACAGAAGGACCATAGTTAGAAGGAGACAGGGGTCTGAAAGACCATAGTAATAGGGCAGTACTCCGGTAGAACTTTGGGCTTCAGGTAGTGGCCTAAAAGAAGTCGGGGACTCAGGTGGTGGTCTGGTAGAAGTTCGGGCCTCAAGTGGTGATCCGAAAAAAGTCTGAGTCTCAAGTGGTGGTCCAGCAGAACTTCATACATTTGGTGTTAGTCTGAGAGAACTCCAGGTGTCAGGTGGTTGTCCGGCAAAAGTCTGGGCCTTAGCTGGTGGTCCGGTAGATGTACGGGCCTCAGTTGGTGGTCCAGCAAAACTTCTGGCCTCAAGTTGTGGTTCAGTAGAAGTTTGTACATCAGGTGGTGGTCTGGCAGAAGTCCAGACCTTAGGTGGTGGTCCGGCATAACTCCGAGCCTCAGGTGGTGGTCTGGTAAAAGTCCGAATGACAAGTGGTGGTCCACACAACTTCGGACGCCAAGTGGTGGTCCGGTGGAGATCAGGGCCTGAAGTAGTGGTCTGGTGGAGGTGAGGGCATCAAGTGGTGGTCCGACAGAGCAATGACTTCAGGTGGTGGTCCGACGGAACTCAAGCGGTGGTCGAGGACGAGCAAGGAGGCAAGAGCGATCTCCGATCTCTCTCATGAATCCCTTAGGCTTAGGTCCCTTTTTTCATGAGGGTTGAGGGGTCTATTTATAGATTTCCTATAAAATGGCATGACCCAAAAATAGGTGAAATATCAAGGGAAAATGGAGAGTGGTTGGATGGACGGTCGATGTTGAATCTCTTGATCATGGAACATTTGATGGATATTTGAATGTCTTAATGATGTCGGAATTCGGTGATCTTCGGTTCATTGAATTCTTCTCGTCGATTCGCTCGATTCGACTATAAGCATGTCACGTTCTGAAGTCGTTTGGTAATTCAAATTGTTGTTTGAACCTTCCAACAACGCTTTGGATCCTCAATTCGGACCCATTTGGGCTCGGATTGAGTCGAATTTGGTGTCATTGGGTTCGTATTTTCAATATGTTCAGGTGGACTATAAGTTTTATGAAATCAGAGATTGGATGGTCCCAAATTTAATTTTGGAAGTTTCCAACTTGATTTTTCCTCAAGATTCATGCCCGATCAAGATATTTTTTTGAAGACTTATCAATACTTCTCTAGAAAAATTGAGTGGTGTGCCTCACCTAAGATTAGAGTCATCAATCAAATAATATTTATGATTTTCTTAAAATTAATAATATTTATAATTGATATACTTGATATGTTATATAATTCATATTAAAAATCCTCTGTATTTGAATTATTACGGTTCTGAATTGCATTTAAAAATCTTGGTGGGTCAAGACCGCCAAGAGTTTTTAGTTGATTAAAAAGTCTTGTCGGCCAGAATATTTAATGTTTTTTACAAATCAAAGTTATTTATCCACTAAAATTTTAAGTTTAATTTAACTTATTAATATTTTTGTTGTTCGAATACCGACCATTAAAAAAAGCCTCCTGGCTACAGGAGCCGCTACAGATTATTTGAACTTTTGAATGCAAGCGCCTCCAAGCATCACGGGATACATTTTCCAACAGTCAAAGGCAGCGACCTTTCTATCTCTTCCTTGCTTACGACACCCTTTTCCCGTCTTCTAATGCCCCTCCGCCAAGAAACGTATCCGTTATAAAGATGCCGATTCCTTAATGGCTTTCAATTTCGTTTAATTCTCTCGTGAACTATGACCGACCGATCCGATCTTACTCCTCCTCTTCCTTCGTCGCCGCCGCAGGCGACCATCGAACTTCATGACCTAACGGCTATTTCCGTCATCGGCCGTGGAGCAAAGGGTGTCGTCTTCTACATCTATGAGCACTCCTCAGGCGAATCCCTCGCTCTTAAGGTAATTTCAAGGCCATACATCGAATGCAAGAGAGCCGGTGCCGCCGCCGCCGTTGGTGACGACTGCCAAAGTGCGTACCGGCGGATCTACTTTGAACGTGACGTGCTACTTGCTCTCAATCACCCATTGTTCCCCTCCCTCCGCGGCGTTGTTTCTACAGAGAAGATCGTCGGATTTGCCATGGATTACTGCCCTGGAGGCGATCTGACCGCGCTTCGGCGGCGCCAGACGGAGAAAATGTTCTCCGATGGGATCATCCGGTGAGTTAATTAGGGCGGTCAATTCCTATCGGCTGAAACTTTCCGGGATCGTTTAAGTCATTTTCCTAATATCTTCATGAATTTTTTATTTAAAGGTTCTACGCGGCGGAAATGGTGCTAGCATTGGAGTATCTCCACGGATTAGGGATCGTCTACCGAGACCTGAAGCCCGAGAATGTTCTGATTCAGGAGAACGGGCACATAATGCTCGTCGATTTCGACCTCTCCACCAAGCTTCCGCCCTTCAAATCGCTGCCAGAAATACCCCGCTCAGAACCCCAGTCCGCTCAGAAGAAAAAGATGAACCGATCTCTTTGCAGATGCTTCTCCGGCAGTTCCGATGTATCGCCGGCGACTCTCTGTTCTGATTACTCGCAGGAGACAGCAAAGTCGAATTCGTTCGTTGGTACGGAAGATTACGTCGCGCCAGAGATCATCCAGGGCAACGGCCATGATTTTACGGTCGACTGGTGGTGCCTCGGCGTGGTATTATACGAGATGCTTTACGGCCGGACGCCTTTTCGAGGGAGTAATCGGAAAGAGACGTTCTACCGGATACTTGCCAAGTCACCGGAGCTCTTCGGCGAGAGGACGGCTCTAAGAGATCTGATCGGACGGCTTCTAGAAAAGGATCCGGCGAAGAGAATCGCCGGCGGGGAGATACGTAGGCATGAGTTCTTCCGAGGAGTGGATTGGGAGTCTGTCGTGGTAATTGCACGGCCACCGTTTATTCCGGAGGTGGCAGAACCGAAGGTCGGGGCCGAGGTATTGGACATCGAGAAAATCGTCGAGGAGATTTCTGGGAGTAGACGCGTGGAAACGGGGAAGCGTTGGGAGGGAAATCTGGTGACAGAAGGGAGGAATTCTTCTAGAAACGACGACTTTGAAATCTTTTAGTTGATTTCTTTATGGGTTGGAAAATTGGCACGTACGCACTGACCATTTCTGGTCATGGTTAGCACTCCGATTTTCAGCTTACATCACAGATCTGAGGTATTGTAAAACAAATGTATATGAATAGAATAAATTAGTTAAAAAAAAGGGAATTTCATGCCTTTTATAAGAGTTTTATAAATTTTTATTAAGATTTTTATATTTATATAAAATTAAAATTTTTAAAACAATAGAAATAATTATTAATATTAAATTTTATAATAAAATTTATTTTTTAATGTATACATTTTGATATAATTGACACTCTAAAATTTTATTGAATAAAAATAAAAATATAGATATCAATACCCCCTCTCCTGCAAAATTTCATTAGCTTATGTTTATATCATGCAAAATCAAAATCAAAATATAAAAATACGCTAGAACAAATTCAGATTTTGCACGACATAAATAAGGCTAAAATAAATTTATGTGGACAAAATACAAATGATTATTTTTAAGGTGGCGGTCAATTAGTTTTATTGTAATTATTATTTATATAGTACCATTTCATTTTTAATGATTATTGAATTTAGAAATTATTGAGAATTAATATTTTTTAATCTCTTGTATTTTAAATTAATTTAACATAGGTTTTTTTAGGGGTTATTTTTATATGAAGTAAAATATTTGCAATGTAGAGATTTTGAAAAGATTGTATGTGATTAGAAATGAATAGTAAAATTTTAAAATATTTAAAATTCATCATCTTGTTCAATTTTGATGCTTTTGAAAAATGTTCAATTTAACCTATTTAAAAAAATTAATTTCTTTGTACTATTGATGTCGTAGCTTGCTGTCATCACCTGTTGTCGTCACTAAAGTTGTCGTTGTCCACAGACCATCATTATCATGAAATTTTACACTGCATTGATTTTACTTTAAAATTGATATATCATAAAAAAATAGTCTTGATCGGGCACGAATCTAAAGGCAAAAATTAAATTGGAAATCATCTGAACTTTGATTTCAGCAAACTTATAGTTGAACTGAACGTCTCAAAAATATGAACCCAACGACTCCAAATTCGACCCAATCCGAGCTCAGATGGGTCCAAATCAAAGACCAAAATGCATTTGAAAGGTTCAATCCATAATTTGGATTACCAAACAGTATCCAAATGGGGCGTGCTTCTAGTCGAATTGAGCGGCTCAACCAGACGAATCCAACGAGCTTAAGATCGCCAAATTCCAATATCATTAAGACATTCAAATGCTCAAGAAATGGTCTATGATGAAAGGATTCAACATTAGCTATCCTTTCAAACTACTTGCAATTTACTCTTGATTTTCCTTTTATTTACTGGTCATGCCACCCTTAGAAAACTATAAATAGACCTTTCATTTCTTATGAGAGGGGACCAAGCATGAAGAGAAGAGAATAGAAAAAGAGAAGATAAGAGAAGAAGAGAAGAGAAGAAAGTGACTCCTCCTTGTCCGTTGTCGGACATCCCCCAGCAAGAGACCGATGCTGGAGTTATGCTCGATCACCAACTGTAACTGGAATTAAAGAAAAGAGAAGAAAGGAAAGGAAGATAAGAAATAGACTCCTCGACCACCGGCAGAGTTCCACCCGACAGCCGACCGACGCTGAAGTTATGCTCGATCGCCAACTAACGCCGAAAATTAAGTAAGGAAGAAAGAAAGACTAGACGGAAAAAATGAACACAAGGAGTACACTCCTCCTCAACCACGTCTGAACTTCCACCCAGCAGCCGACCAACGCTGGAGTTCTGCCCGATCGCCAACTGACGATAAAATTTAGCCTGACAATTAACTGATGCTGGAGTTCTGCCTGACAGCCAACTAAAGCAAGATTTCTACCCGACCATCAATTGAAGCTAGATTTCCACCCGACCAACAACGTCAGTAGATTTCCAATCTTTGTTTGTAACAAAATTTCAACTCGAGAGTTGATTATTATAATCTGATCGTCCTCAATTTCAAGGACGAGTCAGCCACTTGCAATCTAAGCAAACACTAGTTGAATCACTTTTTCATGGTTTCAACGTTAAAATTTTAGTGTTACATTTTTTTTTTTTGTCTGTGCTGGATATTCGTACAAGGCTAAGACAAAAAAATTTCTAACTCTATCACCGCATCGCGTATATTCTAAATTGCAACAAAAATCAATGAAAAATAATTACCTATATTTATTTTGCACTCATATAAGTATATATATATATATATATATATATATATATATATATATATATATATATATATATATATATATATATATATATATATATATAGTGAGTTTGTCCATCCTAAAAACTAATGATGGTTTGGCCCTTGTCTTATTTATTTATTATTATTAATATTATTATTATTATTATTACTTTACATACTTCTAGATATAACATATATGATTGGCATGCAATGCTATTTCTCTAACGAAATAATATTTGCAAACAGGATTTGTGATCCACTTGTTCGAGAGAAAATATTATTTTTAGAAGGTTTTAAGTTCAAATTATATAAATTTGTGATTTATTATTCATGATACATCATCAAAAAATTATCTTGATCGGGCACGAATCTAAAGGCAAAATAAAGTTGGAAACTTCAAAAATAAAATTGGGACCATCTAAACTCCGATTTTAGCAAACTTATAGTCGAATTGGACGTCTCAGAAATACAAACCCAACGACACCAAATTTGACTCAATCCGAGCCCAAATGGATCCAAATCAAGGGTCTGAATCGCTGTTGGAGGGTTCAAATCACAATTTCGATTACCAAACGGTTTCTAAACATGATGTGCTTATAGTCAAATCGAGCGGCTTGACAAGAAGAATCTAATGAGCCCAAGATTTTTAAATTCTAGCATCATTAAGACATTCAAATGTCCATCAAATGGTCCATGATTAAGAGATTCAACATTAGCCGTCCATCTAAACCACTCCCAATTTGCCCTTGATCCTTCTTCTACTTATGGGTCATACCACTCTAGGAAATCTATAAATAACCCCTCATTTCTCTTGAAAATGGGGGCTCCATGCAAGAGAGTAAGAGAGAGAACAGAGATCACTCTTACTTTCTCACTCCTCCTCGACCACCGCACTCCTCCTCGACCACCGCCTATCGTCGTCGTTCTGTCGGATCACCACTTGAGGCCCTCACGTCCACCGAGTCACCACTTGAGGCCCTTACCTCCGCCAGACCACCACTTGAGGCCCTCACCTCCGCCAAGCCACCACTTGAGGTCCTCACATTGGCCGGGCCACCACTTGAGGCTTTCACCTCCACCGGGCCACCACTTGATGCCCTCACCTCTGCCGAATGATCACCTGAGGTCCAAACTTCTGCTAAACCACCACCCGTGGCCCGAACATCTTCCAGACCACCACTTGATGCCTAGAATTAATTCTACCAGAGTACTGCCCTACAACTACGTTTTTTCGGACCCCTGTCTCTTGCCAGACTATGGTCCTTCCGACCCCCGTCGTCTACTACAATCTTTCTGATCTCCATCTCCAAATAATAATCTTTTTTATTGTAGTCTCATGCCTACAACAATCTTTTTGAACTCTATCCAATCGACTATGATCCTACCGACCAAACAAACATGTCTATGTTGATTATTATAACTCCCACCATATAATGAGCTTTATATTATGTACATTTGTGACATCAAGCCAATGCCTTCTCCCAAGGAAGGGCCTAATTTGTAATCGATTGTAAATACTAGTGGATTCATTCAAACTGGGTCAGGCCCCGTGGTATTTCCCCCTTTTTCAAAGGTTTCCACTTAAAAACTCTTGTGTCTATTATGAACGCTACACCCTCTCTCTTATCTGTGTGTGTGTTGGATCTTTGTACAATACTAAGACATTAAACTATATATTTCTCTACCACCGCGAATACTCTAGGACACAACAATTCACAAATTAAAAAAAAAGTAATACTTTTTGGCATGAAAAATTGGATGTTAAAATGATTGAATGAGATATAATCGCTATTCAACAAAACATTATATATTTTTTGTTACAAAATTAACATTTAATTAGTTTCATTTCAGTTATTGTGTGTTAAAGTTTTTGCAAAATTTTTTTTTTTTAATCCTATTAGTATTGCATAAAAACACCATTCCCACACATACATACAATCTTATATGTGTATGTATGTGTTGTAAGAGAAACTCCTTTGAGCTGTAATTTCTTATGTGATATATTCGAGGGAAAAAAAAAATGTCTGAGCTTAGTTAAGATGATTTATAAATGTGAGTCAAACATTATAAATAGCTTTGTTTCTTATAACTTGATAATACATCATATGTGGGGGTTCTAGCAGAAGTTTTGAGGTGTTATTAAAATTATTACTAAGGATGGTGGTGGTTGACTAGGTCAAAGTTCAAGCAGATGAGAAGACAGGCATTAGATGCATATGTTTAGGTGAATGTTGATTTTTGGAAGGCATTAATTGATAATTTATAAATATGATATTGGTTGAATGAAGGTGGGTCATCAACACTATCGTATCTTAATAATATGATTGATGCACAATTACTAAGCAAGTATCAAATGTCACTCAATAACATTAGCTAATACATTGGTAAATTTATAAAGAATGTAAAAAGTCATATTAAGATAGTGTTGGAGGATTTCATTGTTAGTGATGATCATTGGTGGCAATGTTCGATGTTAATGGTGTTCGATTGTTAGCATGAGTGGTGTTAATTATTGACACCTAATGTTGGATGGTTGCTTGCATAACACAAATTTTAAGTTTGAGTATTCTGTCAATGATATATCTTCTTCCGAAATGTGTTTAATTGGTTACATTTATAGTTTTGGGAGGGGCTATTTTCATTATTTTTACAAAAAAAAAAAATTTACACTCACACTCCATGTAGTCTTAAAAGATCTCAATGATCATGTGATAAATTTTTAGATATCTTAGTGCATAAAATATCTCATAAGTGAAAAATCTTTTAACTCAATTGTTTCCCTCTCTTTGAGATGCCCATTTTAATTACAATCACTTAAAATTTAGGGGACTTTTGACTTTCAAATAGCTTCAAAAATATTTCAATGTTCTTTGTTAATCAGGGAATATGATTTTTGAAGAGGAACTATAAAAATTTGACCAATGTTGTTTCACTGTTCTTAAGGGATGTGGAGGGAGTAGGTCTTCAAGTTGGTTCACTCTATTTATAGACGATTTGACCTACGAAAAAAGTGTGAGATTAAAAAAGGATTAAGGGAAGAGATTTTAGTGAAAATCAAACAAGTATTTTAAGTGAATTTCATCTAAAAAATAAGTTTTCTCTATGAATGATTTAATCTATTAAAAGATTTAGAGGACAAGCAAATTTCACTCTAGTTGATAGTGTTCCTCATGATATAGTTCCATTTGAATATTATTCATTTGTTCCTTTGGGAATACTCATGTACTATGAATAAATAAAAAAATGATCTCTGATAGAAAGAACAAAAAAAAGGGCATGAACAAAATTTATTATTATTATTATTATTATTTTACATACATCTACATACAACAAATATTATCAACATATAATGATTCATCTCTAATGAAGTAATATTTGCAAAAAGGATTCACGGTCCACTTGATCGAAGAAAATATTGTTTCTATAAGGTTATAAATTTAAATAATATATACTTTATGATGTATCATTCACAAATTGAAAAAAAAAAAAAAAACAAACTTATTGGTATGAAAAATTGGATCGACTAACATTGAATTGATTAAATGAGATGTAATAATATTTCAATCTCTGTCACGGTATGAGAACACTTATGGGTTATCAGGGTACCTATTTGAAAGTGCACAATTTTCTTTCCTAGGCATGCTACGAGAACGCTTAAAGATACTTAATTTTGTCATCATCATGCTGCAAGAACACTTTGAGGAGTACCTGTCTCATCGTAAGCATCGCAATAAGTTCCCTCCCACCGAGCTATGAAAGTGCGTAGTGTGGTCCATCGACGCATTACAAATATAGAGAGTGAGATTTTAGTTGGGAATACTTAAAAAATACAATCATACATATATAATCACAAATTATTAGCAGATAGCAAAATTGATATCACTAATTAAATTGATTAGTAATTATAATTAATACTTAAAAAATAAAATATACGTAGAAGTTATGTAAAAGATACGTAGAACATACACTCAAACTATTCAGAAAATACGCATATTGTATGCAAAATTTAGGCATAAATTATGCAGGAATCAATGTGGAATAAGAAATCACTATTTTTTTTTATGGAATAAGAAATCACTATAATTTTCATGTTATGAATGTTTAGGTTTTTTAGGATTTAGTGTGTTTATTTATTTATTGTTTTAAAGATACATAGTATTTATGTTAAAAGTTTAGGGTTTAAGTTTCAGCAAATATGCAATGAATATCTAAAATATATATTGGGACATAACTATCAACAAATAATTATGCAATTATAAGACATTAATACGCTAAAGAGTCAAGAGCAATAAATCTAAAATAGTAATTTGTTAATGAAGTAAAAAAAAAAAAATATGATGTATGCAATAGAAATGCAGTACATAAGTAGAAAAAAAATGCAATAGTTACTAAGTAAAATCGCAGTTAACACTAAAGTTACTAATCTTTTATTTGCATGTGAAGTCATTTGAGCAAGAAATGAGAGAATGCTGGAAGTTGCTAGGAAAAGAAAATGCAAGAACTTTAGATAACTACGAATGCCAGATGTTGAAAACTGAATAGGCGCTCCAAATCTGATAATTTTTTAGCCATTTTCACCTTTTTACCATCGGGCTGACAAGATTGGTTAAAATCAGAGCGAGCTATCAATGTCAACAAACCATGTCTGCAACTTAAAAATAGGCAATCCACGCATAATAATTTCATTGACATCCGGATGCAGAGACAGTAGCGGATGCAGTGTGGGGGCCATGGGGGCACCGGCCCCCACTGCTTTTGGGAATAGGCAATAATTAATAGTAATTATGATACATTAAGTACATATTAAATAAGCTTTTTTTACCTAATACGTTATATTCCTTCGCCAGTTCACCTTTCCCTGTTCCACAGGCACAGTTGGTCCCAACGCACGATTCACGAACTCGACTTACTCGGAGGAGGAGTTCGATCCCCAGCGCCGGCCACCCATTCACCGTCGTCCTTCCCCGCCACCGGCCGCAGGTAATTGTTTTGTAAATATTTGAAATATATAGCATGCTTCATTATTTGTCTCGCGGAGAAATTTTTGAGAAGAAATGTCGTTTTTCTAGATGGGCCCTCAATCTCGGAGAATTCGGTGCGCTTTGAGGTAACGTCATTCTTTGTCTTGTTCGTCCTTTTTTTTCTCTTATTAACTGTTGGGTTTTCGATTTAGAAAAAAAGTTTATTTTTGTTTTATAATATGATTGTGTTAATCTATGTATTGGGAACCTTAATAATCAATTTTCAGGGGAGGGCAGTGATTTTAATGCTAAGAACCCATTTTGCCAGTTTAAAAAGAGCAAGGAGAAATTTTTGATCTCTTCAAATTATAGAGCTCTTAGTCCGAGAATATATAGCAAGCTTTAATTCTGCCTCTTTTTAGATTTTTTTTTTTTTTTTTGTGATATTGAGATTTTGTAATGTACATGTTTGCTCATATGCATTATTTTTCTGTGTGTGGATCATATTTTGTGTATTGTTTTTTTTTATGGAGTTTGTTAAGTTATTTTTCTTTCAAGTAGATTTTGTAATGTCCAGCTTATTCTATTCAGCAAAGAAAAATTTTCTTGTGCTTTAATTAGATATGTCACATGCATGCTATTTTTTTAGTTAAATTCTACATAGGATGCATTGGAGAGGGGATTTCAATATAGGATTTTTTTTACTTCAATGTTTTGTGTTCTCACATGAACAAAATCCTAACTCCGCACCTATGCAGAGGTACATCCGAACTCCACATAAAATATCTTCTCCTATATGAGATAGAGTGGTGAGGAAGAGATCATTCTAAGTTTTTTTTTTTTTTTTTCTTAGAGGTCATTTGGGAACCTCTTATTTCTTATTAATGTTGTCTTCGTATAAGTTGAGAGGGAGGAAGGATCACACTAGGGCACGAGTCTAGGCTGTTGCGAGTTGCGAATCGAGAGAGGATGACGGATGATTGGGTTGCTAGGTTGAATGGGTGAGTCAGGTGATGGCGTAGAAAATTTTCGAACCTCGTATATTTTTTTTATTTGATTTTTTTTTTATCTGCTGTGGAGGTCAACATGTATATTTATATCGATAAACTTAAAAAAATCATTGCTGATATAGCATTTCTCTTGCTACAGCGGTAGCGTCCTGATTTTATTATGATATGCGTAAATGTTGTGGTGGTTCACGGAAGGTAACATTTGTTTGAGCTTTCATCGCACAGATTCAAGCAAAAGTTTGTAATCCATAAAACTTGGTATTACTGGCTATATATTTCATGCACAACAAGTGTTTGAGAAATTGCCTCTACGAACTTTTTCCAACTACTAAAGGATAATAGCTTTGATACATTATGTCCCCCATTGATCCGCGCATTTATTTCGACCAAAATCCTTGGCATTGCTCTTGTCTTCTTCAACCTTGATATGCAGCAGAAGGAGACAAATTTCTGAAGCAGCTTCAGTGAGAGTGAGCCCTTTGAATGCTCTCAATTAGCGACCTAGACGAGGAAACAGTCCCCGTTATACCAAAAACTCCACCAACGACGATAACCATCACATTAAGCACCTTCGCTGCAACTCCCACCCGACGCCAGCAAATCTTGAGGTAGAAGACGCAGGGGAATACCAAACAGATGAAGCTGCTAACAAGAGAGCCCGTGAGGCCGAGGACGTGCTCGAAGTAGGGCAAGGAGAGCGCCAACGCTAGGATCAGTAATAACAGAGTTGAGCCTATAGCGCCACGCACCAGAGTCTTGGTTCGGGAGCTCATCGACGGCGGGAGGCTATGTTCTAGCTGGACGGCGAAAGGGGCAAACTCGAGAGCATATTTGGTCATGGGAGTTAGTATTGTGGCCCAAAGCGCGATCTTGGTGGCAATATGGTGGGGCGGCATGCTTAGGGTGATCTGGGAGCTGACTGAGCGTCCGAAGAGCTTGGCGCCTAGGAAGGAGAGGGCGCTATAGAGGGCTGTGACTAGGGCAAAGCTTGTGATTGAAACCTGCGAGAAGGAACAATTAATTCAATGCTAAGCAAAAGTTCCTGGAATTTGAAAAAAACAAGTTTTTTTTTTTAAGGCGATGCTTCTTTTTTTAAGAGGATTTATTATTTATCGTACACCTAAAATTTAATATTTGTATAAAATAAATTTTCTTCATAAAAAAAATTGTGCCGTATCTAAGGGCTTCAATCACTATCCTATCCTCCTGTTTCCCGAGAGCTTTCTCCATCACTATTTCGCGTCATGTGGAGGTTGAAGATGAGGAAGTTAAAAGGGGTCTCGTTGAGTGTGAAGGACGATGAAGTACAAGCGGCTTGTGATGGAGAAATTATAGACGTAGCTTGCAGTCTGTACACAGTATGCGTATAATTTTTACGCACCTGTGTATATACAAGTTGCGTATAAATTGTACACAGTGGATAAACCAAATGACCTGTTTTGATTGTTGTTCGGACGTTTTACTCCGCACACAATAGTTTTATCCTGACAATGATATCAGATATTCTGATAATCTTTTTTCCATTTTCAATAAATTAAAAAAAAAACTATGCTTAAAGCTTTAAATTCATGGCAATGTAACCATGTCCTGGATGGTTCTACCTCTTCTCTTCTCCAATAAAAGAATACCTCTGCTATGTTCCATTCCTTTACGCCTTACTAAGGTTTCGTTTGATTTCCACAGGAGTTTTATTCATTTTTAAATGGAAGTATCATAACGGAGAAGCGGAATTTTTTTACTTCTGAAATCGGTGTTATTCCGGAGTTATATGAAAATACCTTTTAAAAAAGTAACGCAAACAAACATTAAAATACTTATTTTTTTCCTATTGAAACCGCAAACGGAAAAATTTATGCGCTACCAAACGAAGCCTAAATATAATCAAAATCTTGCCCTAACGTTAGAAAGACTTCACTACCTATTTATTAAAATAAATTTAATGAATAGTTGGTAGAAGCACATCTGCTCAAAATCAGCAGGAAGGAATATATGGCATAGTTACCTTTGTGAACTTGGAAGGGTCCTTCATAGCCTTGTATAGGTTTGGGAAAACAATATGACCTGCATAGCTGAAAAGGTATAAGCCAGATATCTCAGGTATCTTACTTAGCTGAAGAACTGGAATACTCTTGTTTGCTTTCACTCCACCAAATACTGCAATTGATCCCACTGTGGAGAAAATGAGGAGAGACATGATGATTCCTCCGAAAGAGAGGAAGGAGATGGAGGAGAGGTCCCGTAGCCAAATACTTGGGAGAGCAACAATCACAGCTATCACAGTGAGGATCTGAGTTGTTGAGAGATGAAGCCAAGGAAGTTCAATGCGAGTTCCAGCAAAAACAAGCGACAAGTTATCGCTTAGTGAGATTGTGTAGGAAACAAGAGCAAAGAAGATCTCTAGGTAGATGAATGTGGAAGCTATGATCCTTCCTCTTCTCCCAAATGCTTGCTCTCCTATGTCTTGGTAGTTTTTGGAAGAGGAATCCTCTTGCAGGCATTTTCCTAGGAGATGTGATGTGTAAGCACATGCCATGCCAAGCCCCACGAGTATGAATGCAGAGCTCCAACCTCCTTTCTCTAAAGCGTAAGGAGTTGATAGTTGTCCTAGACCTGAAAGATAGATGCAATTTCACAAATATTTCCTTATTTTTAGATTGAAAGTTGATGCACTAAATTTATTAGTTTATACTGAGATCTCATCTGTGACATTTTTAAACAGCCATGTTAATGTTTATATATATGAGCTTAAAATCCATCAGGATAAAGACGTGCAAGTGTATTAAATCTAGTCCCACATTAGTAGTAGAAAAATAGACGGGAATAGAAATATTAGCTGTTGATATTTATTGAAAAAAATTTGTGTTGAAAATGTGTTTTATTACTGGCGTATCAAGCTTATTTGATTGAGCTCATGTGGCTTACACAACCTAACAAGTGATAACAGAACAAAAGTTTGGCAGGTCTCATGTGATTGTGACAAGGCTCCCATGATTGACTCCCCATAGTGTAGCAATTTCAGCCTTCAAATAATTTGAACAAAAGGTATGGCCGTATGAACTCTTTCATAGCTCTTGTGTATTCAATTAGATTTAACAAAACATTTTCAATTTGAGTGATGACTAATGTGGAGAGTTCACGGGTGAGGGTGAAATTCGTTAATATATACATGGATAATAGTAAAATGAGTGAATGATGTACAAAGCAAGAATGGAACAACATATTTAGCTGACATAATAAGTAGAAATAAAGATAACTTACCAATAAGCATTCCAACCATGTTGATGACTGAATGAACAAATGAACTATTTTCACTTTTATGATAATCACTCTCCAAAACCACTCCCTTATTTTTTTCCCGACATTTTCCCTTTTTGTTCATTTCCACGCAAGTTTCACAGTTGGAAACTCGAGCAGCAAACTGTGAACCATGAACAGTCTGAGTTGCCATCTGGTTCAAGTGGCCAAGCTCAAGACATGTACTGCATTTATTTACCAACTCCCCCATTGCTGAAATTTCTTCTGCAATGGATACTTTTGCTTCCAAACTTCTTGGTGAAAATGAGAAAAGTTTGTGAATTTATAATCTACCGAAGTGGTAAAGAGGAAGACTTGCATGTCGAGATTCTGTTCGAGTTGCTAGTTACAGATGCGGGAAGCTTTTTGTGGTTTTTTCTGTTGGGAAATGGAAAGGGAATGAGCTTCAGATTCACTAGGAAACTAGGCGAGCTGAGGTCACACTCCACTTTGTTACTACATGAATGCAAATTATTTTTGGTTGGATTGGATTAAGGTATAGTTGCTGCTTTTTCTTATTCAATTTTTATGGCCATAAGTTATAGTTTTTGAATCATGGTATTTTTCATCTAAATCTAGCCCTTCATGAAAAACATTTCTTCTAGAATAAATTTTTATTGGATTCCAAGCACCCATTTAGTTTATGAGCCATTGAGAAATGCGAGAAGCTTTTTCGATTTAATTTTTCTTAGCAGTTGCTTGGAAGTAAGCAAATTGAGAGGTCCAAACTTGTATTTATCCTAAAAGGAAAAATAGTTGAGACCAGAAAACATTTGCTGCCACATTCAAATTTAATTGTGGTGTTGGATTAAAGTAAATATACTCATTTCGTTCTAATTTTTGTAGAAAAATAAAAACATTCTCAGCATATTCTGAGCTAAAGATATTTGCTAATGTGCTTTTCTTTCTTCAATCAATCTTATTCTGTATGAAAAAATTATGCCAAACTAACAACTTTATATATATTTGAAATTATTCGCAAAACCTGTATATGTGGCAGCATTATGTCCATGATCTCAACACAAGTTTGATGAGAAACATTTATTGAATTGATGAATCATAGTGCCGTTTGTTCTCCAATAACTAAGCCACCTTACATATTCCTATTCTTTTTCATTTTCTTTCTGCTACTTGAATGAATTTAGAAGCAAAGCAGCAGCTGCCATCGATTAGTTGACAGGATCTTGTGCCATGCAGGGGATTGATGAAAAGAAAGCTTCACAAATTATAAGTCAATGTACGATTCCTATGCTATAATGGGTTTTACGTATTGCAGAATCAGGCATATAATCTATTGTTTGCTTGATTCATTGCATTTTAGGTTTCATCTTAGGCCTCTCTTGATTCTGCTGAACTTTCAAAAAGCTTTTTAGGGTCTGTTTGGGACATCTTTTTAATTACTTTATTTTTCAGACCCTAACAACATTTTGTTATTGCTTTCTCGTTGCTTTCAAAAATCTTGATTAAGATTTGTCAATTTGACAGGATCTTGATTAAGATTTGTCAAATTTGCTATTACTTTATCGTTGCTTTTAAAAAATCTTTTTATTGGAAAGTTATTTTCCTCACTACAATTTTACAATCACATGAACAAAAAACTACAACCACTGCAAACAGATCATTAAATTATACGAGAAATATGCGTGTTTCAAAAATTCTCATTTTGGACTCATCTTCTCTATTATAATTTCAAGCGCTTATGTACTCGCATATTCCTTTTCTATAACGTCATGGTTATATGAAACCATTTGGGGAATAAATCATATTCTTATTAGATATTATGAATATTTACTTTGTATAGCACAATATATGAAGAATTTCAACTTGACAAACGTTGTTCTTAAGTAGTGGTGGGGGTTATCAGACGGCACAAAGGAGATTCTCCACCTTATTTGCATTTCTTTGGAGTTGCTTTAGAATCTAATTTTGTACACTATTGTTGCTTAGTTGGATGCGTATCTTAGCAAATTGGCAAATCTTAATCAAGATATTAATGAAAAGAAGGATATATGTTGTTACTTTGGTAAATTTCCGATAAGCACTCACTATTATTTTATTTAATAGTGAAAATGTAAAGAACCAACTAGTGAAAATGTTTAGATCCCAAGTGCACTCATTAATTTTTTATTTAATATATTTTCGTTTAATATTTGTAAAATAAAATTGTAGATGTGTCATTCAAACATACCAGATAAAATAGGGATCGTTTGTACTGGAGTACTTTAAAAATTAAATTAAAAATAATGTAAATCCATAAAAATATTCACGATGCTATTGAAATTTAAATTTATATGATTCATGTTGTATATAAATGACAAAATATCCCAAATTTTGTTTTCATAGAGAAATATGTCTGAAAATTTAAACTATTTGTTGATGTTTACAATGAACAAAAATGATTTCAACTTATTTGAGCCTTCATTTGGTGGTGGACGAACAAAAGTACCAATCTTTTTCCTCACATGCCGTTGGTTCTCACTTCAAACTACGTGTTTGATTATGATTCAAATCTTATTCAAATTAGTTTGATCCATAGTCGAATTTGGTTTAAAAATCAATTATCCCCGAATTCTGCTTATTTAGCATGATTATGGCTTCGTTTGGGACGGATTTTTTATTGCTATCTAAAATGGAGTTTTAGTAAAAAAAATTTTAATTTTGTACTAAAACTCCGTTTTAAAAAGCAATAAAAAGCCGTCCCAAACGAAGCCTATATATGATGGTGCTTTTTTTAAAGATGTTTTAAAAAAATTCTATTACGTAGTGATAGTCATGACAACACCAAAACTTCTTATATGACAAATCAGTCACATATGCGCTCTTCACATCTAATATTATTATCTTTGGCATCAAATTAGGTTTAGTTAAAAAAAGCTACTCCTTGATTATATGTACAATAAGCTTGGTTTGAACTTATTGATGATCTTTAGAACTATTGCCCAAAGTGCAATTCTATTCTAATTTATGGCTCCTATATCTTGAGCAAACTTCATAGCTCATATGCTCTAAAGCTCTAGAATAATTTTCATAAGTAGAACTTATATATAAAATGACTTTATCAGCAGTGCTTTGAAAATCGGATCGGACCGGCTAGTTCAACCGGTTGAATCATGAACCGGTCCGCCGGCCGGTTCGGAATTTTGTAAAACCGCTTTAGCCACAAACCAGATGAACCGACGGTTAATTAACCGGTGCCGATTTTCAAAA
Source organism: Dendrobium huoshanense (assembly GCA_016618105.1). Classification (NCBI taxonomy): domain Eukaryota; kingdom Viridiplantae; phylum Streptophyta; class Magnoliopsida; order Asparagales; family Orchidaceae; genus Dendrobium; species Dendrobium huoshanense. The sequence goes on along the minus strand of CM028344.1, from coordinate 1,766,053 downwards.
ACCGGTTTGGCTAATATTTTTTAAATAAAATATTTAATACATTTATTACTAAATATTTGACTTAACAAATAAATTTAAAATTTATATATTTTAATTAAACAAGAATAAAAATTGTTTTATGACATGTCACATGGCTCATCATATCATGTGTCTTTTCCTAAAGGAGCCAAAAGCATATATAGACAAAAACAATGCTAAGATATATTGTCTAGGTGATGTGGGACTAAAATCTATAGAAAGTTCTCACTTCTCAAGTTCACTATTCATACACTATACATATATATTTATATATAATTAAAATTTAATAATACAAATAATATTTAATATTTATGTATTATTGTTTTCATTTTTATTTAATTATCTAATATATATATTTTAAAATTTTTATCTTTATTTTAATATTAAATAATATAACATGAAAAATATAGATATAATCTTATAATGCAAATTTTGTATACTTTTCATAAGTATAAAGTATATTAAACATATAAAATAAATTAGAAATTATTTATATTATTATATATATATATAATATATATATATATATATATATATATGATATATATATATAGAACTAATCTTATTTTAAATATGAATTATATTATTTTAAAATAACCTCCAACTTATTTTTAATTTAGATATTTGATGTATGATATGATGAATTTGTGTAACCACCTGGTACATGCTTGCAAGTATACATTTAACATTATTAGAATCTAATGTTGAAATCTTGTTAAGAGAAATAAGCACACCAAACCACCAACATACAATGGATATATATATATATATATATATATATATATATATATATATATCATCCAAGAAGAAAGAACTCTCAAATTCTATTATTATTTTTCTTGGAAGAATTGATATCATGGACTTCGTTCCCCCTAATTGATACATAAACCTTTAGCTTCAAACAAAATTGATTTTTACAAATCTTTGTAATTTTTTATATAAGAATATGAGATTTTTGTTAAAAGCATTTCTTTCAAATGATAATTCTCTGGTCCATTTCTTTTTAAATATCCAACCCATATGATTGTCTTCTTCTCATTGTTCTCTATACAACATAAGAATGTTGATACTTGATTCACATTTTAAAAAATATTGTAAATATAAATATAAATAAGACCATTATATAGATTTTATGCATATTCCAAGAGAATCTATTGAACCTTGTTTAAACATGATTCTCATATTGATTAACGTAACCTTATTTCTCATGAAGATTTGAACCTCACTAGATCATTATTCAAATAAGATTTAGATATACTCAAAATAAGGTTTTAGATATGGTTCATACCATGTTTGAATAAGACTTACCATGTTTGAATAATACTTGAAACTCATTTGAACATAATTCATAAGATATTTGAACACCCGCAAAATCTAATTTGAATAGTTTTTACATGTCGATCGAACCATATTTGAACCAGTCCCTTTGTTTCTATTTCTAATTCTGCATTAAGTCGGTCAAAATGGACCTCAATTCGATTGCTCAAGCTAAACATGAAGCATATGAATTATCATACAATCACTTGGATTATATAATAGAAAATCATTCAAACATTAAAAAAAAAAAAAAATTAACCATGATGGTTGAATGACAGTTTTAAATTACATATTCAAATTCGACTTCATCATCAGGATCTTCTTATCCTATTGCAAGAAGAAATTTTAAATGAATGGATGATAAAATTAATAATTGAGAATGCCTATATGAAGGAGCCTAAAATAGCAAAATAGAATTCGCTAATTTGGTACATTTTAGCAAGGAATATTTAAGGAACTTGGATATAGAATGAAGTTAAATATAATAAATTATGCAATGGTCATAATTCACATTCAAAATTAAATGACTAATTATATATTTTGTGCATACATTACCAACCTATAATACATTCATACAATTTTGATTCTATATTTTGAATTATAAGTTTTACAATTTCTTGCAAATCTTAGGGGGTGTCTAGTATCAAATTGGAATCAACTTTATTGGGATTTAGTAAATCCTGTAAATTCGAATTTAGTAAATCCTGAGACTAGTAAATTCGGAAAAGTGTTCGGTATGATAAATGTTAAATCTTGTTAAGTCTTGAGAAGTTGTTTGACAACAGATTACAGGATTTAAAATAGTTGGTAATTTAAAATTGAAGGAGTAATACTAAATGACAACGATACACTGATTATAAATTCAAGATGACTTTATGCCAAATAATAACTCCAACATAACATCATACAGTAGAAACTAGTAAAAGAAGATTAAGAGTACATGAGCTAATCCAAGTATTCTGTTACTTGCTTTAACCCCACCATTAAACATGCATTTTAACATGCTTATATAAAGAAAGAAATCAACTACTCCTGTTGCTGGCCTCTCTTGCTCTCGAGACGTCTAGGGCTTGCTCTCCCGTCTCTTTGGGGCTTCTCCCTGGCGGCTTTTGTTGTTGCTGCAACTGTAGGAAAGATCCTATTTCCTTTCCTTTTGCGGGTTTTTTTTTATTTTCGTTTGATTTTTTGTCCTCTTTCGGCCATTTCGCGGCTGGAATGGCTCCAAATCGTTTCTTGGATCCTGGTTTCTTGAATGGTTCCAACAAATTGTGCTCTTTCGTTGATGCTTTATCTTGATCACCCTCTGATGTGTGTTTTACTGAGCTTAAAATGTCATCTTTCTATGAATTTCCTTCTCTGTGGATCTTCGAAGAAGAGATCCTTGCGCTTGCAGTTCCATTCCAGTTTTCACTAGTCGGCTTTTTTATGTTCTTTTCTGTCCCGGCGTCCTAGCCTGGACTCCATCCGTAGATTTTGTTTTCAACCTGAAGCTCAATGTCACTTTCTTGGTTACTTTGCTCGATTCATCGCATGTTCTAATTAAGCTAATGAATGACCTAAATTATAGCAGCGTGTTTTCCTTTTCTTAGTTTATATTTGTTACATGAAATTAACTAAATAGCCCCCTTCCTTAGATATTGATGTTGAATGTCTTATTATTCCTATATGGAACTCCTTCCCCAATATATGCACTCTTCACTCCCCGAATCATTCATGCTTTAGGGTCAATTTTTTGTCATCCACTAAAAGTTGACAACGCCACATCCATCGGCTCTCAGCCTTCTCTCAGCACTCTCTCTTACATCGGTGTGTTGTGTTGAGCTTCAACATCCACTATAAAATGTTGATGCTGGCACCAAAGTCGGTGGATTGTGCCCATAAAAAGTCGTTGGGTTTACATCCAGCTAGTTGAAATCTGGGACCTACTGAGGACACTTTACTCCTTCTAGATTTGATGTTGCCTCTATTTTGTGTCCATGAATGCCATTAATTGTTGCATTAACCTTATAGCTAGTCCTACTTGTGCTGATTTTGTGGAGGTGTTGGGTGATAATTTAGTTTCTTTAGTTTCTAAGGGGTGGTGAAGCTTCGGCTGTACTGAGTAATGCGAGAGTTGTGGTGTCTCTAGTTGATGTGCATATATCTGTTTTCTCCAATGTTAATATGTTAGCTCACTTTGCTAGGGATAATGTTATGATGCAATGTGATTTGTTACATGATGACAATTCTTCTGCAGGATGGGAGGAAATTATTTAGAATGATTTAGATGTTCATGAAAATTTTGACTTAAGTCTTCTTCAAATTGCGGATGTTGGTTTTTTTCAAAAATAGTATTAAGCATAGAAAATGAAAATCCAAAAAGAAATGATTTTCCTTTTTGGAAGTTTGGTGGTTGTGGTTATTTGGTCACTTTTGCTATTGCTTGCTTTTGGTACGATGGAATCATGACATGACAAAGATGAAGCAGGTTTCCTGCACCCACCTCGGATGGCCAGGGCTTAGTTGGCAACATCAATGGTTCTCTCTCTTCAGTTGTAGTCATTTGGATTTTTGTCGTCTTGGAATTTTGTTAGTTACCTTTCTTACATCCTTATATGGCCAACCCCTGGCAACTATGTGGCGATCTGAGTCCATTTGGTTTTGGGGTGTATTTGTTTTTTTTTTTTGGATCAGTTTGTTGTTGGCCTTGATGATTATTGTTTCTCTCTTGATATAATCTTCTTTATGTGATCATCATGTGGTCTTGTGGTGTAATGCTCTTCTTTTTTAATGAATTTCTCTTTTGATTATATATATAAATAAAGAAAGCTAGAATCCTTACAAAAACTTAGAAGATGTCCTTCAACTTAAGAATATATTATTAATCAACTGAACAATAAATAGAGTAAAAATAAAACAAGTTACTAAAGTGATTGCGTCAGGAATGTGTTCAATGAATTAACTATTTTAATGAATTTTATATATATATATATATATATATATATATATATATATAATTTTCAGAATAAAATTATGAAATTAGAAACATGTCCAAATCTTTATGAATTTGCTTTGAGTTATATACATACCATATTGATATTTAATGAAATTCATATCATAAAATATCTAGAGAGTAATAAATTAATTATATCTAATATGAAAGTGAAATAAAATCTGATTTTTTTTTTTTAAAATTATAGATATAATATATAGAGGAGTTTTTATTTGAAATAGTTTTACTTTTTTTTTCTATAACATTTTCTTCATGTTTTGAAATAGTTTTACTTGTTATTTCAAATTGATCATATTGAATTTTCTAGATTCAGTTCCTCTTTAAATGAAAAGTTCTTACAAAATTATGCAAGTTATTATTTAAAATCGGGATTAACTCTTGATATTGTTATGATATCTTTATGTATGGAGCTATGGCGGGGGGCAATGAGGGTCATTTTTGCTTGCCAAGCCTGGCTTAATAGAGCAGGTTTTCATATGCCTAGGAAACTGCAGTTTCATTGGCATGCTTATTGATGCAATGTTTATATTACAAACTTTTAAAATTAAATTCAAAATTCTCTGTAGTCGAACTTCGGCAAACTTATAATTAAATAGAGCATCTTGACCTGACTAACCCGATGATACCAAATGTAGTTCGACCTGAGTCCAAATGAATCCAAATCAAGCATTTGAATGGTATTTGAAAACATAAGACATCAATTGGAAGAGCAAATGATCTCTAAATCTTGTATGCATATAGTAAACAAGAGTTACTCGACTAAACCAATCCAAAAAATTCAAGATCTCTCGATTTTGAGGCTATTAAAATAATTAAATGCTAAATAAATGATTTGTGAACAATGGTTTCGATAAAAGATGTCTAATGGAGTGCTATGGAATTTTGGATAAATTTATTAAAATGTCTACTCTAAGGTACTATAAATAGATCCATATTCTCACATGAAAGTGACCTAGGCTTGAGTTGGGAGAGAGTTCGAAGATCTGAAGAATTCTATAGCTCTATTTAACCTTCGATGCTGTCATTCACCACTAGCCACCGTGGTCACCTGACTACCATTATCCAATTGCCATCTACCTTCTACCATGATTTGGTTGTCGCCTAAAAATGCAAATTGTTTTATAATATTTTTTTAATTTAAGAAGTTTTGCCGGATCCTTTCCTAAAAGGTTCCTATTGAGAAATGCTGCATGTTTAATTTTTTAAAAGAAGATAAATATGATACTTTTTTACCTACGTGTTAATGGCGGGATTTATATTCATATGATCCCAACTTACTTTTTTTATTCTAATAGATTCTTATAAAGGTATGATACGACATCGCAAAATTAGCTTTATTGAGCACGAATCTCGAGGCAAAATCAGTTCGGAAACTTCAAAATTTAAATTTGAGATCATATAAACTCCGATTTCGGCGAGCTTATAAACAAACTGAGTGTCTCGGAAATACGAATCCAACGACACCAAATTCGACCCAATCCGAGCCCAAATGGGTCCGAATCAAGGACCTGAAGCGCTGTTGGAAGGTTCAAACCACAATTTGAGTTACCAAACGGTCTCCGATTTTAATGACCTTATACTCGAATCGAGCGACTCGACGAGACGAATCCAAAAAGCCCAAGATCGCCAAATTCCAACATCAATAAGGCCTCCAAATGTCCAACGAACGGTGCATGATCAAAGGATTCGATATCGGCCGTCCATTAGAACCACTCCCAATTCGCCCCTGATCTCACGCCTATTTACGGGCTATGCCATTCCAGAAAAATAATAAATAGAGCCCTCATTCTACACAAAGGGGACTCAAGTGAAGAGAGAGAAGAAGAAGGGAAGAAGAAGAGAAAGGGGAAAAGTAGAATCCCCTCCTCCTCGACCACCGCCGGAGCTCTTCCTGTTGCCCGAACACGCCGGGATTCTGCGTGATATTCGAGAGAACGCAGGAATTCTTCCCAACTTCCACATGATACTGAAATTCTTCCCAATTTGCAACAGAGTTCCCTCCTGACGCCGAAACTCCGCCAAAGTGAAGCCGGAGTTCTCTTTTGCCACCAACAGACGTCAGACTTCTACCCGACATCGAACCTTCACTCTTCGCCAAGTTTCTACCCGGCGCCGGACTTCTGCCGGTTATCGGACTTCGCTGGACGTCTACGCGAAGATGGATTTCTTTCCATTGTTGGACTTCTACCTGACGCTGTCCTTCTGATATTCGTCGTCAATAGTAGCTCTTTGTATTTACATCATGTAAGATGTACATCAAGCTAAGGCCTTCTCCCAAGGAAGGGCCTCATTTGTAATCGACTGCAAATACTAGTGGATTCGTTCAAACTGGGCTAGGCCCCGTGGTTTTTTCCCCCTTTTTTTATGGGTTTTCCACGTAAAAATCTTGGTGTCTCATAAATGCTAGACCCTTTCTCTTATCTGACTGCGTGCCGGATTTTCGTACAACGCTATGACGATAAACTTTATATTTCTCTACCGCCGTGAATACTCCTGGACGCAACAGTTTGACATCGTTTGTGGGAACGTGGTTCCCGACTGGGGGGCAACTTTTGCTCCAATCTCAAAAGATCACTCTTATCAAATTCCTGACATCAGTCATTGTTGCATGAGATGCAGACTGGGGGGCAAGTTTGACCCCAATTCTGGTCAAAAATGTCCTCTGATGCTTTCTATATTAAGATGACATTTCAAAAAAATCCCAGCGACATGTAAGGATACTTTCATTCAATTATAAGCCTTATACAGTCCATTGTTGGACTTTTACTTCTTGGGCAAGGACTTAATCTCGACCTTAAAAAGGCAGTAACTGTCTAAAGATAAACCATTCTTCATTTTTGATTCGGGATATACGCAGCATTCGCCCCCTCCCAATCAAAGCAAAATTAATCCCAGGGGGATTCGATTCGACCTTTTCCACACAGGTTAACGTCGTCAAGCAAAGGCTCCGACATACAACCTCGGATAGGTATTACATCCTTAGTGGATTCTCTCGACCTCTTCCACACAAGTTAACGTCATCGAGCAAATGCTCTGACATACAACCTCGGAAAGGTCCTACATTCTTAGTGGATTCTCTCGACCTCTTCCATACAGGTTAACGCGTCGAGCAAAGGCTCCGACATACAACCTCGGAAAGGTCTCACATCCTTGGTGGATTCTCCCAACCTCTTACACACAGGTTAACGTCATCGAGCAGGGCTCTGACATACAACCTCGGATATGTCTTACATCCTTGGTGGATTCTCTCGACCTCTTCCACACAGGTTAATGTCGTCGAGCAAAGGCTCCGACATACAACCTCAGAAAGGTCCTACATCCTTATTGGATTCTCTCGATCTCTTCCATACAGGTTAATGTCGTTGAGCAAAGGCTCCGACATACAACCTCAGAAAGGTCTCACATCCTTGGTGGATTCTCTTGACCTCTTCCACACATATTAACGTCATCGAGCAGGTCTCTGACATACAACCTCAGATAGGTCTTACATCCTTGGTGGATTATCCAGACCTCTTCCACACAAGTTAACGTCATCGAGCAAAGGCTCCGACATACAACCTCGGAAAGGTCCTACATCCTTAGTGGATTCTCTCGACCTCTTCCTTACAGGTTAACGTCGTCGAGCAAAGGCTCCGACATATAACCTCGGAAAGGTCTCACATCCTTGGTGGATTCTCTCGACCTCTTCCACACAGGTTAACGTCATCGAGCAGGGCTCTGACATACAACATCAGATAGGTCTTACATCCTTGGTGGATTCTCCCGACCTCTTCCACACAGGTTAACGTCGTCGAGCAAAGGATTTGAAATACAACCTCGGATAGGTCCAACATCCTGATGGATTCTCTCTACCGCTTCCACACAGGTTAACGTCGCCGAGCAAAGGCTCCGACATCAACCTCGGAAAGGTTCTACATCCTTAGTAGATTCTCTCGACCTCTTCCATACAGGTTAACACCGTCAAGAAAAAGCTTCGACATACAACCTCGGATAGGTCTCACATCTTTGATGGATCCAATATCGATTAACATTATCGAGCAAATGCTCTGACAAATAACTTAGGATAGATTATACATCCTTGGTTAACGTCACTAGAATACTGTCAATAGACTTCCATCGAACTTTTGCACAAAGTTAAATTCCTACCTGATGTTGAATTTCTCCTGTCGCTGAGCTTTTGCCTTGCAGGACTTTCAACGGACTAATACCCGATACGGAACTTTTTCCTGCCGTCGGACTAATACTCGTCGTTGGACTTATGTCCGTCAATGAATTTTCATCGGTCTTCTATATGACGTTGTACTTCTACCCGACGTCAGACTTCTGCTCGTCAACAGACTTCTACTCGTCGTCGACTTCTGCTCGTCAATGAACTTTCATCGGTCTTCTACCCGACGTTATATTCTTACCCGACGTCGGACTTCTCCTGTCGTCAGACTTCTGCCCGTCAGTGGACTTCTACTCGTCGTCGGACTTCTGCTCGTCGACAAACTTTTGTCGGTCTTCTATCCGACGTTGTACTCCAACCCGACGTCAGACTTCTCCCTGTCGTCGGACTTCTGTTCGTCAGCGAACTTCTACTCGTCATCAGACTTCTGCTCGTCGACGAACTTTCGTCGGTCTTCTACCCGACGTTGTACTTCTACCCAACGTCGGACTTCTGCTCGTCAGCGGACTCCTACTTGTCGTCGGACTTCTGCTCGTCAACGAACTTTTGTCGATCTTCTACCCGACGTCAGACTTCTCCCTATTGTCGGACTTCTGCTCGTCAGCGGACTTCTACTCGTCGTCGGACTTCTGCTTGTCGACAAACTTTCATCGGTCTTCTATATGATGTTGTACTTCTACCCGAATTTGGACTTCTGCTCGTCAGCGGACTCCTACTTGTCGTCAGACTTCTGCTCGTCAACGAACTTTCGTCGGTCTTCTACCCGACGTTGTACTCCTACCCAACGTCGGTCTTCTCCCTGTCATCGGACTTCTGCCCGTCAGCGGACTTCTACTCGTCGTATGACTTCTGCTCGTCGATGAACTTTCGTCGGTCTTCTATCCGACGTTGTACTCCTACCCGACGTCGGACTTCTCCCTGTCATCAGACTTCTGCTCGTCAGCAGACTTCTACTCGTCGTCGGACTTCTGCTTCGTCGACGAACTTTCGTTGGTCTTCTACCCGACGATGTACTTCTACTCAACGTCGTACTTCTACATAATGTCGGACTTCTGTCCGTCAATGGACTTTCGTCGGTCTTCTACCCGACGCTGGATTTCTGCAGTTCAACAGATCTCTCGACGAACAGAGGGTCGAAAAATATCCCGTAACTCCTACAGGAGAAGAGGGGCGCTAATTCGAGCAAGAGAAGTTTCTCGCTCGTAAATAGCGGAAGCCTCATCCATTAGAAAGCCGTGGGGGAAGGAAGAAAAAATCCTGTAACACTTGCACGAGAAGAGGGGCGCTAATTCGAGCAGGAGAAGTTTCTCACTCGCAAATAGCGGAAGCCTCAACCATTAGAAATCCGTGGGGGAAGGAAGAAAAAATCCCGTAACTCTTGCACGAAAAGAGGGGCGCAAATTCGAGCAGGAGAAGTTTTTCACTCGCAAATAGCGGAGCCTCAACCGTCAGAAAGTCGTGGGGAAGGAAGAAAAATCTCGTAACTCCTGCACGAGAAGATGGGCGCTAATTCGAGTAGGGGAAGTTTCCCACTCGTAAATAGCAGAAGTCTCAACCGTCAGAAAGCCATGGAGGAAGGATGAAAAATCCCGTAACTTCTGCACGAGAGGAGGGACGCTAATTCGAGCAGGGGAAATTTCCCACTCGCAAATAGTGGAAGCCTCAACAGTCAGAAAGCCGTGGGGGAGGAAGAAAAATCCCGTAACTCCTGCACGAGAGGAGGGGCACTAATTCGAGCAGGTGAAATTTCCCACTCGTAAATAGCGGAAGCCTCAACCGTTAGAGAGCCAGAGGGAGAAAGAGAGAGAAGGTGCAAGTTTTCTAAAGGCCTTGGGGGCCTATTTATAAGTTTTGAAAAAAATGGGAGGGAGTTATTGCCATTTTCGCAATACATATTTTTTCTAAATTTTTTCCAAATTTTTCGGATTTTTTGGGATTTTTGGGACCCAAAAATTGCAAAAAACGGCCTCTTTACACGAGTGGGCCCCACCTAAGTCGGTGGTAGCGAACCGACTCACGAAAATCGCGCCGATCTACGGACTCTTCACGCGGATCGCTGCTAGCAGCGCAGCAGCGCCTAAGCCACACAGAAGGCCGGCCGGCGGCGGCGGCGGCAGCGCACAGGCCGCGCAGCACGCGGGCGCAGCAAGCCCAGCCGTGGGCACACCCAGCCCAGACGCGGGCGCGGTCCAGCCCAGGCAACGCGTGGGAGCAGCGCGCGAGCGGTTCCGTGCTGCCGGCGGCTTCGGCCGGCTGGCCGGTTCGGCTGGTTCGGCTACCCAGTCCATTCCGGACCCGAATTTCGTCCCGAAAAGTGCAAATTTGACATTTTTGGGGTCCCTAGACACATTTTTCAACGTTCCGGACTCAATTTCGGTACTTTCCGGGCTGTTCGGAGCACCTACACGCAAGATCAATTCTGAGTCACTCCAAAAAATTCCTTAAATTTTGTGACGCATATTTTTGGACTCCTGGAACTGCGACGTCCGAAAATAGGGGGCAACTGATACGGCATCACAAAATTAGCTTTATTGAGCACGAATCTCGAGGCAAAATCAGTTCGGAAACTTCAAAATTTAAATTCGAGATCATATAAACTCCGATTTTAATGAGCTTATAGTCAAACTGAGTGTCTCAGAAATATGAATCCAACGACACCAAATTCGACCCAATCCGAGCCCAAATGGGTCCGAATCAAGGACCTGAAGCGCTGTTGGAAGGTTAAACCACAATTTGAGTTACCAAACGGTCTCCGATTTTAATGAGCTTATACTCGAATCAAGCGACTCGACGAGACGAATCCAACGAGCCTAAGATTGTTAATTTCCAACATCACTAAGGCCTCCAAATGTCCAACGAACGGTGCATTATCAAAGGATTCGATATCGGCCGTCCATTCAAACCACTCCCAATTCGCCCCTGATCTCACGCCTATTTACGGGCTATGTCACTCCAGAAAAACTATAAATAGAGCCCTCATTCTACACAAATGGGACTCAAGTGAAGAGAGAGAAGAAGAAGGGAAGAAGAAGAGAAAGGGGAAAAGGAGAATCCCCTCCTCCTCGACCACCGCCGGAGCTCTTCTTGTCACCCGAACACGTCGGGATTCTGCGTGATATTCGGGAGAACGCAGGAATTCTTCCCAACTTCCACATGATACTGAAATTCTTCTCAATTTGCAACAGAGTTCCCTCCTGACGCCGAAACTCCACCAAAGTGAAGCCGGAGTTCTTTTTTGCCACCAACAGACGTCAGACTTCTACCCGACATCGAACCTTCACTCTTCGCCAAGTTTCTACCCAGCGCCGGACTTCTGTCGGTTATCGGACTTCGCTAGACGTCTACGCGAAGATGGATTTCTTTCCATTGTTGGACTTCTACCTGACGCTGTCCTTCTGATCTTCGTCGTCCGACTACAGTCCTTCTGACCTTCGTCGCCAGCCGATTACGGTCCTCTTGACTTACGTCGCCTGCCGACTACAGTCTTTCCGACATCCGTCACCCGTCAACTACGGTCCTCCTGACTTATGTCACCCGCTGACTACAGTCTTTCCGACTTCCGTCGCCCGCCGACTACGGTCCTCCTGACTTACGTCGCCCACTGACTACAGTCCTTCCGACCTCCGTCGCCAGCTAACTACGGTCCTCCTAACTTCCGTCTCCCGCCGACTACAGTCCTTCCAACAAAGCGAATATGTCAATAGTAGCTCTTTGTATTTCCATCATGTAAGATGTACATCAAGCTAAGGCCTTCTCCCAAGGAAGGGCCTCATTTGTAATCGACTGCAAATACTAGTGGATTCGTTCAAACTGGGCTAGGCCCCGTGGTTTTTTCCCCCTTTTTTCAGGGGTTTTCTGCGTAAAAATATTGGTGTCTCATAAATGCTAGACCCTTTCTCTTATCTGACTGCGTGCCGGATTTTCGTACAACGCTATGACGATAAACTTTATATTTCTCTACCGCCGCGAATACTCCTGGACGCAACAATTATAATTCTTATTCTAAAATCATCTTATCGAATTTACCAATTAAACTGCAATTCAATTTTTATCAAGGCACTAAAAAGTTTGATTTAGTTTCTTTATGCATCTAGTAGTTAAAAAATATATTATTATTAAAATTTCAAATGTTTCTATAGTAAATTTGAAAATTTTTATATATATATATATATATTTTTATGGATGGATTTTAAAAACTTTTAAGATGAATATAACATATCAAATTTAAATTTTTTTTCTTCTATTATATTTTTCTCATAAAAATATATATTGAAGAAATAAATAAACTCTTGTATTGTAATTTTCTCATTTTATTTTTGAATGGTAAATTTATGATTATTTTGTGTTGTGGGTTGGTAGATTCGCAAAGGAAAAGTGAGAGAATTTTTCTTTTAAGCGATGACGAAAGTCTAGCACACAAATATAAGAGAGAGAGAGAGAGAGAGAGAGAGAGAGAGAGAGAGAGAGAGAGAGAGAGAGAGCTAGGAAACACCATAAATTTTTTTACGTGGAAAAGAGAAAAAGCCATTGGGCCATGGTGAAGAGATTCTACTATGTGCGAGTAAGTTACAATGATTGACCCATCCCTTAACTTGGAGAGAGTAAAATTACAATAATATGGAGAATCCGTTAAAGTTCATATGTGTGCTCAGGAGTCAGAATTGTCACGATTGGATAATAGAGGTAGCAAGGATCATAGTTGGGTCGACTACCTCCTCTGACTAAGTAGACCAGGGACCATGATGACCCGAAATGAAGAAGGAACCATGGGATCTTGATCAGGTCTATCATTATTTATAGAGGCTTATGCCTATAGAAAACCAGAACTTAGATCATGAAGTCCTCGCAAAATGATGGTGAAATCTTTGGGTAATGACTTATCTACAAACCTAATCTAAAAATTTTACCCAAGAACTTAATCTGTTAAAACTCCCCCAAGAGCAGGGGAGGGCAAGGCACTAATTTTTGGAGGCCATAAAGAGACACATTGAGAGAGAGAGAGAGAGAGAGAGAGAGAGAGAGAGAGAGAGAGAGAGAGAGAGAGAGAGAGAGAGAGAGAGAAGACTCACATCTCATGATGTGCTATGTGGTTTGCTAAGACAAACGGAGAAGGATAATGATGCAATTCTATGGCAAATAGCTATAACTTGTTAAGGTTTTTTTCTAAATATATTTAATGAGAAAAAATAAAAAATAATAATTCATTGTGAATGAGGAACCTATGCCAGAAGATAGAGGCAAGAGAGGATGGAGCTCATGTCCTATATGAAACAACAGCTGGCTTAATGGCTAAATGCGAGTAGCTCTTAATTTCTTATATACAAAAAACTTATAAAAAAAATATTATCCAAAAAAAATTAAGGGGCCAGTGTAGGAGTGCCCCCCACCCTGACTTTGCCCTTGAAGTTACTGATCCAGTGTTGAACCCTACAACCAATTCGAATCTTAAATTTGATAAAAAAAGGATTCAGTTTGAATATGGATTGCATTAAATTTTGTTATGCACTAGTGGAAGAAGCAATCAAATGGAAAAGACAACTCTCCTACAACATGTTTATGAAGTTGAAATGACAAAGGAATTTGATCTTAAAATGTGAGTTTGTGTTGTCAACGACTTTGATGTGAAGAAAAGTCATTACATATATGTTGGAATCTCTTAAGAAGGAGAGGCCTCTTTTGGAGATGCTTAAGGCACTTCAAACTAAGTCTTTGAGGCTAAGATCATGTCCAAAAGTGCTTACTTATGCTAGGTGGCATTTCAGATGATGATGAGAAATAAGATAAAAGTAAATAGGAGAAGATGCTCATCCCTTTTAGATTATGGGAGTTTTGGTAGTAGAATTTTGGTAAGAATTCGAATGGGCTCAGCTGCAATAATGATTGCAACAGTCATTAAAAAGGAGACAAAAATATTTAGATTAGAGGGCTTGGAGAAAGGTCAGCACTGAAGCCCCTCAACCCTCATGCATTTGCTGATAAGAAGAGTCCTAATGATTATAAAAAGATTAAGATCCACTACTAGAGAGATGATTGAAATGCTTTTTGGATCTCCATTTGTTGCAACGGTCATCGGTGGTGTCGTGAATTCCTATGCAATTCAAAATATGATATAAAGGCCTGCGTTACAATGGAAATGAGCTCTCAAAAATGCTCAGACGACATCCGATCAACAAACGGACAGCGCCATTGCATCCGGAACGTCGTTGACATTTACAAAATATATTTTATTTAATAAATTTGGATGATCCAAGAGGGTGGTGAATTTCTAGACGATGTAAATATAATATAAAGGTCTGCGCTACAACAGAAATGAGGCCTCGAAGATGCCCAGATGACGTCTGATCGATGAACGGACATCGTCATTGCGTCCGGAACATCCCTGACATTTAGAATATATATTTTATTTAATAAATTTAGATCGTTTGAAGTGTTGAAAAAAAAAATTTCAAAGGTGGCTCAAATATGATGTGAAGACATGCACTACGAGGGAAACGAGGCCTCGACAATAATCAAACGACGTCCGATCGATGAACGAATAGCGTCATTGCGTCCAGAACGTCGTCAACATTCAGAATATATATATTATTTGATTAAATTGTATTGTTTGAGGTGGCGTCGCAGACTTCAAAAATGATTTAAGTATGAGCCAAAGACATGCATTACGAGAGAAATGAGGCCTCGACGATGCTCAAACGAAGTCCGATCGACAAACGGACAGCGCCATTGCGTCTAGAACGTCGTTGGCATTAGGAATATACTCTTTTTTTAATCAAATTGCATTGTTTGAAATAGTGTCGCAAATTTTTAAGGCGATCCAAATGAGTTGCGAAGGCATGCATTAAGAAGGAAATTAACCTCGTCAGTGGTAAAATGACGTCCGATTACAAAATGGATGGTGCCATTGCATCCGGAACGTCGTTGGTATCAAGAATATATATTTAATTAAAAGTCATTGTTGGAGAAATAGTTAAAAATCTTTTGAGATCTCCATTGGCGATTAAAGTCATCGGTGGTGTTTTGGAGGACAACTTGGATGAAAGGCATTGGAGGGTAATTCTAGAAAAACAATTTATTGGGTCATAATTCTATTAATTTTATCTTAAGACCGAGCTATAAAGTTTTGTCAAGAGATATACAAAATTATTTTGCATTTTGTTATATAATTCCCTTGAGATCATCGGTTCGATAGAGAATATATGGTACGAATGTGGGCTGCATCAAGTTTCATGCCTAAAAATGATGCCTAAGTTTATTCGTCACAATTTCTTATCAAGAGGCATGAATAACTCTACAAAATGCATTACATGCAATCGCTTTGAGATGATTTTTTTTTAGAATGCATAGAATTGGAGAACCAAACTATCTTCAACAACTAGATGGATTTTATGTTAAAAATGAGAATGGCTAGAGCATATGAATGAGCTTCACCACTTAAGAATCAGATTTTCTTTAAAATGTGAAGGATGCCGAAGAGGCTTGCAGTGCCGAATTATGTGTCGAGAGGCGAAATTTTATTAATTCAAAAAAAAATTCGCCAAGAATGTGTTCGACGACCTTCAACTACCAAAATGTCTAGGAAATCTAAGTGAAAAGAAATACATGGGTGCAAGATCTACAATATGGATGAACAATTTGTTGGCTTGCCCACACATTAAATCTCTTCATTTGGCTGATGAAATAAGCATGATGAAATAAACTGGACATGCAGTACTAAGATATCAGACAATGGTTCTCGGTAGATATTGAGAAGTAGACATTACTAATAATTTTCATTTTTTTATGCTCAGCATGCTAACTGATTAGTCATGGCAAAGCATTAGCCTGACTTTCAATTTAATAAAAATTAAAGAATGAAATTAAAAGTCAAATGAAATTTCCTATTTTAAATATCAAACTTTTTCAAATCTTTTCAAATTCCCAAATCCAAACCCAATTTCCAAATCTGAATCTATGCTGCTACTATATGCCAGATAACACGTATTCTATATATGTATCTGATTGACGACTAGCCTTAATCGAAAGTTCTCTCTCGTGATCGGGAGGGGTAATTAACTATAGGGGCTTGCGCCTATAGGAAACTAGAACTCAGATCATAAAGTCCTCGCAAAATGAGGGCGAAATCTCTGGGTAGTGTCTTATCTACAAACTCATTTGCCTTCCAAAATTTACCTCGGAACTTAGTTCGTTAAAACTCCCTCGCCGAATAAGAAAAGCGATGCGGAGGCCGGGGCCGAATTTTTGGAGCCCACAGATTTCTGGCGACTCCACTGGGGAATGGTTTCTCTTTCCATCTCTGACTAGTCATATCAGTTCTATAGTAGCAGCTATATCAATTTGTGTTCAAAATTTTGAATATTTTAAAATGATCATTTAGCGGATCAAAATTTTAAAATCATTTACTATACGATCATTCATACATTCATTGAGATAGCTTAGTTAGCAGTGCTTTAAATTTATATTACCTTTTATTACTTGCTAATGGTTATCTGCTTTTATCTTTTGTTCTCTGCAAGTCTCTGCATTTTGAAAGTGTGGGGTGATGTATCAGAGTCTGATTACTAACCCTTACCTTTCATTTATGCAGATGGATCTACAGAACACTCCTTTTACTGTTCAACTAGGCGGTGGAGCCAGCATTCAGTTGGCGAATGCTCTGATCAACACTGAAAATGCTGGGGCTACCATCAAATTTGGTAGTGTTGACTTCCCGGCAATCGCTGCAAGGAGTTCTGCCATTCCTGCGAGTGGCTTAAGTGCTGAAAGGTCTGCTAGAAGACTTGATACTGCTGAAGCTCCTACCGGTCGTATGAATCTGCCAGCACAACGACCTTCTGCTACAAATCCTCATAGGAGAATTTCTGTGTTTGAACGACTATCACAGTCAGAAGCCACGGCCACCAAGAGAGTTGTGTCTGGAGGAAGGATTTCTGTGGTGGCTGCAAACACCACTGCTCTGTCAAACGGGTTATCTGCACCCGAGAGGAATAATGCTGAAGCTTCCTCATCTGGAGGAAAGCTAACAAGGAGGCAGAGGAGAAAACTGAATGCTGAGCTCCGAGCTCAGCAACAATCAGTACCTGTGCACCCATCAAACCTGCCAGCCCAAGAACTTAAGGCCAATATCCCCACTGAGAATAGGTTTACCAACCTCAAATGGGTGAAAAGAAATAGCCCTTCTGGTGAACTCAAAAAGTCATTCTGGGAGCATCGACCACAAGCACCGACCCCTCAGAAAACTAGAGAACCTGAACGTCTATCAGCTCGAGTACATCGAGTGCTGAAAACAGTCAAGGAGAGGGGACTGATGAAGAGGCAATTTCAGAGGCCGCTAGTTATTGAGGATAGAAGAACTCCTCAAAGGGAAAGACTATCATCTGCTGTGATAGCTGAACAAAGAAGATATCGACGACAAGCTCCACGCGGTGAACATTGGGGTGTGACACCTGAACCTCAAGTTCAGGGATCCACTGCCGAAAGGTCCCGGTGGAAGGGAAAGGAAATCTGGAGACCAAAATCTCGCAGAGAATAAGAAAGAAGAAGAGAAATAAATATGGGCGTGACATCCGGTATGGCTTCCTGGAGATCCGCCCCATCCTACAAACAACGTCAAAGATGGGTCCAAAAGAAGACCTACAATGACGTCCCTTCTGACGATCGATACCTTGGAGAATCCTCCAGGGGATCCCGTCGCCCTCCATCTCCTCCGAAAGAAGAGACTAACTTCGATCGTAGCCCACTGATCGAAGAAATTTCCTTGCCTAATCAAGAACCGGAGATCCAGTGGCGTCGTCGTTCGGAGATCCGAGTATTGGAAGGAGAGAAAGAAGGAGAAGAAGACATAAAAGAAGGGGAGGAATACGTAGAAGGAGAAGAAAATCTAGAAGAAAATTTCAAAGAAAATATAGAAGAGAATCTCGAAGAAAATATAGAAGAGAATCTTGAAGAAAATTTTGATGAGAATATTGACGAATTTATGGAAGAAGAAATGGAGGATATCATGAACCTTGAAGTCGTCTATATGGTAAGACATACACGTGCTATCGAGGAAGTCTACCACGATGATGGCGAAGACGATGGAGATTGGCAGCCACAACCCAGGCAAGCACGCCAACAAGAGACTGATTCTGTTGCTGGTGGAGGTGAACACTCTCCGAGAGAACAAGAATTAGAAGACATTGAGCAGAATCCCTTTGATGACCAAGACACCACGCTCGCTGACATGAGAAGACAGATGAGGCGACAGATGAGGGCCAAAGATAAGGAGATCTCTCAACTAAATGAAAAGATGAATGAGATGATGACCCAAATGGCAGCAATGATGCAGATGATGCAGAGAACTGCCACTGTCGGTCCCATGCCCAATCCTCCAGCTGATCCTCCGAACCACCGAATGCCTCAAGTCTCGGGAGTACGGGGCACTCCTGAGCATATTCATGAGGCTCAAAATATAACTCGTCAGCCTACTCCTCAAAAACATTTCCAGCACCTCCGAGCCTGTAACGGCTGCACAGCTTGAAGGGATAATTACAGAGAGGATCAAGGCTATCATAGCCATTGATCAAGCAGAAAAATTGGTTGGCAAGGGTCGTCCGTATCCCGCTGAATACGATCAAGTGTCATATCCGAAGAGGTATTCGGTTCCAAAGTTTCACACTTTTAATGGCATTAACAATCCCCGACAGCACCTGGCGCAGTTCAAGGCCACCTGCGGGAATACAGGGGGAAATGATGCTCTGCTCTTCCGGCAATTCGTTAACAGTTTAACAGCAACTGCATTCGAATGGTATGCCGAGTTACCAAATGACTCTATAAAAACTTTTACAGAATTAGAGGCCATGTTTGTAAAGAGATTCGCTAGTGCGACAGAGAAGATCACGATCGCCGATCTCGCTTTAGATAAGCGGAAGAAAGAAGAGCCAGTATCGAAATACATAACCTGCTGGCGTAATCTAAGCATGAAATGTGAGCAGCAACTGGAAGAAGAACACGCCGTGCAATTACTAATGGAAAATATCGATGATAAGATGCAGCCTTTTCTATGCATGGCTACAATCACCACATTTCAAGACCTGCTGGATAGAGTGGCAAAATTTGAAAAGCTAAACTTGTCAAAATCAGAGGGCAACTCTGACAAGCCCAAAAAGCCCAAAATCATGGAGACCAGAAGGAGTGAAACTTATTCTGCATCCTCTCTTAGGCCAAACAGGGGGAAACATGTGATTTATAATGTATACAAAGGCAAACAACTAATACAATATGAAGAAAAGCCAAAACAAGTCTACAACCCTAACCCCCAACCGAAGTTGATACTCGGGGGAAATGATAGACCACGAACTTTTCAAAGCGGAGGGGAACGTCCGAGGCAAGCAATGGGAACCGGTGATAGAACGTTCTCATCTCTCAAAGATAAAATGAATAAAGAATATCCATTCAAAAGAGAGAGTGTCGCAAAGTTATTTCGACAAGCATTAAAAGCAGGCCTAGAACTGCCAGAGTGCAAGAGGCCAGAGGAGTCGAAAGAAACTAGTGACCCGAACTACTGCCCGTATCACCGAGTGCTGGGCCATCCCATTGAAGATTGCTATATCTTCAAGGATTGGGTTGAAAGGAAATACCGGAAGGGAGAGCTCACATTGTCAGATAATGTGTTAGTTAATTCCAGAAAAGAATCAACCCGGGTAGTTACGACTTCCTCCATACCCCCGGTTGAAGAAAAAGGAAAGGAAAAGAAGCCGATTCAAGAAGAACGGTGGGAGACTGTAGTCTCCAAGAAAACAGTGAAGATGCTGAAGCAGCTTGAGGGTGTTTCTGGTGTGAAGTGGAAGTCTCCCACAGAGCCAATGATAGATCTCAAAGCACTACCTGCAATGCGAGCATCCAATTCTAAGCAACTCCTTAACCAAGCTGGCACTTCAAAGTCTGGGAAGGTAAAATCCTTGAAGAAGAAGACCAAATTGAAGAAGCCTAGGGAGAAAAAGACAGCAACCCAAAGGGTTATTGATAGTTTAGATGAATACTATCAGACTGTTAGACGCCGCATTAAGCTGGCTGATTTTATGACAGAACTTAAAATTGAAGAAGAAAAAGAAGCTGATGAAGATACACTTCCCATGGAAACTTGTCGAGTTATATCAACAACACTAGTAACTCGGGCCAAAAAGGAAAAGGAAGCACCCTTTGAGTCCTGTATGATGATATCACCAATGGATTATACTATACAAGAGGATTTGTATTTTTCAGAAGATGATGAATCAGAGCCTGATATCATTTCGCAGATGGAACAGGTGAATTTGGGCAGCAGCTCTGAATCAACAAACGAATCTCCAAATGAGGCAATGATTGATTCTGAAGATAATGTACCGTTAAATGAGTCTGAACAAGAAGAAATTGCCCAAGTACAATTGAGGAGTGGTAAAACACTACCGTCTCCACCAAAGAAAGGAGTCCCTGATAAAGACAAAGGAAAGGAGATTGTCGTTAATGAAGATATCTTTCTAAAAAATTCCAAGAAAAAGGAAACTTCAGCTAAAGGGGTAGATTACAATATCCTATCCCATTTGAGAAAGATTCCAGCACAGCTTAGCATATACGACGCTCTAGTGATGTCTAAAGATCTTCGGGAGACCCTGATTCAGGCTCTCAGGGACCCTGAAAGATATGAGGCTTATTTTGCTGAGCGTAACTTGACTGAAGTCTTGCAAGCTCGGAATGAGCCAATCATTACTTTTGCCGAGGATGATATGATGCTCTGAACGGCAGACCATAATCGGCCTTTATATGTCACTGCAGAAAGTGATGGGATGATAATCAGTCGAATTTTGATAGATCCTGGATCTTCCATCAACCTTATGAGCTTGAAAGCTCTGAGATCACTTTGTCTCGATGTACAACACCTTGGGCAAGACAAATTGATGGTGCACGGTTTCAATGAAAAGGGGCAGAAGACCCTTGGATCATTCATGCTCCCTCTAGTATTTGGGGAACTCCATACCGAGGCCAAATTTCATGTGATTGATGCGGACACCTCATTTAAGGCGCTTATGGGTTGCCCGTGGTTGCATGATTATGGTATTGTCCCATCAACACTACATCAGTGTATGAAGTATATCAGAGATGGAGAGGAGTTCAGAATCTCCGGTGATATTCAGCCCTTTGCTGTTCATGAGGTAAAAAATTATGAAGATGCTAGATACTTCATCCCCAAGGAATCAAAGCCGTCAAGTTCTCTCGAGACTAAGGCAGCAAACCCAAAGGCTGTAAGGCGGCCCAATCAAGAAGATGAGAAGAAGCAGGTGGGAAGAAAGAAGGCAACACCGACTCCTCATAAAATAAAAATCGCTCCTAAATCGAGAAAATATGTGCCTCATTTAGGGAGTGACACAGATGAAGATGATGTCATCCCTATTAAATCTCAGGAGATACGACAATCAACAACAAGGGGGAAAAAGAAGGCAAGATATTCAGATGATGACAATTACTACGAGTCTATCTATATGAATAATGTGCAACATGTACTTTCAAAAAGGATAGATAATCTGTCAATCTCAGACAATGAATGCGTGGTCACGCGTATTCCCCCGCAATATTTTAAAGAAATTGCTCCTCGAGAGGTGCATAATGTCGAGGAACTTGTAATATTTTATGTACCTCCTCGAAGAAATAGGGGTGGATCTGGAATCCTATTTTATAAATCTGGAGAGCGTGGAGATGAAGAGAATCGAGATTGGCTCTACAGACCCACTGAACGTAGGGAGTTAGTGCCTACAAGAATGCCCAGATTTATTAATATAAATATACGGAGGATGTTGCAAAAACAAGTTAGAATTCGCACCCCTTTGCAACAACTTCATCTTTGCTTAAAGCTTTGGTATCGAAGAAATCCCCATATATTACGAAGAAAGGATATTCTTGCTAGAAGAGGTCTTGGATTTGTTGTGCAAAGACATTTCCAGGAGGAGACGTGTCGTGCCATTACATGCAGGGAAATTGAATTTGATGATGATAATACTGAAGAGGTTTATGAAGCTGATGATTATGAGGATCAGCCCGTTGAGCCTGAGCCTGCACCTGAAGAACTTGAAGATGGTGGACAAGCAGCCACTATGGATGAGTTAAGGAAGATAATTCTGGGAACTGAGGAGGACCCTCGCCCGACCTTCATTAGTTCCCTACTATCAGAAGACCAAGTGGAAGAAATGAAAGAGCTGCTTTGCGAATTCAGGGATTGCTTTGCCTGGACATATGCCGAGATGCCAGGCTTATCCCCTGATGTGGCAGTTCACAGGTTGGCCATCAAGAATGAGGCAGTGCCTGTTAAGCAAGCTCCAAGGAGAATGAGATTGGAGATAGAAGAACAGGTGATTGTCGAAATCAAGAAGCTCATAGAGGCAGGCTTCATCCGAGAAGAAAAATATGCTGACTGGATTGCCAATATCGTACCGGTAAAGAAGAAAAATGGTCAAATTCGTATCTGCATCGACTTCCGGGACCTTAATAAGGCATGCCCAAAAGATGACTTTCTACTTCCTGTGTCCGAACTCTTAGTGGATAGTACATCAAATTTTGATATGTTCTCATTTATGGATGGATCGTCGGGCTACAATCAGATCAAGATGGCATCTGAAGATGAGAAGCATACAACATTTAGAACGCCCATCGGTATATTCTGCTACACGGTCATGCCCTTTGGCCTGAAAAATGCTGGTGCCACCTACCAACGGGCAATGACTCACATATTTGATGATTTGATACATCAAAAGATCGAGTAATATGTGGATGACCTTGTTATTAAAAGCCTTGGCCGAAAAGATCACTTAAAAGATCTCAGAATTGTATTTGAGAGAATTAAAAAGTTTGATTTAAAGATGAATCCTCTCAAATGTGCTTTTGGGGTCTCATCAAGCAAATTTTTGGGGTACGTTGTTCGACATCGAGGCATCGAGGTCGACCCCAATAAAATTAAAGCAATCACGGAGAAGCCACCCCCGAGGAACCTGCGACAACTCCGCTCCTTGCAAGGGCAACTGGCTTTTATTCGACGATTTATATCAAATCTGTCGGGAAGGTGCCAGCCATTTTCCAAGCTTATGAAAAAAGATGTTCGCTTTAGATGGGATGCAGAATGTCAGGAGGCGTTTGATAGCATCAAAAGATACTTGTTAAATCTGCCTATTCTCGCGGCACCAATTCCGGGGAAGCCTCTCATACTGTATACAGCAGCTTTAGAAGAATCCCTCGGAGCATTGCTGGCCCAGCATAATGAAGAATGAAAAGAAAATGCACTTTATTATATCAGTCGGAGGTTGATCGGAGCAGAGATCCGCTACTCTCCTATTGAAAAGCATTGTCTGGCGCTAATTTTTGCAGTTCAGAAACTCCGCCACTACATGTTATCTCACAAAATCACGCTGATATCAAAGATCGATCCGCTAAAGTTCTTGATGATAAGACCAGCGTTGACAGGTCGCCTGGCTAGGTGGGCAGTATTATTATTGCAATTTGATATCACGTACCTACCACAAAAGGCTGTAAAAGGACATGCCTTGGCGGATTTTCTTACCGCACATCGTATCCCGGCAGACTCTCCACTTAATGATGATCTGCCAGATGAACAAATCATGCAAGTTGAGGAAAATGAGAAAGTACCATTTTGGGAGATGTATTTTGACGGGGCATCATCAATTAAAGCTGTCCGACCTCCAAATCTTGCTAGAGCCCAAGCTGACGTCGGCCTAGTTTTCATCACACCAGAAGGAGGCATAATGAGATTTTCATTCAGTCTAACTGAACCCCGAACCAACAATGAAGCTGAGTATGAAGCTTTAATTGTGGGACTAGAGATCACAATTGATGTCAGAATTCAAAATCTTCGAATTTTTGGCGACTCTCAACTTGTAATAAATCAAGTCTTGGGGGTTTATAAGATTTGCAAGCTTGAATTGGCTCATTATCATAGGCGAACCCTTGAGCTCCTGAAACAGTTGCCAAATGTTGAGATAGCTCGAGTTCCTAGAGGACAGAATGGGAAAGCAGATTGTTTGGCCAAATTGGCCAAGGAGATGGCAAATACCAATGAAGAGAAGCCTATATTCATAGGGGTTTATAACCGTCGAATCTTGGAGCCTACTCTATTACAATTCCCAATGGCAGAAGAGATATCAAATCCAGGCAAGCAGGATATAATTCCAGTTGAGTCTCAACCCCTCCATCAGATTGTTATGGAAAATTATCCGAAAGAATATCATGTGGCCAAGAGACATAAAGATAGTCAAGCTTCAGAATCATGGTGGCATTGTTTAGATGTTGAAGTTGAAAATGATTGGAGACATCCATTCATTGACTACTTCAAAGAAAATAAACTCCCGACAGAAAAATCTATGGCCGCACAAATTCGAAAAAGGGCACTGCGATATGCATTTGTCAACGGCACGTTGTACCGACGGGCTTTTGATCAAATGTGGCTAAGGTGCCTAGAGACCAAGGAAGCTGATAAAGTAGTGGCAGAAGTCCACGAAGGACTTTGTGGTGCACATCAGTCAGGTTCTAAAATGGCCGCTAAAATCAAGAGGATGGGTTATTATTGGCCAACAATGGTGACAAATTGTATTGACCACGCTAAGAGGTGCCATGAGTGTCAGATTCACGATGATGTTATTCATCAGCCGCCAAATCCACTGCACCCAACAGTAGCTTCGTGGCCATTCGAAAGTTGGGGAACCGATATAATTGGACCGATAGATCCACCATCATCAGCGGGACACCGTTTCATTCTGGCAGCGACAGATTACTTTTCCAAGTGGGCAGAAGCAGCTCCATTCAAAGAAGTCACGTTCGAGCATGTGATTAACTTCTTTACCCATAATATCGTCTACAGATTTGGTGTACCGCGCCGTGTGATCTCAGACAACGGCACAGCATTCAAAAGCACTAAAATATACATGTTCGTTGAGCGTCACAAGATCGATTGGCGATACTCATCAATATACAATCCAAGGGCCAATGGCTTGGCAGAGGCTTTTAACAAGATGCTGGTAAAACTGTTAAAGAAGATCCTCACCAAAAATAAGAGAGAGTGGCATACTAAAATGGTGGAGGCACTCTGGGCGTATCGTACTACTTACAAGACGCCGACTAAAGCCACTCCCTACTCACTGGTGTTTGGGGTTGAAGCTGTATTGCCATTGGAAATTGAGCTACCATCACTCCGTATAGCTATCTAGTATGATCTGACTCAGGAGCAAAATGCTCGATTAAGAACGGAGGAACTCGATGCACTCGATGAAGTCAGACTACAAGCTCAACAGAATTTGGAGATTTATCGGGCGAGGATGACGAAATCATTTGATCGAATGGTACGCCATCGAGCATTTCAAGAAGGGGAATTGGTCTTGGTGCTGAGAAGACCAATCATCCCACACCGAAAAATTGGTGGAAAATTTGTGTCCAATTGGGAAGGCCCGTTCGTCATTGAGAAGGTGTACCTATGAGGAGCTTATCAATTGATTAACCAGGAGGGTCAAAGGCCTATGCCCCAAATTAATGGCCGATACTTGAAGAAGTATCATGCATAGGAATCAACATGTGTTTAAAATTCTATTGTGTATCTGACAAATGCCCACTGGTAGATTTATAACATATATATTTTGAAATTCTCTTGTGACACAAGAATGCTTTAAAAAAAAAAAAAACTGGGGGCATTTTAAATATTTATTCGGGTCGACATCGCGCTGCGTGTCGAGATCCCCGAATAAATATTTAAAACTCCAGAATGTTAATTTTGTAAAAAAAAAAAAAAAAAAACTGAGGGCATTTTAAATATTTATTCGGGTCGATATCGCGCTGCGTGCCGAGATCCCCGAATAAATATTTAAAACTCCAGAATGTTAATTTTGCAAAAAAAAAAAATGAGGGCATTTTAAATATTTATTCGGGTCGACATCGCGCTGCGTGCCGAGATCCCCGAATAAATATTTAAAACTCTAGAATGTCAATTTTGCAAAAAAAAAAAAAATCTGGGAGCATTTTAAATATTTTTTCGGGTTGACATCGCGCTGCGTGCCGAGATTCCCGAATAAATATTTAAAATCATCAGCTACAAACATCCTTTTAAATCAGGAAGTGATAACTTCTATTATCAGTGTATATATAAATGATTTTCTCTAAAGTTCAGGACATCTCTCCTTCCAGTGTACTAAGATTTTTAAAGTCAAAAAAGAGACTTTTTGTGATTATGCACTTCAACAAATTGAGCCAGAAAAGCTTGAAGTCTTTCAACAGTCTGAAGCTCAAGGTTCAAATGGGTCTAAAAGGTCGGATCCGACACGCCCAAATATGACAGGATCGCTGGCAGTTCTGTCTACTCAACACGCCATAAGAAAGGCCGTAGTAGCGGAACCCCCACTTTGTCAACCTATCAGTAAAGACTGCAGGAAGAATGAAAGCTGATTTTATTCAACGAGTTCTAGGGGTCATAGTCTATAAGACTCTCATAATTGACCGAAGAATCAGAATTCCAGTGGATAAGAGTAGTCTCGAACACCTACCAAATATCCGTAGATTCCAAGTTTTCAACCACAAAGGATGACTTCAAATCTACTAATTTCAGAAGAGTCAGTATTGGGGAGCATATTTTCTATAGCTCGAGTCTGAAGTCTGAATGGGTGTAAAAGGCCGGATCCAACACGCCCAAATATGGCCGGATCAGTGGCAGTTCTGTCTACTCAACACGCCATAAGAAAGGCCGCAGTAGAGGGACCCCGTTTCAGCAATTAGAAGACAAAGAGCTACTAAATTCTAGCTCTCCTAATCTGATGGACTCAAGTGACTCGGATCAAAGGTCTTCTCAAGTGGTTAAGGATTAAGATACTATCCACATATGGTGCTATCAACTAAATCTAAGAACCTACAAATCTTTCATCAAATCTGCCACACAAAGCATAGATAGAATGAGCCAAAATTTTTGGAATTTGAGCTAAATCTAATGGTTACTGATTTCAATTAGTGGGCTGAAGCGACATTGCTCACAACTATCCTCAAAGGCTGGGGGCATTTTAAATATTTATTTGGGTCGACATGGCGCTGAGTGCCGAGATCTCCAAATAAATATTTAAAATCCCCAGTAATACCAACAACATAAGTTCAAAATTTAATCTCGGAGTACAGCTCTAGCGCACGGCTCAGTACAGCTCAGAGTACAAAATAAAAGAAGAAGAAAAAGAAACACTAAAAAAAAAAAATCCTCTATATATATATATATGATGATCATCATGAAATACAAGTACATGAAGACTCAAGTCACTACAAAAAGTACAGACCAAAACAACAACGAACGAGAATGTGTCAGGAAAGGCGAGTCCGTAAATTCTCCAGCCTGTTAGTGATCGTAGCCAAAGTCTGAAACTCTGACTGGGCAACCTGAAACTGCTCCACGGCACGTGCTAGTGAAGTGTCTGCATCCAGCACCTCCTGCTGCAAAGCTCTCTGACGCTGCTCCTCCCTCTTAATGAGACGATCCCCTCGTCTACGTCTGTCCTGTATGTGAAGCCTCTGAGACATCGCCTGCGTGATGTCCCCTCCACATGTTCCACATACGAGTTGTCACCCCGTCTTCCTCCCTAGTCATGTCAGAAGTACTCTGACGGTGTCTCCTCAGGATCTCTGCACTACGATCCTGTAGGTCGTGAGCACTATCAGCCCTCGCTCTGCAACAGACAACCATCCCCTCTATCTCTAGAAGTGTAACTGTAGACCGGGTGATCGAAAGGGAGCTTAGTTGCCAAATGCAGGACTCTGCCTCCTAGCACACCGCCTCCCAAAAAAGTAGCTTAGTGGTGCTCACCCCATACTTGGCAAGTAGGCCAAGAAGCTGGTTGACAGTCGAAGAAAAGTCACGCCAAGACTCTGGAGACCTGGGGTCAACACTGAAAACTAACGTCCTCAGAGGCAGCACCAAATCACTACACATCCTAGTGCTCATGGAGGTCGGAGGTAGAGGAACTAGGCAGTCTATCTCTGAAGTGTAATCATATCCTGCAGGAACTGCACAAAATATTGGAATCAATTAATATGGAGAAAATATTATAATAATGCATTTAAAATAAATTGACTTATAATAAATACATACCCGTGGAGGGACCCGTAGAGTCGACTGAGTAACTGGCCGGAACTGAAGAAGGACCCGCAAGGTCGGCTGGGTGACTGGCTAAAGTAAAAGAAGGTCCCACGAGATCGGTCGAGTAGCTGACAGGGACAGGAGAAGAGCTCGCAAAGTCGGTCGGGTGGCCCTCAGGGAAGAAGGAGAACTTCGTGGGCACCAAGCCTAACGGCGGCAGTGTGTGTGGAGGCCCTCCAAAGAACTCCGAAAGCAAAGTGGCACCGGTACCAGAAGACTCATCAGGACAGAACGACCCGTAGGGGTCCACCGAAAAAGAAAAGTCGTAGGAGGGTCCTGGTGTACTGTACCCCGTGAAGTCTGACCTCCTGGGCTCCTGTGTACTCTCCCCGAGATCCCTAGGAGAGGGGCGAGCGTCTACGGACCTCCTGGAAGAGGTAACAAGCTGAGAGCTAGCCCACCGGCGAGAAGATCGGGAAGACTCTGCCTGAGGTGGCGCAGGTGCCACGTCTGGAACTCTGGCAGGAGAAGGAACAACATCTGTAGAAGTGGTACGAGTCTCAGTGTGTGTTCCTGCACAAAGAAAATGCATATCAAATGACCAAATATTTTGTCAAACTAAATGCTGACAAGAAGAAAAAGAGGAGAAGGGATAGGAAAGTACCTCTGTCACCAGCAACCTCTGGAAGACTCCTACGGGACTTACGTCCCCTTGACGATCCAAGCTCCCGTACTCGACGCTCGTACCTCCTAGCGCCGTGCTCTAAAGCAGGTCCGAAAGACAACCGTACCCACGACAGTCGGGTGTAACTGACTCCTGTCTGAGCAGACGGCTGGGCCAAAAGAAAACTGGAACCTGTCCCCAGCCTCAGTAAGTGCGCCCAAGTCATAGCGGCAACGTAAAAACGAGTCTCTAGCGGAACTGCCCCCATGTGTAGTACATCTGTGACCCCTGGGAGAAGTATCCGCCTGTCATAGGATGTAACCTGTGAAAATCCAAACTGCCTGGCCACCCTGTTGGGCTGGTAGCCCTCCAACGTCACAAAGCCCCCCTGACGGTGACACAACCACCCTGGGCGCATGCTGATGAAGTACTCAGCAACTGCCAAACTCTGACTACGGAGCAGCAGTGTACGTCTACCTCTATGATCAACTCCGTCAACTAGAACAATACCCCTCTGGTGGGGTGGCAAGCTAACCGTGTCTGACTGACGCACTAAGGCAAATCGGTCTGAGACTGACTGCGGAGCAAAAGAAAAACAACCTAATCCTCTCCGACTCAAAAGTAGAAGACGCCTGGAAGAGCTGTAGAACAGTGGGGAACCCTCTCTGCAGAAAATAGACCAGAGTCTCTAAACAAGAAAAGGCTCCCTGGACGTGCAAGTGAATCCAGGCATACAAGTACTGCCATGACAAAACTGAGTCATGTACATCCAGAGAGCTGGCCTCAGAGGTAGTCCGTAAAACTCTGTACACTCTAGCAAGGACAACAGGAGCAAGAGAAAGCCTCTGTCCCACCGACAACTGGCTAGCTGCTAAGAGGATGCTGCATCTCAAAGACTCCATCCTAAGCGGAAGTACAAAGGTACTAAGCCAAAGCGCCAAAAATCCTGCTAGTAGTAAGTCCTCGTCAACACCTGGTAAAGCTAGAGAAACGAGACTAGTGGAGGGAAAGGGCTCGGCAGTCTCCTCTGCTAACAAAGTGCCGCGCTGTAAACCAAAGTTGAATGGGTCGTGTAGAGATGCAACGGCTGGAAACAAGAACCTCTCCTGAAGGAAGCTACGAATCCAAAGGTCCACAGGCATGGCAGCCCGACCACGCCTCGACAAACGTGACTCTCGGTATGTGCGCCTGTAGTGCTGGAGAAGGATAGGGTAAACAATCGGTAGTGACAATCTGCCTCAACTATCGTCATCTGTTGAAGGAACTCTGTGAAATAACTGCTCATCTGGAGGTACACACTCCTCAAAACTGTGTCCAAAAACAGGAAGCCCGGAAACTATCTGTAAGTCTGAAAGGGTAACTGTAAGCTCCTCCGCTCCAACCCAGCAAGTGCTACGACCGGCGTCCCAAAACTCAACCAGACCCCAGGCCCAAGAAGTGGGAAGACGCCCGTAGTCAAACAACGAGACATACACTGCCTCGTAGATCCCCGCCGCCCGGAGAGTCTCCCTGTGTGCCTGAAGTACGTAGCGAGCCCAGTAAACATAGCCGCTAACGGGGCTCTGGATCCGTCCAACAGCTGAGTCCCTCGGCCACTCTAGAGGGGGTGACGACTGTAGCTGACGGTGGCTAAGTAGACTCGACTGTCCAACTGGATCGAGCATGTCTGCTGCTGGCACTAGAATATCACAGGTACCCCAACCAACCTGTGCCAAAGAACTCTCCAACGGATGATACTCCTCGTACTGTAGTCTGACACTAGTGACCCACCTCTCTGGGTCCTCAAAGGCAACAGAACCCACAGGAAGCTCTGGGAGTAAGGGAAAGCGAGCAAAGAAGTCGTGAAAAATATCCCGCCCTCGCAGCATATCCTGATGCTGCTCCAATCTATCTCGGACATCAGCACTGAAAGTTCGATGGGGATGTTAAACCCTATGAACTTAGTCCCAAACTAACCAAGAGGGGGGGGGGTGAATTGGTATTTTAAAACTTCTTTTTAAAATAAGGAAATAAAATCATATAAACTAAATCACACCACGAAAATAATGCGGAATTTAAACATGCGGAAGCAAGAAAAAGAACACAGAAATTTATAGTGGTTCGGTCGACTCGACCTACGTCCACTCCTTGGAGGCACCCTCCAAGTATTGCACTACACAAAAAGTGACTCTCCTTTAGCCCCCACGGCTAGGTGGAGAAACCCTCACAAGAACCTCCTTTTTGCCACCCCAGCAAGGCAAAGAACCTATCTCCTTTTGCTTCCTCCTGAAGCTGGCAGAGAACCAGAACCAAAAGCAACACTCCTTACCTCTACCAACCCTTCCACGGACGAGAAACTCTAGACGAAGACGACGCAGAGAGATCCTTGAAGCAACCCTTGTGAAACCCTCACAAGCTCCCCCTCACAAGATCCTCTCTCTCTCTTCTCTCTCTCTTCTCTTCTCTCCTCAGGCCTTCTTAGGTCAAGGCAGCAGCCAAAGATCTTGAAAAATGTTTGAACAAGAGCTCTTTAAATAGAAGAGCTTCAAAAGAGCTCATTAATTGCAAGTTGCCGACTTTATCGTCCAGGCCGATCTGGACATCGGCCTGGCCGATCAGTACAAAACAATGAAGATCGGCCAGAGTATAGCCCTGAATGAAAAACAGGACGATTGAAAAATAGCTTGATCGTCCAGGCCGATCTCACGATGTCCTGGCCGATTAGTTCAAATTAGAGGAAAATCGTCCTGACAATAGCCCTGAATACGAGCTGGCCGATATTGATCGTCCTGAAGTAACTTAAGGTTTTTGACTAGATCGGCCTGGCCGATCCTGCGATCGTCCAGGATGATATGATCGTATCAATCACCCTTAATTACTTTCTTGATTTCCTGAACAATTATGGCATAATTTGTGAATATCGTCCAGGCCGATCCGAGGATCGTCCTGGCCGATAATTTAAAGATATGGTATACCATACTTGTTTATGGCGGCTACTTCTTTCTGTTTTGAGCTTATCGTCCTGGCCGATACACGTATCGTCCAGGACGATCTGTTAACGTAGGCTGCCTTAATTAAGAATCCTTAATTAGACTTTCTATTTTAAGCTGATCGGCCCCAGGCCGATCGACTAGAAATCGTCCTGGCCGATATGAGTAAAAACAGAATTTCTAAGTCTCTCAAGTGTGTGTGTGAAGGGTTACAAAGCATCAGTCTTTTTGACTATTACAAGAGGACTCAAAAGGTAAAAAACAAGAGTACAGACTGACTCAACCCTAAACCTACGCATTCCTGAACTTGGCTCCTTTTTGATTGTCCGATTGTCGATTCCTGAAAAGTTAGAAGCAACAAGCTGTCCAAGAAAAGCAGTGTTTGTCAATCATCAAAACATAAGACATGAAAAATAGATTTGCAACAATCTCCCCCTTTTTGATGATGACAAAACACAAGTAGGAAAATAAAAAGATTCATTAGAAAAATAAAGTTATAACATCAACTTTTTCTTACCACACCCTATCCTATCCTACTCCCCCTTTTTGTCATCACAAAAAGAGAGTCCAGAAACAGTAAAAAAAAAAATAAAACACCACGAAGGACTAAAAAAAAAGCAACAATAATTCAAAGCACAAACTAAAAGAACGAGGGATCCTGATCATCAGATGGAGGAGGTGGAGGTGGCTGCTGAGAGTAAGTGGCAAGGGTAGTAAATTGAGCATTGAACCAGGCGATGTCCTGGTCATGCTGCTGTTGCTGGTGAGTAAGAAAGCTGTCAAATCGAGCTAAATCCTCAGCGCGATGATGCTCGTAACGGGCAATGTCCTCAGAGTGTTGCTGCTCCTGGGCAGCAACATATGCATCAAATCGGGTCTCCCATCGATCAAATCTCTCAATCAACTGATCAACCGGTGAGTGTTGGTGGAGAGGGACAGGATCAGGAATGGGAGCTGGAGCGGGAGCCTCCTCCTCTCGAGCCCCCTGAGGTTCCTCAGGGTGGAGACGAGTGCTGTGAAGGGTGCTGAAGTTGTTGTTTGAGTAGAAGGGAGTTGGAAGATTTGGTGGTATAAGATATTGAAGTTGGTATTTAGTTTCAAGAACATAGGCTATGATGTGTCCTAAGGCTAGATTTGGCTTTCTTCTGTGGCCTGGATCACGAATTGTTGTTAGGTGATCAATGTAACGAAAAAATAGGTCAGCAGTGTTGAATTCCCTATGAGCCATGATATAGAAGGTAGTGAGGGAAAGTAGAGGGGTAATGTGGACACAGTCGCCGGCTTTTGGAATGACGGAGGTGCGAAGAACATGTTGGATTGTCCTAGCATCTCTGACTAAAGAGCTAGTCTCTCCAACATGGTAACGGACATTGGTCTAGCGAAGAAAGTGATTTGCCGTGGACCAGTCAAGATCAGGGTCAAGGGAAATTAAGTGCAGCTTATCTCCGGTGGTGGATAGCTGTAAGAGATCAACACAGTCCTGATATGTGATTTCGACAGGGCGTCGATTCACATAGGAGGACAGGGCTGTGAAGGTGGAGTTGATGCGCAGGTTTGCAAAAAATTCTAGAAGGAACTCAGAATTGAAGGAAAAAAACAAGAGACAGAATGAAGCAAAGGGAAGTGTGAGCGAAGAGATCCATTACCGGGTAAGAGATGTGGACTGGATTGATAATTCTGGAAACAGTAATTCCACATTCTTTATAGCGGTGATATGCAGCTTCATCTTCTGCTTCACGGAAACGAGGGTCAACTCTTGCCCTCGAGGAACTTCCAGAGGTCTGACGGACGCGCTTCCCACCAGCCATTTGAGAGATCTTAAGCAAAAACACAAAGGAGAAGGAATGAGGAGTGAAAAACATGGCTGGATCGGCCTGAATTTAAAGAAACGTCCATATCGTCTTGGCCGATCGCGGAATCGTCCAGGCCGATATGTGTCAATAATTACGTACAGGCCGATTGGTCAAAAAGGCGGTCCAATCGTCCGGGCCAATCAGATATCGGCCAGGCCGATTAGACACAGGCTATCGGCCCGAGGAGTCAGTCCGGACGACCGTTGAAAAAGCAGATCGTCCGGGCCGATTAGGTGTATCGTCCAGGACGATGCACAATAATTGATCGTACCGGCCGAAGTTAAAACGTTTTAAATGCTTGCCACGTGTATCGTCCAGGACGAACAGTGGATCGGCCCGGCCGATGGTCCAATAATGGATCGTCCGGGGCCAAATTTAAAGATAAAAACGTACTGACACGTGGATCGTCCGGGACGGTTCAGTGTATCGGCCAGGACGATGCACATAGAATGCATCGGCCAGACAAATATACTATCGGCCAGGACTATCACAATGAGTTCGATCAAATCGTCCAGGACGATACTATATCGTCCAGGACGATGAATTTCAGTAAGCACAGAAAAGGTCAGCAGATGGATTTTGGAAAGAATTTTGTCATATCGGCCAGGACGATATAAATATCGGCCAGGCCGATGTGACTTGAAATTGAAATCAAGAAAAGAATGGTGATGATCAAGACCCTCAAAAATAAAACAAAAGAAAAGACACTCAAAGACACAAAAATTCAAAAAATAAAACAAACACCGAATAATTTTTCTGGATTTTAATTTTTCTATATTTTTTGTTTTATGGAGGCATCATATGAGAATTCTTTTCATGAATTTAAACTTTTAAAGTTTTAGGAGATCAAGAGGTTTAACAAAATCCAATTAGAAGAAGGTAGAAAAACTGATTTCATTTACCCTAGATCGGACATCCTTCAGGGTACAAAATTCTCTTAAAAACAACAGAGTCCTGACTCGGAATAACAAAAAAGGATAAGAAGATCCAATCAAGACATGTTAACAACTAAAATATCTTATAAATAATAAACCAAAATAGTTTTTCTCAATCATGGAATTTGAAATCAAATCTTTGAACGTATCACATAATCAATGAGTTTTCTAAGTTTTAAGAGTTTTACCAAAGAGATGATAGCTTGCATTTAGTGGGCTAATTTTATGCCTCTTTTCTCTTTTATTGGCTCTTTGAGCATCTTTTGATTTTTGATACACTTTTGTGTATATAGTTTTCTTTCAATTGGCTTCATTGGCCTCTTTCCTTTTTGACTTTTGCAAGCTAAAAATTCTTTAATATACCCTTAAAAAAATACTTAGTTGTGAGTATATCCTCCAAATATTAGAGAATAGGAGCTCTCTCTCTAACATAGGGAAGAACAATCCACAACACAAAATCAAAATCACGTGATAACTGCAATGGTAAGATTTCAAAAGCTTGAATGATATCAAAGAATTTTGGACTATTATGCATAAGATGATTTAATGTAACAAGATTAGAAAGAGATCTTAAAAAGCCATTGGTTAAACTGAGTTTAGACTTTTGTTTTATAAAAGAAAATCATGCCACTAAACAAAGTCAGAAGAAGGGAAAAACATCAACAGTTTACTTCCTTTAACCAATTTTAAAAAGCTAAACTCTATCTCCAAAAACTCCAATATTTAAAAGCTTGAGAAGTTTTATCATATGGAAGCCCAAAATAAAGACCAAAGTGAAAAACAAAAACTCATAAAAACAGGACAAAGTGAACACAAAAACTAAAATAAAAGTCACACAAAGACTAAAGATTTCAAGCAAGTGATAAAGCAAAGGATTTAAACAATTGAGCTGCAAGCCTCCTTATCTTTAGTTACCTTATGCTCCCACGAGGTCTTTGGTGAGAGCACTCCTGCAAAACTCAACAACAGTCAGTTTTAGGAACCCAAACAGATTTGGGCTCCTTCTTAGGAAATGTAGAGTGCAATGCAGATGTGGTATGTATTGAATCATGCATCTTAGGTCTCCACACCCAATGTGGTACTGCGGTGAACTGTGCAAGTGTGTGAGATGTGTCCTAACATGCCACAAGAAAAACATTGAACTCCAGGAAAAGGTTTTCTTAAAATGGTGAGTAAAAATGCCTCTTCCTAGGTTCTGGCCTTTGATTAAAATTGTGTCATCCTAGCTTTCTTACATGTTCCAAATCATTTTGAATTCTCAAGTTAGTTCTTTTTAATGCATCATTCTCAATCCTCAAATTTTTCTCAATCTCTTTAGATTTCTTAAGATTATCGTTAAGTGAGGTGTGTGAAGCTTTTAATGCATTACTTTTATCAACTAATTCCAAATGCTTCTTGTTTAATTCGTCAAATTCATCAAGGAGAGCCATGTGATTTGAATCAATCGTTGCATGATCTTTGAGAAAAACTTCATGCTCTTTTTGTAGATTTGAATGTTCTAATTTTATGCTAGCATGAGTTTTCTTAAGTTTTTTGTATGATGTATGGATTTTTTCACAAATTTCAAACAATTCATCATAGGTTGGTCTACATACCTCTTCCTCATCACTTTGATTTTCTCCCATGAAACACAAGTTTGTAGTCTCTTCCTCTGGTTCAGTCTCAGAGGAATCAGTACCAGATTCTGCCCAAAAGCCTCTTTGGATTTTCTTATTCTCCTTCATAGACTTAGCTTTTTCCTCACCTTTTTCCTTTTCTTTGCTTGAATGATCTTGAAGTGTAGGACAATCGGCTCTTACATGTCCCGGTTTCCTGCATTTAAAACAAACAATATCAGAAGATCCTTTAATATGTTTATGATCCTTACCTTTTCTCCAACTTTGATGATGCTTTTGTTTCTTCCTTAGAAAGCTTTTGAATTGCCTTGTGATGAAGGCAACTCCATCGCTTTCAGACCCGGAAGATTCAGAATCCGATTTGTGTGCCTTCAATGCAATTGTTTTCTCCTTTTCTTCTCACCTGCATCAAGATTTCTTTGATTCACCCCTTGCTCGTAAGCAATGAGTGAGCCAAGCAAGTTATCAATAGAATAGGTGTTTAAATCTTTAGATTCAGTGATTGCAGTAATTTTTGCATCATAAGAAGAAGGCAAGCATCTCAAAATCTTGTTAACTTTTTCATAGTTCGAAAGTTCTTTTCCTAGTGCATGCAATGAAGTAGCAATCTGAGTAAACCTAGTGTACATGTCAGAAATCGATTCATGAGGTTTCATACGAAAAAGTTCGTAGTCATGCAAGAGAATGTTTAAACGGGATTGTTTAACTTCATTAGTGCCTTCATAAGTAATGCACAATTTATCCCAAATTTCTTTACCAGTCTTGCAAGTTGAAACACGCATGTAATCCTCAGATTTTAAAGCACAGAAAAAACAATTCAAACATTTCGCATTTAGTTGAGCTAAATCTCGTTCATCAAAAGTCCATTCGGTAAAAGCAACTTCAGTTTTAAAACCGTTAATTTCACGAGAAGGTGGAGAATAACTTTCTTGAATAAGCATCCACATGCGATAATCAGTAGATTGTAGAAAAGTTGACATGCGAGTTTTCCAAAAATCAAAAGGTAGGTTATCGAACAGAGGAGGTCGGGTAATAGAATACCCTTCCGTAGTGTTGCGATTCCCAAAGTTAGACATGGATCAAATTCAAAAAGTTTTCAAACTTTAATTTTCGAATCAAGCTCTGATACCACTTGAAAGTTCGATAGGGATGTTAAGCCCTATGAACTTAGTCCCAAACTAACCAAGAGGGGGGGGGGGTGAATTGGTATTTTAAAACTTCTTTTTAAAACAAGGAAATAAAATCATATAAACCAAATCACACCACGAAAATAATGCGGAATTTAAACGTGCGGAAGCAAGAAAAAGAACACAGAAATTTATAGTGGTTCGGTCGACTCGACCTAC
Organism: Dendrobium huoshanense; assembly: GCA_016618105.1. Lineage (NCBI taxonomy): Eukaryota > Viridiplantae > Streptophyta > Magnoliopsida > Asparagales > Orchidaceae > Dendrobium > Dendrobium huoshanense. Next base: position 1,728,065 of record CM028344.1, on the reverse strand, counting down.
GTCCACTCCTTGGAGGCATCCTCCAAATATTGCACTACACAAAAAGTGACTCTCCTTTAGCCCCCACGGCTAGGTGGAGAAACCCTCACAAGAACCTCCTTTTTGCCACCCCGGCAAGGCAGAGAACCTATCTCCTTTTGCTTCCTCCTGAAGCTGGCAGAGAACCAGAACCAAAAGCAACACTCCTTACCTCTACCGACCCTTCCACGGACGAGAAACTCTAGACGAAGACGACGCAGAGAGATCCTTGAAGCAACCCTTGTGAAACCCCTCACAAGCTCCCCCCTCACAAGATCCTCTCTCTCTCTTCTCTCTCTCTTTCTCTCCTCAAGGCCTTCTTAGGTCAAGGCAGCAGCCAAAGATCTTGAAAAATGTTGAACAAGAGCTCTTTAAATAGAAGAGCTTCAAAAGAGCTCATTAATTGCAAGTTGCCGACTTTATCGTCCAGGCCGATCTGGACATCGGCCTGGCCGATCAGTACAAAACAATGAAGATCGGCCAGAGTATAGCCCTGAATGAAAAACAGGACGATTGAAAAATAGCTGGATCGTCCAGGCCGATCTCACGATCGTCCTGGCCGATCAGTTCAAATCAGAGGAAAATCGTCCTGACAATAGCCCTGAATACGAGCTGGCCGATATTGATCGTCCTGAAGTAACTTAAGGTTTTTGACTAGATCGGCCTGGCCGATCCTGCGATCGTCCAGGACGATATGATCGTATCAATCATCCTTAATTACTTCCTTGATTTCCTGAACAATTATGGAATAATTTGTGAATATCATCCAGGCCGATCCGAGGATCGTCCTGGCCGATAATTTAAAGATATGGTATACCATACTTGTCTATGGCGGCTACTTCTTTCTGTTTTGAGCTTATCGTCCTGGCCGATACACGTATCGTCCAGGACGATCTGTTAACGTAGGCTGCCTTAATTAAGAATCCTTAATTAGACTTTCTGTTTTAAGCTGATCGGCCAGGCCGATCGAAGAAATCGTCCTGGCCGATATGAGTAAAAACAGAATTTCTAAGTCTCTCAAATGTGTGTGTGAAGGGTTACAAAGCATCAGTATTTTTGACTATTACAAGAGGACTCAAAAAGGTAAAAAACAAGAGTACAGACTGACTCAACCCTAAACCTACGCATTCCTGAACTTGGCTCCTTTTTGATTGTCCGATCGTCGATTCCTGAAAAGTTAGAAGCAACAAGCTGTCCAAGAAAAGCAGTGTTTGTCAATCATCAAAACATAAGACATGAAAAATAGATTTGCAACAAGCACTTCCCTGAGGATCATGTCTATCTATCGACTCCCAGATCGCGGCCTCACTAGGCTCACCAGGGGGAAAATCATCAGGTCTCTGCCAACGATACATTCCCTATACAGGGAAAACAAGAAGAATGGTCAAAGAACAAAAAAATGATAATAAAAAAAGAAAGGGGGAATCTACTAAAGACTGTCAACCGATATACAACAAACATGATTCGCTCTAGGCACGTACCACATTTGTTGGGGGGCATTTGTTGACCCCTACAACCAATTCGAATCTTAAATTTGATAAAAAAAGGATTCAGTTTGAATATGGATTGCATTAAATTTTGTTATGCACTAGTGGAAGAAGCAATCAAATGGAAAAGACAACTCTCCTACAACATGTTTATGAAGTTGAAATGACAAAGGAATTTGATCTTAAAATGTGAGTTTGTGTTGTCAACGACTTTGATGTGAAGAAAAGTCATTACATATATGTTGGAATTTCTTAAGAAGGAGAGGCCTCTTTTGGAGATGCTTAAGGTACTTCAAACTAAGTCTTTGAGGCTGAGATCATGTGCAAAAGTGCTTACTTATGCTAGGTGGCATTTCAGATGATGATGAGAAATAAGATAAAAGTAAATAGGAGAAGATGCTCATCCCTTTTAGCTTATGGGAGTTTTGGTAGTAGAATTTTGGTAAGAATTCGAATGGGCTCAGCTGCAATAATGATTGCAACAGTCATTAAAAAGGAGACAAAAATATTTAGATTAGAGGGCTTGGAGAAAGGTCAGCACTGAAGCCCCTACCCCCTCATGCATTTGCTGATAAGAAGAGTCCTAATGATTATAAAAAGATTAAGATCCACTACTAGAGAGATGATTGAAATGCTTTTTGGATCTCCATTTGTTGCAACGGTCATCAGTGGTGTCGTGAATTCCTATGCAATTCAAAATATGATATAAAGGCCTGCGTTACAATGGAAATGAGCTCTCGAAAATACTCAGACGACATCCGATTGACAAACGGACAGCGCCATTGCATCCGGAACGTCGTTGACATTCAGAAAATATATTTTATTTAATAAATTTGGATGATCCAAGAGGGTGGTGAATTTCTAGACGATGTAAATATAATATAAAGGTCTGCGCTACAACAGAAATGAGGCCTCGAAGATGCCTAGATGACGTCTGATCGATGAACGAACATCGTCATTGGGTCCGGAACATCCCTGACATTTAGAATATATATTTTATTTAATAAATTTGGATCGTTTGAAGTGTTGAAAAAAAAAATTTCAAAGGCGGCTCAAATATGATGTGAAGACATGCACTACGAGGGAAACGAGGCCTCGACGATAATCAAACGATGTCCGATCGATGAACGGATAGCGTCATTGTGTCCAGAACGTCGTCAACATTCAGAATATATATATTATTTGATTAAATTGGATTGTTTGAGGTGGCGTCGCAGACTTCAAAAATGATTTAAGTATGAGCCAAAGACATGCATTACGAGAGAAATGAGGCCTCGACGATGCTCAAACGAAGTCTGATCGACAAACGGACAGCGCCATTGCGTCTAGAACGTCGTTGGCATTAGGAATATACTCTTTTTTTAATCAAATCGCATTGTTTGAAACAGTGTCGCAAATTTTGAAGGCGATCCAAATGAGTTGCGAAGGCATGCATTAAGAAGGAAATTAACCTCGTCAGTGGTAAAATGACGTCTGATTACAAAATGGATGGTGCCATTGCATCCGGAACGTCGTTGGTATCAAGAATATATATTTAATTAAAAGTCATTGTTAGAGAAATAGTTAAAAATCTTTTGAGATCTCCATTGGCGATTAAAGTCATCGGTGGTGTTTTGGAGGACAACTTGGATGAAAGGCATTGGAGGGTAATTCTAGAAAAACAATTTATTGGGTCATAATTCTATTAATTTTATCTTAAGACCGAGCTATAAAGTTTTGTCAAGGGATATACAAAATTATTTGGCATTTTGTTATATAATTCCCTTGAGATCATCGGTTCGATAGAGAATATATGGTACGAATGTGGGCTGCATCAAGTTTCATGCCTAAAAATGATGCCTAAGTTTATTCGTCACAATTTCTTATCAAGAGGCAGGAATAACTCTACAAAATGCATTACATGCAATCGCTTTGAGATGATTTTTTTTTAGAATGCATAGAATTGGAGAACCAAACTATCTTCAACAACTAGATGGATTTTATGTTAAAAATGAGAATGGCTAGAGCATATGAATGAGCTTCACCACTTAAGAATCAGATTTTCTTTAAAATGTGAAGGATGCCGAAGAGGCTTGCAGTGCCGAATTATGTGCCGAGAGGCGAAATTTTATTAATTCAAAAAAAAAAATTCGCCAAGAACGTGTTCGACGACCTTCAACTACCAAAATGTCTAGGAAATCTAAGTGAAAAGAAATACATGGGTGCAAGATCTACAATATGGATGAACAATTTGTTGGCTTGCCCACACATTAAATCTCTTCATTTGGCTGATGAAATAAGCATGATGAAATAAACTGGACATGCAGTACTAAGATATCAGACAATGGTTCTCGGTAGATATTGAGAAGTAGACATTACTAATAATTTCCATTTTTTTATGCTCAGCATGCTAACCGATTAGTCATGGCAAAGCATTAGCCTGACTTTCAATTTAATAAAAATTAAAGAATGAAATTAAAAGTCAAATGAAATTTCCTATTTTAAATATCAAACTTTTTCAAATCTTTTCAAATTCCCAAATCCAAACCCAATTTCCAAATCTGAATCTATGCTGCTACTATATGCCAGATAACACGTATTCTATATATGTATCTGATTGACGACTAGCCTTAATCGAAAGTTCTCTCTCGTGATCGGGAGGGGTAATTAACTATAGGGGCTTGCGCCTATAGGAAACCAGAACTCAGATCATAAAGTCCTCGCAAAATGAGGGCGAAATCTCTGGGTAGTGTCTTATCTACAAACTCATCTGCCTTCCAAAATTTACCTCGAAACTTAGTTCGTTAAAACTCCCTCGCCGAATAAGAAAAGCGATTGGAGGCCGAGGCTGAATTTTCGGAGCCCACATCCAGTCTATTTTGAAAATCGTGATTGCATCTAATCGGCTCAAACCAGTTTAAACAAGTGGTTTGACCTGAAAAACCATCAAACCTATCCATATTTGGTTGAGCAAGCCAGTTATGTTTTAAAGAAATTTTAAATGATAAGTTTTAGTTTATTAAATTTTTTAAAATTTTTATAATATTTTTATAAGATATGAAGATCAATTCAACCTTAATATATGCATGTCATCTCATATACATACTTTATTATAGATTGTATATTAACTTTATACTATGTAAAGATAACTAACTCAAACCCTATTATGTGGGACTAAAAAAGCTACATGAATACTATATGTGTTAGAATACAAATTTTGGCTTAGTTGGGTTACAAACTTATTTAATATATTTTATAAAGTTATTATAATTTTTATTATAAAAATTAATAATATAAATTTTTGTTATTATAACTTTATACATTATATTAAATATTATTTTTATTATAAATTATATTTCTATTATATATTTTTTAAAATTTTATAAATACATTTAATACTCATATGTTTATATTTATATTATACATATACTTATATTCATATTATGATTAATCAATCTTTTTACCTTGAATCGAGATTGTTCAAGAGTTGTAATTGAACTAATTATATATTCACTTTTAAAATTTTTAGTTATTATATAATTTACATTATAATTGAATAATTTAATTTTTATTTCATCATCTAATTCAACCCAGTTTAACTCCTGTCTAAACATTAAAGTTTGAACCTATTTTTCTTCTAGTTCTATATCAGGTTGGATTTTTACAACCTTATGTATTAGTATAAATGCATATAAGTGCATAGCCTATTATATTTCTAAGAGATTTTTATCAAATAAAACAATTAAAAAATCAATGTAATTATACCAAGAAAACGGTTAATGTTTGCGAAAAATATCATCTTTGTCTTCTTTTAAAAAAACAAATGTTAGTGTGTTATAACTAATAAAGCAGAAGATTAACATATTATATAGAAGGTTCTTTTACTGCCAAATTATTTTGAATGCATTGCTCTGCGTCTTACATTTTGCTATTCATTTAAAAAAACGCCCTTCAGTGTTTCAGTTCTTGTCCTTGGTATGTGCACAAACTTTTCACTTCTTTCACATCCACTGCCCTCTCCATTAGCTGCCCTCCGCATTTGGAACTTTTATTTGGTCCGGTGCAAGGACCTAGAGGAAGGTTCGGTTTTACCTAAAAAAGTGCAAATACCGAGTTTTTTGAAAAAATACCGAGTTTTTCAAAAAACTCGGTATTTGCACTTTTTGACCTATTTTTGTCTAAAACCGAACCTTCCTCTACATCCAGTGAAAGGACGTAATAATTGTTCCTGCATTTGCTGCACTAGAGGTATCAATTCCAATGGGTTGGATTTGGGTATGAATCATTTATTATATTTTTATATTTTTTGATACAACATGATATAATTTTATAATTATAATACTTATTATTTGATAATTTAATATTTTTATATAAAATATATTTATAATTAAGCAATTAAAATGTTTTTTAAAATTTTAATATAACATAATATATGTTTATAGATAGGTGAAAATTTAAGAACAAATAAGTATTATAACTAAATTAACAAATGGAATGTAAATTTCATCCTTTAATCCTTCCATTAGAATCTAAACCATTTATATCTATCACCACTAAAATTATAATACATGCATTTGTTTCCGGCTCAACTCAAATGAAAATCTTTACTCCCCCTTCATAACTAATAAAGAGATAATAATAATAACAGCAAGACAAAATATTATTTAAAATTAACTATTAATAATAGTTATCATAGTAAATAAGCAATAATAATAAATTTACACTCTCGTTGCAAAATGTTTTCTATTTTTTAAAGGAAACCAACAATTTATTTACCATTTCCGCTAAAATCCGATTCAATTTTATGGTTTTGATTCTTTTAAGAAAAAATAAATTTAGTAAGTTTCTTTATCTTAATTAAATATTTATGGTGATCCTTCAAAAAAATGGCCTAATGATGTTCCAGCCAAAACTGATAATTGAATTTGATTAGAGAGATATGGTGTGGTATCTCTAAGTTAATGAAGGATTAAAGGAAAAGGACCACCCCTAGCAAGTGAATTAGACCGTTGTTTGGTGTTAATTAAACTTTGGGTGGTTTGGAAGTGAATATGCCAACAAAGCAAAATAGCATCAGCATAGGGAGTAGTTCCACAAGGCTCTCTACTTTCATCATCTGGATTGGAGAGAGATGTATGCCTCTGGACCTCACCTGACCTTCTCCCTACATTTAAGCTATCGAGTAATAGCGACTCAGACAATCAGATGACAGTGTTAGTGGGTCCCCCCCATCCCCGTAGTGGAACTGGTGACATGGAATGTAATGAGCTCATATGGCATTTCACATTACTTCTTTCTTTCTTTCTTATGTCAACTTCATTGATAAAGTAGAAAACAGCAAATTTAATTGCAGAACAAGTGCATTGAGCATTCATGGATGATACATCTTAGCCATATGATTACATAGTATTAATAGCCACTCTCTATAATGATTCCTAGCTATTGATTGATATTTAGTATCTAATTAATTAGTGAGCTAATGGAGAAGACTTAGCGTTTCAAGCGCCTTGACAGCCTTTATCTTCTGCGGCGCAGGTGATGGCAGAAGTGAGTGCATGAACTTGCAGTTTGGACAAGAGGGTGATGAACGGTAGAGCATGACAAGCAGGTAGCAGTTGAGGCAAACAATGGCAACCATGCCGCCTCCAGTGTCAGATCCATTCTGCTCTATTGTCTCATCTAAGGTAAAAGGGCTAGGCCTCTTGTCTTCTGAGTCCGGAAGATTTGATATGTTAAGATCTAAGTCAAGCTTCTGCTCCTTTGGCTTCAACCAGCTTTTCTTCAGCGTTTTTCTATTTATGCAGTACATCTTACCAGACTGCCATGACAAAAAAAAAAAAAACTTAGTTTTTATTAGATGAATAAGAAATTAAGCATATACATATATAGGATGAAAGAAACCACAACAACAATGTGAAGGTTATTAAATTAAAGAAAGAGAAGCAGCAGGAGCCCTTACTTGAAGGTCAAGGCATTGCTCCCAATCCAAGGGGAGAGTATTATTGAGCTGAAGATCTATGTTTGTTTGAGTACTGGCCGTCAGCTCCCAGCTAGAAAGCTTCCTTTTCTTACCATTGTTTGCTTCAGATTCAGAAGAGGAGCTATCAGCGAAAGAAGACATGGAGGGACCTAAAGAGAGTTCGGGGTGATCCATGATTTTTGGAGGCAGTCGCTTTTGAGTAGTACCAGTACTTAAGATTTTCTTTTCTTTCAGGAAAGGTAACTCTCTCTTAGCTCGTAGAAGAAGCTCCTCAACCATTCTACAATAATTCTTTAGTTTTCTCAACTATATATAGAGAAAGAATGAGTAAGAGAGGAAGATGGATGATGGAAGACGAAGGGAATTTAGGGAAATGAGTTATAGGAAGGAAGAGATGATTAAAGGACCAGAGAACTAACTCAACCTCCACGGATGGTAAAGCCATGCATGAGGAGGCGTGGGCACTAAATAAGGTTATTAAATGGCATTCATCCGAATGCCAGCCATTAAAAGGTGGACAGGCCTCGCATTTAAGAAGAGATGTAGACTCACCTTAAATGCTTCGTATATTTTTCCACTCCCTCTACCGTCCCTGCTCCCTTACACTCCATTCAGAGCCTCCCTAGCTACTTAGCTTGTTGCAAATGGTTTCACTTGCCAATAAATCAAGTTGCCTCTCACCTTTGCCTCTTCAAGGATGATTGATAACATTGAGGTGACTCTGCCTAGGGAAAACCATGCTAATTAAGCACCCACAGAGCTATTTCCATTATAATCAAACCAAAAAAAAGTGATCAAGAGTTGAGAAGAAGGAATTACCGCTTTCTTTGTGTCACCTCATATATATCACTATTGATTGTTCGATCCCCCTCTCACTCTCACTATAGTGCACATGTTATTATTAACACTGCACACCTACAACATTAACTTCTATAAATTCATGAACTATGGGATATAATAAATACTAAATTAACAACGTTGGCCCGAACATCTTCTCAAAAGGATTTTCTTATATCTAACTTCCACATATGATATACATTGAATATATTCGTGGATGTCGACATTTTAATAAAGAAATAAAAAGTGAAGAGCTAAGATGAATGAGCATTTTACTAACTATTTTGTTGTTGGTGGTGGAGATTCTTAAGTATTGTGTTAAGCATTTTTTAATTTATTATATAAAAATAAAATAACAAACATATTAATATCATTAATATAGACATAGAATAGGTGTGCCCTTGTCTTGGTGGTAGCCTCTTATCTAGCTTGTTCCATGCATTCATCATAAATAGAGAGAGAGTACAGGAGATTAGTACTAAACTTAATAGTGTTGGCATCTGCATCAACCATCAGAACTTGGGTAGCAGTAAATTTGACGATGCATGCATTGAGGAGGGAATAAATATGGCGTGCTTAAGTTGCTGCTTCTACCCACCGAGTTGGTCCAGTTCCAACCATAACAATAAATTGTAGCACCTCTTTTATTCATTGGGGCCTGAAAACATTTAGTGTTTGGATATTTTTATTCAAAGGCATTTATGCGTCTCACCCAAACCTGTTTACATATTGGAATGCTAATAAAACAATTGAATTGGTTGACATGAATGCTAGTCTGAAGTATCATCAACTCCTTTTCCTTGTACAATTTTTTTTTATTGTGAGCTCATTTTTTTTCAGGTAGAGAAAAAGTATAATATATAGGTGTATATAATGTTACTGTTATCATTAAATTGCAATTCATTGTTGCATATTTATCTATTTAAGGAAAACTCACACACACAACAAATACGCAAACCTCGAACTCATACCTCTTGGTGATAGCCCAAACTCCCAATGAACATGCAAAGATGAGCTGCATTCCATATGTTTCACCATATACAATTACATGCTTAAAAAATGAAGATCATGATTATTATTGTTGAAGTTACTCTTTAATCATTATGTTAAAAATTCTTTCTAACAATCTGTATCAAGTTCCTGTTTGAAGCTTGGAATTCAGTTTCAATGCTAATGGAAAAAGGATAGTACTGATATTTTGTTGGAAGTTGTAAGGTTTAACATTTAGCCTAGGGGAATTTCCTTAGTTGCATGGAATAATATCCATACTATAATGAGGGGATGATCTATTTGAGAATAAAAATGCCATTGAACAAAGAAAAATTGACTCATGTGAATATAAGAGATAATAGAGCAGATTTCTCCAACTTTGATATATACAAGTGCCAAAAGTATTCCGCATCTAAACTCTCTAAATATAGATGAAAATTGAGGTATGATATCTTGATTTAAATTTAATAATAATGATTTTATAACTCATGGGTTTGTTTTGAAATGAGTTTAAAATATGACTAATTAATTAACTTTTATATTACAGTAATCTAATTTTTCTTTTAAGATTTTAAACCACATCAAGATCAAATTTTGATTAAGAAATCCTCACCTAATATTGTTTATAAATATCTCCATAGGGGTCAATGTAGGGGGCTTTTGAATTCCTATGGAATTGTTTGGAATCACTGTTATTTTTTATTTTATTTTTCTTATATTTGAATATGAAATAAAATATATTTTACATCTTAAAAATATATTTATTATTTATGTGATGGTGATGGTGGTCAGAGATAGGATGATGACAATTGTTGTCGACTATAGCGATAGTCATTGGTGGCCTTTAACAGAATTGGTGGTTGCCTATGATGCCATTCGTAGAAGCTGGCGACAATGGTGATGGCAGTCGATATTGACAGTTATATATCTTAAAAGCTATTCAATATGCCTATAAGTTTTATTAGTATTTTAAAATAACATTATTATTTTCTACAAAAATAAAAAATAATAAACATTGAAACATTATAAGTAAACATATGCTTTTCTTAATGAAATAAAAATAAAAAATCCTAATTAAACTTTACGAAAATATGTCAAATTTCTTATCTTCTAGTTTAAGATTGTAAGTTAGCCTAGCCAGCTCATGCGCTAGGTAAAACTAGAGTAGCTAATGAGCTTGTGAGTTGAGTTTAATGAGCTATAAGGTCGATCTCAAACTCAAATTATAGCTTGTATATTAAACAAGCTAAGTTCAAACTTGTTGTCCCGCCAATTGGCTTGATTAAGACATTAAATAAAAATTTTTTCTTACTAATTTACTTAATCCACTTTTGAAGGGAGTCTCTAGTATTCGTGTCTTACAATTGCCTTTCTTTTCAAACACTTCAATTTCCTTAATACATTCTCCAATGTGCTCCTACCGAGACTTGGTCACCATGGGTCTCTTCATTACCTTTAGTAGTGAGCTCACACCATGACTTCTATGTTTCTTGCCCAATCGATACCTTCTCAAGTGAGCCCCCACTAGGACTCTTATTGGCCCTTTCCTCATCGAGTTCCGTCACAACTTCTACCAATGTCATTAAAGCCATCACTACTATCTCTAGCAAGCTCCCATCAATTCCATCTCAAATAAGCTCCCAAACTACTCAAAAAAACCTCATCATTACTTCAATTTTAGCATAATCATTTTTGGGAAATTCAAGCTTGAGTTCACATAATGAGCTTGATTTGATGAGCATGAGTTTTAGCTGAACATTGAGAAGACATGGGCTCAAGTTAGCCTTAACTAAAGATCGACTCTACTCGTTTGCACAACTAATCTTGTTTATAGACTAAATTAAAAATAAGATGTTATTGGGGAGTAATCTCTTTAGATAAATTTATCATTAATTAATCATGTGTAGCATATTATGGGACCATCCATATAAATGCATAGGTAGTTCAATTATAGCAAAAGGTAGCTCTTGGATTTAATTCAAGAGATACATGATAAAATATAATCACACAAAAGTCTTAAGAGATGTTATTGTTTATGGGATTATAGAAAAATTTCTCTCTAACTAGCTCAGGAGTCAAACTTATCGAGTCATGAGTTGGACTTTAGCTCAAATTATAGCTTAAATATTAAACTAGCTTGAATTTAAGCTTGATAAGGCTCAACTTATTGACACGTGAGCTAGCTCAATTAGGAATTCCAAATATCAATTTTTAACCCCTACTGAATATGGTTCAATAGAGAACTACCATTCTCAATTTTAAATGGACACATTTAATTCTTCAAATGCCATGACTTCCTTGATGTCTTATCCAATGAGCTCCCATTGTGTCTTCTTTATCTTTGGTCTCATCATTGCCTTCTCTAGTAATCTCCTACAATGAATTCTCTATCACATGTTTAGTTGATGACTTATATGGTGAGCTCCTATAGGACGAGCTCTCATCGTGACTTCTCCTAATAGTGATAGAGCCATTGATGCTTTCTCAAATAAATTATCATCATTACTTTGGCTTGAGCTCACAAGTCAATCTCTATCGCACTAGTTTTCTAGCGAGGAAAGCTTGAGCCCAACATAAGAACTTGAGTTGGAGTAAGCCATTGGGGAAACTAGCTAAGCTTGAGTTAACCCTAACTTATGCTCAATTGGGATTATTTACACATGTAGTATTGTCCATAGACTAAATTATTTATATGATGTTCCTGATAAATAATTTATGATGATAAAACCCATCTTTCATTAATAGTATGTAGGAGAATAAGGGATTATAGAAATTTGTTTCTCTTTGATTTAATTCAAGAGATTTATAAGCATGTATAATCTGAAAAGACTTTTAAGAATTATCATCATTTGTAGGACTATATGGGTCTAAATGCACCAAATTTTTATGTGAATCATCTAGAACTTAACTCAATAGTAAGCTTTCTAGTCGTGCTTATGAAACTGCAAGCTTCAGCTCAAGCCCAAATTACAGCTTGAATATTAAAGAAACCCAAGTTTGATTTGATGATGCTCAACTCATTGGTTCATAAGTCTGCTCAATTATAAAATCCTAAATACTTTTTTTTTTCAACTCTTTACATTATTTGGTATATATGGGAGCTTCAAATCTCAGCATCACACTAGTCACTTTTATTCTTCAAACATTATGAGTTCATTGATGCATTCTAAATTGAGCTCCACATGTAACTTCCTTGCCACTGATCTCATTATTACTTTCTATAGTGAGCTCCCACCATGACTTCATTTCCAGCTATCCAACTAATTCCTTCTATAGTGAGCTCCTATTTGGACTCCCATTATTGTTGGATCAAATCAGCTCCTGTTGTGACTCCCCCTAATGCCATTAGAGCTATCAATGCCTTCATAAGCAAGTCTTATAATTCTTCAATGAATTCATATTGTTATATTTGAAAGTTCATTAGGGATGTTAAGCCCTTATGAATTAGTCCCGAGACTAACTAAGAGGGGGGGGGGGGGGGTGAATTGGTATTTAAAAAATTTTCTTAAGCAAAGCACAAAACTAAAACCAAAACAATTCACCACAAAGAGTAATGGATGCAGAAATTAAATGTGAAAATAAAACAAAGAAAGATCACACCTGATTTATAGTGGTTCGATCAAACCTTGACCTATGTCCCCTCCTCGGAGGCACCCTCCGAGTACTGAACTAACTAAGTGTCTCTCCTTTAGCTCCCACAACTAGGCGGATAAGCCTTTACAACAGACTCTTTTTCACCAACCCTGGTGCGGCAAAGAACCGACTCCTTTTGCTTCCTCCTAAAGCGGACAGAGAACCTGGACTGTTTGCTGAAGTAGACCTCCCAAGAACCTCCCAAGAATGAAGAATGAAGAACGGAGAAGACGACTTGGAACCTTGCTTGGAGAAACCTTTGTGAACCCTCTCACAAACTCCCTCTCTCTCTCTCTCTCTCTCTCTCTCTCTCTCTCTCTCTCTCTCTCTCTCTCTCTCTCTCTCTCTCTCTCTCTCTCTCTCTCTCTCTCTCCCTCTCTCTAGGCTCTCTCAAGTAAAGACAACAGCACTCAAGTTATTCTCAAAGGTAGAGCAAGAGATCTTAAATAGAAGAGCTTCAGAATAGCTCTTATTTTATACAAACTGACTTTATCGTCCAGGCCGATAGGGGTATAAGCCTGGCCGATCATCATAAATTTTGGCAATCAGCCCGGTCGATTTGGGATGATTAGAGTAATTTTGATCACATCGTCCAGGCCGATAGAATATCGTCATGGCCGATTAGTTCAAATCCGAGCCAAATCGTCCTAGACATCACCCTGAATTGAAGTAGGCCGATGTTAATCATCCCTGGCGATCCTGTGATCGGCCCAGCCGATGTGATCGTACAATCAGCCTTAATTTCTTTCCATAATTACTAGATTAATTTAGGCATAATTGTGCTGTATCGTCCAGACCGGTAGGATATTGTCCTGGATAATGTCCTAAAATAAAGAATACCTAAATAGATCATGACAGCTAATTCTTTCTGATTTGAGCCTATAGTCTTGGCCATTACAATATCGTCCAGGCCGATTGGCTTAATAACGACTGTCTTAACTAGGATGCCCTAATCAGGATTTTTGTTTTTGACAGATCATCCGGGATGATATTTGGATCATCTTGGATGATGTACTCAAAAAAGAGAACTCTAAGTTTAGACAGAAAAAATTCACTCAGGTGTGTGTGTGCAAGGTTACTTAGCATCAGGCGCCATAAGGATTACATTTGACTCAAGAAAGGGAAAAAGTACATTGCAGACTGACTTGGACCTAATCTACCCAATCTTGAGTTGGTTCAACATGCAGTCTCGATTATGTGATCCTGAAACATTAGTAGGCAAGGCAGTCGAAGTAAAATAGAAGTAATTGCAATATTCAAAATTTTATTTTTGAAAAATAGATGCGCAATAATCTTCCCCTTTTTGATGATGGAAAACACACAAGAAAGAATTCTCAGGAGTTCAGTTAGTTTAATGAAGATAGTGTGAAGGAAAAGAACACAAGTCAACTATCACAATCAAAGCACAAAGTAACTAGCATAATCAAAGTACAAAGCAACTAGTAGTACAATAGATCACTCCCCATTTTGACATCACAAAAAAGGATGGAAAAAAGTAAAATAGAAAACAAAAACAAAAAAATAGAAACAAACTACAACAAAAGAAAGACTAGAAAAATAATGGGCCATGATCATCTGAAGGTGGAGGAGGTGGTGGTGGAGGCTACTAAAAGTAACCAGTCAATGTAGCAAACTGAGCACCAAACCAGGCTATGTACTGGTCATGCTGCTACTGCTGGTGAGCAACATAAGCGTCAAAATGAGCTAAGTCCTTCGTGCGGTGCTGCTTATCATGCTATGTACTGGTCATGCTGCTACTGCTGGTGAGCAACATAAGCGTCAAAATGAGCTAAGTCCTTCGTGCGGTGCTGCTTATCAGGCTATGTACTGGTCATGCTGCTACTGCTGGTGAGCAACATAAGCGTCAAAATGAGCTAAGTCCTTCGTGCGGTGCTGCTTATAGCGGGATATGTCTTCAGCATGTTGTTGGTCCTGTGCAGCAACATAAGTGTCGAATCGGGCCTCCCACTAGTCAAAGCGCTCCACCAACTAATCCAGCTGAGAGTGCTGACGAAGCTGGATAGGTGAAGGAATAGGTATAGGAGCACGTGCAGGAGCATCCTCTTCCCCTTCCTTAGCTTCTCTGTCCCTCAGGTGGAGATGAGTACTGTGAAGAGTTTGAAAGGAAATGTTGGAGTATAAAGCAGTGGGGAGATCTAGTGGAGCAGGATATTGGAGGTTATATTTTGTTTCTAGAACATATACAATGATATGTCCTAGGGCAAGATTTGGTTTCCTCCAATTACCTAGACTCGAATTGTAGTCAAGTGATCGATGTAGCAAAAAATCAGGTCGGTTGCATTGACTTCGTGATGGGCTAGAATGTAAAAAGTGGTGATCGAAAGAAGAGAAGTAATGTGGACATTATTACCAGCCTTTGGGATTATAGAGGTGTGAAGGACATGTTGAATAGTCCTAGCATCTTTGAGTAAAGAGCTAGTCTCTCTAACATGAAAGTGGGTTGTGGTGTTCCGAAGGAAGTGATTGGCCGAAGCCCAGTCATAATCAGGATTATAACACAGGGAATTGAGTTTGTCCCCTGTGGTGGAAAGTTGTAGAAGTTTTTAGCAATCCTGATATGTGATCTCAACGGGACATCAATTCACGTATGAGGCAAGAGCAGTGTAGGAAGAATTAATTCTAAGGCTTGCGAAGAATTTAAATAAAAGGTTAGAATTGAAGGGGATAACCATAGTCAAAAGAAAGCACAAGGAGGTATGGGTAAATAAGTCGAGTACCGGTTAAGAGAGATAATCGGGATTGACGGTCCGGGAGACTGTGATTCCAACCTCCTTGTAGCGCTAGTAGTCAGTTTGAGCATTCGCCTCCAAGAAACAAGGGTTTAGTATGGCCCTCGAGGAACTTTTAGATGTGTGACGATAGCATTTCTCTTATGTCATTTTTAAAAGGTAGAGCACTAGAGCAAGAATATAAGGAGTTTGAGAAAGGTTGAGTGAAGAAAATGGCTGGAAGGCTTTGAATTTAAAGGATTGGCCAGATCGGCCAGGCCAATTGCAAGATCGTCCAGGCTGATATGGTTCAATTATTGCGTATAGACTGATTGGTCAAAAAGGCAGTCCAATCATCCGGGCTGATCAGATATCGGTCGGGATGATTAAACACATGCGATTGTTCCGAGGAGTCAAGCCAGATGATCGTTGAAAAAGCATATCGTCAGGGCCGATTCGGTGGATTGTCCAGAACGATATCCAATAATGGATCGTACCTGCTAAATTTAAAGCATTTAAATCAAGGGCAACGTGTATCGGCCAGGCCGAACAGGTGGATCGTCCAGGCCGATTGTCCAAAAATGGATCATTCCGGACAAATTTATAGATTTTAAATGTGTTGACACGTGTATTGTCCAGGACGAACAGTTGTATCAGACGAGACGATTACCAATAAATGCATCGTCCGAGATGAAAAAATGTATCGGGCAGGACGATCAAGTTGATTGTAGCAGAGGACGATCATATCATCTAGGATGATAATGGATCGTCCAAGATGATGAAGAGCAGAAAAGTCAGAATATTCAGCTAATGGAGTTTTTTAAGAAAGATGAGCAGATCGTCTAGGATGATATACATATCGTCCAGGATGATGTGAAAAAAAAATAAAAATAGAGGAAGGATGGAGATGATCAGAGCAGACCCAAAAATAATAAAATCAACTAAAAATAACAACGATAAAACATAAAAAATGCATAAAAACTAGCAAAGAATTTTTTTTAAATCAAGGCATGAACATGATATAGTCTCCATGTGATTGATTTTAAAAATTTGTAAGTTAAGGAGTTAACAACATCAAAAATCCAAAAAATGGTAAAACATCCAATCATGTTAACCCTAAGCTCGGACTTCTTTTAGGGTAAAATCGTCTTTTGAAATCTAAAGGCCTAACTCATAAAAAAAATAATTGTATAAGAGATCCGATCAAGACTTGGTTTCAAAAACAATATCTTATAGAATAATGTATCAAAGTAGTTGTTACAATCGCAAAATTTGAAATCAAGTCCTTAAAAATCTCAAGTGATACATGAAATCTTCTAAGTTTGATGGGCTCATTTTATGTCTCTTGTCCATTGAATGACCCACTTTGCGCATCTTTTAATTTTTGATACACTTTGTGTGTGTGTGTGTATTTGACATCTCACGCATCTTTTGCTTTTGGCATCATTGACCACCTTATTATTATTATTATTATTATTATTATTATTATTATTATTATTATTTTATAAGCTAGATTCTTTTCCAAAACTCTTAAATATTCTTAGTTGTGAGTATATCTTCTAGATATTAGAGAAGAAAAACTCACTCTCTAATAAATGGAAGAACAAACCACAAAACAGAGTCAAAAATCATATGAGAGATACATTGACAGGATAACAAGAAATGTTGAAGTAAAAAAAAACTTAAATTATTATAAATATAAGCTAGATTACTGTAACAAGGTAGAAAAAATCTCAATTGCAAAATCCAGTTGTTAATTTGAGATAGACTTTTGTTTAGAAAAGAAAATTTTACCACCAAAATAGGTTAGAGAAAGAGACACAATCAACAGTTTTTTACCCTTTAGCAGATTAAGAGATGTAAAACATTGACTACAAATTTTCAAAAAGATAAAAACAAGGCATAAGATATTAATTCAGCGATGATTTAGAAAAACAAAGTAAGGCATACGAAAAATAAAGTACCAAAAGCAAAGAAAATAATTACAAAAAAAACTAACAAAAGATAAAGCAAAGTAATCAGCAGATAACAGATAAAAAATTAGTAGAAATCAAGTTTATGCATTAATGTCAATCACACCCAATCTGGTCCTTAGAGTAATGAAAGTGTCGAAGGCCAGTGGTTTAGTAAATATGTCAGCCAGTTGATTCTCAGTCACCACATGGTGTAACTCAATGTCTCCCTTAGTCACATGGTCTCTAATAAAGTGATGCCTTATATCAATGTGCTTAGTCCTTGAATGTTAGATAGGATTCTTAGAAATACAGATGGCACTAATGTTGTCACAAAGAACTGAGATGGTGCCTACATGTAATCCTAAATCCAATACTTATTATTTTAACCAAAGGACTTGGGCCACACAACTTCCTAAAGCAATGTACTCGACTTTAGCAGTGGAAAGTGCAATAGAGTTTTGCTTTCTACTAAACCATGAGACTAAATACTGTCCTATGAATTGATAAGTTCTAGAAGTACTTTTTCTATCCACTTTACATCCTACAAAATTAGAATCAGAATATCCAATAATCTCAAAAGAAGTGTTATGCCTAGGGTACCAGATTTCTAAGTTTTGGGTCCCTAAAAGGTATCTAAGAATTATCTTAACTGCAGTCAGGTGGTATTCCTTAGGGTCAATTTGAAATATAGCACAAAGACAAACGCTAAACATTATATCAGGTCAGCTAACAGTCAGGTAAAGTAAAGATCTAATCATCCCTCTGTACTTCTTTTGATCAACAAACTTCCCACTTGAGTCCTTATCCAACTGAACACTGGAGGTCATATGAGTATTAATTGGCTTGGCTTGATCCATCTCATACTTCTTCAAGATATCCTTTATATATTTTGATTGATTTAGAAAGGTTCTATCATCTAATTGTCTTATGCTAAATCCCAAAAAGTATGATAACTCTCTCATCATACTCATCTCAAACTCTCTACTCATTGTTTTAGAAAATTTATCACATAGTCTCTTATCAGAAGATCCAAAAAGTATATCATCGACATAGATATGAACAATGAGTAAATTATCTCCTACTTTCCTCATAAAAAGGGTGGTGTCTACGCTCCCCTTAACAAACTCCCTTTTTAGTAAGAATGTGTTAAGCCTCTCATACCAAGCTCTGGGTGCCAGCTTTAATCCATATAATGACTTTTTTAATTTGAAAACATGATTTAGAAATTGAGAACTCTTAAAACCTTGGGTTTATTCTACAAACACATCCTTTTTTATTTCCCCATTTAAAAAGGCACTCTTAACATCCATTTGGAAAATCTTAAATCCCTTATAACAGGCAAAGGCTAATAGCACTCTAATGGCTTTAAATCTAGCTACAGGGGCAAAAGTCTCCTCAAAATATATCCCTTATATTTGGTTATACCTCTTAGGAACTAATCTTACCTTATTCCTAACCACCACTCTAGAATCATTCACCTTATTCTTAAAGACCCACTTGGTTCAAACAACACTTTGTCCCTTAGGTCTTTCAACAAGCTCCCAAACATCATTCCTAACAAATTGGTTCAACTCCTCCTGCATGGCTAAGATCAAAAACTCATCAGCAAGGGCTTGGTTTATGTGGGTGTGTTCAGTCATTGAGATAATGGCATAGTGGTTCACTTCCTTCCTAAGACCTTGTCTAGTCCTAACTCCATTAGAAGGATCTCCTAAGATCAGATCTTTAGGGTGACTCGAAGAGTATCTCCAATCTCTAGGCAAAGTGTGTGAAGGTTTAACCCTTTTCTCTAGATCTATATTTTTTACTCTTTGGGTAACCTCTCCAACTCTTTCAGTATTTTAGTGCTCTACCCTCTTCTCCAAATTTTCTACTCCAGTGGCAATCTTTCCATCATCATCATCCTCAACTCTAGGCTTTCTAGGATCAAATTCATTAAACACTACATGATTAGTCTCCTCCCTCACTAAAGTTCTCTTATTAAACACCCTAAAAGACTTCCCAACACTAGAATATCCTAAGAAGACTCCTTTATCAGATTTTGGGACAAATTTTCCTAAATGAGACTCCCATTGTTGTGAATGAAAACCTTACAACCAAAGATGAAGGTGGGATATATTAGGTGTCCTACCCTTATGGATCTCATAGAGTATCTTATCTAATTTGGCTCTAACATTCACCATATTCAACACATAACAAGCTGTGTTAACCGCTTCAGCCCAAAAGTATATTGAAAGTGAATACTCAGTAAGAATGGCTCTAGCAGCTTCCACTAAGGACTGATTCTTCCTTTCAACTACCCCATTATGCTGAGGGGTCCTAGGAGCTGAGAAGTTGTGGCTAATCCCCTTGTCCTCATGAAAATCTCTAAATATATATCTCATTTTCAAACACTCCCCCATGGTCACTATAGATGGTCAAGATCTCACAACCTAGTTTTTTTTTTAATCCAAGTGAGGAAGGATCTAAACTCATCAAAAGACTCATTTTTGTGTGACAGAAATCTAATCCAAGTAAACCTCGAGTAGTTATCGACAACCACAAAATCATAAACTTTTCCTCTCAAGCTGGTAGTGCTAATGGGTCCAAACAAAGCCATGTGAAGGACTTCTAAAGGTCTAGAGGTGCTAATGTCCTTAATGGAGTGAAAAGTGGAGTGGACTTGCTTTCCTAATTGGCAGGCATCACAAAGGTAGTCTTTTGAAAACTTAAGCTTGGGGATACCTCTAACTAGGTCTTTTTGGGTCACTTTCCTAAGGGTTTTCATACTGGCATGACATAATCTTCTATGCCACAACCATGAATCATCAACAGTAGTTTTTAAGCAAAATGAAACCGCACATTTAATGTTATTTAAATCGAGCATTTAAACATTGTTGATTCGCTTTCCATGTAAAATAGTGTTATTATTTAAGCTGATAATGCATGAATTGGCTAAAAATTTTATGATTAAGCCTTTATCGTAAAGCTGACTGATATTGAACAAGTTGTGTTTCAGTCCATCTACAAGCAAAATATTTTCAATCAAAAGGTTCTTGGAATTACTAATTATACCTAAGCCTACCACCTTCCTGGTGGTGTTGTCTCCAAGAGTCACCTTGCCTCATGTCCTGGTCTCTAGCAATATGAATTGATTGGCATCGCCAGTCATATGTCGAGAGCATCTACTATCTAGGTACCACATGCTCTCATGAGGCCTTTTATGAGAGCTTGCCTTAAAAATTATCAAATATTGGATTTAGGAACCCAAATATGTTTGGGTTTCTTATTATGGAAAGTAGAATGCAATGCATGCTGTGAATCATGTAACCTGGGTCTCCAGACTTAATGTGAACTATGGTGAATGGTGCAAGTGTGTGCTATATGTCCTAGCATGCCACATAGAAAACATCTAACTCCAGGAAAAGGATGCACTAATCTACTCCTATGGTGATGCTTCCTTTTAAAGTTTTGAAAAGCATGTAATGGTTTATTTTCAAAAACTTTGAGATTTATTAATTCTTTTTCTAACACAGCATGATATATTTTTAAAAATCATGTACACTGGTTAATTCAGTGTGCTTTTTGTTTAATGCATCAAATTCATCAAGTAAAGTCATGTGATTGATATCATTATATTAGGTTTTTTGAGTTTTTTATATGATGCATGCATGTCCTCACAAATTTCTAATAATTGATCATTAGTTGGTTCACATACCTTTTCTTGGTTACTTTGACCAAGATTATTGTCTACCATTAAGCACTAGTTTGGTGTCTCCTCTTCAAGTTCAGTCTCAAAGGAGTCTGAAACAGAATTCTCCCAGAATACCTTTTGGAATCTCATATTGTCCTTCTTGGACTTGGGTTTCTCCTCACCCTTTTCCTTGCTTGGGTGAGACTTGAGTGTAGGGCAATCAGCTTTAACATGTCCTGGCTTCCTGCATTCAAAACAAATTGTATCATTAGAATTCCTGAAATTTTTGTTGCTCTTACCTTTGTTCCACTTCTGATGATTATTGTGCTTCTTCCTTAGAAATCTCTTAAATTGCCTCGTGATTAAGGCAACATCATCGCTTTTAGACCTGGAGGAGTCAATGTCTGAGTAGTTTTCCTTAAGTGCCATTATTTTCTCCTTCTTCCTCTCGCCTATATCAAGATTTCTTTGGTTCACCCCTTGCTCATAAGCAATGAGTGAACCAAGTAAGTTATCGATCGAATAGGTATTTAAATCTTTAGATTCAAAAATTGCAGTGATTTTAGCATCAAAAGAGAAAGACAAACATCTTAAAATTTTGTTCACTTTTTTATAGTTAGTAAGTTCTCTTCCTAATGCATGCAATGAAGTAACAATATGAGTAAACCTAGTATACATTTTAGAAATTATTTTATTAGGTTTCATAAGAAAAAGTTCATAACCATGCAACAAAATATTCAAACGAGATTGCTTAACTTCTTTGGTTCCTTCATAAGTGATACACAATTTATCCCAAATCTCTTTACAAGTTGTGCAAGTTGAAACACGAATGTAATCTTCAAATTTTAAAGCAAAGAAAAAACAATTTAAAAATTTTGCATTAAGTTGAGCTAAATCCCTATCATTATGAGTTCATTCAGTAAAAGAAAGTGGAACAATAATGCCATTAAGTTTACCAGTTGGAGGTGTATAACCATCTTTAACAAGCATCCACATGCGATAATGAATTGAATGTAAGAATGTAGACATGTGAGTTTTCCAAAAATCAAAATGGATATTATCAACTAAAGGT
The DNA here is from genome assembly GCA_016618105.1 of Dendrobium huoshanense. Classification (NCBI taxonomy): domain Eukaryota; kingdom Viridiplantae; phylum Streptophyta; class Magnoliopsida; order Asparagales; family Orchidaceae; genus Dendrobium; species Dendrobium huoshanense. Next base: position 1,705,712 of record CM028344.1, on the reverse strand, counting down.
GGTCGGGTAATAGAATATTATAATTTTTGTTGTTAGCCATGGATCAAAATTCAAAAAAATTATAAACTTAGTATTTATGAATCCCGCTCTAATACCACTTGAAAGTTCGTTAGGAAAGTTAAGCCCTTATGATCTAGTCCCGAGGCTAACCAAGATGGGGGTGAATTGGTATTTTAAAAATTTTCTTAAGCAAAGAACAAAAGTAAAACCAAAACAATTCACCATATAGAGTAACGGATGCGGAAATTAAATGCAGAAATAAAACAAAGAAAGATCACACCAGATTTATAGTGGTTCGGTCAAACCTTGACTTACGTCCACTCCTCGGAGGCACCCTCCGAGTATTGCACTAACTAAGTGTGTCTCCTTTAGCTCCCATAGCTAGGCAAAGAAGCTTTTATAACATACTCTTTTTCACCAACCCCGGTGCGGCAGACAACCGACTCCTTTTGCTTCCTCCTGAAGTAGGCAGAGAACCCAGACCATTTTCTAAAGTGGATCTCCCAAGGATGAAGGATGAAGAATGGAGAAGAAGACTTGGAACCTTGCTTGGAGCAACCTTTGTGAACCCTCTCACAAACTCCCCATCACAAGTTCTTCTCTCTCTCTCATTCTCTCTCTCTCTCTCTCTCTCTCTCTCTCTCTCTCTCTCTCTCTCTCTCTCTCTCTCTCTCTCTCTCTCTCTCTCTCTCTCTCTCTCTCTCTCTCTCTCTCTCTCTCTTTCCCCCTCTTCCTAGGCTCTCTCAGGTTAAGACAGCATCACTCAAGTTATTCTCTAAGGTAGAGAAAGAGATCTTAAATAGAAGAGCTTCAGAATAGATCTTATTTCATATAAACCAACTTTATCGTCCAGGCCTATAGGGGTATCGGCTTGGCCGGTTAGCATAAATTTTGCTCAATCAACCTGGTCGGTTTGGGACGATTAGAGTAATTTTGGTCACATCGTCCAGGCCAATAAAATATTGTCCTGGCCAATTAGTACAAATCCGAGCCAAATTGTCCTAGACATCACTCTGAATTAATGTAGGCCGATGTCAATCATCCCACTACAGGAAAACACGCGAATACCGTCGGATTTTCCGGCGGAAAAGTCTAGACGGTAATAAACGGCGCCGTTTCCGGCGGATGTGTTTGACGTAAAGTTTGCGTCAACCTTTCCGGCGCAAAATACGCCGTAAATTCACCGACGAATGTTCCGCCAGAAAATCCGACGGTACAGGGATGCCTGAACCATTTCCGTCGCACGTTACGGCGGAACTGTTACGGCGTATGTTACCGGCGGAAATTGCGCCGGCTTATTTTAAACTCAACGAAATATAACCGACGGAGTAGACCTCGGAAATGATACCGACGTTACTAATGCAACTACCGGCGGAACGTCCTCCGGTAAAAGCCCTATTTCGCGAACCCGAACCCGTCTGGCCGTCATTTGTTTCCTTACATTCTCTCACTTCGACTGCTTCGCCCGTCGCCCTCCGTCGCCGTTCGTCGCTCGCCGTGGTTAGACATCGTCCTTGCTGATCCTGCGATCGGCCCGGCCGATGTGATCGTGTAATCAACCTTAATTGCTTTCCATAATTACCAGATTAATTTAGGCATAATTATGCTGTATCATCCCGGATAATAGGATATTGTCTTGGATGATGTCCTAAAATAAAGAATACCAAAATAGATCATGGCGGCATTCTTTCCTAAAATAGAGAACTCTAAGTTTAGATAGAAAAAATTCACTCAGGTGTGTGTGTGCAAGGTTACTTAGCATCAGGCATCATAAGGATTATATTTGACTCAAGAAAGGGAAAAAGTACATTACAGACTGACTTAGACCTAATTTACCCAATCTTGAGCTGATTCAACTTGTAGTCTCGATCCTGTGGTCCTGAAACGTTAGTAGGCAAGGCAGTCAAAGTAAAACATAAGTGTTTGCAATCATCAAAATTCTATTTCTAAAAAATAGATACGTAACAATATTAGCTTGAACTCACAAGGAAAATTACATTTCCTATGAATACTCTTGACTAGAGTTTTTAACGAGTGATAAAAAAGGAGAGATGTTAGATTTTCAAGTGAGATTGGATAAAATTTTGAGCACTTAAGGCTAAAGGATACGAAGTAGGAAGCAATTTGAGATTTTGAAATAATTTAGAAAAGCTCCAAGCTATCCTATATTGGGCTTTCAATTTTTTGAGAAGAGATACTCATGTTGGAGTTACTATTTTATTAAAAATTTGGGATTATATTTTTTATAGTGAGGACTAAAGATTTGAAGTTTCCATAGATTGTAAATCAAATTTAGGCACTATAGAATAGTAGCGAGAACCTATCTAATGCACTTTGAATATACATCAACTTGAATTAAAAAGCCAACTAGACCACCTAAGTACATTAAAATAATAAATATGGTATTATAAAAGGTAGGTAAACTATTATTTAAGTTTTTAAAATTTTGGAGCCGGCATCTAGAGAAATTTCTATGTGGCCCCTTTTCTTATGAGTAGTATGATTATACTTGATGCAATTAAATTTTTATTAACTTGTATCTATTTCTATTGAAATGCATGAAAATTGACCTTTTATGCATAAATGATATGTTGTGAAGTTTTTAAAAAAAATGCATAAATAATAAGTTTTTCCCTAAAGAGTATAACATCCTCTATATAGATCTGCACCCTATTTTTCCATGAACCATAGGCAGGGAGCTACCTAATATGGAGAGAAGAAATGTATGATGCATGAGAACTCCAAACATTCTTGGGTTTACTTCTTAGGAATGTTTATTTTTTAATGTGAGTCTAATTTTTTTATTTAGTTTCAAATAAGAAAAATTTTTTCCTTAAGAGACTAGCAAAATCTAGGCTAAAATAAAGCATGCAAGAAACAATCTTATAAAAGAAGGAGATTTCTAATGCATGAGTAATATAAAAAAAGTTGTAAACCCAAAAATTAAGCCAATTAATATAAATTAAAGGACATGTGGCAAATGCCACTTAATTACAAATCAAGGTCTGTAGAATATAAATGTGGTCGGGCTCCACCAGCAATAACCCTAATTTTTATCCTATAAAATGATGCAAGTTCTTTTTAGAGTAAAGCATCCCTTTTGTCTTTAAATTCCCTTAGCTTATTCCTTTGGCCTTCTCATATTCATCTATTTTTGGGTATCTAAATGGAATCAACTCTCCCTTTAAAGGATATTTCTTTCACCATTGGATTCCAAATCATTGAAGGAATGTTTTTTTTTAAAGAACTTTCACAACTCCTGAATCATATTACATATGAAAATTTAAAAGAAAATCTATACTCCTTGCATGTTAGCCAACAAAAGCAATCCATATAGAAAATCATCCATATAATGCCCTAACATAATAATCAGTTGCTCATTTTGAGAAAATCATCAACTTGACCATACTTTAATTTTTAGGGGGTTCAACAATAAAGTGCACCTCTAAAAAATTGGCTAACTCAAAATTTTATTCTATTACCATCCAGATTTTTTCTAACTTAGAAAACTCTAAACACCCATGACTAATAACATGAAAATCACTTCAAGGCATATGAAAATAAAGTGTCATAAAAATATGGCATTCATTCATTAATACCAGAAATCCATTTAATACTCAAGATAAAACTCATAAAAGAATAATGGCCTAACCTATAAATAAAGTTAGTTGTCCTAGAAAGAAACCTATAAAGTTTGAAAGGGGATTGTGTAGTTTGGATATTTCCTAAGCTTGATGTTGGTTTAATTTATCTAGTATTTAAATTTTATTTGTTCAAGACCAAGAGATATTTACTTTAAAACTTAAATCTTAATGTTTTGAGATTTATTATCAGGAAAAATTCTAACTGTTGAAGTTTATTAACATTTAAGTTTTTAACCTCTCTTATTACAATTAGTTATTGGATCCTTAAATCCTTAGAAATCTAATACACTTATATTCTCCAAATGGAATTTAACATAAGGTATGAAAGCTCCTGTTTACTGGAATTTTTTTTTTTATTTTTTAAGTTGAATAATAATTGTCTTTGTTTACACGAGAGCCATGAGGTTTATTTCACCCTCCTTGGGACTAACTTAATAGCCTCGTATGGCCGAATTACCAAGCAATCATCTCTTGATTTATATTTGATTTAGCTAATTAATTTAAATTAAATTAATAGAATAATTAATAATATATTGATTGATTATTTAAGCTGTGTGATAATTATCTTAGTTTATACCAGATCTATAAGGGTTATTTTATCCTCCCAGGGGCTAACTTAATAGCCTCATAGGCTTGGGTTACCAACAATCACCTTATTGTTTAATTAATTTTATTTCTCATTTAATTCATTTTGATTTGTGATTAACTTAATAACCTATTAAACAAATTGATATTGTATTATAATATTTACTCAATGATTTAAATTCATTAAGTTGATTTTTTTTTTTGATTTTAAAATTTTATTGAGCTTGTTGGATGATTAATTAATCTCCTACGATAGGTTTGAACTTGAGTTGACCTTTTGATTTTGTTGCAAATCTATTTTTCATGGCTTATGTTTTGATGATTGACAAACAATGCTTTTCTTGGATAGCTTGTTGCTTCTAACTTTTCAGGAATCGACGATCGGACAATCAAAAAGGAGCCAAGTTCAGGAATGCGTAGGTTTAGGGTTGAGTCAGTCTGTACTTTTGTTTTTTTACCTTTTGAGTCCTCTTGTAATAGTCAAAAAGACTGATACTTTGTAACCCTTCACACACACACTTGAGAGAATTAGAAATTCTGTTTTTACTCATATCGGCCAGGACGATATCTTTGATCGGCCTGGACGATCAGCTTAAAACAGAAAGTCTAATTAAGGATTCTTGATTAAGGCAGCCAACGTTAACCGATCGTCCTGGACGATATGTGTATCGGCCAGGACGATAAGCTCAAAACAGAAAGAAGTAGCCGCCATAGACAAGTATGGTATAGCATATCTTTAAATTATTGGCCAGGACGATCCTCGTATCGGCCTGGACGATATTAACAAATTATGCCATAATTGTTCAGGAAATCAAGGAAGTAATTAAGGATGATTGATACGATCATATCGTCCTGGACGATCGCAGGATCGGCCCGGACGATCTAGTCAAAAACCTTAAGTTACTTCAGGACGATCAATATCGGCCAGCCCATATTCAGGGCTATTGTCAGGACGATTTTCGTCTGATTTGAACTGATCGGCCAGGACGATCGTGAGATCGGCCTGGACGATCAAGCTAATTTTCAATCGTCCAATCTTGCATCCAGGGCTATGCTCTGGCCGATCTTCATTGATTTGTACTGATCGGCCAGGCCGATGTCCAGATCGGCCTGGACGATAAAGTCGGCAACTTGCAATTAATGAGCTCCTTTGAAGCTCTTCTATTTAAGAGCTCTTATTCAACATTTTTCAAGACCTTTGGCTGCTGCCTTGACCTGAGAAGACCTTGAGGAGAGAAAGAGAGAGAGAAGAGAGAGAGAGGATCTTGTGAGGGGGAGCTTGTGAGGGGTTTCACAAGGGTTGCTTCAAGGATCTCTCTGCGTCGTCTTCGTCTAGAGTTTCTCGTCCGTGGAAGGGTCGGTAGAGGTAAGGAGTTGTGCATTTGGTTCTGGTTCTCTGCCAGCTTCAGGAGGAAGCAAAAGGAGATAGGTTCTCTGCCTTGCCGGGGTGGCAAAAAGGAGATTCTTGTGAGGGTTTCTCCACCTAGCCGTGGGGGCTAAAGGAGAGTCACTTTTTGTTTAGTGCAATACTTGGAGGGTGCCTCCAAGGAGTGGACGTAGGTCGAGTCGACCGAACCACTATAAATCTCTGTGTTTCTTTTCTTGCTTCCGCACGTTTAATTCCGCATTATTTTCGTGGTGTGATTTGGTTTATGTGACTTTATTTCTTTGTTTAAAAACGAAGTTTTTAAAATACCAATTCACCCCCCCTCTTGGTTAGTTTGGGACTAAGTTCATAGGGCTTAACATCCCCATCGAACTTTCAAGTGGTATCAGAGCTTGTTTCGAAAATTAAAGTTTAAAAACTTTTTGAATTTGATCCATGACTAACTTTGGGAATCGCAACACTACGGAAGGGTATTCTATTACCCGACCTCCTCTGTTCGATAACCTACCTTTTGATTTCTGGAAAACTCGCATGTCAACTTTTTTACAATCTACTGATTATCGCATGTGGATGCTTATTCAAGAAGGTTATTCTCCACCTTCTCGTGAAATTAACGGTTTTAAAACTGAGGTTGCTTTTACCGAATGGACTTTTGATGAACGAGATTTAGCTCAATTGAATGCGAAATGTTTGAATTGCTTTTTCTGTGCTTTAAAATCTGAGGATTACATGCGTGTTTCAACTTGCAAAACTGGTAAAGAAATTTGGGATAAATTGTGCATTACTTATGAAGGCACTAATGAAGTTAAACAATCCTGTTTAAACATTCTCTTGCATGACTACGAACTTTTTTGTATGAAACCTCATGAATCAATTTCTGACATGTACACTAGGTTTACTCAGATTGCTACCTCATTGCATGCACTAGGAAAAGAACTCTCGAACTATGAAAAAGTTAACAAGATTTTGAGATGCTTGCCTTCATCCTATGATGCAAAAATTACTGCAATTACTGAATCTAAAGATTTAAACACCCATTCTATTGATAACTTGCTTGGCTCACTCATTGCTTACGAGCAAGGGGTGAATCAAAGAAATCTTGATGCAGGTGAGAAGAAAAAGGAGAAAACCATTGCATTGAAGGCACACAAATCGGATTCTGAATCTTCCGGGTTTGAAAGCGATGGAGTTGCCTTCATCACAAGGCAATTCAAAAGCTTTCTAAGGAAGAAACAAAAGCATCATCAAAGTTGGAGAAAAGGCAAGGATCATAAACATACTAAAGGATCTTCTGATGTTGTTTGTTTTGAATGCAGGAAACCGGGACATGTAAGAGCCGATTGTCCTACACTTCAAGATCATTCAAGCAAGGAAAAGGAAAAAGGTGAGGAAAAAGCTAAGTCTAGGAAGGAGAATAAGAAAATCCAAAGAGGCTTCTGGGCAGAATCAGGTACTGATTCCTCTGAGACTGAACCAGAGGAAGAAACTACAAACTTGTGTTTCATGGGAGAAAACCAAAGTGATGAGGAAGAGGTATGTAGACCAACCTATGATGAATTATTTGAAATTTGTGAAAAAATCCATGCATCATATAGGAAATTAAAGAAAACTCATGCTAGCCTAAAATTAGAACATTCAAATCTACAAAAAGAGCATGAAGTTTTTCTCAAAGATCATGCAACGATTGATTCAAATCACATGGCTCTCCTTGATGAATTTGATGAATTAAACAAAAAGCATTTGGAATTAGTTGATAAAAGCAATGCATTAAAAGCTTCACACACCTCACTTAATGATGATCTTAAGAAATCTAAAGAGATTGAGAAAAATTTGAGGATTGAGAATGATGCATTGAAAAGAACTAATTTGAGAATTCAAAATGATTTGGAAACATGTAAGAAAGCTAGGATGACACCAACTTTTAATCAAAGGCCAGAACCTAGGAAGAGGCATTTTTACTCAAATCATTTAAGAAAACCTTTTCCTGGAATCCAATGTTTTTCTTGTGGCATGGTAGGACACATCTCACACACTTGCACAGTTCACCGCAGTACACATTGGGTATGGAGACCTAAGATGCATAATTCAATACATACCACATCTGCATTGCACTCTACATTTCCTAAGAAGGAGCCCAAATCTGTTTGGGTTCCTAAAACTGACTGTTGTTGAGTCTTGCAGGAGTGCTCTCACCAAAGACCTCGTGGGAGCATAGGATAACTGAACATAAGGAGGCTTGCAGCTCAATTGCTAAAATCCGCTGTTTTATCACTTGCTTGATATCTTTTTTTTTTGTGACTTTTATTTTTAGTTTTTGTGTTCATTTTTTTTTTGTTGTCTTTAGTTTGCTTACGTTTTTGTTTTTTTTTTTTTTTTTTTTTTTACTTATCTTTTGGCATTCCATATGATGAAACTTCTCAAGCTTTTAAATATTGGAGTTTTTCTTTTGATAGGGTTTAGCTTTTCTAAATTGGTTAAAGAGAGTAAACTGGTGATGTTTTTCCCTCTTCTGACTTTGTTTAGTGGCATGATTTTTCTTTTATAAAACAAAAAGTCTAAACTCAGTTTAACCAATGACTTTTTAAGATATCTTTCTAATCTTGCTACATTAAATCATCTTATGCATAATAGTCAAAATTCTTTGATATCATTCAAACTTTTGAAATCTTACCATTGCAGTCATCACGTGATTTTGATTTTGTGTTGTGGATTGTTCTTCCCTATGTTAAAGAGAGAGCCCCTATTCTCTAATATTTGGAGGATATACTCACAACTAAGTTTTTTTTAAGGGTATATTAAAGAGTTATTAGCTTGCAAGAGATAAAAAGAGGCCAATGAAGCCAAATTGAAAAAGAAGACTATATACACAAAAGTGTATCAAAAATCAAAAGATGCTCAAAGAGCCAATAAAAGTAAAAAGAGGCATAAAATTAGCCCACTAAGTGCAAGCTATCATCTCTTTGGTAAAACTCTTAAAACTTAGAAAACTCATTGATTATGTGATACGTTCAAAGATTTGATTTCAAATTCCATGATTGCGAAAAACTATTTTGGTTTATTATATATAAGATATTTTAGTTGTTAACAAGTCTTGATTGATCTCTTAAATCCTCTTGTGTTATTCCATGTTAGGACTCTGTTGTTTTTAAAAGATTTTTTTGTACCCTGAAGAATGTCTGATCTAGGGTTAATGGAATCAGTTTTTCTACCTTCCTCTAATTGGATTTTGTTAAACCTCTTGATCTCCTAAAAACTTCAAAAATTTAAATTCAAGAAAAGAATTCTCATATGATGCCTTCATAAAACAAAAAAAATATAGAAAATTTAAAATCCAAAAATATTCGGTGTTTGTTTTATTTTTATTTTTTTTTTGTGTGTCTTTTACTGTCTTTTCTTTTGTTTTATTTTTGAGGGTCTTGATCATCACCATTCCCTTCTTGATTTCAATTTCAAGTCACATCGGCCTGGCCGATATTTATATCGTCCTGGCCGATAGGACAAATTCTTTCCAAAATCCATCTGCTGACCTTTTTCTGTGCTTAATGAAAATCATCGTCCTGGACGATACAGTATCGTCCTGGACGATTTGATCAAAACTCATGATGATAGTCCTGGCCGATAGTTTATTTGTCTGGCCGATGCATTCTATGTGCATTGTCCTGGCCGATACACTGGACCGTCCCGGACGATCCACGTGTCAGTACGTTTTTATCTTTAAATTCGGCCCCGGACGATCCATTATTGGACCATCGGCCGGGCCGATCCACTGTTCGTCCTGGACGATACACGTGGCAAGCATTTAAAACGTTTTAACTTCGGCCGGTACGATCAATTATTGTGCATCGTCCTGGACGATACACCTAATCGGCCCGGACGATCTGCTTTTTCAACGGTCGTCCGGACTGACTCCTCGGGCCGATAGCCTGTGTCTAATCGGCCTGGCCGATATCTGATCGGCCCGGACGATTGGACCGCCTTTTTGACCAATCGGCCTGTACGTAATAATTGACACATATCGGCCTGGACGATTCCGCGATCGGCCAGGACGATATTGACGATTCTTTAAATATAGGCCGATCCAGCCATGTTTTCTCACACCTCATCTTTTCTCCTTTGATTTTCTGCTTAAAGTTCTCTCATATGGCTGGTGGGAAGCGCGTCCGTCAGACCTCTGGAAGTTCCTCGAGGGCAAGGGTTGACCCTCGGTTCCGTGAAGCAGAAGATGAAGCTGCTTATCATCGCTATAGGGAATGTGGAATTACTGTCTCCAGGATTATCAATCCGACCCACATTTCCTACCCGGTAATGGATCTCTTCGCACACACTTCCCTCTGTTTCATTCTGTCCCTTGTTTTTCCTTTCAATTCTGAGTTCCTGTATATGTTGCTACCCAAGAGCAGCAACACTCTGAGGACATCGCCCGCTACGAGCATCACCGTGCTGAGGACTTAGCTCGTTTTGACAGTTTTCTCACTCACCAGCAGCAGCAGCATGACCAGGACATCGCCTGGTTCAACGCTCAGTTTACTACCCTTGCCAGTTACTTTCAGCAGCCACCTCCACCTCCTCCATCTGATGATCAGGATCCCTCGTTCTTTTAGTTTGTGCTTTATTATTTCTTGTCTTTTTGTAGTAGTCTTTCGTGATGTTTGTTGTTCTTTTTTACTGTTTTTGGACTCTCTTTTTGTGATGACAAAAAGAGGGAGTAGGATAGAATGTGGTAAGAAAAAGTTGATGTTGTAACCTTGTTTTTTAATGAATCTATTTTATTTTGATTTTCCTACTTGTGTTTTGTCATCATCAAAAAGGGGGAGATTGTTGCAAATCTATTTTTCATGGCTTATGTTTTGATGATTGACAAACAATGCTTTTCTTGGATAGCTTGTTGCTTCTAACTTTTCAGGAATCGACGATCGGACAATCAAAAAGGAGCCAAGTTCAGGAATGCGTAGGTTTAGGGTTGAGTCAGTCTGTACTTTTGTTTTTTTACCTTTTGAGTCCTCTTGTAATAGTCAAAAAGACTGATACTTTGTAACCCTTCACACACACACTTGAGAGAATTAGAAATTCTGTTTTTACTCATATCGGCCAGGACGATATCTTTGATCGGCCTGGACGATCAGCTTAAAACAGAAAGTCTAATTAAGGATTCTTGATTAAGGCAGCCAATGTTAACCGATCGTCCTGGACGATACGTGTATCGGCCAGGACGATAAGCTCAAAACAGAAAGAAGTAGCCGCCATAGACAAGTATGGTATAGCATATCTTTAAATTATCGGCCAGGACGATCCTCGTATCGGCCTGGATGATATTAACAAATTATGCCATAATTGTTCAGGAAATCAAGGAAGTAATTAAGGATGATTGATACGATCATATCGTCCTGGACGATCGCAGGATCGGCCCGGACGATCTAGTCAAAAACCTTAAGTTACTTCAGGACGATCAATATCGGCCAGCCCATATTCAGGGCTATTGTCAGGACGATTTTCGTCTAATTTGAACTGATTGGCCAGGACGATCGTGAGATCGGCCTGGACGATCAAGCTAATTTTCAATCGTCCAATCTTGCATCCAGGGCTATGCTCTGGCCGATCTTCATTGATTTGTACTGATCGGCCAGGCCGATGTCCAGATCGGCCTGGACGATAAAGTCGGCAACTTGCAATTAATGAGCTCCTTTGAAGCTCTTCTATTTAAGAGCTCTTGTTCAACGTTTTTCAAGACCTTTGGCTGCTGCCTTGACCTGAGAAGACCTTGAGGAGAGAAAGAGAGAGAGAAGAGAGAGAGAGGATCTTGTGAGGGGGAGCTTGTGAGGGGTTTCACAAGGGTTGCTTCAAGGATCTCTCTGCGTCGTCTTCGTCTAGAGTTTCTCGTCCGTGGAAGGGTTGGTAGAGGTAAGGAGTTGTGCATTTGGTTCTGGTTCTCTGCCAGCTTCAGGAGGAAGCAAAAGGAGATAGGTTCTCTGCCTTGCCGGGGTGGCAAAAAGGAGATTCTTGTGAGGGTTTCTCCACCTAGCCGTGGGGGCTAAAGGAGAGTCACTTTTTGTTTAGTGCAATACTTGGAGGGTGCCTCCAAGGAGTGGACGTAGGTCGAGTCGACCGAACCACTATAAATCTCTGTGTTTCTTTTCTTGCTTCCGCACGTTTAATTCCGCATTATTTTCGTGGTGTGATTTGGTTTATGTGACTTTATTTCTTTGTTTAAAAACGAAGTTTTTAAAATACCAATTCACCCCCCCTCTTGGTTAGTTTGGGACTAAGTTCATAGGGCTTAACATCCCCATCGAACTTTCAGATTTATTATAAATTATGGGAGTTTTATAAATTAATAAATATTAGATTTTATTTATGATTCAATGGAATTGAGTTTGAGTGAATTGGATTTTTTCTATAGTTAGTTGTGATTTTTCAAAATTCACCCATTTCAATAAAATATTTAACTACCGGTAACTAGGGATTTTTTTTATTTTGGTTATAAATTATCTACAAACTTCTTGAAATCTTCTCCAAATGTCATTAATGATTATTGTAGATGATTCTAGTTTTGGAAATTTATTTGAAGCTCCTTCGATGGCTGCTACCTAGAGGGAAACATCAGAGGACGTTCACTGAGCCAAAAGATGGCTGGCTAAGGTCATGGTAGGAAAGGTTTGTGTCACATAAAGAGGGGGCCACTAAGGGGTCTATTTGAACTTTTATAGCCACCATTTAGTGGGAGCTGATGTTAGAAGGGGTTTGGAAGGATCCTATGCCCAATGCATGAGTTAATTAGGTCTAGTGAAGGCCAATTAGACAATATGGCTCAAGATAGACATTCCTAGGCACTTTGAGGTAGCCTAACCCTTGACCCAAATAAACCCTATAGAGATAGTTGCTACTTTGTTCTTGATTGTTTATATTCTTACAACTTGTATGTTTTAAAATATTATTGCTTTGATTATTATTTCTCCTAACATATTTTGGAAGAATTATTTTGCTTGAGTGTACTAACATTTCAGAGAAATCATACTCCAGATTGTTGAAGACTTCAAATCAAGATCAGTTCAGATTTTATTGTAATTGAAGTCTGTATTCTTTATTTTATTGAGTCTAAGAGAGAGTGTTTGTAATTGAGTAATTGAGCACACACATCGAGAGAGTTTAAAATATATATATATATATATATATATATATATATTTAAAAAGCTAATTATATTGTACGATATCCATTCATATGGGATGATCTGATCAGTTATTTACCCTGACGAACAGGCAAACGAATAGAAATGAAAATTTTTCTAAGTATTAATTGTATTGTATGATCATATTTCATACATGCCTTCTAGAGTATGAAATAGATGGGTTCCTTTTTGCTCAAAAATATTTTTCCTAAGTATGGATCATACTATACGATCACAGTTCGTACATGCCTTCCATATGAAATGGATGGGTCCCTTTTCGCTTAAAAATATTTTTTCTAAGTATGGATCGTACTGTACAATCACAGTTTATACATGGCTTCCAAAGTACAAAATTGTGAGGTCCCCTTTCATCCCAACTCTTCATACCAATGAACTTGAAAATTTTCTTAACTGATCATACCGGACGATGTCGTCATCATACGTATGCCATAGAGGGTACAAAATTATAGGGTCCCTCTTCATCCCAAAGAAGATGAAAATTGTTCTAAATGTTCGTACCAGACGAACTTGGTTTATACCGGATGATTATTGTGTACGAAATAGTTTCATACCGATTCATAATAGATTCATATGAAATAGTTTTTGAACTGTTCATACATATGAAATCTGATCATATAGTATGTCTAAAATTGAAAATTCTAGTTTTCTGGACAATTTGCCTTTAGTATAAAAGGTCCACTAAAACTGACGTGAAAAAATCTTGTCTTCATGATTTTTTAAGGGCAATTGAAAGAGAGAGTGTTTGAGAGAGATTTCTTGCAAGTAGAGTGTAAAGGGTTCATAAGGTTACTCAAAGGTAAGAATCTCTTTATAATTTTGGTTATCATTCTTCCTCTTGTCTTTCTAGATTGCTCGTTAGAAGACCTTTGAAGAATATCCGGTACTCTGTCGATACTTTAGAGAGTGTGAAAGGATGATGGTTCTCTGTTGACACTTAGAGAGTATGAAAGGATGATGGTTCTCTGCCGACACTTTGAGGGTATGAACAGATAATGGTTCTCTACTGACACTTGGAGAGTGTGAACAAATGATGGTTCTCTGCCACACTGGGGATTGGTGGAATAGAGGTTTTGTAAAGGATTCTCCTCCTTATTGTGGGGGCAAAATGAGAGACACTTTGGTAATAGTGCAATACCTGAAGAGGGAGTCTTTAGGGAGTGGATGTATATCGTGTCTTACCAAACTATTATAAATCTTTGTGTCTTTTAAATTTTTGCATTTATTTACTACAAGTTATTTTTCTGTGGTTAAAAAGTTATTTTGAAAGGATGACAGTTCTCTGCCGACACTTGGAGGTTATAAACAAATAATGTTTCTCTACTGACACTTTGAGAGTGTGAATAAATGATGGTTCTCTGTCGCACTAGGGATTGGTGGAAAAGAGGTTTTGTAAAGGCTTCTTTTTCTTATTGTGGGGGCAAAAGGAGAGACACTTTGGTAATAGTGCAATACCTGAAGAGGGAGTCTTTAGGGAGTGGATGTATGTCTTGTTTGACCAAACCATTATAAATCTTTGTGTCATTTAAATTTTTGCATTTATTTACTACAAATTATTTTTTTGTGGTTTAAAAGTTATTTTGAAACTTTAATTAACTTGCTACGAGAATCAACAGTTTTAAAATTTTAAATCCAAGAGAAAATTTTTAAAATTACCAATTAACCCCCCCCCCCCCCCCCCTCCTTGTTGGGCTTGGGACAATATGTTAGGTTTAACAACCTATTCAAGAATCAACAAACCCAATGGCTAGGTTTACGAAGGTGGTTGCAATGGACTTGGGGCTATCCAATTAGAGTTAATTTGGCTTAATAGAACTAAGGTTGAAAATTGGCTTAATCCAAAGTGATTTTAGACACTTTGGGTTAGCCTAATTCCAAACCCAAGTGAACCTAAGGGATGGGCCACCCAGGGCAGGTGCATGGAGTCGTGGGAGCCCTTGTGCGTGCATTGGCTAAGTTCAAGTTAGCTTAGGCTAGAAGTTGGCTCAAGGAAAGCCTCTTTTGACCACCTGGGTTGATTCATGTGAGTAGCCCAAGGGTTAGATCCTCTATAGATGGATCTGATGGACCTAATTGGCCATCCTAATGGTTTAATTGGTTTGATAATACTTAGAGCATTGGATTTGGATTGGATTTAAGTGTAGGGTTAATTGGTCAAATTAGGTTGACTTGGTCAACTAGATTTAACCAAGGATATGGGTTAAGTTTATTAAATTCAAAATGATAATTTGGATCCAATGGAGATTGTCCAATATTAAAGTTCAATGTAAGATGTTAAGCATAAGTAAATTGTCCCTAGGTACACCAAGAGGGGGGTGAATTGGTAGTTTTAAAAAATAATTTCTAACTTTAAAACACAACACTTATATTTTTAATTTTTTTAGCAATTAAAAAGAAAGCAATACTTTCACCTGATGTAGAAGCTACTAAACTAATCAAAGGTTATAATAAGATAATGATAGTATAATAAACATAATAAAATATTAATCATAGATTTTCAACAAGTAATTGTCATAAAAATAAAACACAAAAAGTAAAGTGCATAAAAATGAAAATAAGGATCACCACACCATAATTTTATAGTAGTTCATTCAAACAATGACTACGTCCACTCCTCAGAATCCTCTTTCAGTATTGTACTAAATCTTTAGTGTCTCTTCTTTAGCCCCCATAGCTAGCTGAAGATGCCGTAACAACCTTTCACCAACGTGGTGTGGTAGAGAACCTTGACTTCTTTTTCACCTCCTGGAAAAGGTAGAGATCCTTCATTCCTTTTTCACCCTCAAGGTGAAGGCAGAGATCCTCAATGGTCTTCGGACTGATGATCGTCCTCCCATATCCACCCAAGAAACCTAGAAAGATACTTAAAGGAAATAAGGCTAAAGCTTGCTTAGAGCAACCCTGTAAAACACCTCACACTCCTCTCTCTCACATAGCTTCCCCCTTTCTTCTTCCTAAAGCTCTCCAAAATCTCTTCTTCAAGCTCTCTCTCCAAAAAACTTAAACAGCCAAAGAGTTGAAATAAGTCGAATGAGAGAGCTTAAATATAAAATTTCACAAAAGCTATGAGCTTCAATTTTGTTGATACAATTCATACAGTATGATATTATATTATATAATACGATTAGTTTAAATAAGATTGTTATTATTGTATGAAGAATAAAGCATTTTACAATCAGTTCAATAAATTGAGCTCATCGTGTAGTATGATTTGAGCTTCATCTAGTATGATTAGTTCAAACGACTTCGATTATCATCTCATATACTTTTTGATGAATAAATATAGTCTCATGCAAAGATCGAATCATACAATATGATTTGTCCCAATCATCCTATTAATTTTGATCGGATCAATTAATCCAAAATCATTTCTTAATTATAGGATTAATTTAAGCAATATTTGATTATATCATATAGTACAATTACTAAAAAATTTAAATTTTAAAATATTGCCTAAATTATGATTGGAGGCTGAGATCTTGATTTCAACTTATCATCCCACATGATCGAGATCATTTAGTATGATAAGTTCAAAAAGCTTTAATTATATAATTAGCCATTTTAATGATTATCTAAATAGTTGGTCATCCAATATGATATATATCATACATTATGATTAGTTCATAAAGTTACACTTCTAATTTTCTCTCTATCTCACTCCCTTGAGTGTGTGTGAGCATGATCAACAAGTTTAGAATCCATAAAATATATGACTTAATTCAAGAAATGTAGAAATAAATAAAAATAAAAAATACATACTCTTTAAGACATTTAATCCTATTCTACCAAGTTTTGAGTTGATCAATTTGTATAGTGTACGATGGACCTGAAATATTAGTACACAAGAAACAAACATGCAATAATAACATTAATAGGAGATAGCATAATAGAGAATTTAATAATATTTGTTATAATCAAAATCACAAATCCTGGGTCCAAAATAATCTCCCACTTTTTTATGATGGCAAACATTATTAGTAATAATTTCAAATTTATTTTTGCTATATCCTAAGCTCTCCCTTCCTAGTTGAGTTTTTTATGATGGTTTTTTTTTTCTTTTAAGAAATAATGAAAAGAACAAAAAACATGAATAGGAAATAAAAACAAAATAGTGCACTAAATATAATAAAGTATATTACAACCTACTAACAATAATCTACTCCCCCTTTTGACATCACTAAAAAGGAGCAACGACTAAGCATAAAATTAAAAATAAACACACATATCACAATGAAAAAAAATAAAGACAAACATTAAAAATAAGACAAACTAAAAATAAGAAAGGTCCCTGATCAAGTGGTGGTGGTGGTGGTGGTGGTTGAAATATTGATGAATAGAGGCAAGATGCTCACCAAACCAAGCCATATTAGACTAATGTTATTGGTGTTACTCTGTAACATAAGTGTCAGCATGAGTCTCCCACTGATGAAATCCTTGAAGTAGCGCCTTATACTGAGAAGGATGGTGTACAAGTGATGGTGTTGGAGCTAGTGCTAGTGTTAAACCTCCCTCTGCCTCTCTGCCTCAGGGTCAACATAGTGAACATTCAACGACAAGCACTATGAAGAAGATGGTCTGGTGGTGCAGGGAATAGAAAATGTAATTTGGATTCAAATACAAAGGCAATGAGGTGACCAAAGATAAGATTTAACATTCTTTTTATTTCTAATATCTCGAATACAAGTAAAATTTTTAAGGTATTGAATAATTAAATTAGCTGTGATAAAATCAATTTTCTCCATTATAAAATAGGTAGTGAGGGATAGAAGGGGTGTGATATGGATTCGATCCCCAGCTTTTAGATCGGCTATATGCTAAAATTTTTAAGGTATTGGATAATTGTGAAGTATATGTTGAATAATACAGGCGTCTTAAACTAAAGTATTAACATGAGAAATATGGTAATTTAGAAATGACTCCCTAAGGGTGGTGTTGACGGGGATCTAATTATTGTCAGGGAGAAAGGATAAGGAATAGATCTTTTACACCCATGGTAGATAGGTATAAGATTTTAATAAAGTCTTGATAGGTAATTTCTATAGGGCTTATACTGACATAGGATTGAGAGGCACTGCCCTCATTACTAACTCAAAGGCTAACAAAAATTTTAAATAAGGACCGCAAAATTGAAAGGGAATGGAAGAGTGAGAATGAATTGCATGGTGGTGCAAGCGAATAGATTAAGTTCCTAGAACTTCAGAACTTCCTTATTTAAGAGTTTTGAAGGGGTAATCCTAGCAGCCTTGTAATAATGATAAGCCTCTTTATCAACTACTTTTGGGAAGCAGGGATCAATAAGGCATCAGGAAGAACTTCCTAAAAAAGCAGTTGAGCACTTTTTGTCAGTCATTGCATGGATTATGAGCTTATAGAGGAAGGAAGAAGGATTGAAAGGATTTGAGTGAAGAAAAACCTTATGTTTCCTCCCTTTAAATTGAAATCAAACAAATTATATAATAAAATATAGTATCATACTGTATGATTCAATGAATTAAATTTGTCTAGTCCGATCAGTTAAAAAACTTGGCCTTATCATACAGTATGACCGAAGGTGCCAACTTTGATAATCATTGACTGGATATATCGTATGATACTAATAGGTGTTCGTATAGTATCATATAATATTTAACATTGTACTGGCCTAATTCAATTTTCCCAATCATGAGTGCCACGTGAATCGTATAGTATGAATTAGGTGTTTGTACGGTATGACCATAAATAATTAATCAATCAGAATAGTTGGATGCGTTATGAAAAGTTATTTTATATCTTTTGAAGATCGTATAATGCAATGTGTGATTGTACAGTATGTTGTGATCAATTTTGATTTTGTGTGTGATGATCAAGAAAACTTAATGAAATGAAAAGAAAAATTCACACACAAAAAAAAGACAAATAAAAAGTACAATTCATGAATGATCACAAAACAAATTACAAAAAAGCATATAAAATATTTAAGTGCTCAATTTCTAATATATCCTGATTCAATTATGAATGTCTATATCAACTAATCTATTATTCAAGATGCTAGAGGTTTCAAATGTAAGGGGTCTTGTAAAGATATATGTCAATTAATTTTCTATAGCTATATAAATTAACTCAAATGTAAGGGGTCTTGTAAAGATATATGTCAATTAATTTTCTATAGCTATATAAATTAACTCTATATCCCCCTTAGTTACGTGATCTATAATAAAATGGTGTCTAATGTCTATATATTTAGTCCTTGAGTGTTGGATTTGATTTTTTGAAATATAGATTGCACTAGTGTTATCGCACATGATTGTAATAGTCACAACAGGAAGTCCAAGGTCAAGGATTTCTTGTTTAAGCCATAAGACTTGAGCAACATAGCTTCCTATAGCTATGCATTATTTTTCAACGGTAGATAGGGTAAAAAGTTTTATTTTCTATTGAACCAGAAGCCTAAAAATTGTCCTATTAATTTATATGTTCCAGAAGTAATTTTCCTATCAACTCTACATCCTGTAAAGTATAAATCAAAATATCCTATGATTTTGAAATATGAACTATGATTAGGATACTAGATTCCAAGGTTTTTGATGCCTAGAAGATATCTAAGAATTCTCTTAATAGCACTTATATGAGATTCTTTAGGATCATCCTAAAATCTAGCACAGAGATAAACACTAAATATGAAAGAAAGTTTATTGGCATCCAAATAAAGAAGTGATCAAATTATCCCTCTATATTTCTTCAAGTTAATTTATTTTTTATTTGGATCCACATCTATTTTAACATTGGAGCTCATGGAACTATTGATTTCCTTAACATTATCCATCTCATACTTCATAAGGATATCTTTGATATATTTTAATTGATTAGGGAAGGTTCCATAATACCTTTGCTTCATATTAAATCCAAAGAAATAGGTAAGCTCCCCCCATCATACTCATCTCAAACTCCTTACTCATTATTTTTAAAAATTCATCATAGATATTCTTATTTGTTGTTCCAAAAAGTATATCATCAACATAAATTTGAATAATGAGTAGATCTTCTTCTTCTTCTTCTTTATTTAGGACTAGGGTGGATTCTACACTCCAGTTAAGAAAAGCTCTATATATGAATAATGTGCTCAGCCTTTCATACCAAGCTCTAAGTGCTAGCTTCAATCCATATAACGCCTTCTTTAATTTGAATACATGATTGGAAAATTTTAGTTATCCAAACTTGGGGGTTTCACCATAGATCCATCTTCTTTAATTACCCCATTTCGGAAGCACTTTTAACATCCATCTGATATAACTTGAATCCTCTAAAGTAAGCAAATGATAATAGCACTCTAATGTCTTATAGTCTATCTAAAGGGGAAAAGGTCTCTTCAAAGTTAATTCCTTCCACCTTATTATGCCCCTTAGATACTAATTTAGCGTTATTTCTAACCACTATACTAGAGTCATTCATTTTATTCTTAAAATCCCATTTAGTTCCTACAACATTCTAGTCTTTAGGTCTACTAACTAACTCCTAAACATCATTCCTAAAACATTATTTTAATTCTTCTTGCATGGATAGGATCCATAATTCATCAGATAAAGCTTGATCTATGTTTAAGAATTCCACCATAGAGATAAAAGAAGAGTGGTTAAACTCGTTTCTAAGCCCATGCCTAGTTCTTACTCCTTCTAAAGGATCTTATAAGTTGAGCTCCTTAGGATGACTAGATGAATATCTCTAATCTCTAGGCAATGGGTCCTAAGGCTATACTCTATTTTTTAGGTAAATAAAATTTACACCTTTGGTGACCTAAACCACTTCTTCTAACCTAGGACCAGATTCATCAAATACTACATGGGTGTTCTCCTCTACCACTAATTTCCTCTTATTAAAACCTCTATTGGGTTTACCTATAGTTGAATATTATAGGAAAACTACTTCATCATATTTAGGAACAATTTTTTTCTAATGGAGATTTTTCATTCTTTTAAATGAAAACCTTATATTTAAAGACATAAAGGTGAGAGAGATTGGGTTTCCTTTCTTTGAGTAACTCATAGGGTGTCTTATTGAGTTTGGATCTAACATTAACTCTATTGAGAGCATAACAAGAAATATTCACTACTTCTGCCTAGAAATACTTATGAAGTGAATACTCAGCTAGCATGACTCTAGTAGCTTCTACAAAGGTTTGATTCATCCTTTCAACTACCCCATTTTTTTGAGTGGTTCTATGAGCTAAAAAGTTGTGTTCTATACCTAGCTCCTTATAGAATGATTCAAACTTATCATTTTTTTAATTTCCCACCATGATCACTATGGATACTTATGATTTCATAAGCTTTTTTTTTTTTTTTTTTTGCATTCATATGGAAAATGTCTTAAATTCATTGAATAATTCATTCTAATATGATAGAAATCAATTCTAAGTAAATCTTGAGTTTTCATAAATAATCACATACCCATATATTTTCCCACCTAAGTTAGCAGTGCTAACAAGTCCAAATAAATCCCTGTCAAAGATATCTAAGAGTCTATAGGTGGTGATATCCTTAATTGAGTGAAAGGAAGTTTTGATTTGCTTTTCTAATTGATAGGCCTTACAAAAGTGGTCATTGGAGAATTATAGTTTTGGTATGCCTCTAATTAGGTTCTTTTGGGTTATTTGTCTAAGGGTATTCATGCTTGTATGACATAGTCCCATATGTCATAGCCATGATTCATTTGTAATTATTTTTAAGCAAAGAGAATTAGTAAATTCAATACCATTCAAATCAAGAATATAAATAATATTAATCCTTTTTTCCTTCTAAAATAGTATTTCCATTTAAACTAAACACACAATTAGTAGATAAAAATTTAATATGAAAGCCTTTTCACATAACTGACTTATGCTAAGCAAGTAATGTTTCAAGCATATACTAGTAAGACATTTTCAATAAAAAAAATTCTTAGAATTACCAATCATACATGAACCTACCACATTCATAGTTTTATTCTCCCCAAGTGTGACTTTGCCTCCTTCCCTAGTTTCCAGCATGATGAATTGCTTGATGTCTCTAGTCATGTGCCTTAAGCATCCGTTGTCCAAATATTACATACTCTCACTAGGCTTTTTATGAGAGCACTCCTACAAGGTCAATCTAACATTAGAATTGGGAATCTAAGTGAGTTTGGATTTCATCTTATGCTTTGATGAATGACTTGCATGCATGTTATGTTATGGTGCACGTGATTTGGGTCTCCACACTAGAAGTCTCTTATGATGTATTGTGCAAGTGCGGGCTATATGACCTAGCAAGCCACAATAATGACATCTAGCCCTAGGGAACATATTTACTAATTTATGTTTGGAGTTATGCCTCTTCTTAGGGGTATATAAAGCATGCATTGATGTGCGGTTATACCATTGTATCAATATTGGTGGTGTTCTATTTTGTTGTACTGCTTAAACTTTTATTTTTAAAATAGATTTGCACTTTCAAAATTTGGCACTTCCAACTTTAATGCAAGCTTATTAGTATATAATTCTAATGCACATGTTTTTAATTATTTGTATAAGTTCTCTATTTAAAGAATCTTTGACTTCAAAGATTCATATTTATTGGTTAAATCAATATGCTTCTTGTTTAATGCTTCAAACTCATCAAGTAAAAATATGTTATTACTCTCCAAATAAGAATGCTCATCTATTAAAAAAGTATGTGAAAGTTCAATAAGGATGTTAAGCCAAAGTGACCTTATCCTTAGAAACACCAAGAGGGGGGTGAATTCGTCAATTTAAAAAACTAATTGTTAATTCAAGAACAAAGAAGATATTTTTGGATTTTTTAATATTTTGAAAATAAATAACAATTATCACTTAATGTGAATGCAAAAGAATTTAGTAAAATATCAAAATAATCATGATGATATTTTAATCAAAAGATTGAAATATTAAGTAAAATTTTCACCAAGTAGTTATAATGGAATTAAAATACAAAAGAGTAAAAGTTCAAGAATAAAAAATCAAAACAAGCACACCAAATATTTATCGTGATTTGATTAAAAAATTACCGACAGCTACTCCCGGAGTTCTCTCCTAGTATTGCACTATCATTCTAGTGTCTCTCCCTTTTCCCCCATAGTAAGGAAAAGAAGTCCTTACATAAATCACTTCCATCAAACCTAGTACTGGAGAGAGAGAAAAAAGCTTTGTCACCCTACTTGTGATGGCAGTGGACCTTCAATCATTTTTCTCCCTCCTATAAAAGGAATAAAACCTCAAAATCCTTTCTCACCTTCCTAGTGATGGTAAAGAACCATGATCTTTTTTTCCCACAGTCCTGGTGATGGTAGAGCAACATGAACTCATTTCTCATCTTCCTGGTGATGCTAGAGTACCACATCCTTGAGCTAAAGAATTTCTTCATAGAGCCACCCAAGAAACCTCAATAGACACTTGGAAGAATAAGGCAAAACACTTGCTTGAAGTAATAGTATAAATCCCTCACACCACTTATCCCTCAAACATATGCTCTCCCTCTTCTTCCCAAATCTTTCACAAATCTTTTACTCAAAGCTCCCTCTCAAAACACTTAGCATTCAAAGCCTTGAAATAAGTCCTATAAGAAAGATTAAATATTAGGCCTCACAAGATTCCGTAAATTCAATTCTACGGACTCCCATCATACAGTACGATCATGGATCATCCAGCATGATTAGTTCAAAGTACTCCTATTAGTACTGTAAAAAGGGCCAGTAGATGTAGGATCAGTTCAAAGATTTGAGCTAATCATCCAAGATGATTTAGATAATCATCTAGTACAATTAGTTCAAATGATCTGGATTATCATCTCGTATGATTGATGATGATAAAATATTATCCCATACAGGAATCGGGTCGTATATTATTATTAGTATAATCATCTTGTATGATATGTCTAGATCAATTAAATCAAAATTGACCACTAATCACATGATTAATTAAGAAAAGATTTAATTACATTGTACATTATGATACCTATTATATGAAATTTTTTTAAGGTTGTTAAACCTTTATGAACTAGCTCGAGGCTAACCAAGAAGGGGTGAATTAATTATTTTTAAAAATTTCTTTAATGAAAAAAGGAAATCATTTTTAAATATTTTTGAATATTTTAAAACAAATGATTTATGCAGTAGCAACACTAATTTCTCAATATCAAAAATTAGTGATTTTGACCACATAACAAATCATTGAAGAATACTAAAAATAAATGTGCAAAAGTAAATAAAAAGAATACACCATATTTATAGTGGTTCGGTCAACTTTACCTATGTCCACTCTCTATAAACCTTCGTTCAAGGTATTGCACTAATAATAGTGTCTCTTCTTTTGGCCCCATAGTAAGGCCAAGAAGCCCTTACAAATCGTTCCATCGACTTAATGAGGTAGAGTACCTTGAATCCTTTTACTCCATTTAGGAGTAGGAAGAGAACCTAAACATCCTTTTACTCCCTCCTGGAGTAGGGAGAGAACCTTAGAATCCTTTTACTCCCATTTAGAGTAGGCAAAGAACATTTGATATGATGCATATGAAGATCTCCCTAGAGCCACCAAGGAACTAAAGAAGAAGCTTGATGAGGATGATGAATTCCTTACACGGGCCTCATAACTCCCCCACACAAGGATCTCTCTCTAAAAGCTCTCCTCTCTTCCTTCTCTAAGCTCTCTCTCAGGTCATCCGAATAGCAAAAGATTATCTCAAGGATAATAGGAGAGCTTAAATAGAGAACCTCCAAAAGAAACCCTAATTTTAAATTCTACACTTATAATAATTTAGTATGATCTATGATCATCCTTTATGATTAGTTCAAAAAATCCCTTTCAGCCAGTACGAATAGTACTATCATGTATGATTAGTTCAAGTGTAATAAATGGATCATCCTAGATGATTAGAATATCATCTTGAATGATTAGTATAAAACTATTGAACTTCATTTAGTATGATACCCAACAATGCCTTATCATCCCATGCACTTCTCTGTCATCCAATACGAAAGGGGTCAATCGTCCAAGAAGATTAGTTGAAAATTATGGTATTCATCTAGTACGATAGGTGGCGATCACTTAGCATCCATGCTTGCTCTCTATCATCCAGGATGAACATCACTGATCACAATGTATAATGAGATTGAATTAAGTTTTATTATAATTATTTCCCTAATCAAAGGATTAATTTAGTCATGACTCTCATATATCATCCAAGATGATGTAGTTCATCCTGTATGATATGACAAAATTTGAAAATTAAAATAATGTTTAAATTGTAATTGGCAGCTATTTCCCATAATCTAAACGTATCATCCTGTATGATAGGGATCATATAATATGATTAGTTTAATCACTCTTAATTAACTAGATGCCCTTATTTGGGTTTTTTATTTTTAATTAATCATCTAGTATGATTAATAATTAACATGTATGATTAGGTCAATAATAAGAAAAAAATCTCTGACTCACCAACATATTCCCTTGAGTGTGTGTGTTGGGGTCCACCAGATACATGACTTGACTTAAGAAAGATAAAAAGTACATTAAAATTGAAATTATAGACAAACTGAACCCTACTTTACTCGATCTTGAGCTGATTTGTATAGTAAGTGAACTTCTGTACCTGAAAGGTTAGTAAGTAGGGGAAAAAATAGATATGCAATAATAGTAATAGAAAATAAATAATAATATTTGTTATCATCATAATTATAGTACTTGGGCTAAGATTTATAACAACTTCTCATTTTTTTATGATGGTAAACATTGTTGTTCTTTTTTTTTTTCTTTTTTTTATTTTGCTATTCCAACACTCCCCTTAATAAGTTAATCTTTAAAAACAAATATCATAAGTGATTTTTTTAAAGAAAATATAAAACACTAAACAAGAATACTAAGTCAAAAACAAACTGAACACTAAATAGGAAATAAACTTCATTAAAATAGAATATGCATGTAATTAATAACAAGCTACTAGTCCGCCTTTTGACATCATAAAAAGAAGGAAATAACTAAAAAGAAAATGACATACATAAAATATATCATAGAAGTAAAGAACAATACACACATAGGAATAACAAAAAAAAAATAAAAAATAAAAAATAAACGAGCTAGAAAAAAAACCACCCTGATCACGTAGTGGAGGTGGTGCTGGTGGATGAAAGAAATTATGAATGGAAGAAAGCTATGCCTTGAATCAGGCCATATTGTGATCATGTTGTTACTGCTACTGGGCTATGTAGGCATCAAAGTGAGCTACATCTTGGGTATGCTACTGCTCCTGCATGGTTATGTAGTAGTAAAATGTAGCCTCCCACTGGTAAAACCTCAACCAGCTAATATAGCTAGGATTGCTGGTGGATAGGGACAAGTGGTAGAGTAGGTGTTGGACCTTCCTTATGTTCTTCTACTTTTTGGCAGCAAGCCTGATAATGAGAGGAAATTTGAATGACATGGAAGGAGGAATCATAATATAAGACTAGGAAATTGTCCAATGGTGTAGGAAATTAGAAGTTATATTTGGATTCTATGACAAAAGCTATGATATGTCTTAAGGCTAAATTGGATATTCTCTTAGATTTGAGATCTCTAATAGAGATCAAATTTGAAAGATAATTAATTACAAAATCAATTGTGTTAAATTCTATTTGAGTCATTATGAAGTAAGTTGCAAGAGAAACAATAGGGGCAATGTTGAGTCAATCACCAGTTTTATGAATGATAGAATTTCTAAGTATGTGTTGGATGATGCGAGCATCTTGAACTAGAGTGCTAACCTAGGCAATGTGGAAGTTACTATTGGATTCCCTAAGGATAGCGTTCACAGTAGTCCAATCAAACTCATGATTTGAATGTTAAAGTATGATTTTTTTATCAATAGTGGACTTGTGGAGAAAATCATGAAAGTCTCGGTAGGTAATTTCTACTGGACACCTACTAACAAAGGATTGGAGGGCATTACCCTCAATATTGATATGAAGGCTTGCAAAAAATTCAAAATGTTGTTTAGAATAGAAGGGATAAGCAAGAGTAAGAATGAATGTTAGAGTGATATGAGTGAAAAGAGGTAGTACTTGAAAGTGAAGGTCCTCCTGTTTGATTATTTTAGAGCGAGTGATTTTGGCATCATTATATTTATTGTAGGCATCTTTATCAACTACCTCAGCAAATCTTGGATCAACTTATCACCAGGAAGAACTTCCAATAATTTTTTGAGACTGCTTGCTTCTATCCATTGCAAAGATTTAGATTTTGAGTGAGGGGGAAGAAATATTAGAGTGATTGGAGTGAAGAAGAAGGTTGAATTCAGCTTATTTATATAAAATAATCCAGATTATATAGGTTGACTGGGAGATCATCCAGGAAGATCAGGTGCAATCAATTTTTCTAGGCGATCAATAAGAATAGTTGGTCATATAATCCAGGATGATAGGATAACGTTTGAGATCATTAGACATAGACTAAATGTTTCAAGGAGTTAGCTTGTATGATTATTGACTAATTACATCATACATAATAAACATGTGAATCATTCAAGATAATGTGTCATTATGAATTATACAACCACATTAAAATTGTCCAACTGTTTCAGCCACATGGATCATACAGGATGAAAAAAAATCATCTAGTATAATCACCAAATTTATTATTGGATTTGCAGTGATGGGAATTTATGTTAAGATCATAGAGTATAATGTGTATTATCTTCAATGATTTAAGCAAAAATTAAAAAATTTAGGAGATGGAATGTGATGATTAGGAGGGTTTCAAACACAAAAAGGAAAATACCAAAAATATAAAATAAAACAAAAATAAGCCAAAACTAGTCATAAATCAAAATCAAAATTAAAACCTTATTTTTTAATTGTTCAACTTCAGTAAATGATAAATTCCCTTTTATGTAGGTTAAAAATTAGTAAGAAATAAATTGACAATATTGAAATTTAGAAATTGTAGAAAATTGATCTTGTTAACCTTAGCTCGGACTCCTTGTATATCAAAATTCTTTTTAAATAAAAATCTAATCCAAAAAAGAAATTAGATAGGAAAAGTGATCTTTCTGAGTTTCATTTCAAATAAAAAAATCTCATAGAATAATATTGTAGAGTAATCAACCAGAAATCAAGATTTTTAAAATTCAGGTGTTTAAAGATATCAAGTGGCACATGGATTCTTCTAAGATTTAATGATTTGAAAGAGAACGAAGCTTATTTCTTTGTGGACTTATTTTGTACCTCTTTTTCAATTATTTGGCGCACTTTAAGCATCTTTATATTTTTATACATTTTATGTGTCTTGCAATTATTTGGAGATTATTGTGCATCTTATTAGCTTTGGGCTCATTTTGTGGCTCTTGTCATTTTTGCGAGCTTGATTCCTTTCTAAACCTTTAAAGACTCTCAGTTGTAAGATTATCTTCTAGATGTAATATAATAAAAACTCACTCTATAATATAATGAAGAGTAAATCACCAAATAGAATCATATCCATATGATAAATAAAATAACCTGATTAAGAAAATTTGACAGTGATTTAATGAATTGGAACATTATTCATATGATATATATTACTATAGGAAGACTAAATAAATTTATATTTCAAAGTCTAATTTTTTATTTGAAATAGATTTTGATTCAAAAGAAATTAACCCACTAAGGGAGTTAGAGGAAGAGAGACAATCATTGACATTTATTCCTTTAACTGATTTATGGAAGACAATCACTGCTTACTAATTTCTAAATCCAAATACAAGACAAAAATATCATTTAAGAATTCAATATCAGAAGTGAGTGTTGATCTCATTCTTTAAAAATACTGAAGGAAAAAGAGCATAAACATAAAAAATATAAAATAAAAATACATAAATAGAAATAAACACAAATAAAACAAAAATAAAACATCAGAAATATAAAACAACAATTTCAAGCATTAATATCTATTACACCTAATTTGGTTATTAAGATGCTGAAAGTTTTAAAGGCTATTGATTTTGTAAAGATATCAGCAAGTTGATTGTCAGTGGATACATTATGTAGTTCTATGTTTCCTTTGGTAACATGGTCCCTAATGAAGTGGCGTCTTATATCAATATGTTTGGACCTGGAGCGTTGGATTGGATTCTTTAAAATATAGATGATATTAGTGTTATCACTTAGGATTGAAATTGTTCATATAGGTAATCTTAAATCCAAAATTTATTACTTTAACTTAAGTACTTAGGCCACATAACTCCCTAAGACTATGTACTCCGCTTCAGTAGTGGATAGGGAAACTGAGTTCTATTTTTTACTAGACCATAAGACTAAGAATTATCCTATAAATTGACATGTTCTAGAAGTACTTCTTCTATCAACTCAACATCTATAAATCTGAATCAGAATATCCTATAATTTTAAAGGAGGTGCTATGCCTAGAATACCAGATTCCTAAGTCTTTGGTTCCTAAGAGATATATAAGAATTCTCTTAACAGTAGTCAAGTGGGACTCTTTTGGATCAATTTAAAATCTAAAAAAAAAGATAAACACTATACATAAAATTAAGTCTGCTGGCATTCAATTAAAGAAGTGATCCTATTATTCTTCTATATTTCTTTTGATTAAGAGATTTTCTATTTAAATCCTTATCAAAATAAAAAGTGGAACTCATGGGAGTGTTAATTGGCTTAGATTTATTCATTTCATATTTCTTAAAGATATCATAAATGTATTTTGATTAACTAAGAAAAGTTTCATCGTCTTTCTACCTTATGCTAAATCCAAGAAAATAGGTTAGTTCTCTCATCATACTCATTCTCAAATTTCTTACTCATTATTTTTGAAAATTCATCAAAAAGGATTTTATCAGAGGATCCAAATAAAATATCATCAACATAAATTTGGACATTTAGTAGTTTATCTTCTATATTTTTTAGAAATATGGTAGTGTATATGCTCCCCTTAACAAAGATTCTTTCTAGTAGAAATGTGCTTAGCCTTTTATATCATACTATGGTTGCTTATTTCAATCAATATAATGCCTTTTTTAATTTGAACACATTATTAGGAAATTATGAATTTTTAAAGCATGTGGGTTATTTGACATACACATCTTCTTTTATCAACCCATTTAGAAAGACACTTTTTTCATCTATTTGGTACAGTTTGAATCCCTTAAAATAAGCGAAGGCTAATAGCAACCTAATGGTTTCAAATCTAGCTACAGGGATAAAATGTCTCTTTAAAGTTAATTCCTTCTATCTAGTTTTACCCCTTAGCCACTAATCTTACTTTATTTCTAACCACTACACCATAATTATTCATTTTGTTTTTGAAATCTCATTTAATTTAACCATACTCTGGTCCTTAGGACTTTAAACTAGCTCCCAAATATTATTTCTTACAAATTGATTTAACTCTTTTTGCATCACTAGGATCCATAATTCATCAGATAGGGCTTAATTTATATTGATAGGTTCAATCATTAAAATGAAGGTAGAGTGGTTTACTTCTTTTCTAAGTCTATGCCTATTTCTAACATCTTCAAATGGATCTCTTAAGATCAGTTCTCTAGGATGACTTGAAGAATATCTCCATTATCTAGGCAGTGTACTTTTGGATTCTACCCTTTCCTTCAATTTTGCAGATTTTAATCCTTGGGAAATTTCTACAACCTCTTCTTATTCTACTCTAGACCCTCTAGTATTATCAAATTCATTAAATACAATATGAGTGATCTCCTCTACTACCATTATTCTTTTTTTTTTAACTCCATAGGATTTCTTAACATTTGAGTAACCTATGAACACTCCTTTATCATATTTGGGGTCAAACTTTTCTAGTAGAGATTTTCCATTATTCAGTATGTTAGTGTTAATGTCTTTGATTGAATGAAAAGAGGATTTAACTTGTTTCTCTAATTGACAGGCATCACACATGTGGTGCTTAGTGAACTCTAATTTGGGAATTCCTCTCACTAAGTCTTTTGAGTGATTTTCTTAAGGATTATTATGCTTGCATGACATAATCTCCTATGTTATAACCAAAATTTATAAGCAATAGTTTTTAAACAAAAGAAATAGTAGGTTCAATGATGTTTAAATCAAGCATGTAAAAAATATTAATTCTTTTTCTTTGTAGTACAGTATTTCCATTTAAACTAATTATGCAGTTGGTAGACAAAAATTTAATGAACTCTGATAGTGGATTATCTCCAAGTGTTACCTTACCTCCTACCCTAGCCTCCAACGAAATGAATTGATCTACATCTCTAATCATGTGTTTTGAAAGTCTGCTATCCATGTACCTCATGCTCTTATGTGGCCTTCTTTAAGAGCATCACTACAAAATCATCAAATGTTAGATTTTGGAACCCAAACAAGTTTGGGTTTCATCTTATGGAAAGAAGACTGAAATGCATGCATGTTATGCTGTGAAATTTGAAGTTTTGATTTCCACAACTAATGTGTTCTATGGTGAATAGTGTAAGTGTGGGAGATATGTCTTAGCATACCATAAGAAAAATATTTAATACCAGGAAAATGATTTACTAATCTATTTGGGTTATGGTGCCTCTTCCTAGGTCTGAATGATGCATGCTGTTGTGATGGATTATAAAACTCTTCAAGTGAAGGTGGTTTTTTATTTTCCTTTAAAGTAATTAATTCAGCATGTAAAAAATTATTTGCACTTTAAATAATTAAATTATTTATGTTTAATGCATGCTCCCTATTATCTAATTTAGATGCAAGAGTTTTTAATCTCTTGTATTCATTTTTTAATTCAACATGTGATATTTTTAAGGAATCAAGCAGCTCAGTTAATTCTGAATGCTTCTTATTTAAAATGTTAAAGTTATCCAGCAAAGCCATGTGATTACTATCTAGAGTGGAATGATCTTTTCTTAAGAATTCATGCTCTTTTTGTAGAATTAAAAATTAGCTTTGAGGCTAGCATGTGATTTTTTAAGCTTCTTATATGCATTATGAATTTTTTTAGAAACTTTAAATAATTAATCATATGGAAGCTCAAATACCTCCTCTTGATCAGAATGATCAAGATGATCTTCTGCCATTAAGCATTGGTTGGTTACCTCCTCTTCTGCTTTAATTATAGAAGAATGATGTTGATTCTACCTAAAAAGCTTTTTAGGTCCTTTACTTTCCCTTCTTGAATTTAGCTTTTTCTTCACCCTTCTTGCTTGGGTGAACTTTAAGAGTTAGGCAATCAGACTTTAGGTGCCCTAGCTTCCTGCATTCAAAATATATGTCATCAAAAAAAAATTTAGAACTTTTACTATTCTTACCTTTATTCCATTACTGATGAAGTTTTTTGCTTTTTCATTAAAAAGCTCTTGGATTATGTAGACATCAGAGTAATGTCATCATCATCTTATCCAGAAGAGTTGCTGTCAAAATAATTAGCCTTTAAGACAATAATTTTCTTTTTTCTCCTATCACCTACATCAAGATGCCTTTGACTCACTCCTTGCTCATAGGTAATGAGTGATAAAAGTAAGTTATCTAGGAAATAAATATTTAGATATTCAGATTCAATAATGGTAGTATTTTTTGCATCAAAGAAGATGGTAAACAACAAATAATTTAATTAACTTTTTCATAATTTATAAGCTTTTTTCCTAAGGCATGCAAGAAAATAACAATCTGTGTAAACCTACTATACATTTTAGAAATAGATTCGCTAGCTTTCATGTGAAAACGTTTATAATCATGAAGAAGAATATTTATCTTAGATTGTTTGACTTCATTTATTTCTTTATATGTAATTTGGAGTTTATCCGCAATCTCTTTACCAATTGAATAAGTAGAAACATACATATAATCCTCAGATTTTAAAGAACAGAAAAAATAGTTCAAATATTTTGCATTCAATTGGCTAAGTCTCTATCATCAATAGTCCATTCAGAAAAAGGTATTTCAGTTTTAAGGCCATTTACTAAATGAAAAGGTGCAGAATAACCATCATGTACTAGCATCCATAAGTGATAATCTAATTATTATAAAAAGGTGGTTATGCAAGTTTTTTAAAAATTAAAAGGAATGTTATCAAATATAGGTGGTCTAGTGATTGAGTATACTTCTGTAATGTTACGATTACCAAAGTTAGCCATAGAACTTTTTCAAAAGCTTTCTAAAACTTAATTCATGAACCTAGCTCTGATACCACTTGAAAGTTCATGAGTTTTGTTAAACATTTATGAACTAACCGTAGGTTAACCAAGAGGGATAGTGAATTGGTTATTTAAAATTTTCTTTAATAGAAAAAGAAAACCTTTTAAAATCTTTTTGAATATTTTAAAACAAATAATTTATATGGAAGAAACTCTAATTCTCAACAACAAAAGTTAGAGATTTTGAACATAAAACAATTTAAAGAAGAATATGGAAATTAAATGAGGAAAAATAAATAGAAAGACCACACCAGATTTATAGTGGTTTGGTTAACTTGACCTATATCAACTCCCT
The DNA here is from genome assembly GCA_016618105.1 of Dendrobium huoshanense. Classification (NCBI taxonomy): domain Eukaryota; kingdom Viridiplantae; phylum Streptophyta; class Magnoliopsida; order Asparagales; family Orchidaceae; genus Dendrobium; species Dendrobium huoshanense. The sequence continues at coordinate 1,672,482 of CM028344.1, read as the reverse complement.
GGAAACATTTATTCTAGGTATTGCACTAATAATAGTGTCTCTTCTTTTGTCCCCATAGTAAGGCAGAGAAGCCTTTAAAAAATCTTTTCACCAACCTAATAAGGCATAGTACCTTGAATCCTTTTACTCTCTCCTGGAGTAGGAAGAGAACCTGGAAATTATTTTACTCCTTTTGTCTTTCAGTAAGATAATCATCGATCATCTTATACGATCGAATCAAATTAAGTTTTACCATAATTATTCTCCTAATTATAGGATTAATTTAGGCATGATTGTTATATATCATCCAGGACAATGTGGATCATCTTGTATGATATGTATAAAATTGGAAATTTAAAATAATGCGTAAATTATTATTGGTGGCTGTTTCTCATATTTATAATTAATGTGATGTAATAATTTAGGTTTTTTTATTTTGAACTAATCACCTCATATGATCAAAAATTATTCTGTACGATTAGGTCAAAATAAGAAAAAATTCTCTAACTCACCATCCCATTCCCTTGAGTTTGTGTGTACAAGGTTACTTAGCTTGGGGTCCAAGAGATACATAACTTGATTCAAGAAAGGTAAAAAGTATATTAAATTTTAAATTATAGATAAACTTAACCCTAGTCTACCCGATCTTGAGCTGATTTGCATTGTAGGTGAACTTATGGACCTGAAATGTTAGCAAGCAGGGCAAAAAAAATAGATATGCAATAATAATGATAGAAAAGAAATAATAATATTTATTACCATCAAAATTATAGTACTTGGGCCCATATTTGTAACATCATACAGTACAATTAATATAAAATTTGAATTTCAAAATATTGCCAAGTTATGATTGGCGGATAGGATCTTATTTTTTTAAATTATCTTCTTGTAGAATCTACATCGTATAGTATGATTAGTTCAACTTATATTAGTTATCATAATTATTCATTTAATGATTTTCTAATTAGCTAATTGTACAATATGATTAGTTTAGAATATTTAACTTCTGATATTATCACTAACTCACTCCCTTGAGAGAGAGAGAGAGAGATAGAGAGAGAGAGAGAGAGAGAGAGAGAGAGAGAGAGAGAGAGAGAGAGTGTGTGTGTGTGTGTGTGTGGTTACCATGCTTAGTGTCCACGAAATACATAATTTGACTCAAAAAAGTAAAAATATGTAAGAATTAAAAATTTATACATTTCATGACATACTAACTCTAGTCTACCTAATCTTGAACTGATCAAACTTGCAAATATATGGTGTACCTGAAATGTTAGTGCATAGGAAAAAATAGATATATAATAATAACACTTAACTAGAGATATGATAGTAAGGAATCCAATAATATTTATTATCATCAAAATCATCAGACTTTGGTCCAGATTTTCAACACAATGCTTTTTTAAAAAATAATAAAATCAGTGTTTAAACTAACATGCATCTTTTTTAGCTTTCTATATGAATAATTCATTTTCTCAGATATAATAAATAGTTTATCATAAGACAGCTTCCATATCTCATCTTGATCTAACTAGTCATGATTATTATTAGCCATGAGACATCACTACAGGAAAACTTGTCGTTACCAGCGGACGTAATCCATCGATAATGCAAAAAATATGATAGAAATATAACGTTTCCATCGAATTTCCAGCAAAATTTCATGCGCCAGTTTGGCACGTGTTGGAAAAAACTTTTTGGCGAAAATAATACGCCGGAACACTTTCTGGCGTACGTTCTAGCATAGTACTGATGAAGAAGTGCGTGCCAATTATGTCGCTTTCTGTTATATTATTCTGGCATTAAATACACCAACATTTTTTGCGTATAAAAATGCCAGAAAGGCTGGCAGACAAAACGTCGCAAAGGTCGTCGCAACTAAAGCGACGTAAGCTAACTGGTGCATTATCTGCCAGAAAGACTAGCGGATATGGGACGCCAAAATGAATTGAATAATTCATTGTATCATCATTTTCGGTGCCATACCGACATATTTTCCGCCAGAAACCTATAGCAGAAACAAAAAAAATGCCTTTCCAGGCAGCAATCAGAATACCACACCTACAAACATATACAGATAATTGAATAATTCATTCCAAACCTATCAGCGACTTATCATGGACATCTGAAAGCCTCGACAATGGTGATCTACGATGGGGTGATGATGGGGCGATGAAGCAGAGTGGAGAGTTAAATTGAAATGCGGAAGGAAATGAAAAGCCAGATGGGTTCGGGTTTAGAAATAGGACTTTCACTGGCAGACTTTCCGGCATATAAAATGCTGGAAGATTTTTCGACGTACATTTCGACTGAACCATTTCGTTGTGTTTAAAATGTCCAGCGTCTACTCCGCCGGTAAAACCACTGGTTTTTTTTCTACGTCAAATACGACACTCTAGATGATATGCTTATATATTCTGGCGTATAAACCGGCGTCACAAGCGTCGAAAAAATATCGACACCTAGACCGCCGGAAAGAACGTCGTAATAATTCCATCGCACAGGACACAGGTCAAAATGTCGTCATTACCGGCGAATATAAATTTGCCGGAAGCTCCAACGGTAATACCATGTTTTCCCGTATTGCATAAATTTGGTATTTCCTCCTTTGCTTCCTCTTTAGGTTTCTAAGACAAATTCAACCCCAAAAGCTTTATGTGTCTATTGCTTCCCCTTTTTTAAACTTTCCCTTTTCTTCACCCTTCTCCTTAACTGAGTGAGTCTTCAAGTTGGGGAATTCAATTTACAAGTGTCTCAGTTTGTTGTATTCAACATAAATTGTGTTAGACGACACTTTAAATTTTTATTATTCTTACATTTGCCCCATTATTGTTGATGACAAATTTTCTTTATTTTCAAGAAATTTTTGAACATACGGGTCATCGATGCAATGTCTTCACCATCCTCCACTAAGGAGCTACCACAGTCAGAGTCATTAGCTTTCAAGGCCATAGTCTTCTCCTCTTTCTTGTTGCATGTATCAAGTAGTCTTTGAATCGTGCCTTGCTAGTAGGAAATGAGCGAGAAAAGTAAGTTATTAATTGTATACACATTTAAATCTTTTTATTCAAAAAATATACCGACCTTAGCATCATAAGAACTAGATAGAAAACATAAAATCTTGTTAACCTTTTCAAAATTAGTAAGATTTCTACCTAATGCATGTATGGATGTCACTATCTGAGTAAATTTAGTGTACATTTAAGATATGATCTTGCTAGGTTGTATCCAAAATAGTTTATAGCCATGTAGTAGAATGTTCAACCTAGACTATTTTACTTAACTAGTTTCCTCGTATGTGATGCACAATTTATCTCATATTTCCTTTCCCATAGTACATGTAGACACTCTCATATAATCTTCAAATTTTAAAACAAAAAAAAAATCAAATATTTTACATTCAATTGAGAGAACTCTCTATCCTCATGACTCCATTAAGTAAATGCGACCTCAGTTTTGACTCCATTAATAATTTGAGATGAAAGTGAATAATCAATTTGAATCATATACCAAATTTTAAAATTTATATATTCAAGAAATATAAACATGGAAATTTTTTAAAAATTAAAGGGAATATTTTTAAACAGAGGTAGATGAGTTATAGAATAACCCTTTGTATTATTTATATTGTTGAAGTGTGTCATGAATCATTTTTCTCAAGGTTTTCTAAGATGCTACTTGTGAGAATATATCTAATACCAATTAAAATATTGATGTAGGATGTTAAGCCTAAGTGAATTTTCCCTAAGAACATCAAGAGGGGGGTGAATTGGTAGTTTTAAAAACTAACTACTAACTTAAAAACACAAAACTTATAAGCCTTTAGTAATTAAAAAGCAAGCAATACTTTCACCTAAAATAGAAGCTAAGAAACCAATCAAATGTTACAATAATTGTTATGATAATCTAATAAAAACAACAAATATTAATCAAAGATTTTCAATAGGTAATTATCACATAAATAAAATGTAGAAAAAAGTAAAGTGCAGAAAAATGAAAATCAAAATCAGCACACTCGTATTTTATAATGGTTTAGTCAAATAATGACCTACATCCACTCCCCGGAGTCCTCCTCTCTGAGTATTGCACTAAGTCTTTAGTGTCTCTCCTTTAGCCCTTATAGTTAGGATGAGAAGCCCTTACAATCTTTTTACGAACCCAATGCAACAAAGATCCTTGACCACTTTTTTATTCTCCTATGAAGATAGAGAAACTCAACCATTTTTTCACCCTCTTGGTGAAGGTAGATAATCTCAACTCCATTTTCACCCTCTTGATGAAGGTAGAGAACCTCAATAGTTTTTGTACTGATGATCTTTTACCCAGAGCCACCCATGAAACCAAATAAGACACTTCGAGGAAACAAGGTCGAAGCTTGCTCAAAGCAACCATGTGAATTCCCTTACACGCAACTTCCCCATTCACCAAATAAGACATAGGGCTTATTTTTGGGAGGGTATTTTCTGCCTCCCATTTATTTTTTATTTATATCTTGTATCTTAGTACGGATCATTGGCTAGTTAGTTTTCTTTTTGTTTTTATTGTAGCTATTTGAGCAGTCATTTAATTTGATACCTTTAAGGACTTGTAATCAATTTTGGAATTAATATTAGGTCCATAATTGAGTTTTAACTTTAAAAAAAGCTGTGATTGAAAATAAATATAAAAATAGATATGAAAAAGAATAAACACAGAATTATTTGTTACTGCATTTTGAAGTGAAAATTAGGTTTTTTAGGTTTGTAAGTTAGAGATGCTCTTACGAATGAACTTTTTCTTATATTTATTTTTTTGAATGACACATTTAATAATTCAATAAAATAAAATTGGCTAAATTTTAAAAAAGAATGGGTTAATAAGTAGAATTAGCAGAAGGAGCATTGAAGCCTGAAAATTTAAAAATGAGCAAATACCCCAAACAATTTGATGCTTTTTTTTGTAATATGTAAAGCCCAATGAGGTTAAAGGAAACTTTCAAAGTGAAAAAAAATATAAATCCAATAGTCCGAAAAAAAATTTTTAATTAAAAATTATAAAATCTTATAATTATCCAAAACATATAATAACTTTTTATAAAAAGTTAAAAATTATGACTATTAAAGTAATGACTTTACTTACCCTTAACTTTTACAATAATTTACTTATTAAAATTTAAAATACATATTTTTTTTAAATTTAAGCATGATATATATTTCTATAAATTTAGATAAATATCAATTAATTCTTAATTTAAATTTTTACTTAATTGTTATAAATTAAAATTATAAATACATATTTAATTTATTTTTAATAAAAATGTAATATTTTATTAAAATTATAGTTTAGATGGATATAAATTTTTCTAAATCAAAATATTATTTTCAGATTTGTGTTGATCAAATGAATTTTGAAATTATAATCTTTATTTTTCTTATAAAAAGTAAGATAATATCTACTATATATATCTAATAACTACTGTATTTTTTAAACTATCGCATTCATTCTAAATTAATTAATTCAATTAATTAATTAAAGTATAATTATATACTTTTATTATTAAACTAATTAAATTAATTTAAATATAAATAAGAAATTAATAATAATATCTTCCATATGAGATGATTAATTTCAAAATGAAAAGCTTTAATAATTAATATAACCTGTAATTATTAATTAATGTGTAATCATATTAAAAACATTATATCTAAATCATTTCAAGCTTAAATCAATCTCAAAGTTAAATCAAAATTGTTATATTAAAATAAGTTTTAAATATTAATTTGGTGATATTTAAATTAATTGGAATATTTATCTATGAAATATATTATAGATCTGTATAATTTTAACTTTTTATAAAAAAAAATTAAAACATTATTTTTTTAGTTAATTATAAGATTAAATAATTTTATATTAAAAATTTTGTCTCCCACGTTGGATTTTTATTTTGTTTACATAAAGTGTAACCTCTCATTATGTTGTGCACAGCTCTCTCTCTCTCTCTTTCTCTCTCTTTTTGGTCAGTTGTCTATGACCTGTCTCTCTCTCCGGTCGGCTCTAGCTCACTCCTTGAGTTGAATGTGTCAAATAATTTGACGCATTCAGAATACGCCAAATAATTTGATGCATTGTAGCATTCAGAACGTGCCAAAACGCATTCAACAGATTTTGAATGAAACAAATTATTTGACATATTTACTCATTTTTAAATTTTTAATTTATATGCTCCTGCTAATTCCTACTGCTCCTTTTAACATTTAGCCAATAAAATTTATATGCATGTACTTAAAAACTATCAATAAGAAATGGGATGCACTTACTGATGTGATATGTTCCAAATGACTAACATTACATCCCCCAATTGATCATTATAGTTGTGCGAAGTCAGTGAGACATCCCATCGGTTCTTTATTTTGATCGGCATGTTAAACAAGTCTGAGATTTATGTTTGGGCTTATATTGGTGTACGTTTCAGAGAAAATAAATTTTTAAAAGTTAGTTACCAAAACCACTGTATTCTATTTCATTTAAGGCCGTTTGATTGGGTGCATTTATAATACTATTCTTTCTAAATGTATATATTTTAAGAATTTAAATATTTGATTAGGTGAATTTTAAATGCAATAGAATTTATTTATAAATTTAGAATTTATCTTTAGTTCAATTTTGATGTATTGAAAATCGTTAGATCTAGTAGATTTTCAACTACACTATAAATTTTTTATCGTTACTATCGCAAGTTACTGCCAACCATCACCTTCATCGTTGACCACCACTTGTCGCCACCGACCACTACCATCCGCCTCCGACCACTGTAATCATTGTTTGCTACACATCCCATGCTAGCCATCAACTGCTAGCTACACTTGTCATCAGCCACTATCCCCATTGCTCTGTGCTTTTTGTAAGCAGGATTTGTCGTTGGCTATAAAATCATCATCATCTTTAAGCTTTAGATTGCATTCATTTTGTTTCAAATAAACAAATAATAATAAAAATAATGTGCACTTATTTAACACTCAATCAAATAAATCTAAATAGTTTAAACACATACACTGCATTCAATTTATATTGTTTTCTCTTTTAATCTGTAGTTTTTTTTTTTTTTAAGTAAATCAAATAACCCCTAAAAGATCTATTGCTAAATAAGTATGCTTGTTCTATTTTAAAGGACTCTTCTATAGATATACTCATATTTCATGAATAAAAAAGATATTTGGAAGTGCTTGTAAATAGGGTATTTTTAGGAGAAACATTTATGTGAATAGTCTAATGTAAAATGAATCATATTAGATTTTAAAGCCGTATGATTTATATCAATATTAATATTATTTAGCATATCACATATAACACTAATCTCAATAAAAATCAAATAATGTTGAAGCTCATTCTTATTTATTTTGCATAATAATATTTGATTAAAATTTTCTTATTTTAAGTGAAAATAAGATATATAACATAAATATAAAAATATGAATTTACAAATGAATTTACTTATTCTTAACAAAAACAATGATATGAACATAATTAAGGCTTCATTTGGGACGGCTCTTTCACCTTCTTAAATTAGTTTTTTAGTATCTTAAAAGTTGCTTTAAGAATGTTGTCTCAAACGAAGCCTAAGATTTCATTTGAGACGGCTTTCTTATTGGTTCTTAAAGAAGTGTTCTAGTACAAAATTAAATTTTTTGTACTAAAAATTGCTTTAAAAAGTTATAAGAAAGTGATCCCAAACGAAAGCTAAATGTAGGCTTAATTGTGGTGTGAAATTGAATTCCATCAATATTGACCCATCAGTTTCTCGTGCTTCATAAAATTAATAGCACATGTTGGACGTTTCTCGTCATAACTGTGAATGGAAAGCATCAGCTGCCTTTATCACCCACAATGATGCATCAGATAATGAAGAAGAAAAATGCATGTCATCAAGCAGATGTTAACAATTTTAGTTGATACTTCCAATTCAATTAAGGACTCTTTTTGTTATTTAAAAACTAATAATTAAATTTTCTTAATCTTTTTTACATTTAAGGATTGAGATAACTTTCTAACTGCTTTGTTCTACAGTTTTTGTTTGGCCACTACTTTTTTCGCTATTTTCAGAAATTTTCGCATTAGAAAACTAATTTCTACAGCAGCATTCAAAAAAGTTATTTTCTCTACAGCAGCTTTATAACACCTTTATAAAAAGCTATAGTAGTCCCAAACATACGCAAATTTGAGAAAGAAAAAGTTACTTAAACAAAGCTGCTTCTCAAAAAGAAAATTTTCACTGCTAAAATCTCGAACAGGAAAACAAGCTAACTTGATACTTAAGAACAAATTAAAATACTTTAACAGGAAAAAGATATATATATATATATATATATATATATATATATATATATATATATATATATATATATATATATATATAAAGCCAAATTGAACGATATTGAGCTTGAATAGACCCGAAATTTACTGTACAAATAGACTCTTTAATATGTGAACTCTGAAAGGCTAGAAGTCTATAAATGACTTGGAACAGAAGGTGAAGTTTGCTTTGATCAGCAAACCTTGAAAAACTGAAGAGAACAGGACTGTATGCCCAGAATTAATGATATGAATAAATTTATCACCAGATCCTCTTTTATGGGTCATTCAATGAGGGAGATAGCACCTACTAGCAATAAGTTCTATATTCTATTTAAGCTATTGCATAATGTTAACTCGGTTCTTTTCATTTGGCAGGCATGCAAGCTAATCTGGATTAAAGTTACCTTCATGAAACAAGCTTGATGTAAATGCATTACAATTAAACTGAAGAGACTCTATTTGGTAATATGAATCAAATCTTATTGTTATCTATATAGTAAAACTACACATATTTAGAATAGTCTAAAAAATGCATTATTATTTATAATAATTGATGATTTTTTCTTCTGAAGGGTAAAGTTGTAGACCATGTAACCACAATATGCCATATCATTTAAAATGCTCAAATTTTGAAAATTGTTCCTTTTTACTACTACTTGTATGCCATAAAAGCTACTATTTTTTTTTAACTCTTTAGCTACTAAAATATGAGCAGTGCCTTGAAATACAAACCTACTTTCATCACTAAGTAGTTCGACTCACTTGTTTTGCATTTAATCCCTCGAGAATCCCATAATGTTTATAGTTTATATCTATCCTCTCCCCAGGGAATCTCTTACCTCAGTTGGTTCATAAGAAAAATTCCAATCTTCTCATATTATAGGCTTGCTTCCTGTAAGTGCTCCATTCCTCATTTCATTGTCCTAGTGAATATGTCACATATACTAAATCTATCATGTCATACTGATAATCACTACACTTCATGTGGGGTCAACATTTCATAAAAGATAGCAATAATGGCCAACTTTATTAGCTGCATTGCTCAATCCTTCAATTTTCTCCAACAATTTAAATAACCCACCAAGTCTCTTTATGCCGATGACCTACATTGCTATCACTTTCCCAACACATTAATTAATTTATCTTGGGTAAAAACTAAACCCTTGACTCATGATAAATGGGCAATTTTCAAGTTAGATCAGGAATGAATTAGATTTAGCAAACACATAAAAGCCATAGAAAATAAAAACATAAGGTCTCCATCACATTTACAACCACTATAATAAAAGGGTGAGTAATAATTGTAACACTTGTGCTATTGCTTATACCCCTCTATTACAGAAGTCAGTAAGCCAATGAATCTTTTTAGAAGAAGAGAAAGTGCAATGGTGTGATGTTAGTTGAAATGGGGGAAAAGAATTTCCTATGATGTGGCATTATAATATAGTTCATTGCCAATTATATATTGTTATACTCACATATTCATTGCTTGAATTTGATTTTGGCATTATGTTTATTAGATGTGTCATTCTATCATTCAAAACATATAGCCAAGGAAGTGATGGATAACAAGATTCGTGTAATAAATTTATCATTGGACTCAAATGGTTAATGGTAAATAATTTTGACTAAGTTGTTTGTTCATTATATTCTTTTAACATGTTGTACATGATGAAAACATATTTGGTGACATTTATTTTATCTTTTTAACCATCATTTGGTGGTTAGTAGTACTATAGAGTTGTGGTCCAATACGATTAGATTAAGAAATATTGGAGGAAATTAAACCAAGCATCAATACAAATGAAGATGTCTGGTTGTTGGACAAGAAATTTGTAAAATGGCCTACTTTCATTGCTTGTTTAGACCAGAACTTGGTTACACTTAATCAATTTATTTCTGGAGAAGTCTGAGATATCCAGAAACTGAAGGAATTCTTTGGTCAATAGCTTGTGGACATTATTACCAAAATTCCAATTGATGCTAATAATGGTGAAGTTCAATTAGAACTGATGTTTAAACTTTTGGGCAAGTCATTATCAGCCTTGACAATGAGAAATAAATTTGTTAATACAGAAGAAGACGTTAACTGGAAGTGGATTAGAAAACTTCGCCTTCAGCCTCGGGTTGAAGCATTCTGGTGGAGTATTAATTTAAAAGCTATTCCTACTAATGATTTCCTGTTCAGATTGGAATGGATGGCCGAGAGGTTGTTTATGTATTGAAGATACAGTTCATGTTACTACAACCTGTGCATTCTTGATTAAAGTTTTAAAGCTGCTTATCTCATGGGTTTTCGGTTTTCAATTAACTGTAACTTGGAGGATACTCACAAGACTTTGTGCGAATTTTCCAGCTCAAATCCTTTTTTGGGAAATTTATACTGCTCTGTTGTGTTCTTCACTTGGAAAAGCAGGAATATGTTTATTCATGAAAATAAAGAAAATGGAATTGTGTCCATTGCTGCAAATGCTATTTGTTATGCCACGTCCTCCTTTAAGCTTGGTATTTATTCGGACTACTGGGATACTAATCGACAAAATAAGCCGTCTTCTTTTTTGGTATCCTCCTCCTCCCGAATGGATCAAGCTCAATGTTGATGCTTCATTATCTAATAATTGTATAGGTGGAGTCGGAGGAGTTATTAGAAACTATAAAGGAAGATTTTTATGTGCTTATGGCTCATCTTGCTTACATTGGGATATTTCACAACTGGAATTATATTCTATTCTTTCATTGAAGAATTTCTTACAAGGATGGATGCTTAAAGCTAAAGGTATTATCATAGAAGGTGATAACTACAATGTTATCAATTTCATTAGTAATTTGGTGAATAAAGGGGAGTTCAAAGTGGATCTCTACAAAGGTATTGATTTCTCTTTTCTTAAAGAGTTTAATCAAATCTTATTTCATTGTATAGATAGAAATGGTAATAAGTTAGCTGATTGTTGTGCTAACATTGCTCGGACTATAGATTTTTTTTGGGATGATTTGTCTTTTGATAGTATTCCTCCTCATTTTATATCTTTATTAAAGGAGGAAAGTGATAGATTAGCTATCACTTAACTTTTGTAATTGCTTTTTTTCCAATAAAATTGCTATATGCATCTTCTTAAAAAAAAAAGTTATTATGTTGTGAATCTGATTTCAGGAAATAGAATTTTAATGATAGCAAACATTTCTATTTTTCAACGACTACCTTGCCTGTTAACGTTTCAAGTCCACAAGATCAAATTGCAAATCGAACTAGCTCGAGATTGGGTTGATTAGGATTGAGTCAGTTTGTAATGCGCATCAAGTGTCTTTTACACTTTCTTGAGTCAATAATAAAAGTTGTGGACCCTGATACTAAATAACCTTGCACACACACACACACTTGGGGGAAAATTTATGTTTGTAGGTTAGAGTTTTCTATTTTGATCACATCATCTAGGACGATCCAAAAATCATCATGGACGATTAATTAAAAACAAAAACCCTAATTAGGATATTCTAGTTAAGACATACATCATTAAGAGAATCATCCTGGACGATATTATCATCGTATGGGATGATAGGCTCAAATCAAAAAGAATCAACCGCCATATCTACTTAGGCATCTTTTATTTTAGGACATCGTTATGAACGATGCAGTATAATTATACCTAAATTAATCTAGTAATTAAGAAAAACAATTAAGATTTGATTGCTCGATTATATCATCTTGGACGATCACAGAATCATCTGGAACGAGTGATTCAAAAACCTTAGTTCTTCGTGGACGATGTATAATCTGCCTTGTTGCTTTCAGGGCGATGCTCTGGACAATATGTACTGAATTAAACTAATCGTCCGAGATGATCGCGAGATCGGCCTGAACGATTAAGTTATTTTTTCATCATTCAGACATCCTTTCAGGATGATGTTCTGAATTATATTGGTCATTTTGTACTAATCATCCCAGATGATTGTGAGTTATTTGGTCCTTTCAGGATGATCTTGCTATTTTTACATCGTCCAGACATCTATCCAGGGCGATGGTCTAGATGATATTCAATGACTTGAACTAATCGAACAGTATGATATCCTATTGTCCTGGATGATATGAATAAATTATCCTTCTAATCATCCAGACTCTTCCAAATTATCCTGACTGATTGAGTTGAATTTATACTGATCGTACAGGACAATCAGTCGATCATCCTGGATGATAATATCAGTTTGATGCAATTAAGAGCAAATCTGAAGCTCTTCTTTATAAGACCTCTTATTTTACCTAAGAGAGTATCTTTTGCTGATATCCTGACTTGAGAGAGGCAAGAAGAGAGGGAGGGCAAGGGAGAAAAATTAGATCTTGTGAGGGGATTCACAAAGGCTGCTCCAAGAAAGGATCCGAGACGTCTTCTCTGATCGTCATCCATGGTTCCTTAGAGGTTCGAGAGAGGTCTACTTCAGAAACCAATATGAGTTCTCTGCTTACTTCTAGAGGAAGTAAAAGGAGTTAGGTTCTCTTCCTGCTTCTAGAGGAAGCAAAAGGAGTTTGGTTCACTGCCTGCTTTAGGAGGAAGCAAAAGGAGTTGGGTTCTCTGCCTCATCGGGGTTGGTAGAAAGGATTTTGTGTATGGGCTTCTCTGCCTTATTATGGGGGCAAAAAATGAGACACTGGGTTTAATGCAATACTCACAGGGTTCCTCTAGGGAGTGAACATAGGTCAAGTTAACCGAACTACTATAAAATCTAGTATGTTCATTCTTATTATTGCTTTTGCATTTAATTTTTGTACTTTATTTCTCTTGTGGTGAATCTTGGTTTGGTTGTATTCGTATTTGGAGAAATTTTTAAAATACCAATTCACCCCCCCCCCCCCTCTTATTAGCCACGGGACTAGTTCATAAGGGCTTAACATCCCTGACGAACTTACAGTGGTATCAACACAGGATTCATAAAATTGAGTTTTTGAAAACTTTTGAATTTCGATTAATGGTTAACTTTGGTAATCACAACATCGCGGAATGGTATTCTATTAACTGACCACATTTATTTGGCAATATTCTTTTTAATTTTTAGAAAACTCGTATGTCTATGTTTTTACAGTCGATTGACTATCGCATGTGGATGCTTGTTAAGGATAATTATTCACATCCATCTTATAAAATTAATGACATTAAAATTGAACATTCTTTTACCAAATGGACTTTTGATAATAGGAATTTAGCACAAATGGATGCAAAATATTTGAATTATTTTTTCTATACTTTGAAATCAGAAGATTACATGCATGTTTCAACTTATGCTACATGTAAAGAAATTTGGGATATATTATGTGTTACTTATGAGTAATCTAGGTTGAATATTCTATTGCATGACTATGAACTTTTTAGAATGAAATCTACTGAATCAATTTTTGACATGTATACTAGGTTTACTCAAATTTTCACCTCATTGTATGCTTTAGGAAGAGAGCTAACTAATTATGAAAGAGTCAATAAGATTTTGAGATGCTTGACTTCTTCTTTTGGTGTGAAGATTACTACAATTACTTAATCTAAGAATTTGAATACTTATTATGTTGATAACCTACTTGGGTCACTCATTGATTACGAGCAAGGGGTAATTAAACCAAAGAAAACATGATGCATGTGAGAAAAAGAAGGAGAAAATTATGGCATTGAAGGCTAACGATACTGATACAAATTCTTCTAGGTCTAAAAGTGATGATGTTGCCTTCATTACTAGACAATTCAAAAGCTTTCTACAAAGGAATCACAAGAATTATTAGAAGTGGAAAAAATATAAGAATAGTAAAAAATTTAAAAGTTCTTCTAATATGGTTTATTTTGAATGCAGGAAGCCTGAACATGTCAAAGCTAATTGTCCTACACTTAAGCATCACTCAAGAAAGGAGAAGGGTGAGGACAAACTAAGTTCATGAAGGATAAAAAGCGGTTCCAAAAGAAGTTCTTGGTAGATTTTGCATCTGACTCCTCTGAGATCAAAGTTGAGGAGGAGATAATAAACCTATGCTTGATGGCGGGTGATCACCTTGGTCAGTCTGACCAAGAAGAGGTATGTGAACCAATCTATGAATAATTACTTAAAGTTTGTGAAAAAATTCATGCATTATATAGGAAACTTAATAAAATGCATGCTAGTTTGAAATTTGAGTTTTTTAATTTGCAAAAATAGCATGAAATTTTATTGAAATATCACTTCCAAATTGATAGCAATCACATGTTTTTACTTGATGAGTTTGATGATATTAATAAAAATCATTTTGAGTTGGTTCATGATTCATTGAAAGCATCTTACACCTCACTTGAATCTAATTTTAAGACATATGTTGATGAATCTAATTATAGGGAGCACTATTTGAGAGTTGATAATGTTTTTTTAGAAAGTGCTAACTCGAGATTTAAAGCTAAACTAAATGCACTTGAGGAAAAGAGGATTACATCCATATTTGATCAAAAGCCAAAACCTAAGAAAAGGCATTATAACAAAAAATTAGTAAATCATTTTCCTGGTGTTAGATGTTTTTCATGTGGCATGCTAGGACACATTTCACACACTTGTACTATTCACTGTAGTACACATTGGGTGTGGAGACCCATATTGCATAATCCACAACATAACATACATACATTACATTCTTCTTTTCATAAGAAGAGACCCAAACCTATTTGGGTTCCTAAATCTAACGTTTGATAATTTTGCAGGCTTGCTCTCACAAAAGGCCTCGTAAGAGCATGTTGTACTTGAATAGTGGAGGCTCACAGCTCTTAATTGCATAATCTTGTTGCTTAATAAATTTTGATTTGCATATTTCTTTCTTTTTAGTCTTGAGTGTTTTTTTTTTATTTGCTGTTATTTTGTAGTGGTTTCATCTCTAATATTTTTGTTTGATAGTTTTTTTCTTTTTGGTCATAACTAAAAAGATATTTTAAGCCTTGCTTTTATTTTTGAAAATTTGTAATCAATGTGTTACATCTCTAATTCAGTTAAAAAGAGAAACATCGTTCTTTGTTTCCCTTTCTTTAACCTCTTTTAGTGGTGTAATTTTCTTTTCTAAATAAAAGTCTATCACAAATTAACAACTGGACTTTGTGATTGAGATCTTTTCTATCTTGTTATAATAATTTATCTTATATATAGATAATATTTAAAGTCTTTATATTACTTTCAAATTCTTTGAAATCTTATCATTGCATTTATCATATAAATTTGATTCTGTTTTATGGTTTATTCTTCCCTATATTAGAGAGTGATTTTTTTTTCTAATATTTAGAATATATACTCACAATTAAGAGTATTTAAAAGTTTCGTAAGGAATCTTGCTTGCAAAAAAAATGTCAAGGGCATAAAATGAGCCCCAAAAAGAAGAAAAAATGAAAAGATGTTCAATGACTGTCAAAAAGAATTGAAAGATATATAAAGTGTATCAAAAATTAAAGATGCACAAAGTGCACCAATCAATTGATAAGAGGTATAAAATGAGCCCACAAATGGCAAGCCTCCTTCTCTTTTAATACTTTAAAATCAAGATGTTATTATATGATGATTATGTGGATATGAATATAGATTATGTGGAATTATTTATAAATTCAAATTTAATAGAAAATCAATTAGGCATATGTGAAGATAGCTTTGAAGTTGAATATGAAAATGATGGCATGTGAAGCTTTTGAGGTGTTAGTTGTATGTGGATGAGGTTAAAAGAGAAAGAACAATAATTAAATGTTAAGGATATGTGGATAATGAGGGTACAAGCACTAAAATTATTCAAAAATAGTAACTACTAGTTATTGTTATTAATGAAACAACAACTCCTCAACATTCTATTCAAAGAACAATAATTTTGTTGTGATTCACTATGAGTAGAAAGAACATAGAAGTAAATGAGGAAAAAAATGGAAAGAAAAAAATATTATCATAGATATTACATCCCCTAAATAAATATAGAAGATTAAAGAGATTATACCATTCATTTTACATGGATATATTGTAAGAGTTTTAAAATAATATCAATTTACATAGATGTAGCAAGAAAGTTGTTAAGACTTTAGCAATTAAAGAAAAGAACAGAGGAGAGGAGGAGAAGAAAAGGAAAGAAGTAGGAGAATCAACTATGATATAAGAGCGATGAGGAGCATGTCAAGTATCATCTCAAGCAATATCAAAGTTTGTCATAACAAAATCCCTACTACATCTATTTGCAACAAAATTTCCTACGAGATAATACCAACAATTAATCTTATCCTAAGGAACTAACAAATGATAATTTTGATTTGAAAAATAAAATAGAAAGTACAAGTAGACTAAAACTAAATTGTACTTATAATTCAACAAAATATTAAGAGATAACACAATCTATATTTATTTAACATCATTTTGTTTTCATTTTATCCAATATAACATTTCACTTTTATTTTTCCTTTTTTTTTTAAATTCTAGTAATTTGGTTACTAGTTGAGAGTAGAAAAAATATTTAAATTGTGAGAGAAAAAAATAACTGATATAGTTTTCCTTCCTTTTTAATTGCAGGTTTTTAGAAAGAAATAGAAGCTATTCATTTCGCTCTGGATAGAGTTAAAAGTGACAAAAGATAAAATTATATATAATTTGACATATATTTATATAAAGTAAACTTGTTTACATTACTCCAAATGGTGACACTTCGCACTTCACTCCTATGAAGAGCTCGAATAAACACTTGTTAAGCACTCAAAAAATACCCATATAACCAACACACGAAAAAAAGAAGAAAATTAAAATTTTATTTTAATACTCAATGTTCAACTGTTTTTACATATCTCATGAATTTTGTTTATAGCCCACAAAAGACTTAAAATAAGAAGTTTTCATATATCTCCATGATCTAATAAAAAAAATAACTAGTTTCAGTTTTCCTACTACGTAAACATTTGGAATCAACTTTTGATTCAAAAATTTTCAAGTGAATTTTTATTCAAAAAAAGAAAGAGGTTGCATTAAGAACAGTGAACGCTGGCGTAAACAAAAACCAAAGACTGACTGTTTGTAGCAATTTGGCGACATGAAAGATCTAGGATTGTAGCAGGCATTGCCTTAGAAGGAATTTCCCAGGATTGTTGTAATCTGGAACCATAGCAATATGAGATTGTAGCAAATCATGAGTGAACTGGGATTTCCTAGGCTTTAGTAACAAACTTTTAGATTGGCATCACTTTGTCTTTCAATTCACGACGATATTTGTCCTATCTCCTTGTTGCAGTACTTCTACCCTCCATTTTATCATCTTATTTTTTCGCAAATGCTATTCTTTCTATTATTCTAATATAATCATCTGAACTCATATTGGCCTAAAGAGATCGAACAGCCCAGGCAATTTTTAGCAGAATTTAAAACCATGCGAAACAGGAAGAGAACTGCCCTGTAGATCGATTTCATATATCGACTTCATAATAATTTTGACTAGTTTGAAACACAAATCAATAACAAGATGCTTAGATTATTTACTTATTGGACGAAAATCATAATGGAATTGCTTTAAGTTGGAATTAGAATAGAATTCAGGTTGTTATGCTTGAGAAGCTGCAGCGTACTTATCAATCTCAAAGTGGGTGGGTTGAATAGAAATATTCATATTTGTAGGCTTGTAGCTATGTACAGGAAATTACCCATTGAAAAACAGAAGAATACTTGTAGCACCAAGATTGATGAGATGCCCACGTAAAATTAAATCATTCTCTATGGAGGACAACCCCAAAACTAATGAATTAATCAATAAAGAGACCGGCAACCATGGTCAGACTAACAAATATATAAATTATAATCTAAGACATCATTTGAGATGGCTTTCTTATTATGTTTTAAAACAATTTTTTAGAAGCTGTTTTAAGAAACAGTAAGAAAGTCAATCCAAATAAAGCTTAAGTTAATATGATTAAACACAGTATTATCAATAAAAAATTCTATTTATATTAATAAAAATTTAATCATCTTAGTTTCAGAAAAAGTCCGAAAATTTGAAGAGCTACCTGTTCAAATTTATAGGACCATGATTTAAGTGTTATAATAATAATAATAATGGAAAGAAAAATTCAGTAAATCAATCTAGGAATATGCTAGAAGAAAACGTTCCATATGAAACATAAGAAAAAATATTGAATATGGTACAAGAGCGAATATGTTAAACACAACAATAATATCATTGCCGTTATATGGTCATAAGATTTACACACTTTTCACAACAGATTTAAGATGAAAGATATCAATCAAATTTAAAAAAACTAACGCTGATAGAACGTGGTCACATTTTTCAATTAGAAGAACAAACCACTGCTGCAATGGTATCCGATCATGAAGTACAGAAAACAAAAATTGTTTATGAAGTATAGAAATTCACCTAATAGTAATGTGCCAACCTAAAAAGCTCGTCAAAATGGCCTCAGAAGTACTTTCTTGAGATATCTGGGATTACAAGCTTTGAAGCGTTTCATTCTCTTCTATTGTATTAATTTTAAGAAACCCGAGCATATACTTTTTGAACAGGAACTCTACATCTCAAAAGTCAAAACAAATATCCTCATTCACAAACTAAGGGATTACTTGGTTGGCTAAAAATGAAATGCAATGTAAAAAGAATGAGATGTGAAAGAAAATCAGTGTAAAATAAATATTTTGAAGTTGTTTGGAAAAGTATAAAAGAAATTCAGGTGATTTTTTTTTTTTTTGAAGTAAAATGAATATAGTGTAATGTCTGAAGATGGTGGCAACCAATGAGTGGCGGCGGCAGATATGGTGATAGATGGAGGTGGTGGTCGATGGTGGCGGCGATCGACACTGATGGTGTTGGTGGTGGTGGCCGGAGGTGGGTGGAGGCGGCCGGCAGTGGTTGTCGGTGGTGGCAATCAAGCAAGTTTGTTTGTGGTGTAAATCATTCTTGCTCAAAACTAGACAAGTTTGGTTTGACTAAAAAAAACTAGAATGGTTTATAGTACATTTGCTTTACTTTTTATTCTTTTTTCATTCAACCAAACATCAAAATTTTTAAAACCCTTTTATTTATAATACTTTTCATCCATTTGGAATCTAACCAAACAGACCCTATAAGATAATGATCATTCTAGTCAATGAATCCTAACCATACATTTATCAAGGTCAAAAACCATAGGGATAGAATAAACGAAAGTTGTATTTTTTTTGTCGTTTGAATGAATAAAATGCTAACTTGCCAGTAAACTTGAAGATCAGTTCCAAAGCAAAACATGTTCAAAAATATATATAAAAAAAAGAAATGATCCCAAAAAGACTCTAGATAGAAATAAATTGCAATATTCTTGATACATCATCAAAAAATTATCTTGATCGGGCACGAATCTCGAGGAAAATCAAGTTGGAAACTTCCAAAATTAAAATTGGGTTCATCCAAACTCTGATTTCAGCAAACTTACAATCGAACTAAACGTCTCGAGAATACGAACCCAACTACACAAAATTCGACTCAATCCGACCCAAATGAGTCTAAATCATGGACCCGAAGCGCTATTGGAAGGTTCAAAGCACAATTTGGATTACCAAACGGTTTCCAAATGTTACATGCTTTTAATCGAATCGGGCGGCTTGACGAGAAAAATCCAACTATCCCAAGATCACAGAATTCTGACATAATTAAGACCATCAAATGTCTGACGAACGGTCCACGATCAAGGGATTCAAAATAAATCGTCCATCCAAACCACTCTGCATTTACCCTTGATCTTCCTCCTATTTACATGCTATGTCACTCTAGGAAATATATAAATAGACCCCTCCTTTTCTTGAAAAGGGGCTCTAAGCAAGAGAGCAAGAGAGGGAATGGAGATCGCTCTTTCCTCCTCGCTCCTTCTCGACCACCGCCTGGAGTTCCGCCACATTACCATTTGAGTCCCTAAGCTTCACTGGACCACCACTTGAGGCCCTAAGATTTTCCGGACCACCACTTAAGGCACTGAGCTCCACAGGACAACCACTTGATGCCCGGAGATCTGCCAAACCACCACCTGACGTCCAGAGTTCTGCCGGACCACCACTTGACACCTGGAGTTGTGTCGGACCACCACTTGAGGTCCAGAGCTCCACCAGACCACTACTTGAGGCCCGGACCTCCACCGGACCACCACTTGATGCCTGAAGTTTTATCGGACAACCACCTGTCGCCTGAAGTTCTACCAGACCACTACCTGACGCGCAGAGTTCTATAAGACCACCACCTGATGCCTGGAGTTCTTCGGACCACCTCATGATGCTCAGATTTCTACCAGACCGCCACCTGAGGACCATAAAAGTTTGATAGGGTTGTTAAGCCCTTATGAATTAGGCCAAGGCTAACCAAGATGGAGGGTGAATTGGTCATTTTAAAAATTCTTATACCAAAAATATGATCTTTTTTAAATATTTTAAAACATTAAACCATATGATCATCCACTAGAAAATGAAGTGCATAAATTAAAATGTGGAAACATAACAAGAAAATGCATACCATATTTTATAGTGGTTCGACCAACTTGAGCTACGTCCACTCCTCGGAGCCTCTCCTCCGAGGAGCCTCACAGTGACTCTCCTTTTTCTCCCACAACAAGGAGAAGAAGCCTATGCAAACTCCTTTCCACTAACCCCGATGAGGCAGAGAACTTGACCTCCTTTTGCTTCCTCCTAAAGCAGAAAGAGAATCTTGATCGATTACTGAAGAAAACCTTCCTAGAGCCTCCAAGAAACCATGGATGATGAGTGGAGAAGATGACTCAGATCCTTTGTTGGAGCAACCTTTGTGAAACCCTCACAAACTCACCCTAACAAGATCCTCTCTCTCACTCTCCCAAGCTCTCCCTCTCCTTCTCTTGCTCACTTAGTCTAAAATAGTAGTAAAAGATCTCAACTTGAATAAATAATAGATCTTATAATGAAGGGCTTAAAATTTGCCCTAATTTGTAACTTCCCGTCAAAGATCATCCAGGACGATTGACAAATCATCATGTACAATCAATGTATTTTAGCTCTTTTTGGCCAAGACAATCTAGGTGGTCAAAACGATCATAAACCATTATTTGTATTGATCGCCTAGGATGATGTGAACATCATCATATACGATTAGTTCAAAACCATAAATATTGTCTATAACATCATTTTGGTCATCTAGGAGATAAATGTTTGGAAGGTCTAAAATATAACGTATCATCCAGGATGATTCTCATAACATCCCTTATGATTAGTTCAAAACCCAGTGATTATTGTCCAGTAAATTGTTCTAGTCGTCCAGGAGAACTAAGATTTTTATAACTGATCATCAAAGGCGATCTTGGGATCATCTGGGATGATATAATCGTTCAATCAAATCTTAATTGGTTTCCTTAATCACCTGACTAATTTAGGCATGATTGTAATGAATCGTCCAGGATGATATTGGATCATCCTATACAATTCCTAAAAATAATAACATAACTAAAAGTGTTGGCGGCTGATTCTTTCTGATTTGAGCCTATCTTCTAAGATGATATTAACATCATCAATGATGATTTGCTTAATTCGGCTGTCTTAATACAAATGCCGTAATTAGGATTTCTATTTTTAACTGATTGTCCAGGATAATTTTTTAATCATCTTGTACGATATAATCAAAAATAGAAAAATTCTTAAGTCTATAGAATTTCTCCCCCTGAGTGTATGTGTGTAAGGTTACTTAGCATCAGGATCCACTTTTTAACATTTGAGTCAAGAAAAGGTAAAAACACTTTAAGTACACTTGCAGACTGACTCAGTCTTAAACTACTCAATCTTGAGCTGGCTTGATTTGCAATTAATCTTATGGACCTAAAATGTTAGTAGGTAGGGAAACCAAAATAGATATACAAATGTAACAATAGTAAGAAACTGGAAATATTAGAAATATTTTATATCATCAAAATTGTAATCTTTGAATTCAGGTTTGTAATAATCTCATTCTTTTTTATGATGACAAATATATGTTTGAAAATTCAACTCAAGTAGATTAATAAAACAAAAAGTAAAGGAGAATAGTATGAACTAAGCAATATAAATTTTACTAAAAATAAGTAGGTGGTACAAACACTAATCAACTATAGTGCGAAAAATAATAATACAACGAAACTACACTAACACACTAATACTACCACTACTCTCCCTTTTGACATCAAAAAAGGAGAAGGAACCAGAAAAAAATGCAAAGTAGAAAATATAAAATAGAAACTAATAATAGTAAGAAAAGATCACACAAAAACATCACAAAAAATAGTCATTAAGTACGGAGGGTCTTGATCAAGTGAAGGACGTGGTGATCAGAGAAAGCCCAAAAATGAAAAAAAATAAGCAAAAATAAACAAATAAAACACTGAAAAATATGATAAAAAAACAAGAGCAAAAAAATAAAGGTTTTTTTGTTATTTTTTTTATCAAAGCAAGAATATGATGAATTTTTTGTATGATTTAATTAAAAATTTATAAATCATGAGTTAACATTGCTGAAATCTAAAAAATGGTAGAAAACCAGATCCTGTTATCCCCAGCTCAAACTTCCTATAGGGAAAATCATCTTTTGAAAATAAAGATCTAACTTAAAAAAGCAATCATATAATAAAAAGTGATATATTCAAAACTTCATTCCAGAAAATTGATAGTTCGTTAGGGATGTTAAGCCCTTAAAAACTAGCCCGAGGCTAACCAAGAGGGGGGGGGGGGTGAATTGGTATTTTAAAACTTTTCTTAAGCAAAGCACAAATAAAAATTAAACCAATATCACCATAAAGAAATCAACATGCGAAAAATAAATGTGAAAATAAAAGAAAGAAAGATCACACCGGATTTATAATGGTTTGGTCAAAGCTTGACCTACGTCCACTCCTTAGAGGCACCCTCTTAGTTTTGCACTAACTAAGTGTCTCTCCTTTAGCTCCCACAGCTAGGCGGAGAAGCCTTTACAACATACTCTTTTTCACCAACCCCGGTGCAACAGAGAACCGACTCCTTTTGCTTCCTCCTGAAGCGGGCAGAGAATCCAGACTGTTTGTTGAAGTAAACCTCCCAAGAACCTCGTACGGATGATGGAAAAAGAACGGAGAAGATGACTTGAAACCTTGCTTGGAGCAACCTTTATGAACCCTCTCACAAACTCCCCCACACAAGTTCCTCTCTCTCTCACTCACTCACACACACTCTCTCTCTCTCTCTCTCTCTCTCTCTCTCTCTCTCTCTCTATATATATATATATATATATATATATATATATATATATATATATATATATATATATATATATATATATATATATATATATATATATATATATATCTATCTCCCTCTCCCTAGGCTCTCTCAGGTTAAGACAACATAACTCAAGGTCTTCTCTAAGGTAGAGCAAGAGATCTTAAATAGAAGAGCTTCAGAATAGCTCTTATTTTATACAAACCAACTTTATCATCTAGGTCAATAGGGGTATCAGCCTGGCCGATCAGCATAAATTTTGCTCAATCAGCCCGGTCAGTTTGGGATGATTAGAGTAATTTTGGTCACATTGTCCAGGCTGATGGATATCATCCTGGCCAATTAGTTCAAATCCGAGCAAATTATCCTAAACATCGCCCTAAATTGAATTAGGCCAATGTCAGTCGCCCACGCCATCATCCTGGCCGATGTGATCGAGCAATTAGCCTTAATTGCTTTCCATAATTACTAGATTAATTTAGGCATAATTATGTTGTATCGTCCAGGCCGATAGGATATCGTCCTGGATGATGTCCTAAAATAAAGAATACCTAAATAGATCATGACGGTTGATTCTTTCTGATTTGAGCCTATCATCCTGGCCGATACAATATCGTCCAAGCTGATCGGCTTAATGACGGATTCCTTAACCAGTATGCCCTAATCAGGGTTTCTATTTTTTGATGGATCGTCTGGGATGATTTTGGACCGTCCTGAACGATGTACTCTAAATAGAAAACTCTAAGTTTAGATAGAAAAAATTCACTCAGATGTTTATGTGCAAGGTTACTTAGAATCAAAAACCATAAGGATTACATTTGACGGGAAAAAGTATATTTCATACTGACTCAGACCTAATCTATCCAATATTGAGCTAGTTCAACTTGCAGTCTCGATCCTGTGATCTTGAAACGTTAGTAGGCAAGGCAGTCAAAGTAAAACTAAAGTGTTTGCAATCATCAAAATTATATTTCTGAAAAATATATATGCAACAAAAATAATCTTATACAATAATATAGTAAAGTAATTAGTCACAATCATGAATTTTGAAATCAAGTCTTTGAAAATATCAAATGACACATGAACTTTCTAATATTTAAAGGTTTGAAAGAGAAGGAAGCTTGCTTTCTTGTGTGCTCATTTTGTGCCTTTTATTAATTAGTTGGCACACTTTGCACATCTTTTGATTTTTGATATATTTTATATATCTTTTATTTTTTAATGATAATTGCGTAACTTTTCAATATTTTTTAGGCTCATTTTATGCCTCTTTTCATTTTTGCAAGCTATCTCCCTTTCGAAACTTTTAAATACTCTTAGTTGTGAGAATATCTTCTAGATATTAAAAACTCACACTCTAATATAATGAAGAAAAAATCACAAGGCAGAATCAAATTCAAATGATAAATATAATAACAAGATTAAGAAAACTTGAAAGTGATTTAATGACTTTAAATATTATTTATATAAGATAGATTACTGTGAGAAGGTAGAAAAGATCTCAATTGTAAAGTCTAGTTATTAATTTGAGATAGACTTTTATTTAGAAAAAAATATTAAACTGTTAAAAGGAGTTAGAGGAAGGGAAACAATCAATGGTGTTTCTCCCTTTAACTGATTTAGGAATGTCAATAATTGATTACAAATTTTTAAAAAATAAAAATAAGACATAAAATATAATTTCAATAGTGACCAAAAGAAAACATAAAGAAAAATAAAGACATAAGAGATGAAAATATGAAAAATAATAGTATATAAATAAAAAATCAATAATCTAAGAAAAAATAAAACAATGTCAAATAAAAAGAAAGATAAAAAATATAAAGTTCAGAGTTCAGAAATTATCAAGTTTATGAATTTATGTCAATCACACATAATCTGATCCTTAAGATGCTGAATGTGTCAAAGGCCAATGGTTTGGTAAAGATATCAGCCAATTGATTTTCAGTTGCTACATGGTGTAACTCAATATCTCCTTAAGTAACATGATCCCTAATAAAGTGATATCTTATATCAATATATTTGGTCATTGAATGTTGGATAGGATTTTTAAAGATGCAGATGGCACTAGTGTTATCACATAAAATTGAAATTGTGCATACATGTAGTCATAAATTCAGAATTTGTTGCTTCAACCAAAGGACTTGGGCCACACAGCTTACTAAGGCAATTTACTCAGCTTCAACAGTGAAAAGTGCAATAAAGTTTTGTTTCCTACTGGACTAAGAGACTAAGGACTGTCCTATGAATTTAAAAGTTCTATAGGTGCTCTTTTTATCCACCCCACACCATGTAAAATCAGAATTAGAATATCCAGTAATTTCAAATGAAGTGATGTACATATGATGCTATATTCCTAAGTCTTATGTCCCTAAGAGATATCTAAGGATTTTCTTAACTATAGTTAGGTGTGATTCTTTTGGATCAGCTTGAAATCTTGTACAGAGACAAACACTAAATACTATATCAAGTTGGCTAGTAGTTAAGTAAAGCAATGATCAAATTATTCCTCTGTACTTCTTTTGATCAATAGATTTTCTATTTGAGTCTTTATCTAACTGAACACTGGAGCTCATTGGAGTGTTTATTAGCTTAGATTTATCCATTTCATATTTCTTCAAGATGTCCTTAATGTATTTTGATTAATTAAGAAATGTTCAATCATCCATTTGTCTTATGCTAAACCATAAAAAGTAAGACAATTCTTCTATCATATTCATCTCAAATTTTTTACTCATTATTTTAGAAAAGTCATCTCATAACTTTTTATCAAAAGATCCAAAAAGTATATATATTTGAATAATGAGTAACTCATTTTCTACTTTTCTCAAAAAAAAGGGTGGTGTCTACGCTCCCTTTAATGAACTCCCTCTCTAGTAGGAATGTGTTATATAGGGGTCACTCTACAAACACATGTTCTTTTATTATCTCATTCAAAAAGACAATCTTGACATCTATTTGAAAAAACATAAATAATTTATAATAGGTAAAGGCTAGTAGCACTCTAATTGCTTCCAATCTAGCTACAAGGGCAATGGACTCCTCAAAATCAATTTATTCTATTTGGTTATACCTCTTAGCCACCAATCTTGCCTTATTCCTAACCACCACACCAGTATCATTTATTTTATTCTTAAAGACCATTTAGTTCCAACTATACTTTGATCCTTAGGTCTTTCTACTCTCCCAAATATCATTCCTCATAAATTGGTTAAGTTTTTCTTGCATAGCTAAAATCTAGAATTCATTAGAAAGGGCTTGATTGATGTTGGTGGGTTCAATCATTAAGATAAAGGCAAAGTGATTCACTAAATTTTTAAGTTCATGCCTAGTTCTAATACCTTTATAAGGGTCTCCTAAGATCAGTTCTTTAGGATAACTTGAAGAAAATTTCCAACCTCTAGGCAAGTGTTTTAAAGTTCTACCCTTTTCTCCATATTTACAATTTCTACTTCTTGGGTAATCTCACCTACTCCATCAATGTTTTGAGGCTCTAACCTTTTCTTCATATTTACACTTTCTACTCCTTGAGTAATCTCTCCTACTTCATCTTCTTCCTCAACTCTAGACTTCTAAGGATCAAATTCATCAAACAATGTTTGAGTTGTCTCATCCACCACCAACGCCCTCTTATTAAACACTCTAAAGGATTTTCCCACACTTGAATATCCTAAAAATACTCCATCATATTCTGAGTCAAATTTTTCTCAGAGTAATTTCCCATTAGTAGGAATGAAAACCTTACAACCAAAGATATGGAGGTGAGAAAGGTTTGGTGTCCTACCCTTAATGATTTTATAGGGTATCTCATTCAGTTTGGATCTAACATTCACCATATTCAACATATAAAAAGTTGTGTTTATCGCTTCAACCCAAAAGTATTTTGAAAGTGAATACTTAGTAAGCATGGCTCTAGCGGCTTCAACAAAGGTCTTATTCTTTCTTTCAGCTACCATTCTACTGAGGGATCCTAAGAGCTGAGAAGTTATGACTAATCCCTTGATCCTCACTGAAAGTTCCAAATCTCACATTTTCAAACTCTCTACAATGGAACTACTAATGGTCAAAATCTCACAACTAAGCTTTTTTTAAATCCAAAAAAAAAAGATTTTTTTAAATCCAAGTGGATAAGGATTTAATTTCATCAAAAGACTCACTTTTATGTGATAGAAATCTAATCCAAGTAAATCTAGAGTAGTCATCGACAACCACAAATTAATAGAATTTTCCCCCTAAGTTGGAAGTGCTAATGGGTCCAAAAAAATTCATGTGAAGACTTCTAAAGATCAAGAGGTGCTAAAGTCTTCAATGGAATGGAAAGAGGATTGGACTTGTTTTCCTAGTTGACAGGCATAACACAGGTGGTCCTTAGTGAACTTAACCTTAGGGACACCTCTAATTAGGTCCTTTTGGGTTACTCACCTAACGGTTTTCATGCTAGTATGACATAACCTCTTATGACACAACCAAGACTCATCAGCAGCAGTTTTTAAGCAAAATGAACCAACATATTCAATATTATTTAAATCAAGCATGTAGACATTGTTGAACCTTTTTTCCAGTAAAATAGTGTTATTATTTAAGCTGATAATATAAGTGTTTGCTAGAAATTTTATACTGAACCCTTTTTCACGGAGTTGACTGATGCTTAACAAGTTGTATTTCAATCCATCTACAAGCAAAACATTTTCATTCAAAAGGTTCTTGAAGTTTCCAATCATACATGTGCTCACCACTTTCCTGGTGGTGTTATCTCTAAGAGTGACCTTGTCTATAGCCCTGACCTCCAGCAAAATAATTGAATGGCATCTCCAGTCATATGTTGTAAGCATCTACTGTCTAGGTATCACATGCTCTCACGAGATCTTGTGTGAGAGCACTCCTATAAAATCATCAAATGTCAGATTTAGGAAATCAAACAAGTTTGGGTCTCTTCTTATAAAAAGAAGAATACAATGCATGCGTGTTATGCTGTGAATCATATAATTTTGGTCTCCACACACAATATGTATTACGGTGAATAGGGCAAGTATGTGAGATATGTCCTAGCATGTCACATGAAAAATATCTAATACCAGGAAAAGGGTTTACTAGTATAATCGTGTATAGTGCCTCTCCTAGGTTTGAATTATACATGCTGTTGTGATGGATCGGAAAACTCTTCAAGTGAATGTAGTTGTTTGTTTTCTTTGAAAACATTTATTTTGACTTGTAAATATTGATTTGCATGCTTAAGATTTGCATTTTTTAACTTTCAAAGCATGCTCACTATTATCTAAATTAGTTCCAAGAACAACCAATTTCTTGTATTTAATTTCTAGTTTAATATGTAATGCTTTAAATAAATCATGCTCAATAATTAAATCAGACTACTTCACTATAGGAAATTCATCGATTACCAGTGGTCTGGACCAGCAGTTCTCCAGTCGCCAGTAATAACGGTGGTTTAACCGGTAGTTTGACTGCCAATTTTTACCGACGGTCTAACCGGCCATTATGCAAGTTGAAGCCATCAAAAAATAGCAGCGGTCCAGAAAACGCCGGTTAAACGGCCAGCATTAACTCTTACCAGCAGCTAGAACCGCCATTGTTAAGTGAATTTGTTTCCGACTGTTTAAACCGCCGGACAACCGTCAGAAAATGCTCTAAAATAAGCCATCCCGAGCTTTCCATTTCATTCCATCTCCTGTTCTCTCGGAAGATAACCATTGCTTGCCCCCGTCTCCTCCGCCCTATCGCGATCGAGATGCATGCTTCGGCCGCCGACGAGCTCCCCACTACAAGACTGAAGGCTCTCCCCACTCCCGTGCGCGATGCCTACCTCCGAGGTTTACATTTTTTATTTTATTTTTTATGCATTTTGTTATTTTGGTTAGATTACATCAAGGATTCATTCTAAGCCAATATCTTTTTTCTTTAGTCATGGATGTTCTCAGTAGACATTCGAGAGAGGATGTACCTTATTGTATGCTTTTTGTTGATGATATTCTTCTTGTTGATAAGACTAGAGAGGGAGTTGATGGTAAACTTGAATTATGGAGGTCAATCATAGAGTCTAAAGGTTTTCGCTTGAGTAGATCTAAAACTAAATATATGAAGTGTAATTTTATTAGGAATAGACCTAATGAGGGGTTTATGACTTTAGGAGATCAAGTCATTAATAAAAGTACACATTTTAGATATCTTGGATCTATTATTTAGAGTGATGGTGAAATAGTAGGGGATATTATCAATAGAATTCAAGTTGGATAGTTGAAATGGAGGAATGAATCAGGCTTATTATGTGATAGAAAAGTCTCCCTCAAACTTAAGGGAAAATTCTATAAGATGGTGGTGAGATCTGCAATGCTTTATGGTACCGAATCTTGGTCATTAAAAGAGAAGCATAATACTAAGTTAAGTGTTGCAGAGATGAGGGTGCTCAGGTGGATTAGTGGCTTTACCCCTAGAGATAGGATACAAAATGAGCATGAATGTTCTTTTTTGCTTTAGTCATGGATGTTCTCACTAGACATTTGCGAGAGGATGTACCTTGTTGTATTATTTTTGTTGATGATTTTGTTCTTGTTGATTAGACTAGAGAGGGGATTGATCGTAAACTTGAATTATGGAGGTCAACCATAGAGACTTGATTAGATCTAAAACTAAATATATGAAGTGTAATTTTAGTAGTAATAGACCTAGTGAGGAGTTTGTGACTTTGGGCGATCAAGTTATTAATAAAAGTATATATTTTAGATATCTTGGATATATTGTTCAGAGTGATGGTGAAATAGACCTAAGCATCATCATCTCTATAACACTTAGTATTATGCTTCTCTTTTAATGTCCAACATTCAGCACCATTAAATTTTGAAGTTTTTTTCCTTGGGTGGATGAGTGGCTTGACCCCCATAGAGATAGGATATGAAATGAGCATATATGTGATAAGGTTGGAGTAGATCCAATGGAAGGTAAGATTAGAGAGAGTCACTTTACATGGTTTGGTCACATTAAATTGAGGCCTTCTAATGACCCGGTAAGGAAAATTGAGGTATTAGATTTGACTTATGTTAAGAAAGGTAGAGGTAGACCTAAGCATCCTCATCTTTGCAACACTTAACTTAGTATTATGCTTCTCAAAATTAATAAATATCATATTAGATGGTTGTGAGACCTACAATGCATTCCAATTCAAGTAAAGTATACTTGTTCGAAAGTATAGCACGTACACTTGTTAAGGGTGCATATCTTATAATAATTGTTTTCATAATTATGTAGGGGGATGTTTGTTTCAACATCCAAATGACTATTCAAGAAGAGAGATATTAGATGTATAAGAGATTATTATCAGGTTGAAAAGGATTGACAGTTGAATTTATACAGGGAGTTGAGACTTTCATTGAAGTTGTATCCCAACTGCCTTCCTTTAAGTTTGATAAAATGTTTAGATGTCATTGTTCGAAGCATAAAAATTAAGCATTCCTCAAGCCCGATGAAGTGAAGCTTGATTTATATCATAGGAGATTTCATCCAGACTACTAGATTTGGACATCACATAGCAAGTATGAGCCACACAGAGATACTCATGCTGGTCCATCCACAGCATATGAAATATTTGATGAAGATCAAATGAGTAGACCGTATGAAGAACTTATTTTTGATATTGCAGGTCCTAATTTAAGGGAAAGTGTGGAATTGCCACCAAATACAGAAACCCAAAAAGCTAAAAAGGTTGCCACCGCTGGAGTTGCATATGAGAACTCATCAACATCAAGCTGATCATAAGTGGGTTGATGAAAAAGCTAAAAAGGCTCATGTGAGTATAATTTTTTAGAGTTTGGAAATAAAAATTTATTATAATAAAACTAATTATAATATCAATATATTTTATGGATTTATTCTCGCAGGATGATTTTGTAAGAGCTCGGGAAAGTCGACAGTCCACTGGTAAGGGATCATCTTCAGGATCGACCCAAATTTTTAAGTATCATACATGGTCAGATGTTGTTGGAGGAAGATAGAGGGGGAGGGTATATGGATTTGGTTCGCAAGGCTATGCTTATTAGGGCAGTTCCTCCACCTCAGCATTTTATGATCCAAGTTGAGCTCAAGAAACTGTAAGCCAGAGGGTTGCAGTGCTGACGAGAGAGATAGAAGAGATGAGAAAGGTTCAAAATGAGATGTAGGCAGAGCTGCAATCCTACATAGATGAACTTAGATATGAACTTATTTGTTTAAACTTATGAATTTAGTTATGAAATTATTTGGTTTCACTTATTATTTTATTTTAATGAATATATTTGTGATAATTGTTGTGATTGACTATAGTGGCGTGTTACCCAAAATTGATGTGATTGCTGTACTTTCTGTGCAGGTTAAGAGTTTAGGGTGAAAATCTCTAAAATAGAGGGGAGGCTATCAATTTTTTTTTCAAATGCTACAGGTTTCCAGGGCCAACCGGTGGTTTGGCGGCCAAAAACTTCGATACTAGACGGGTAATTGACGTCGCCGGTAATCTACAAAAACTATCGGTATTCACCGACGACACGCCGACGGTCACACTGCCGGTAATTCCTTAAGTTATAACCTCCAGTAAGCCACTGGTACTATTACCGGCGGCTTATCGGCGGTCTACACTATAATAGCAATAGTGTTTATATCGGCGGTTTTACAGCCGGTACACCGCCGATAAAAATACCAGCGGTCACCGGTGCTTAGACCGCTGGAATATAATCGACGGTACAAATTGCCAAAAAATCGCCGGTGAAGAAAATCTCCTAAAAAATACCGCCGGTAAAGGTTTCCGATGCCATTTTTTCTAGCAGTTTTTAAACCGCCGAAAGCCACCGATTTTTTACAAAACCGTTGAAAAACAAGTGGTAATCGCCAGCAAAATTTTTTGATAATAAGTCATTTTCTATAGTGCTTTTTATTTAACTCATCAAATTCATCAAAGTAATATCATGTGATTGCTATCAAGTATAGAATGATCCTTAAGCAAAATTTTATATTCTTTTTGCAAGTTCAAAAATTCCAATTTCAGGCTTGCATGTGATTTCTTAAGCTTTCTATATGATGAATGTATTTTTTTAGAAACATTAAATAATTGATCATAGGTTAGTTCGCATACCTCTACTTGGTCAGAGTGACCAAGATGTTCATCCGCCATCAAACACTGGTTTGTAGTCTCCTCTACATCTTCAGTCTCAGAGGAGTTAGGTGCAAAACCCATCTAAAAAGTCTTTTGAATCTATTTCTTGTCCTTCCTGAAATTTGTTTTCTCCTCACCATTCTTCTTACTTGGGTGAGCCTTAAGTATAGGACAATCAGCTTTTACATGACCTAACTTTCTGCATTCAAAAAAAAAAAAAAAAAAAACCTTTAGTGATCTTACTACTTTTACCTTTGTTCCACTTGTAATGTTGCTTTTGTTTCTTTCTTAGAAAGCTTTTAAATTGTCTAGTGATTAAGGTAACATCATCACTTTCAGACTCGGATGAATCAGTATCCATATCATTAGCCTTTAACGCCACAATTTTCTCCTTCTTTTTTTCACCTACATCAAGTTGTCTTTGGTTCACTCCTTGCTCGTAAGCAATGAGTGATCCAAGTAAGTTATCAATATGATAAGTGTTCAAATCCTTGGATTCAGTGATAGAAGTTATCTTAGCATCATAGGAAGTACGTAAACATCTTAAAATTTTGTTAACTTTCTAATAGTTTGTGGGTTCTCTTCCTAAGGCATGTAGGGAGGTAACAAATTGTTTAAACCTAGTTTATATTTCATATATCAATTCACTAGGTTTCATGCAAAAGAGTTTGTAGTCATGAAGTAAAATGTTCAATCTAGATTACTTAACTTCACTTGTGCCTTCATAAATAATACACAATCTATCCCATATTTTTTTACCAGTAGCACAAGTTAAGACACGCATGTAATCTTCAGATTTCAGTGCATAGAAAAAATAATTTAAATATTTAGCATTCAGTTGTGCTAGATCCCTATCATCATTAGTCCATTCAATAAATGAAAGTTCAGTTTTTATGCCATTGATTTCACACGTTGATGCAGAATATCCATCCTTAACAAACATCCACATGCAATAATCTATAGATTGTAAAAGCGTAGACATGTGAGTTTTCTAGAAATCAAAAGGTATATTATCAAACAATAGTGGTCGAGTAATGGAATATCTTTCCACATTATTTTTATTACCAAAGTTAGTCAAGGTCGAAATTCAAAAGTTTTTAAAAACCAGATTTTATAAATCCCGCTCTAATATCACTTGAGTTTGATAGGGTTGTTAAGCCCTTATGAACTGGCCCAGATTAACCGAGAGGGGGGGGGGGGGGTGAATTGATCATTTTAAAGATTCATATATAAAAAATAAGATCTTTATGAAATATTTTAAAACATTAAACCATACGATCATCTACTAGAAAATGAAGTGTAGAAATTAAAATGTGAAAATGTAATATGAAAGATCACACCATATTTTATGGTGGTTCGGTCAACTTGACCTATGTCCACTCCCTAGAGCCTCTCCTCTGGGTATTGCACTAAAACACAATGACTCTCCTTTTTCTCCCACAGTAAGGCAGAGAAGCCTGTACGAACTCCTTTCCACCAACCCTAGTGAGGAATAGAACCTGACCTCCTTTTACTTCCTCCTAAAGCAGGAAAATAACCTTGATCGATTGTTGAAGAAGACCTCCTTAGAGCCTCCAAGGAACCAAGGATGATGACTGGATAAGATGATTCGGATCATTTCTTTAAGCAACCTTTATGAACCCCTTATAAACTCCCCTTCACAAGATCCTATCTCTCTCCCCCAAGCTCTCCATCTCCTTCTCTTAGTTCTCTCAAGTCAGGATATCATCAAAAGATCTCAACTTCAATAAAAAAGAGATCTTATAAAGAAGGGCTTAAAAGCTGCCCTAATTTACAACTTCCTGTCAAAGATCATCTAGGATAATCAACAGATCATCCTGTACGATTAGTGTATTTTTTCTATTTTTGGCCAGGGAGATCTAAGTGGGCTGGATGATCAGAAACCATTATTTATACTGTTCATTTAGGATGATGTATACGATTAGTTCAGAACCATACATATTGTCCAAAACATCATTCTAGTCGTCTAGGAGATAAATATCTGGATAGTCTAAAATATAACGTATCGTCTAAGACAATTATCAGATCATCCCGTATTATTAGTTCAAAACTAGTGATTATCATTCGGCAAATTATTCTGGTCGTCCAGGAGAACTAAGGTTTTTCTAATTGATCATCCAGGACGATCTTGTGATTGTCTGGGATAATATGATCGATCAATCAAACCTTAATTGATTTTCTTATTCATCTGACTAATTTAGGCATGATTGTAATGAATTTTTCAGGATGATATTGGATTGTCATGTATGATTCCTTAAAATAATAATATACCTAAAAGAGTTGGTGGCTGATTCTTTCTGATTTGAGCCTATTGTCCAGGATGATATTAACATCGTCAAGGATGATTTTCTTAATTTTGCTATCTTAACACATATACCTTAATTAGGGTTTTTATTTTTAACTAGTCATCTAAGACAATTTTTGGATCATTATGTATGATACAATCAAAAATAGAAAAACTCTTAAGTCTATATAATTTCTCCTCCTGTGTGTGTGTGCAAGATTACTTAGCATCAAGATCCACTTTATTACATTTGACTCAAGAAAACATAAAAAACTCTTGAAGTATACTTACAGACTGACTCAATCCTAAACTATCCAATCTTGAGCTAGCTTGATTTGTAATTGATCTTGTAGACATGAAATTTTAGTAGGTAGGGTAACCAAAATATATGTGCAGTTATAATAGTAGTAAGAAAATAAGAATGTTAGAAATATTTAATATCATCAAAATTATAATCATTGAATCCAAGTTTACAATAGCCTGGACTTTGTTGAACTGCCACTTGAGGCTCAAACTTTTGCTAGACCACCACTGAGGCTTAGACTTCTGTTGAGCCACCCCATAAAGCTAGAGTTCTTTCAGAGTACCACCCTACTACTACAGTCTTTCGGACGCCTGTCTCCTGCCAACTATGGACCTTCCGACCTCCGTCACCTACTATGGTCCTTTCGACCTCCATCACTAGGCAATGATCTTTCTGATCCTGGTCTCTTGCCAACTACGATCTTTCGAACCCCAATCTCCTACTGATTATGGTCCTTCTAACCTCCGTCGCCTACTACGGTATTTCCTACCTACATCACCAGACAATGGTCTTTATAACCCCAGTCTCATGCTTACTACGATCTTTCCGACCCCTATCCTATTAACTATGATTCTGCCGACTAAACAAGTATCTCTATGTTAATTATTGTAACTCCCACCATGTAATGTGCTCTATATGATGTACATTTGTGACATCAAGTCAAGGCATTCTCTCAAGGAAGGGCCTCATTTGTAATCGACTGCAAATACTAGTGGATTCATTTCAAATTAGGCCAAGCCCCATGGTTTTCCCCCTTTTCAGGGGTCTCCAAGTAAAAACTCTGGTGTCTCTTATGAACGCTACACCCTCTCTCTTATCTTCTTGTGTGCTGAATCTTCGTACAACACTAAGATGCTAAACTTCATATTTCTCTACCACCGAATATTCCAGGATGTAATAATTCTAAAGGTATATTCAATAAGCAGCTTGATAGTTGACAAGTCTGTACTTGTTTATGTTTTATTACTCAGCTCTAATTGAAAAACTTATAGATAATTTATGATGCTTGATAAACCATAAACAAACTCAATTTCTCTTATTTATGTTGGTAGCATGTTAGTTTGTAGTTCAACAAGCGGCTAAATATAGCATTTTGAAAATACTTCATAAATGATATGTGGCTGTTTATTATAGTTCTTCTAATAAATTTGAACAAAAACATTTTTACCCTCTAAATTTGATCTAGTGCAAAGTGACAATAATGAACCAATCATAAGGAACCACCTTTGAAAGCAAAATGAAAGTATAAAGGAGATAAGAATTAGAGCTTAAGATAATGATCAATCCTAAACATTCTTATATACACACACACACATATATATATAGTGCAATGTATTCATAAGAGATTTATTTGATTGTATTTATCTCGAAAATGACTATATAAAATTTAAAATTTTGACTTTCAAATTTTGAATATTAACTTGATTATTAGGAGGACTGTTATTAAATTTAAATATAAAATTGATTATTTGAATTTTCATTATTCAAATAAGTATGTAGGAGCTAAGTTGGGCTATTTAATCCTAAAAAGGAGGAGTTGGGTCCTTGGCCAAGAGGCGCTTCCACTCTCTTAGAAACATTTCACCAAAACTAGTCCAAACCTCCCATTTTCCTTTGAATTCCTTTCTATTTTCAAGAGTTGTAAGCACTTAGTAATGAAATATGATAATGAATGAAATTTTAGTAGTTATTGTATAATAAAAGTTGGAGCTTATTTCAAAGAAGAGGGTAGGTGGGTGGTTGGCCTCACCAATGAAGAAGATTGGTGATGACACGTTATCTTAGGGTTAGTATGTCATAATTCATTAATAACTAATCAATAAAACCAGTAATAATCTAAATTAAAATGCATTAAAATACTTAACTTTTAATCAAACCATAGCCAACACACATAATCACTATAAATATAAAATTGGAACATGAACTTAAATAAAAAATGATCAATCCATTAATTACCTCCCAGTGAATCCAAATTTAAAAGATATGAATAAATCTAACTCAAACCTAAAAGGCCTTGAATGCCCAAACTTTAAAAAATCATAACTAATTCCAGAAAACTCTAAATTAGGTAAACTAAAGGCAATCAACTCTAATTAAAATATAGTATTTATTAAAAACATTATCTTTCTAGAAACTAACTTAAATTAAAAAGGCAACTCTCTGATCTATTGTAGTTTGATAATTAGGGCCCAAAACTTCTAAAATTCATAACTTTGTCTAGAAAATTCTAAATCTAGCAAACTTAAAGACTAATTACTCCTTGAAATGCCTAATATTTAATTAAAATTCTAGAACCCCTAAACATAGCTTTCTTCTAAAAGCCACCTTTTGGACCCCTTAACTTAGCAGGTATGACGACTTCGGACCTTCTAAAATCTGTTAACTAAACTTAAACTGCAAAGAACAACACCCTAAGTGTTAAAAATGAGTAACCAATTTAATTAATTAAAATGGACCCTTTTTTTTTTTTTTTTGAGAGAGAGAGAGAATGCAAAGATTGCATTAATTATAAAAGAAAGGACCTAATACAAACTAGATAAAAGAAACTAATGGTTCCTTTTTCAACATAAAAAAGGTACCTTATTGAACAAAAAATTGTAATTTTAAACTTAATATAAATGATATGAAACACATTATTTCCTATTTTGAAACTATTGAGATGCAGGGGATACCAAAGAAATAAACAACCCAAAGGTTGATTAGTATCCCAGAGTTCCCATCCAGTTAGAAAATAAGACTTAGTAATTATCCCATAATCAAATAGAAGATGTTTAAAATGACAAATTTGAATAAAAAAGAAGCAATAAAAGCTAAAAAGAAAATTACAATTTATCAGAGTATTCCAAAAATCACTTAAGAATATTTTTGATAAATATTCTATAAGCTTTTTCCAACTTCCAAAGTTAGAAATTGATGATATCATTATTCCAAACCTTATGAGAATTTGCTTCAACTTCAAGTAACTATCCACTTTGTTGTTGTCACCAGTATAATCATCAAGCATATTAATTGGACAAAAAGGACGAAGAACCTCTTATGATGTTCTTCACTTTAAGTACATCCATCTTCCTTTTAGGTAAATCTTTCACCGGTCCTAATGCTTGAAGTTCTTTGAACAATGTGTGTTTAGATCCCGGGCTCTTACACTCCTTGGCAACTTTTTTAAGAGAAGATTTCTTAAAATTCAAGCTAACATCCGATAATGGAGAAGAATCTCTTAATAAGCCAATATTGTTCTTTAATTCAGGTTTATTAGCTGAAATAAAATCAATCTTAATGCTGAAAACAGCCTCAATAACTTCATCCTGAGAATCTGAATTTTTGAATTCAAATTCAGGATTGTTAACCTCCTGAATTTCAGCAAACTGATATAGATCAGTTGGGACAGCTTCACCTCTTTCCTTATTAGCTCCCACACTATCAGGTATTTTTAATTCTTTATTTAAATTCAAATTACTGATTGATCCATAGTCTCCTGATAAAATAAAAGGTCTGGTGCAATTTACTCTCACGGGTACATCCAGACATTTAGCTCCCTGATTTTTATCATATTGATTTGAATCAACAGCATCAACTCTATCCTCCACTACTTCCTCCACATTTTTCGGAATTTTGAATTCAGAATTTGAATTCAAAATGTTGTTGAGCTTCAAGCTACAGCTGGAGCAGTTCTCTCTCACGGGTAGAAGTTTAGCTCCCTGATTTTCAGCAAATTGAGTAGAAACGGCATCAGCTTTATCCACCACTCCTTCCTCCACAATACCCGAACTTTTGAATTCAGCATTTGAATTCAAACTGTAGTTGAGCTTCAGGTTACCGCTAACTGCTTCTACGAAATCATCCAAACAAAATTCAGGATTTAAATTTTGAGTTTTCTGATTTTGATATGCAGGGAAATTCTCCTCCCTTTGTGGGATTTGAATTCGAAAACATTCAGAATTATCATGATGTACTTTTGAACCTCCTTGTTTTCCTTTCCTTCTTCTTCCCTATTTTCAGCAACATTCTTAGCTTGAATTTCAGAAAAATCTGAACCTGTAATCCCGTCTCCTTCAATATCTTCCAAGGCAGTAATATTGATATTACCAAAAACAACATTTGATTTATCCATGGTTGTGACATTTTTAAAAATCTTTTTCTCAGGAATAAATCTCCTCTTGTTTTTTAACTTTACATGCATCCAAGGTCCCAAAGAATTATCAGATTGAATGAGAGGAACCTCTTTAACAATAGGGTTATGATTCTGTGTTGAATTAGGACACACAAAATCAATATGACCAATTTTCCCACATTTGAAGCAAAAAGATGATAGATTTTCATACTCAAATTTTTGAAAAAATCTATTATGAATCCCTTCTACCCAAATTCCAGAGGGGAGTTTAGAATTCAATTTGACTCGGATGCAAGCTCTAGCAAATTCCCTTCTCACCCATCTAAACATGTTACCATCCAATAAAAGTGGAGTTCCAATTCTAGAAACAATTCTAGTGATATTGGATTCATCCCAACAATGTAATGGCAAATGAGGAAGACGGACCCAAATTGGTGAAGAAATTCCATTCAAATAATAAGGAGAGAAGGTAGGAGACCAAATGTCTAGGCCTACCACAAAACCCCCTACAAGCCACGGACCCCCGTTAAGTACTTCATCCATGGCTTCATGAGTTTGAAATGAACAAAGGAGCCAATCTAAACCAAGCAATGTAATATGAAAACCTCCAAACTTTGACCATTGCTTTCTTAATTCAAATGAACACTTAGAAAAAGGATAATTTTTCCTAAGAATTTTAACAACCAAGGAATTGTTCAAAATTTGAATATTAGACTTTTCCTTCTTTTTGTCAAGGATGACAACATTTTCATCTCCAATATCATCATGAATATCACTAAGATTTATTTTAATGTGAGGTTTTTTAATCCACACATTAGTGGTATTCAATTTTGAAGAAGTATTAGGACCCTTCTTCAAAATATCAGCAAAGCTTCCTCCAGATGAAGATGCTTCCTTATCATTTGCTCCCGCAATGATAACCGACAAAGGATTTGGCTTATCATTCATAAACGAAATCACTTCCTTCCCTTTGCCTAAAATCGGCAAAGGTTTCTTCATAGCATTAAAACCTCCCTCTTTTATGACTAAAGGAGATTCCAAAATCCGAAAAGAAGAAAATCGTTTGAAGGAGAATCTACTTTTTGAATCCAACGTGATTGGACTCACGGTAGAAAGAAGATTTTTGGTGTTCCGGTCATCCTTGGATGACCGACCACCTTCTTCCATCACCAACAAAGAAACCCAAAATCTTCAAAATCTTCTTCCAATTCCTTCCTTGATTTGTCAAATGGAACATAATTCATTGATATTTAAAACTTATCAAAATTCCTCTCTTGGCCTCTAACAAACCTAAACATAAAACCACTTAAATTAACTGCCCAACATCAGACCTATCTAGAGCCATACAGCCTACTACACACACATAGAATTATTTGCTAGGGCACCACTTCTAGCTCTAAGTTAGGCCGGTGCTTTTTTACTTTCCTGTTTATGTGTTGTGATGCTCTTGCATGTGGCACGTATGCTGAGTTGACTTTGTTGTTATCAGGTCGTGCATATTATTATACATCAGAATATGTATGTGAGAGTTGCTATTCTCAATGACTAATCATATGTACAATCTAATATGCCCTTATATTGGACTATTTTTAAAGAGCGCGAAGGCCTGCAATCATCTCGTCCTTCAGGATGGTGCGGTCATACCCTCTGCACTATGTTCTTTGTTGAGTGGTACCCTTTTGGAGATCAATAGTTGACAACAAAAAAGTCTCAAGATGACTACTCTATTATTTTTGATGACTCGAATTTGGAGGGGCTTAAAATCCCTCATCAAGATTCTCTCATGATTAAGATTGAGATTGACAACCTATGTTACAATTATAAAAGGATTTAAATGGACAACAGGAGCTTATTGTAATAACCCTTATTTTGATCCAAGTAAATAATTTTTTTTCCTCGAGTAAATAGAACTTCAAAATAAATGGGTAACTTAAGGTGCATTATTTTGCATGCATCGTTACTCCCATTGTACTCTATAATAGTAAAGTCTACTAGAAAGCTGGCCACTAATCATAAATTACTCTTGGAGATTCATAAGATTCAATCACATAAATCACACTTCTAAATGATTACCACCCTTATACAAGTCAATCCCATATCTCTATTATAATCAATTCCTCCAAACCATTTCTTTGATACCAAAAAAATTTATCATGACCGAACTTGACTTAACTCTTATACCAAATAGGTCACATTATGTTGGATCACAACATGATAGATCTAAAGAACTTCTTTGGAAGAATTTTTTTTCTTTTCTTTTATTAATAAAGACACAAAGCTACTAAATATACAATTAAGATGCAGAAAATAACTCATCAATAATTTAAATCGTTTCCAAAATATTATATAGTCAAAATATTCATGAATCATTATCATGGTATATATTCACTATATATTAATTAGAAATACACCATGATTGCCTAAATATTCTACTAGTAGAATGATATACCTAATATTAGAAATTTATAATCTATATCTACTCAACCTACTCCATTTTGTTTTCATTATCTGAAATTTACACAAATAGAAAGAGTAGTAATGAGCAAACCATACCTCATGAGGCTACAAAAAACCAACCCAAATTCTTAATAATAAAGAAAAATAATATATAAAGAGATTATTCAATCATCATAAAATAAGAAACATACTATATGTATAAAAAATTTAAACAGAAGGTAGTATTACTAAATATAGTGGCTTGCATATAAGTTGTTTAGCTATTTTTAGTTTAATGGTAACATAACAATTTAATCAGATAGTTAAAATAATATAAGTTTATAGATGATAGATATAAATAAATAACAT
Source organism: Dendrobium huoshanense (assembly GCA_016618105.1). Classification (NCBI taxonomy): domain Eukaryota; kingdom Viridiplantae; phylum Streptophyta; class Magnoliopsida; order Asparagales; family Orchidaceae; genus Dendrobium; species Dendrobium huoshanense. Next base: position 1,630,301 of record CM028344.1, on the reverse strand, counting down.
TAGTCTCTAGATACACATCACATCCGTCTCCTATAAAGCCCTTATATGTCCCAAACATTTCACAGATATAGAATAAGATTCTTATAACTCCATATACATAGCACATAAGTATTAGGTATTTATGACTCCTAGTAAATAACACAATAATGTTATACTATTATGAATATATCCCAATCCATAACATTAATTATTCATTCATTCAATATCAAGCTCGCATACACTCACTTGGATGTATATGAGCATTAATAACCAGCCACCAACATTCCCTTCTTTCATATAGTTTCAATCACATAAATAAATATTAGCACTTTTAACATGTGTAAATCATATCAAATACATCAAAGAAAAATACAAAATTTCACATTTATGATAGAGTAGTCAAAATTTTGGGGTAAATTTATATACACGCTTTAACATTTATCATCATAAAACTATTCATATATAATACTCATAACAATATTTTAGAACTTTTATTCCTTATATTGAAACTTTTATTAATATCAATATACCCCATCAAAAGACCTAAAATATCATACAATTATAAATACCTAATGAAAATTCATAATAAATATGTGAAAATACATAGAATAACGAGAACAATAACATACCAAAAGTTATAAAGTAATTTTATTTAGATATCAATTTATCCTAATTTTTTTTTATCATTTTTAAAGTAAAAAGCAAATTTTTAAACTATATTATTAATACATTAATAATAAATGTTAGGTAAATGTAATATATCTTAATCCGAATAACTTTTTCAATTGGTCTGACGAATAAAAATGGCTCAAAGACGACCAAAATAAACTCTCTCTCTAAAATTCTGCTCTCTCTCTCTCTCTCTCTCACACTAGTAAGCTAATTAAATGTTAAAAAAGAGTTTTAATAACTCATTTTAGTGGATTTTGATATTTTATATAAAATTTCAGAATGTAGCACCACGGTGCCTGAAGTTCCAATGCCACTATGCTCCCAATAAACCTTAAACTTATTCAGAATATAAAGAACTCAACACTACAATACTTATAATTCATTATTGGTGTACTCCTAATGAACCTTTTATTTACCAGAATATAGAGAGCTCAGTGCCATAGTGCCCAGATCATAGTGTTGTAGTGCTCCCAATTAGTTTTTTACACATAATTTCTATTCTAATTTCAAAAATTGAACCCTTGGGACTAATTTAAGTGGAAAATAATTTCATAAAAAATTATTAAAATTTAGAAGATACAAAATTTAAATGTTCTAGTCTTACCAGATCAGTTTAAATCATACAGGTAACTGATTATTGTAGTTCTAGTTATTACACCTTGTAACTTCAATGGACTAATTATAACATTAAGATCAAATCCTTAACATGAAGGACATTATTAATGACACCCATAAGAATCTATAGAACCATGAAAATGCAAGATACCAAGATGATCAATAGATTAACATCTCTAAAAGGAGTTATTATGTAAAGAACATGAGATCACTCTTTCTTTTTCAATCCCTCTCTATTTCATCTCTATAATAATAACTAACCCTAAATTATCAAAGTGATAATAATAAAAAGCTCTTGGTAGTGCCTTTCCATAGTGACACATGTCATAATGATCAAACTACTTTAAAGTTTATGTTCCTCTACTTTTTATAATTTTACCTTTCCTTTACATTGCACTCAATTTCTCTCCCTTTCTTATTCTTGGATTAGTAATCACATCCATAGTGAGTTTTTCCATACCCTTATCTAGAATCTTAATTGGAATATTTTATTGCCATCTCAAGCAGGACTATCTTTTGCCATCAGCTTGTTGAAGAACATTAAGCATCTCTTTTTTGCATCCAGTGGTTGATGATCAATGAGGAACATCAAATGTTAAGCATTTGGCTAGTTCATTTTCCATATGAGAGTTGGTACTAAATGATTGATAAGCTTGTATATGACGTTATTTATTTAGAATGTCAAACATCCTCTTTAACACGCATCAGGTGATAATAAATAAGAAATGTTACATGTTATGCGATTTATTTTATTATTCTTATTATATAAATGTAAATCAAATAATTAAGATAACATTCCTTTATCACCAGTGGATAGTAAAGTTTAACAACATCAAGTGATCGATGATGAGGACATTCAATGTTAATGGCTAATGAAAGGCGTTATCTCTTGTTGGCATGCATGAGGCGATAATTAATAGGGTACGATAGAGGTTTATGATATTATGCAGTTTAAACTATTCTTATTCTTATAAGAGGATGACTTATATGATTGAGAATGCTTATGTTAGATGTTACTAGCTAAAGACATTGGTAAGGTCAGACAATATCCAATGAAGAACATTGGAGATAAATTAATATAACGTGGTTATGTCAATCATTTATTTATAAGAAGGGATATTAATAAGCCTATAAAATGAGCATTGGACATTGGTAGGGGTGAGGCAAAATTTGACAAGGAATGTCAAAGATTAGATTGCATTTAATATGACATATTAGAGATTAAGCAAGATCAGATAGTCTTTTCAATCATTCTCCTTATAGGAGTTTAAATTTGATATTCGAAAGGCTTGCATCAAATATTAATAGTTGACATATGTTTGCATTACTTTGATATACATTTGGTAATGGTCAATGTGGAATGTTAAAGGTTGGGTAATGTCATGTGGACTAGCTTGATCCTTCTCCTTATAGGTCAATTAAAAAGGCTTGTATTTTTTGTTAGTTGTTAGTGATTGAAGGCATTGGGCATCTGTGGTTAGGGAATGTTGGGAGAAGATGTTATGTAATGATTAATGAGAAACATGAAGGGGTAGGTGAACTCAATCAATCAACTCAATTTTAACATTATTGAAGAGGAGACTAAAAAAATATGAACATAATCACCAAATGGTGAGTGTAGTATGTTAAACTTCTCTCTGACATAAAGTGGGTGATTATTAATGAGGAATGCTAGAAGTCAAGCAATATTAAGAAGTTTGTCAGCTTGATTATCTTCATACATGACGAGAGATCATATGATTAGGAAGACTTGTGTCGGCATTATCATTCGATCAACTTTTTCAAGAGAGGGTGATTGAGGGCATTAATTATGGTAGATAAATAGCGCCTAATGATGGTGAAATCAATTGTTGGTGTTGCTCGACAATAAGCAGAGCACAGAAATTCCTTGACTACCAAAATTCTCTCAATTAGAAGTTCCACTTCCCCCCCATAAGAATAAGCTTATTAATTTTTCTTTTCGTAGGAAGCTTAGTTTGATTAACAGCACGTAACATTCGAAGGATATTTGCTCCTTTAAATAACTTTTAATTACACTTTGAGGTGCTTGATTTAGATCTATTTAGACTAGGTATTAATATGTTTTTTAATTGTTGTGTTCTTCTAGCCTAATCACACAATTTTTACTATAAATTTATTGAAAATAAGGCTTAGATGATAATAACTCATTTTTTTAAAAAAATTTCATTTCAAATGATTGAATCTTTTGAGATTTGAAAAATTTTATTTGAATAAATGAGTTATATGGTGACATTACTAATGATATTTAGTTAATTCATGATTATGTCGTAGTGATTATAAGCATGTAAAATTAGGAACATATTTGCTCCTTCAAATAATTATAAAAAAAATTTCAATTATACTTTGAGTTGCTTGATTTAGATTCATTTAGATTAAAAATAAAATGGTATTCTAATAGCTCGTTTCTTACCTCTTAACAACACAATTTTGATCAGAAATTTATTAGAAATACGAGTTACATGATAATAAATCGTTTTCTAAAAATTTTCGTTCAAATATTTGAATCTCTTGAGATTTAAAAATCTGTTCTTGAAAAAAAGGGAGTTATTCAGTGATATCAGTTATGAAAATTAGGATTTGTTTTGGATAAATTTTTACAGTTTTGCTTTTTACTGTAAAATGTTTTAATTTCCAGTTCGCCAGCTTATGAAATGGTTTTGAAAAACCTTTTCCTCTCTCGCCAGGTTGCGCCTCTCGCTAGGGTTTGCGCCTTTCGGGAATCATAGAATACGATGGGGCTTTCCCTTTACTCCCGCTCAACTCTAAACCTCAAAATCAAATCTTTCCACCGACCATTCACCTCTTCAGGATCGAATCCCAATCTCCTAAACCTATTTAGCACCCAATCCACCCATCCCTCTGTTGCATGTCAATGAGCAGACGGGCACCCACCGTGATTTTATCGCAGTGCGTGGCTATGTCCGCAGAGTTATCTGGTAACTTCCTGTGCTTCCTGCTAATGAACCGATTGATTTGCCGCCTCAATCCTTATAGAAGAGGCCGTCTTTCTTTCTTTAGCAGCAGTAGTAGCTGTTCTTCCAACTGCGACGATTTACACGGATTAGTCGATCCGGATTGCTCAATTTCCAGCAATGGATGGACAGTTGGTCAAGAAAACAAGAAACAAGTCGTCGTCTTTGCCAAAGACTTCGCCTTTTTGCAAGAGGAAGCTGCAGATTGCAGCTCAACCTTCAAAATCGAGCCCTCTGAAGAAGCTGTTTTGATTTGTGAGGCAATTAGGTCTAATTTTGATGACTTGGAAGAGGAGACACTGAAGTACCTGCGTCAGTTTCGGGGAAAGCTTGATAATAACCTTGTTATCGAGGTGCTGAGGCTCTTAAAGGTTCCTGAATTGGCGGTTAAGTTCTTCTTATGGGCTGGGAGACAGATTGGCTATAGCCACGACACTCTCACTTTTGATGCCTTGCTTGATGTGCTTGGTTTCAATGAGAAGAACAGTGTCCCTCAACATTTTCTTAGAGAGATTGAACTAGACGACAGAGAAGTGCTAGGGAGGTTGCTTAATGTTTTGATAAGAAAATGCTGTCGAAATGGATTTTGGAACATGGCGTTAGAGGAGCTTGGGAGGCTTAAGGACTTTGGGCATAGGCCATCCAGAACTGCTTATAATGCTCTGGTTCAGGTTCTTTTGACTGCTGACATGTTGGATTCGGCTTTTTTGGTTCATAGGGAGATGTCAGATTCGGGGTGTTCAATGGACAGGTTCACAATAGGGTGCTTTGTTCATGCATTATGCAAAGCTGGGAGGTGGGAGGAAGCTCTTAGTATCCTAGAGAAGGAAGATTTTACGCTTGACACAATTTTATGCACACAGATGATAAGTGGATTGTTGGAAGCTTCTCTTTTTGAGGAAGCCATGTCTCTGCTACACAGACTGCGCTCAAATTCCCACTTGCCAAATGTTGTGACTTATAGAACACTGCTTTCAGGCTTTTTAAAGAAAAAGCAGCTCGGATGGTGTAAGAGGATCGTCAACATGATGATCATGGAGGGTTGCCATCCAAGCCCGTCATTGTTTAATTCTCTCTTACATGCTTATTGCACTGCGGGTGATTATAGTTATGCTTACAAGATGCTGAAAAAGATGGATGGATGTGGTTGCCGACCAGGATACGTACCTTATAACATTTTTATCGGAGGACTTTGTGGGAATGGGGAGGCAAGTTCTGCGATGATGGAATTGGCAGAAAAAGTTTATGAGGAAATGCTCGATGTTGGTGTTGTGCTTAACAAGGTCAATGTTGTTAACTTCACAGAATGCCTTTGCAACCTGGGAAAGTTTGATAGGGCCTTCAAGGTTATTCAAGAGATGATGAAGAAGGGGTTTGTACCTGATACTAGTACATATACAAAAGTGATTAGTTGTCTCTGCCAGGCTTCTAAGGTGGAGGAGGCTTTTTGTTTATTTGAAGAAATGAAAAGTACTGGTGTTGCACCTGATGTTTATACATATACCACTCTGATAGACACTTTTTGTAAGGTTGGGCTTATCCAACAGGCTAAAAATTGGTTTGACGAAATGATAAGGAATGGATGCACACCAAATGTTGTGACTTATACTTCACTTATACACTCCTACCTTAAAGCTAGGAGAGTTTCAGAGGCAAATAAACTCTTTATTAGTATGCTTGGCATGGGTTGTCTTCCCAATGTGGTCACCTACAGTGCTTTAATTGATGGTCTTTGTAAGGCTGGCGACATTGAGAAAGCATGCCAAATTTATTCCAAAATGACTGGAACATATGAAGGGAATAATGTTGACATGTACTTTCAAGGTAATAGTTCTAACACTACAGAACCAAATGTTTTTACCTATGGTGCATTAGTTGATGGTTTGTGTAAAGCTCACAAAGTTGTTGAGGCTCATGATTTATTGGATACAATGCTATCATCTGGTTGTAAACCAAATCAGGTTGTTTATGATGCTCTTGTTGATGGTTTCTGCAAGGTTGGAAAACTTGACGAGGCACAAAATGTTCTTGTTAGAATGTCCCAGCATGGTCATACCCCGAGCGTGTATACATATAGTTCCTTAATTGATAGGCTGTTTAAGGATAAAAGACTTGATCTTGTTCTAGAGGTTCTATCTAAAATGTTGGTGAACTCTTGTGCTCCAAACGTTGTCACATACACAGAGATGATTGACGGGCTTTGTAAGGTAGGAAAAACTGAGGCGGCATATAAGCTTTTTAAAATGATGGTAGAGAAAGGAAGTAATCCTGATGTTATAACATACACAGCCATGATAGATGGTTTTGGAAATGCAGATAAAGTTAACATGTGCCTTGAGCTTTATGGGCAAATGATCGCCAAGGGTTGTGCTCCTAACTTTATAACGTACAGAGTGTTGATAAACCATTGTTGTGGTGCTGGCCTTTTGGATGAGGCACTTGAACTTCTAGGCGAGATGAAGCAAACACACTGGCCAATTCATGTGGCAGGTTACTGCAAAGTTATTGAAGGTTTCAGTAGGAAATTTATAGCCTCGATTGGACTCATAGAAGATATATCAAACTATAGTTCAATGCCTATGGCTCCAGCTTACAAAATTATTATTGGCAGTTTTTGCCAAGCTGGAAGGCTGGATGAAGCTTTTGATTTGTACAAAGAAGTTAAATGCAGTTCATTATGCAGTCCCATTTTAAATCTGAATACATATTCTGTCTTTATTGAGGCCCTATGTTTAGCATCCAAGGTCGATAAGGCATTTCAGTTGTATGGTGATATGATTTTGAGGGGTCATGTTCCAGAATTGATGCTTCTATTTTGCCTTTTGAAGGGACTAATTCATGTTGGCAAGTGGGAAGAAGCACTCGAGCTCTCTTATAGCATATGCCATATGGTCAGTCTCTCTCTCCCTTGCTTAAAAGACCATTCATTGTGTTTCATACGTGTTTTTCTTTGGAAAATGTTGTTCTTGTATTTTCCTATTTTTCGACTTATTTTATTTCCCTTTGTTATAGTTTATTTTCAAGTTCATCCAACGTTATTGGCTTCATAGTTTAAATTTGTGTAATGTGAGATGCATCTTATTTTTTGTGTGGAAAATTTGCAATGAGTCCTTTGTCTCATTGGGTGCTATGTGAGGTGCGCCTCACCTCAGTTTTGATGAGGCTTGCGTAATTTGGTGGTAGTGTATCTTTTTAGAAAAAGTAAATATAAGTTATATAAATTTATTGAAATGTTTATAATTATACCAAATATTACTCACCCTCACATTAATCTCATGGGATAGCCATCACCCGAGTGCCTCTCCTCTCGTGCAACCCCTTCTCCACGCCTAACACACATAGTCGATTGCCTTCTTTCTAGCCACAGCTGTCGCATTCTCCTTGCCAAGTCTAATTCATCCATAAGGAATTCTTATTTTGATATTTATATAACACTTCGTACTTCATGATTTGACATTGGGATATTAATTTATTATTTGATACTTTATGCAAGTTGTTACTACTTAATATGTTAGGATGTTAATGTGTTACTTTTTAATATGTTCATATATTCGGATTTCAATATATTACTCCTAACCTCATGCTTTTATGTGTATTTAATATTTTTTCTTAGTGCAATTTATTGTTTCTAAGGTTTATGCCTCAAAACTCTTCAAGGCTTATGTCTTGCCTCTTGATTCATGAAAGAAAAATGCCTCGATGCCCAATTTTGCAATTTTAAATATAGATTGGCTTTAAACTAATAGTTTCTAAGCTATTATTATCCATTGTTAGTTTTGAAGTAGACGTAATGGGGGCTAAAGCTTGAGATTTGGCTTAGGTGCTTAAGTTGAAAGTTGAAACTAAATCTTGGTGATCATGCTTGGGCTTCCATCATTATAAATATGTATTAAGGAATCAATTTCAAAGAATGCATGTGTATTATATATGTATCTATATAGATTCATAGCTGAATTCCTGCATTTTGCATTAAAAGGAAATAAAACTAGTTACAAGTAACTATCAAGAGTAAAAAACTATACCCTATCACTATCCTCCCTCAACAATGACAAAAGTGTTGAGGGGAATTCACTATTATTCACATCATAAAAGGTAAAATTATCTACTAAAGCTAGGTGGGCACAGTAATCAGCCGCACGATTACTATCCCGGGGCATATATTGAAAGAGCACCTGTTTAAATCCCATGAAGAAGGATAGATCCGGCCCCTCCACGCGGCGATGGATTTTATTCTGACGATCAGTCAGGCTCTGCATCCAGCGGATGTCATTAACACAATCTCCTTCAATGATAATCCCGTCCAGCTCATACATCCAATCCATTAGGACTTCACGAATCGCACCAGCCGCCAATACTTCCGCATGCATAACATCCCAGTGCTCTGTACACACTATAGGTCTGTATATATAAGAGCATGTTTTGAGTCTTAGTTTATATAAAACTAAGGGTATCATCATTGTAAGAGAGTCACTAGTATGCGAGTCATATTATATTTTGGGTCTATGTATTGTTGGAGGTAGATAAGGGGTTTCCGAGGTTTGGTGGAGGGTTGATGGAAGGCTAAGAAGAAAAAGATTTATTAGTTGAGGGGTTCTGGATAAATTATGGCTGAGACTTTTTTTGCATTGGATGCATATTTTTTTGGGTAGAGAGGGGTGAGGACCTCTAAATCATAACATTGGGATATTATCTAATTAACGTGGGATGATTTTAGTACAATTGAATGTGTGAATAGGATGTAAATTTTTTTTTGGGAATAGTCACAATAGATGGATAACAGGAGCTGTGATTTTTTGGAAGAGGTATAACTTGATTTTTGTGAGGGTTGGATAGATTTAAGACCTTAGGAAGATGGTGGGGATGTTTAAGAATGGAAACTAGTAAAAAAACATGAAAAAAAAAACTTGCACTTTGCCAAAGGAGAAAGTGTGTTGAAAGCCACCGATCAATTAATTTCAATCCTAAGACACTGAGCATGGAATCACAAAGAAGATGGGCTTCCTTTTTTTTCATTCATCAAAATTCCTATAAAAGAGGTTTCTTTCCTATTTTAAACAATAACACCAGCAATAAACAAATTAAAATGGAGGAGGAGGTGCTTAGGAAAGGTTGCAAGAGGAATGGATGAGGTGATGCGTGTAGTATGTTTTATTGTTTTGTGGATGTGGTGTTGGTCGGTGGTTGGAGGGCTTGTGCAGCTTGAATTTTCAATCTTTTGACATCCTATGAATGTAGTTGTCCAAGTTCTCTTTCTAATAGAACCTCCATTGGCTTAGTCTTCCAACATATATTCTTTAACCATTTGATTGAGCCTAGGCTAGGCTGACCACTTTAAGTGGCCCATGCAAACTCTAACTTCATGGCTCCTCATTCAATGCACTGATACAAACATACTGTGTATTTAATAAACAACTTTATTTGACTAATTAGAATTGTAATATACTTGATATTAGAGTAACTACAAACCAACGTAACAAAATGCAGTCCACATAACAATGAGTATAATGACATGTGAATCACTATGCGAGATTTAATCTATAAAAGAAACAATACTAAATGTTATGGAGCTCTTTTTTATGACTCTTTGATGTGCTACATCATACGTATTGGACTATTTCTTATGTCATAGGCCATGTTGGATATTTACGTTGTTGGGTTTGGTGGTGAACGTGAAAATAATAGCAATTTTGATGTGGGGGGGAGGGGGGGAGGGGTGTTGTATAAATTTGGTGATAGGTTTTAGTATTTATGTTTGTGTCTTCTGGTCTCACGTATTCGTATAAATAGGGTGTATTTTGTAATGTAAATCACTTTTTGTTACAAATGGGTTAATGAACATATTTTTGAAATGAAATTCTTATGACCATAAGAAACACATGAACTTCCTTGCTTTCAATATCTTATTCTTAGCGAGTATGAAAAGGAGATTCAACACCAAGATTGGATCCTTGGCGAAGTATTGTTCATTTAATCCCTTGTTATAACACCTTTGGAGAAAGTTGATCAAGATTGTGTTGACATGACATTATTCGTGTTGGCCATCTACATTTTATTTGTTCTCATCCTCGTATTTTTTTTTTTAAAGATAGGCTCCTTTATTTTTGTCCTCAACTAATCTTGCAGAAAGATGATCTCTTTTACCATCTATCCACATCTTTGATAAATTGAGATTTAAAGCAGTTTTTAATTTATAAAATATGATATTGGGGCTAAAAAAAATTTATTTCACCTAATTAAATTCTAGCTTTTCAATGATGTGGATGAATGGTATGAGATATGAGGGATGAAAAGTCCTATTAAATGTGTGGGCATGTGCGGCATTCTGCCCCTTTTTATGGTTTATTTTAAAGCTTTTCTTGATGCTGATCACTGCTAATTTAGCATAATCTTAAATGCTTTTGTAGGTTAACTCGATATTCTTGATTGTTTTTAGTGATACGTCCGCTGCCAAACATTTCCTTTTAAAATGCTTAGGAATGTTTTGGCATTCCTGTGCAATTCATATTATTTTGATTAATGAAGCGTTATAGCTTCATGCTTGGGTTTTAATGTATTATGATTATGGAAATCTTTTAACATCCCATTTTCTTACACTTTCAACAGGGCATTAGTTGGGCTGAAGAAGAAAGCTCTGATGTGGGCTAGAATAGTTTTTTTGTCTATTCTAATCTGCTTGTCAGTGCTTTCGACATCATATTTTCCTGAATTAGAACTTCACTGGAAGGAGGAAATTCATGCATTAGGCACCCAAGCGCTCACCTGGTTACTGCTTGAACTGCACTAATTCGTACGAAATCTTCTATGAGATGCTAGCTGTTCCCGCATGGCCTGGTATATTATACACTCTTTTGTTTTACATCTACATAGAGGCTGCATAAAGTAGATAATTTGCTCTCACTAATGATTTGCCGTTATGTACATTGGATTAAATTTTCATTCAACTGGAAGGCCTACCCTAATTTTGCTCGTGACTGCTGTAAAAATCTGCTACAAAACGCATTCTTTTAGGATTATAATAATGTGTAATAGCACATCTCCATCTCTTCGCTTCCTTTTAAGTAACAAAGCACCACTCGTTCCTTCCCAGTTTTGGCAGAACTTGTCAAAAATATTTATCTTTTTAATGGTAACATTTAAGGAATTTATTTGTGCCTTATTTCTAGGATTGTTTTTTCTTTCTGCATATCTATTTCATGAATCATGTTCTTGAAGCTTAATTATTTCGTTCAAGATATCTATGGTTTAGAGTATAGACATCATTTACTGTTTCCTGAGGACTTATTCCATATGCGGCTGTATTTAACTTGAGAAAATGAAGTCCTTGTATCAACTATTAAATATTGATTGTGAACTTTGAAAGACCCTCACACTAAATTGATATTGCCCTAGACAATGGAAAACAGATCCAATGAGAGAATCTCTATAATATATATTACAAATTTATCCCACATATTTTTAAGGATGTTATAGATGACCAAATAATGTTTATTCAGTTAAGAGGATCGAGATTTCTTATGAGCACAAACCCTAATGACTAATGACACTCAGAGAGCAACTTGGATTAAGGATGTTCTGCTTGTGTCCTTCTAGTTCAACAAAGGTGATTAGCTTTGTTTAGCATAAGGTTTAGAGATCGCAATCCTCCATTTGTTTGGGTCATGGACTCCAATGAATTAGAATTTTCTCTTCTGGAAATCTTAAAATCAACTCCTCAAATTCAGCTTCTACATTCAATCCACATCAAATTACCGTTCCCAGCAATCAAGGCAGCATTCCTGCTGCTTTCATAGCTAATGTCCCACTGTTGCCAGCTTGTTCCAGTTTTTTTGCAAGGTTGCTGGCCTTCTGCTACCAGTCTGCGAGCCATTTCCTACAGTCATGCCTCCAAGCAATTCCCTGGTGGCCCTTTAGCTTGCCCCGCCAGCTTTTCATAGCAACTCCACCTACCTACATTCGGGTCACCAGCTTCTCCCTGCATTTCAACCAGAACTTCAGCCAGCAGTTCATGGCCGGCCCCATGCATTCTGCTGGCCAGTGCATTGCCATGCTTATAGTCCCGTAGCTTATTAGGAATTGGGTTATTTGCCACATTTATACACACTTTGTTGTAAACAATTATGTTAATTTTCTTTGTTTTTTTTTTCCTCTTTTTATTGGGTTAATTATGGATAGATTTTATTATGTTTTCTTTTCTATTTTAGACACATAACTTAGGCTATAAATTGTGTACCTTTTCCATCATTTGTGCATATGTTAATATGGAAGATTATTCTCTCATATTTTTTTTAACATGGTATCAGAGTGATATGCTCAATCTTTCATCCTTCTCTATTCTCTATCTTTTACGTTCTCTCAGAATTCTTAATCTTCCTTATCCATACTCTTAGAATTATTATTTTTGTTTAAATCACGGTGATTGTTAAATACAAAATAGCCTTGGAAAGAAGATCCTCCATTGGTGACTCCTGCCATAAATTAAGATCCCATGACAGCACTGGTTTCCAAGAAACCACCTTTAAATCATCGATTATCTAGTTCAAACCAAAATTTTTTGCACCAAAAAATATCGTCGGTTTGGTTGCTTAGAAAGCTATAGTCTTGAATGCCTTTTAATGTTGAACATAAATCCACAATCTTTGCTTGTGCTCATTGGGGTATTTGATTGTTTTATAGGGGAAATCCTTATTTAAAACTCTTAATCTTTGTTTAATGTATACAGTTAGGTTACATATAGGAAATATTTAAGTTCGCAAGTAACCCTAATGAGAATACTTGAGTTCGCAAGCAAACCTAACAATAATCGGTAAAATCAGCGAGAAAAATAGAAGAATTTGGGTGGAAACAATCAAAATCAGTAGATAATTTTACAAAAATCAAAGCAAAGCAAGAACAAAACAAAGATGCAATTGATCCTCAATTCGAGGGGAGGATCGTTCTCTCCCAATCTTTAGACGAGAAGCCTAGAGCTCAAGACACCAAAGAGAACTCCAAGAGAAACAATAGTCATGCATGCCCTAACCCTAGCCTCCCTCTTCCTTTTAATACATACTTCCTAATACAAAACCAATAAAAGCTTTCTTAGAATAAATCAAATTCAAATCCAATTCAAAAGGATTTTTCTAATTGCTGCCCGCCCCCGTTACCTCTCTCTAAATCCAGCCCTAAGTGGTCCCTTCAATCCCCAAGGAGGAGGCGGCTTAGCCTGCCTCCTGTATACATGAACCGGCCTAGGCGGGGCCAATTTGGGCGGTTCAAGCAGAACCGTATCAATACCTCCTTCCCAAAGAACCACCTTGTCCTCAAGGTGTAAATTTGAAAACTGATGATTCATCTTCTCATAAGGTTCCCACGTGGCCTCGTAGTCTGGAAGACTTTTCCACTTGATCAGCACTTCTTTAGCTCTCTCTCCCCTCTGACGAACCCCCATCAGCTCTAAGAGTTCCAAAATCACCTCTAAGTCCTTCGTGAATGTCACTAGTAACTCTGAGCTGGCGTTATACTCTCTAAATGGCCCTTCTCAACTGAGATATATGAAAAACCGGATGTATGGTCACCATTAGTGGTAGTTTCAAACGATATGCTACTATCTCAATCTTTTCCAATACTTCATAAGGTCCAAAGTACCTTAGAGCAAGCTTCTCATTCCTCCTATTGGCGACTGTCTTTTGTCTGTATGGTCGAAGCTTCAAGAACACCCTCTCCCCCACTTCGAATTTGATGCCCTTCCTATGCCCATCCGCTTGTTTCTTTATAATATGTTGTGCCCTCACTAGATATATCTTCATCTCCTCCAATACCTTATCCCTCTCTTGCAAGTACTCATCCACTGAAGAAACTGGAGTACTACTACTCCCAAAGTGCACCAAGTGGGGTGGATCTCTTCCGTACAACACATTGAATGGGGTCATCTTAGAAGCAGAATAATACGAGGTGTTGTACCAATACTCAGCCCATAATAATCACTTTGGCCCATAATCTGGGTGTCTCTAACACATAACATTTGAGGTAGGTTTCCAAGCTCATGTTGAACAAATCTGTTTGGCTATCTGTCTGTGGGTGTTATGCAATTCTCCTTTTCAATACGGTCCCCTGCAGTCTGAACAACTCCCTCTAAAAGTGATCGAGGAACATTTTATCCTTGTCAGATACAATCGCCTCGGGTATCTCATGTAACCTGATAATCTCCCTGATGAAGCCTGATGCTACTGTCACTGCCGTGTACAAATGTCGTAGGGGAATAAAATGAACATAATTGCTCAATCTATCCACCACGACCAAGATCACTGTGAACCCCTCAGAGCGGGGCAGCTCATTTATGAAGTCCATAGATACCTCCTCCCATACTCGTTCTGGTAAGGCTAATGGTTGTAATAGTCCTCCTGGTGACGTAGCCAAATACTTATTCCTTTGACAGACCTCGCATCAGTTTACCATCTCCTCCACATCCTTATGCATCCCCTTCCAATACAGCTCCACCGCCAGCCTTTTGTTGGTCTTCTGTACCCCTAAGTGACCTCCAACTGCACTCCCGTGGAACTCCTGAAGCAGTTGTGGAATGTGGACTGATGTCCTTGGTATTAAAAACTTCCCCTGGTAGAGTAGTCTCTCCCCCTCCAATGAGTACCCCGGGTGACTACTCCCTACCTTTATTAAGTCATCCTTTATCCTACCCAACTCCTCATCCCTAACACTCTCCTCCTTGATGGCCTCCCAATCTAACATCATTGGGATTGATATTGTCATCGTCTGCAGCTCTCCCATGCATCTGGACAAAGCGTCTGCCACCTTGTTCTCCACTCTTGGCTTGTACTGAATCTCAAAATCATATCCCAGCAACTTGGACAACCACCTCTAATGCTCCTCTGTTACCATCCACTGTTCCACCAAATATTTCAAGCTCTTCTGATCGGTCATGACAATGAAATGCCTCCCTAGTAGGTAGGGCCGCCACTTCTGGATGGCCAAAACGATGGCCATTAACTTTCTCTCATGGACTAATTTCAGCCTGGCTCTAGTAGTCAACACCTGGCTAAAATAGGCGATGGGTCTATGACTCTGAATAAGCACTGCACCCAATCCATATTCGGAAGCATCTCTCTCCACTATGAAAATTTGAGTGAAATCTGGCAAAGCTAAGACTGGTACTATAGTCATAGTTTTCTTCAAGCTCTCAAATGCTGATGTGGCCCCTCCCACCACACAAAACCATCCTTCTTCAACTGCTTAGTGAGTGGCCATGCTATGGTGCTGTATCATTTTACAAACCTTATGTAGTAACCTATCAGGCCTAGAAATCTTCTCAGTTCCTTCAGATTTTTAGGCACTGACCATTTCAACATTGCCTTAATTTTTGACTGATCTACTGCCATACCTTTTTTGGATACAACATAGCCCAAGTACTCTATACTGGCTTATGCAAAGCAGCACTTCTTTAAGTTGGCTCTCAGCTGGTGTTCTTGCAGCACTTCTAACACACTCCTCAAATGCTCCCAGTGCTCTTCTTCTGTCTTTCTGTAGACTAGGATGTCATCAAAGAATACCAGTACAAATTGCTTGAGATAAGGATTAAAAACCTTATTCGTAAGTGCTTGGAAAGTGGTTGGAGTGTTGGTGAGGCCAAACGACATCACTAGGAACTCATAGTGTCCCTCATGAGTTCTGAAAGCGGCCTTGGGCACATCCTTCTTCTTCATTTTGATCTGATGGTATCCTGATTTTAGATCTATCTTGCTAAAGATCACTGCTCCACTCAACTCATCTAATAGATCATCAATAACTGGTATGAGAAAATTATCAGGTATAATTTCCTTATTGAGCGCCTTGTAGTCCACATAGAATTGCCAGCTGCCATCTTTTTTCTTCACCAATAGAATTGGATTAGAGAGAGGACTAATGTTGGGTCTGATGATTCTTGCCTCCATATCTCTAATCAACTTTTCAATTTCATCCTTCTGAAATTGAAGGTAGCAATAGGGTCGTATGCTGACAGGTGACACACCCTCTTGCAAAGTGATGGCGTGCTTCTGCTCTCCGGGTGGTGGTAATCCTTGAGGTGGCTGAAAAACCTTCTAGAACTTTTGGATCAGTGGCTGTACCGAGAGGAGTATGTCTCCTCCTTCCTCCAGCTCACCCCCTCCAGCTTGTACGGCTCTACCAAAAAGCCTTCTCCCACCCGCTGTATACTCCTCACCATGGTTTTAAGGGACACCATAGATTTGGATAGATCTGCATCTCTACTGATCACCACTTTTCTCCCATCAACCATCAACTCCATAGTGAGTGCTCCTCAATTGACTTTGGTATCACCCAAAGTCGAGCGCGAGTCTTCCTAGTATGTGTTGAGCTCGATCCCATCGGAGAAGAATTTGAGCGTTGAAATAAAATGGTATTTTTTATCAGTTGCAGCTTTTCACTTCTCCCAAACATAATATTAAAATAATATTTTTATCAGCAACTATCAACAAAAGAAGGAAAAACAAGCTGGTAAGTACAACTTTTCACTTCTCCCAAAAAACAAAAAGCAGCTGTAATTAGTTTTCATTAGTTATATATTTATTTATTTATTTATTTTTTCATTTTTTTGAATTACTGCTTTCAGTTTTTGAAATTCCCGCCCATGTCCCTGCCTCTCATTTGGAATTGCCGCTGTTTATTTTTTTTATTCAAATAATCAATTGAGCTCGGCTTGCGAGCTCGCGAGCCGAGCTCTCATTGAGCTCGAACTCGAGCTCGCGGCTCGATAAGCTCGGCTCTCGAGCTCGTTATCGAGTCGAGCTCGAGCCGGCTCGCGAGCCGGCTCGGCTCACTTACACCCCTAATTCGTAGTGAATCCTACCACCAAGTTCATGGAAACATCGGCCAGATCCAAATGCAGCTTCTCCTCCATCTCTTCCTCTAACCCTCCTTCACCTCCCTCTGTTTCCCATCATCACAGACAGTGAGAACATGAAGAGTTCGGTCCTTTTCGTCACACCTAAAACATAATCCCTTGTCTCTCTTTTCGTGCATCTCCTTCTCCGTCAGCCTCTTGAAATTCCCCCCAGTTCCTCCTAATGTCTTCTCCTTGGTGGTCTCACGAAACCCTCCTGTCGTCGGCCCCTTTGGTGCTAAATGAGTAGTCATCATCCGGTACATGCCTCCTGAATTGCTACTCCTGGTTCCTTCTCCAGGATCTTCTAATTTTCCACCAATTGTGCCAGCTTCATGCTCTCTCCTAAGTCACGAGGCATCATGACTCTCACCGCTGCTCTGATGTCTACCTTGAGTCCCTTAATGAAATTCCCCTCCAAAGCCGACTCGGATAATCGTTCCACCTGACTGGCCATATGCTTGAACCGCTCCTAGTAGTCTGCCACTAGTCCGTCCTGTACTAGTACGAAAAATTGCTCATAGAAGTCTCCTCCTCTGTCGGTTTGGAAACATTCTAATAAACTGTCTTTGAACACTTTCTAGCTCAGTATAGTCCTCGTCTGGTCCCTCCATTGGTACCATGATAATGCCTTCCCCTCCAAACATAGACCCGCGGCTATCAATTTCTCCTCATCCGTCAACCTGTTGATGGCGAAATATCTCTCCACCTTGTAGATACCAATTTGATAGGAAATACTTAGAGTTCACAAGTAACCCTAATGGGAATACTTGAGTTCACAAGCAAACCTATTATTGGTTATTCTTCTAGTATAAAAAAGATAATTTGGTTATTCTTTTTATCAAATACGATTGAGAATAACATATTATATCGAGTGATAGAAATGATATTTTATATTAAATTTGAAAACAAAAAATATATTTTTTTAAATGTCTTATTCCTAGAGTACATGTAGGCTCTAAAGGCTTTCGTTTGAGTAGATCTAAAAGTGAATATATAGTGTAATCTTAGTAATAATAGATCTAGTAGGGGGATTATGACTATGGGTGATCAAGTCATTAATAAGAGTATATGTTTTCGATATCTTGGGTCTATTGTTTAGTGTGAGAGTGAAATAGATGGGGATGTTATTAGTAGAATTTAAGTTGGATTGTTGAAATGGAGGAATACATCGGGCTTGTTGTGTGATAGAAAAGTTCCCCTAAAAATTAAGGGAAAATCCTATAAGATGGTAGTTAGACCTGAAATGTTTTATGGTACAGAATGTTAGCCATTAAAAGAGAAGCATAATATTAAGTTAAGTGTTGCAGAGATGACGATGCTCAGGTGGATGAGTCTTTACTCTTAGAGTCAGGATATGAAGTGAGCACATACGTGAAAAGGTTGGAGTAGCTCCAGTGGAAAATAAAGATTAATAGAGACAATCGCCTTAGATGATTTGGTCATATGCGGCCTTCCAATGACCCGGTTAGGAAAGTAGATTTATTAGATTTGATTTATGTTAAGAAAGGTAGAGGTAGACCTAAAAAGACTTGGTTAGAAAATATTAGAAATAACTTTTCTTTATTAGATTTAAATGAGAATTTGGGTTTGGTCACATAACTATGATGTCAAACTTTTATGCAATACATAATAGGTTAGGCTATTTTTTTTTTAGAAATTGTGATTTACAACTTTGCCACTAAAGGCAAGATCCCTGTTATAAATGGTATGTAAATGCTTCTAGCTAGTACAAAGTTTTATTTTTGATCCTTAAAAGCTTTCTAAATATCATTCTAATTGATTTCATTTTATTTTCTGTTATGTCGAAAAGTTGTGATTCTAGAAGACATCGTTAGTAGAAACCTATGCTTTCCTAAATTCAAACTTGCTAGTCCTGTGTAGTACGTCTGTTTTGGTTTTCAATTATAAATTAAGTAGTGATTTGATTGTAAATCAAATAATTTTTGAATGTCAATCCAATTTTGATTGTCACTCAAGTTTTGTAACCAAGTTTAAATTTCAGTTCTTGTTGGAATTTTGTAATCAAATGAATTTTAGTTTTATTTTTGTTAAAATTTTGCATTTATTGAATTAGAACATTCTAATATAATGAAATATAAAATAGTCTATCATAAAATATCAGAAAGTAAATGAAGAAAAGAAACAATCTATTCTATAAAGTATAAGGCTAGTGTCCTTTTCGACACTTAGCGTGTGCTAAGTCATGAGTGTCTATGAGATCATTCGTACGTGTCCAATTTAGTCTTAATTTAGTCCATCAACTACACAAAATTTATTCCAATTGGTCATTGTCTCTCACACACTTCATTAGGATCAATTTTGTATTATCGTTGACTAAATTGAAATCATTTTTTGTATCCTAATGTTCTTTGATTTTTACCCGAGTGATCAATTGATATCCATTTTGTATTATTGAGGGACTAAATTTGAGAAATATGATACTTTGAGATTACATTGACAACATATGATTGGTCAGGGGGCGTTTTCTCATTTTTTTAAATATTTGGCAACAATTGATATAGCATGTAAGAAAAGTAAAAGGTGAAACTTTTGCTTAAGCTATGTTATAATTAACAATAAAATCTTACTCTGAATTATTATATTTTGTTTGTTCGAATTCAAACTTTAATTTGGTGTAATTGCTCGAATATTTTCTATTAAATGACTCTGAAGGGACATCTAATATTTATTTACCAACGAGCAGTAGCTAGTTGCATGAAGATTTTTCCATAGAAAGAAAATGAAAGGATTGAAATACCCAAGGGCTTATTTTTCTTGCTTAAAGTTTGAAAACAATTTTAAAACAGTGGGTTAACGAATTCCAAGATTTTGTTGAATAGCATTATTTATTTAAACTTCAAAAAATTTCTCAAAAATAATGTTTTTTATTTTCACACAATTGAGTGTAAAGTACAATTATTATTTTTTGAAACATAATTTCTATTTATCAGCAGCTAAATGAGCCTTAAAAGTATGCTTTTAAATTTTTTATCATAAATCTAGACACTATAGGAAATATATGCATTATCGATGGAAGTTTTGGCGAAATTTTTCCGCTGGAAATTCTATCGGTTTTTAATTATCTTGGCGGAAGTTCCGACGGTCTTTTTTGGTAGAAATTTTATTTTTGACTGAAAAATCAGTTTGAAATACCGTCCGAAAAGGCCCTGTTTTGCCCAGAGTTCACCTCACTCTCTCATATCATAATTTTTTCTCCGAAACAGCTCTCTTGGACTCTCCGTTGCCTGGCGCGTTGTTCAAGGTCGTTTCTAATCCATTTAGCTCCATTTCTTTGAGATTTAAAAGTTAAAACTTTCTCTCTAGCTATTTTCATTTTTTTTAGATTTCAAAGTGAAGTATGTAAGATTTTGTTCGTCTCCCTTGAATTTCTTGGAATAAAATTTCTTGGGTTTTATTCTATATGTCTAGTTCTACAGAAATGTCAAACCAAATCTCTCAAATAACTTAAGGTTCCTTCACCCGAAGCTTTGCATAAGCCGTATACAGCAACAACAAGCCACCTCCCCTCCTTTGGATGACAACATATAAAGCTAATAGCCCTTAATTCAATATTTATTCTTATATACTAGCCATTTAAGTACGAAGATCAGCCACCTATGCTTCAAACTCCACTTCCTAATTGCCATAAAAGAAAAAAAATTCTCGCCAAGTATTCCACAACCATCCAGTAATTCCACCATGAGGAGTGGAAATCCAATTCAACCATCAACAATTTATGCCTCCAAATTAGAATAACCTGGAGTGAAAATTAATTTGAACTAAATAAATACTTTATGTCAAACCTTAGTAATCAACTTAAGTTTGAGAAATAAAATATAAAATTTCTCCACCATAATCATGAACATGTTCTTGAATACATAAACTTATACCAAGTAATGAAAATAAATAAATAAATAAACTGCAGTGATTTCAATGCTTAATGCGACAATCTCGATTGGAGTAAACACAGATTTTCATTTATTTTCGCTGATGGATTTTAGTTAGTTATTTATGATCAGCAATTTAAAAATTAGTTGGCTGCAAAAAAAAAATGATTTGTTCAGTACGCTATATTTACTTCTTTGAATTCAAATTTTTTACTAATTTGATGCATCTATTCTCCTCTGGTTGTTTAGTTTGTCTGGTTTATTTATCCTTTTTTATATTAGTTGGATGAAAGAAATGTATGTTCTATATCTGATTATTATTGATACAACTTAATCTTTACTTTTTCTTTTGGTAAGAAACCTTTGTTCAAGACAAACACGTGAGATAATAATAATATGTAAATTATACCAGTTACAAGCTTGCTATTTGGTTGATTATTATCACCTTTAGGATGCTAAGCCGAAGCTCTGAAATTGTTCACAAGGTTAAGAATAGTTAGGAAGCTAATAGTGGATCAATTCAATTGATAATTTTTTTTAAAAAAAATTATCTACAGTTTTCTGGCGGAAATCTCCGTCAGAATTTTCACCGGAAAACTTCCTTCAAAATATCCGTCGTTTTCGAAATTCCCGATGTTTCCTTGTTTGTCGGTTAAAATGCTATTTTTTGGAAATCCGTTGGAAATTTTTCCTGTGGAAATTTATTCTGCTGTGAATTATCTTCTGATGCTTGTTTTACCGGTGGAAATTATTCCACCGGAAATAGTTAATTCTGACGAAATTCCTTAGATTTTTAATGAATTTTGCTGCGTGAAATCACACATTTTCTTGTGGTGAGAATTTATGCTAAATTCTTTTAAACTATTGCTGGATAAGCGGCTCTTTTGTATTAATTTCTATTTTTAATTATCTATTTTTATTTTTTAAAATGTTATGAAATGAATAAAATATTTTTCTTTACTTATTTTTATTTTCTTAATATGTTAAAAAATTTGATTTTTTTAAACATAATTAACAAGTTTATATTATTTTTATATTTTAAAACACTTTTTCAAAACCCAAAATTTGACGATTCTTCCCGCCTAAATCCTTTACTTTGATTCTTGAATTTATTTTCACGGGCTGACGCCAACTAGTTCTTTCTTCTACATTTCATCATCACAGATTGCTGAAGCCTGCTTGATCGCGAATCTTCTACACCTGGATTCCATTGATCATGGAGTTGCTGCTGCCTTCTCCTTTGACCACGAATCATATTTTGATCACTATTCCATCCTCTTCAGCTTTATGTCAGAACAAAAAAAAAAAAGAAGGTAATTTCTACATTCATTTCATATTTCAGGGGAAATTTTTACAATCTCTGCACATTCCTTTGTTTGTTTGAGCATAAAATTTTGGATATAGAAACTTTTATTCCACTTTTTTTGATCTAGGGATTTTATATTGAAACTTTTTAGATAATTTCTATGCAATCTCTTTTAAAATTTTCTTAGCTAAATATGTTTTTTAGATTGAGAAATTTATTGTATTTCTTTGTGATATTTTCATGTAGATTGCGTGAAAGAATAATGATTGTTATTTTTTTGTGTTGATAGTCCATCGAAGATAATACATAATCTTTTTTCTATTAATTATGGATGATAATATATATTATAATTTGATCATATACTCCATGTATGAATTAAAAATAGTTTTGTAATCAACGTTTTGGATGAAAAAAGGTTTTAAAGCAAAATGATCATCATTTTATATGAGGATGAATTATTTGAATGGGGATTTAGATGAATTTTAAGAAGATTTGAGTAGGGCAGGAATTTTTCTTCGTATGCATGAATGTGGAAGAAAGGGTTGTATTCTTAATTTTAAATAATGGTGGCGATTATTTTTAATTAATTATTAGCATTTAACTTTTGAGTACTATTCCGGATGTGAAAGCTTATATAGTACCTTTTTGAGGCAAGTAGACTCATACATTACTATTTTATGAATTTATTCATAAATTTTGTTTATATTCAAATGCAGTAGTGGAGCAAAAAAATTTTATAATAGGGGCCTTTTTTTTTCAAAAATTCCCTCGATGTTTTTCATCTAGGCTTAGGACCAAGATAGACAGTTTTCATTTTTTAAAATTTATTATTTAAGAAAAAAAATATTAAATATAAAAAATAAAACTTATAATTTATAACGACTGTTTTTCACATTTTGAAAGAGTTAAATAATTATGTCATTATCAATATAATCTAATATTTCCTTCCGTGGGATCCAGAAATTCGTACCCCGGCCTCCCGTCGTTCTTCTTTCGGGAGAGTTTTAACGGATTAAGTTCCGGGGTAATTTTTGCAGAAGGTAGATTGGGTTTGAAATAAGACACTACCTAGAGATTTTGTCCTCATTTTACGAGTACTTTATGATCTGAGTTCTGGTTTCCTATAGGTGCATGCCCCTATAGTTAATTACCCCTCCTGATAACTAGAGAACTTTCGATTAAGGCTAGTCTTCAAATGAATACATCATACCCGTAGATACGTGATATCCAACATATTATAGCAGCATTGATTCGCATTTAGAAATTTCACCATCTTGCACTTAAAACGGATGGTGAGGGGAATGATTATGAGCCCGATCAAGATCCCATGGTTCCATTGTGCCAGGCCATCATGGTCCATAGTCTACTTAGTTAGAGGATGAAGTCGACCTAATCTGACTAAATGATCCTTGTCAGCAAACATGGGTTGCGTCGTCCAAGGGTACCTTGTATACCTGGGGTGGATGTTTGTCTAAGGAGACAAATTTAAATCCACCTTAACTGCAGAGAGCTTTGTGCCCCATTGATTATATCCTATTAATTCATATCTCAAGGATTTGATGCCATTGGGGAGCATACGGGCCTTGATCATGAGCGTATTATAATTGTGCCATTTTGCGGCGAACTACCCGATTCATAGGGTCCTAGTCATAACCGTTTACCTGTGGTGCCATTTAGCGTCGAGACCATAGGTGTGATGTCATTTGGCAGTGAAATCACCCGTTAGAGGACACGTGCCATGTCCCTTACTGACAATAGACATATTGAAAATGAATCATAATAATATTCTCGATTATAATTAGCTTTTTGTGAGCTGAAGTAGTTTTAACATTTATCTAAATCGGCAAACTATTGCGGAGAGTGAATGAGTAGTCATACTTTTAAGTGTTTGATGATTTATTTCAATTTAAATATCTTAGATTTTGGCATTTTCTTATAGTTTTGAATTTTATGGGCATTTGGAGGTATTTGTTTGAATGTTTATGGTCCATTCCGGTTGAGATTTTCTGTCAATAAGGCCATCATCGGGGTGTATGAGATCATTTGAAAATGTTTGTATTTTGTAGAAGTTTGAAGGCATTTGAAAACATATAATCTCCTTAGATTGAGATTTATATTCAACCCAATCATCATCAAGGGGTTTGCGGTCATTTGAAAATATTTGTATTTTATGAATGTTTGAATTTTGTGGAGGTTTGAAAGCATTTAAAAATATATGATCACCTTCGCCTGAGATAAACATTCAACATGATCATCATCGGGGAGTTCATGGGTTGTTACATTTTTGTTGATTAAACCTTGTCAATTCTGTCTACTTGCTGACCGAGGATTGGGTTTGAATCTAAATTTATTTCTTAACCCGCGTAGCATTCTCAAACTTCATGTGTGTAGATACAACATGCTCGTTATGACTTACATGGGTATATCCTGTTCGACAAATTTCGCACGATGCATTCACGTGTGTACATGATATGATTGTTTGAAATGCAAATGCAGTGTCACATGACACACTAGAGTGATACACTCTGCTTATTGTAAATGCATGGAGAGGCAGAGGTATTTTTGAAATGCAATTATAATGTCAAATGGCGCACTAGAATGATACTATTTGCTTATTTTTGAAATGTTATAGTGATATCGGAATGTCACGTTAGAATGAAATTCTCAACATCCTATAGATATACGTTGGAGGACATTTTGAAGTGCAATCGTAATGTCAAATGGACATGCTAGAATGAAATTCTCGGCATCATACAAATGCATGCCAGAGGTCTTTTTGAAATGCAATAGCAACGTCAAAGCGACACACTTGAATGAAATTCTCGGCATCCTACAGATGCACGTCAGAAGGACCTTTGCTATGCACATATGACACATTTGCATATAAATGCAATGTTTGATGATATGGTTATATAACCTATCATGCCTGTTGCAATGCATGTATGAGAGGCATTTTAAGATATTTGTATGCAATACAAAGCGTTGTTCGACTACATAAGTGACTATTGCAGCCGAATACGCAGTGGTTTATTTTGGGATTTGTTGATGCATTATGTCTGCTTGTACGAATGTTACAGATTTGGTGGTATGACGTCGTGCTTCAGTGGTCCACAATTTTTACTACCAATTCTTTGCTTTTGCTTACAGGTGAAATGCATAATTATCACCAATTTCATGCAAGCAAGAAAAAAACTCATGCATAAATACATTACGAGCACTGACATGGAAATTTTTAATAATAATAATTAACATGTGATTGCCATATAAATTGAAACAAAAATATGGATGGATATGATGTCAAATCCATCATGCACACTGAACCGTCTTTTGCAAGTGGAGTTTGTTTGCAAGCAACAAAACATGGTGAAAAAGTTGGTTTGATTGTAAAGTGTGGGGGCTTTTGAACCGCAATAACTGACCTCTAATATTGGATTTGACTCATCCAAAAGCGACGACCAATATAAATTATAGGAGATGTGGCAGCCTACCTACAAGTCATCATGCAAAAATCTTTAATGAATGTCATTACTAATCCATAAACGCTAAGTCAAATGGAAATCTTCAACCCTCAATTGACAATAGCACCAATGTTGTCACTCATATCATGAACCGATTGTCGATGCAATGAAAAAATGTACTGCATGTAAAGTGTTGTTTGGAGGTGACAACAAGAAATATGAAACCAACATGTGTACGAAAAGCACATCATGCCTATAAGCAAACAAAAGAAGCCATCATGAAGGAGAATTTGATTGTCTCCAACGACAATTGACGGGTGGAATAATGCATCAATTTGATGATACTCGGCCACCTACGGATGTACCAAACCTTTGCAAGCGATGATGACAACTGCAAACATACACCTACAATGCCCTATGCAAACAATTATAGAAAGATCGTCGTGACGAGTAATGGATATCACAAAATCCGTGTATTCCAATGTTACTCAGCACCAAGTTAACACACCGATCCCTATGCAGATAAAGACAGTATGCCCACAACATACACAAGCTACCTACCAATTGTTATAGCAAATCTTCTATAATATTTCCATAGCCAACAATTGTCTGATATCAATCTGATACACCCGCATGGGCCCCGACGATCGTGTTATGTGTACACACGTGACGTTTAGGGATGTTGCGCGGGTTAATAAATGAACCCTAGTTCGAACCTGATCCTTCTATATAGATAGATAGTAGTAGAAAAAAAGGATAGATAGGAGTCGTCACGGCTCAAACTATCAAATAAATATACAGTCAATGTGTCGATTGAAATATTTATTTTATACGTTCATATTAAGTCTTCAAAGTTTATAACAAATGAAATCCATCAACATGAACATTAAGCCTTTAAGGCAACTTTGGAAATTGTTATCCTCAAGTGCTTGAATTGCCTTATCATCAGTGCAATTCAAGTCATCCTAGAGAACTGATCTTAGGAGATCTATCTGAATGTGTTAGAACTCGGTATGGACTTAGGAAAGAAGTGAACCACTCCGTCTTTATTCTAATAATTAAACCCACAAACATATATCAATCACTATCTGATGAATTCTAGATCCTAGCTATGCAAGAAGATTTAAATCAATTTATGAGAAATATTATTTGGGAACTAGTTGAAAGACTTAAGGATCAAGTTATTGTTGGAACTAAATAGGTTGATCAGAAAAAATACTGAAGAATAATTGAATCACTTCTTTACTTGACTACTAGCAGACCTGATATTATGTTTAGTGTTTGTCTTTGTGCTAGATTTTATGCTGATCCAAAAGAGTCCCAACTGACTGCTGGTAAGAGAATTCTTAGATATCTCTTAGGAATCAAAAACTTGAAAATATGATATCCTAGGCACATCACTTTCTTTGAAATCATAGAATATTTTTAATCAGACTTTGCTGGATGTAGGGTTGATAGAAAAAATACTTTTAGAACCTGCCAGTTCATATGACAATCCTTAGTCTCCTGGTCCTGTAGAAAATAAAACTCAATAGTCCTATCCACTGCAGAAGTTGAATACAGTCTTATAAAGTTGTGTGACACAAGTCCTTTGATTAAAATAATAAATTTTGGATTTAAGACTACTTGTACGCTCTATTCCAATCTTATATGATAACAATAATGCCATCTACATTTGAAAAAAATCAATCCAACACTGTGAGATCATATAAATATACATAAGATACTATTTCAATAGGGATTATGTCATCAAGGGAGACATAGAGCTACATCATGTAGCCACTGAAAATCAGCTTGCAGATATCTTTATAAAACAATTATCTTTTGAAACCTTCAGCGTCTTAAGAATCAGATTAGATGTGTTAGATATGCATGCTTGAAATTGATGCTTTCTATTTCTGTTTTGATTTTCACCGTTTTATTTTTTATTCGTTTTTATGCCTATGTTTTTATTTTATTTTATTTTCCTTTAGTATTTTAAGAATCTGATCACTAAATTATACTGGACTTTATTTTAAAATACAATTTATAATTTTTTTTTAAAAGTTTGTAAGCTGTGATTGACTCTAAAATAGTTAAAAGAAGGAAAATTGATGATTGTTCATCTTCTTCTAATTCCTTTAGTGTTGCATTTTCTTTTTTGAATCAAAATCTATTTCAAATGAAAAGTTGGACTGTGAAATAAAGATCTGCCTCATCTTCCTACAATCATTTATCTCATATGAGCTATGATGCACCGACACTTCTCCTCAAAGAGACGTGCAATGTCCGACACCGTATCCAACACGACACTCGTCCGACACTCTTCCGACATGTGTCGGACATGCTGAAAACATGTCCGATTAAAAAATATTAAATACTAATTGGACACGCTTGTCCGGCACACATATCTTAAATATTTTATGAATTTTTAAAATATAATTTATTATATTTGACGGGATTTAAACTAAATTTCTTATTTTTTATCCATAACACCAAATCAACATCCGCACTTAATACCCAATCATCAAATATTATCATTTTCATTTCTTTTTGGCAATGAAGGTATTTTCATCTCCTCTCTCAGTGACACTGATAAATGACATTGACGCCTGACTCTCGACATCCTAATACTAATCATTTTAAATACAAATTCTAGTTAAATGACTTATTATTTTCAAATTATTTTTAAAATTATACTTATTTAATTTTTATACACTATTTTTTTAAATATAATAACTATAATACCGTGTCCAACCCGTGTACGTGTCCTATATTTTCAATAACTGACGTGTCTCGTGTCGTATTCGTGTCGCTATGTCCGTGTCTGTGCATCAAAGCATATGAGTAATGTTTGAAGTCAATAAATCTCCTTCAAATTTTCTTAATCAAGTTTGTATTTAACATATGGATAGGAATTTATTTTGTGATTTACTCTTCCTTAAATAAGAGAGTTTGTTTTCTCTCATATTTAGAAGATAATATCACAATTGAGGGTTTTTTAAAGATTTCAAAATGAATCATGCATGCAAAAATAAAAAGAGCTACAAAATAAGTCAAAAACTGAAAAGATGCGCAAAGGCCACCAAATAATGACAATATACACAAAGTGCATCAAAAATTAAAAGATACGCAATGTTCGCCAAAAGCTAAAAAATAGGCATAAAATGAGCCCATTATGAATTAGCTTATCTTTCTTTTAAATCTTTAAAACTTGAAAGACTCTATGTGCCAATTGATATCTTCTACACTTTAATCTGAAAATCATGATTTTTGATTTATTACTTTGTAATGCTATTCTATCAGATATTTTTCTGAAAGGAAGTTTAAAAATATCACATTTCCTTTCTAATTTATTTTATGAATTAGATTTTTGTTTAAAGATAACTTTAACTTGTAAGGAGCCCGAGCTAGGGTTACCTAAATTGAATTTCTAATATTTTTGGGTTTCAGCAATGTCAATTCATTCCTTATTGTATTTTTAATCTAATCATGAGGTAAAATTATCATTTTCTAAAACTGATCAGTTAATTTTTTTTTTGTTTTATGATTGTTTTTTATGTTTTTCGATTTGTTTTATGTTATTTATATTTTATTTTTTTGGATCCTTCATGATCATCACATTCCATCCCATAACTTTTTTTTTTTATTTTTGTTCACATCGTATAATACTATTTATATCGTATTATACGATCTGAACAAAATATAAAATCTCTGATCATAACATATCTAACGTCTAATATCATTAATTATTGGTGATCATACTATACGATTTACTCTTCGTACTGTGTAATCTACGTGGCTGGAATCGTTAGACGAATTGAATTCAGTCGGTACGATCTTTAATAACACATCGTATAGTACGATCGACATGTTCGTAATGTATGAACTCAAAAGTCAACGATCGTACATGATGACTCTTTAGGACGAACGCTCTATCTAATCATCAAATACAATTTCTAATCGTATTTTATGATAAGACAATCTTTTTTAACCGATCGTTTGGACGAATTGATTGCACTAGATCGTCCAGTACAATCTCATAATTTTATTATACGATCTGTTTGATTTCTATTTAAACAACTGTATTTCATTTATTTTTCACACAATTCTTCCAATCCTTCCCTTTTACACTTTCCTTCCTTGCAATGGCTGGTGGAAAACGGTCCCAAACACATGTGGGTAGTTTCTCTAAACGAACTATCGATCCTAGATTCACTGAGGCTGTTGAAGAAGAAGCATATCAGCGATACAAAATAGTTGGGATCATACCGTCCAAAATTGTCAACCAGAAGATTTCAAACTTTTGGGTACTTGATCTCTTTGCCCATACTACTCTTGACTTCATTATCACCTTTGCCTTTCCATTCAATTCTTAACTTTATTTGAATTCTTTGCAAGCCTTCACAATAATAATGAGGTCACTTGCCTTGCAATTCTATGTTAATAGAAGGCTGTAGAAATTACTTAGGACTTTCATGACTTTCTTCATTTATCAACTACTGGAGACAAAATTCACATTTTAGCCTTAGATTCTGACTACAATTGGACTCCTGCCAACACCGTCCTTAGAGTCCAATGTTAACTGTCATATCACACAAGTCAATATTCTAGTCCAGGATGTTCGCATCATCTAACACATACTTAAAAATTCTGTAATTCCTAAAGCTGGTGATAGGAATAACATTACACATGTTATCTTATTTGCTACCTATTATATCATGGTTCACATGGATTTTAATGCATCTGACCTTATAATTCGATATTTTTACAATCTAATATATATTAGAGATCCTAAACATAAAAGAAAGCCTAACATTGCCTTGGGACATTTCATTGCCTTTGTCCTAAAAAGCAAATACAACCTCCAGTATCCGACACCACCTGATCACCTCCAGTTTTCTATTCCAATAGCTCATTCCACGTCCTTTACAACGCTTGTCGCAATCACGTTAGATATGCTGACCTCGAGCTAGGGGAGGGAGTGGGAGAACAATCTCAAGCACCAAATCCTATCAGTCAGCAATCTCAGCTGGTTCAGAGGTTTAATTAGTGGGAGGCCCGTTTTGACTCCTATGTAGTAGAGTAGCAGCAGCAACATGAACAAGATTTAGCTCGCTTTGACTCCTACGTAGCCCAACAGCAGCAGCATGATCATGATATGGCCTAGTTTAGAGAATAGTTTGCCTCCCTTCATCACTTCTTTCAGTCACCACCACCACCTCCACCTGATCATGGTCCTAATAGTTTATAGCTTGTTTTGTTTTTTATTTATTTATGTGTTGTGATGCACTTCTTGTGTTTTATTGATTATTATTTTTTCTCCTTTTTGTGATGTCAAAAGGGGGAGTAGTAATGTGTTATTAATGTCGTTAATTGTGTACATCTTTTAATAAAACTAGTTTTCATGTTTTACTTTTTTTATGATTTATTTATGTCTGTCTTGTATTTCTTAAAAAAATTAAATTAAACTATTCTCATTTTCAAAATTTCATCTTCTAAGAATGAGTTTTAGGTTTGTCATGATCAAAATGGGGGAGGTTGTTGCAAATATAGACCTAAGTACTATTATTTTGATGATAACAAATATTATTATTTTCTTATTGTTATTTATTGCATGTCTGTTTTATTTCTTGCTCATTGACATTTCAAGTCCACAGTCCTTATAACTGATGAAAGTCCTGGTAAGTGATTTCTATATGACTTATATTAACATAGGATTGTAAGACAGTGATCTTATTATTAATGCGAAGGCTTGTGAAGAATTCAAATAAAAGATCAGAATTGAGTGGAAAGGCAAGGGTGAGAATGAAGCCGATAGTGGTATGGGTAAAGAGATCAAGTACCCGAAAGTTTAGAATCTCCTGTTTGACTATTTTGGACAGTGTGATCCCAACTATTTTGTAATGCTGATAGACTTCTTCATCAACAATCTCAGTGAATCTATGATTGATAATTCATCTAGAGAAATTACCCATAAATGCTCGGGACCATTTTCCACCATCCATTACAAGGAAAAAGAGTGCAAGAGGAAGAATTGGAATAATTGTGTGAAAAAATTGAATGGAATTCACTTGTTTAAATAGAAATCAGGCAGATCGTACTAGTATAATCAATTCGTCTAGACGATCTATCAGAAAAGGTTGTCTTATCATACAGTATGATTAGAAATTGTACTAGACGATTTGAGAGAGCGTTCATTCCGAAGAGTCACCATGTACGATCTTTGACTTTTGAGTTTATACAATACAAATAAGTTAATTGTACTGTATGATGTGTTATTAAAGATCATACTGACTGAATTCAATTCATCCAACGATTCCTGCCACATGGATTGTACAATACGAAGAGTAAGTTGTACAATACGATCTCTAATAACTGATTATATTAGCTGTGGGACATTCTGTGATAAAAGATTTTATATTTTGTTGAGATCATATAGTACGATATTAATCGTACTTGATGTGAGCAAAAATTAGAGAAGTTATGGAATGGAATGTGATGATCACGAAGGATCCAAAAACAAAAAACAAAATATGAACAAGATAAAATAAATTAAAAAATAAAATACAAACAATCATAAAATAAAAAAATAAAGTTTTTTTTAACTGATCAGTTTTAGAAAATAATAATTTTACTTTATGATTAGATTAAAAATTCAATAAGGAATGAATTGACATTGCTGAAATATAGAAATGTTAGAAATTCGATTTTGGTAACCCTAGCTTAGGCTCCTTACAAGTTAAAGTTATTTTTAAACAAAAAATTAATTTAGAAAATAAATTAGAAATAAATGTGATTTTTTAAAACTTTCTTTTCTGAAAAATATCCGATAGAATTGCAAAGTAATAAATCAAAAATCATGATTTTCAAATTGAAGTATAGGAGATATCAATTGGTACACGGAGTCTTTCAAGATTTTATAGATTTTAAAGATTTAAAAAAAATAAGCTAATTCATAATGTGCTCACTTTGTGCCTCTTTTTTAGCTTTTGGTGGACATTGCATATCTTTTGATTTTTGATGTACTTTATTCATGTTGTAATTCTTTGACATTCTTTGGGCATCTTTTCAGTTTTGGGCTCATTTTATGCCTCTTTTCATTTTTGCATGCTTACTTTTGAAATCTTTAAAAAAACTCTCAGTTGTTAGATTATCTTCTAAATATGAGAGAAGACAAACTCACTCTCTTATTTAAGGAAGAGTAAATTACAAAACATATTTCTATTCATATGATAAATACAAACTTGATTAAAAAAATTTAAAGAAGATTTATTGACTTAGAACATTATTTATATCAAGGTTTAAAATTGCGTAACTGCGCCTCGAGGCGGTTTTCGTCCGTGAGGCGAGGCGTAAGCCTCGAGGCGGTCTGAGGCGTAAGCCTCACGAACACAGAATTGCGTAAATGAAAAATTAAGGATTTTAGCAGGAAAATAATAGCAATAATGGAAAATAAGAAAGTAGATGCAATAAAATTATGTCCCAAAGTACAAAAACATAAAATATCAGTTTATCAAAACTCCCAAAATACAAAAAACATATAAAATGAAGTCATATGATCATATCCCATCACAAAATATCAGTCTTCAAGTGAATCTTCTTCTCCAATTGTATCTATGAATGCCATGTCATCTTCATCTTCAACATGGCTCACTTTTCTCTTCCCTGTTCATTAAAAGAAAAGATTATTAGCATATTAATTGGATGAACCACTCATTATCAAGCAGACTGACAGAGAACATATACCTTTGCTTGCAGAGCTAGAAGATGTGTGTGGTGTGGTACTAGTGGATGTACCCGTTTGATCTGCTTCGCCCCTCAATACATCCACATTTAGATCTTCTACCTGTAAGTCTGATAATGATAAATCTGCCTCATCATCTATGAACCACTCATTATCAGACGACAGATCATCACACACCAACGGGTCCTCATCATCTTTCAACCCCTTATTCCTCAACCTCCTATCTCTTAACCTTTTGTTGTGCATTATGTATACGAGGGAGTTCATTCTGAGTGTAGATAGTCGATTTCTTCTCTTTGTTTGCACCTGACTATATGTACTCCAATTTCGCTCACACCCAGAAGAAGAACAAGTGAGGCCCAACACTCTCACAGCAAAACTCTGTAGCTCAGGGCTGGAATCACCAAATTGGATCCACCATTCAACTGTTTTCAAGAAGAAAATATAATCAAAATTCAGAATATTGAATAAAGTGTATTGCATTTACCAAATTAATTATACCTGGAGACCGTTTAGAAATGGTAGTTTTTGCTGCATTCAAACCAAAAAAACCCTCTTTATTCCGGAACAGAACAAGCTGTAAATCTGCAAGCTCCCTATCTGCCTGCTCCGGTATTAATCTTTCCATACAGTGATATAGACCAAGCTTAACTTCCGGATTTGAAGATTTTTTCTCTGAATATTGAAATTGAGGGTTAAGATAATATGCAGCTGCATGTAGATGTCGGTGTAACTGCACCTCCCACCGAGCATCAATGATATCCCAGATCTCCCTATAACTTGCCTCCTCTCCTCCCAAGTTATGTGCAATCAACTCCTTGGCCTCATCCATAGCATTATAAATAAAACCCATAGCTGGTTTCTTCTCTGCATCCACTAAGCGTAGAACTTGCACTAAGGGTCTCGTGCTCAAAATGGCATAGGTCACAGTAGCCCAAAATTTATCATTCAGAATTATCTTTCTTATCTCCTTTCCCTCACTCTTCTTCCCCCAAGCAGAGTTTAGCCATTCAGTTGATGTAAACATGGCTTCCAAAGGTTGCCTCACCTCCATCAAGCTCTGAAGTGTCAAATAGGAGGTGGCAAACCTACAATGCCCAAATGTTAAAACTATGAACATACAGTTGGCATAGGTCACAATGTAAAAAATATGAACATACCTAGTGGTTGCAGGTCGAATGATTTCTTTCTTTGAAAATTTTCTCATTAAGCTTAATACCCAAGAGTGATTGTAGATGAATTTTGTAATCTTCTTCGCCCTAACAAGAGCACTCTTGTGCTGAGGTAAGTCACCAAGATCCTCTAATATGAGATCAATACAATGTGCTGCGCAAGGTGTCCAATAGAGGTGTGTCCTCTTCTCCATCAACATCAAACCAGCTGCTTTGTATGCACTGGCATTATCAGTCACTACCTGGACAACCAACTGCTCTCCAATCTCCTCAATAACTCCATCAAGTAAATTAAAAATAAATGTAGCATTCTTCACCTCATCAGAAGCTTCAACAGATCTTAAGAACACTGTACCATAGGGATTGTTGACAAGGATGTTTATCAAACTCCTACTCTTCATGTCTGACCATCCATCTGACATTATAGTCACACCTGTCTCAATCCATGTCCTTTTAATCTCACCAATGGTTCGCTCGGTGTTCTGCAACTCCTCCTTTAAAATCCAAGTGCGCAACTCATACATAGAAGGTGCTTTCAACCCTCTTCCATACAATCCTACAGACCGCATCATACTGAAGTAGGCAGGCGATGTAGCAACATTAAAAGGTATTGCATTTTCAAAAAAAAACCTCCCAATGTCCATGCAAACCTGTCGCCGACCCTCTCTAGTACCACCTGCAGGGATTATATCTGCTTCTCCTCTATCTGCTCCTTCAGTAGTCATGTACTGATCCATAGGACCCCGTGCACCTCTATTATGTATAGTGGAGGAGGAGCCCTTTCCACTCTCGCTCCCAAAATAGGCACCTTGGTCGACCCTTTCATCAAATTGTTGCTGTTGTAAGTGTTTGACAGTGGTAGTTTTCTTCATGTAAGCACTTATTTCTTCCTTCACATTGTCCGGCACTTTTGCACAAGGTGCTACGTTCTTGTGAGAGCATGATAAGTGCTCCTTCATGCGGGTTACTCCACCCTTCACAACTTTCTCACAAAAGTTGCACTTTAAATATACATAGCTCTTCTCGCCGCCGCCAATGTCAACTTGTACACTATACTTCCAAGAAGGGTCCCTCCGCAATGACGTATTCGTCTTTTCTTTACCTCTAACCATGTCTCCTAAAAAAAAAAACAAATACATTCCAAAAAAATCAAAAAAAACTAAACCCTAATTTCTCTAAAACTTGCAAAAAAAATCCCTAAACTTAAAAAAATACCTAAAATCGAATGTGGAGTACTCCTAGAGGGTGGCCGGAACTTTTCTCTTCGCCGGAGAGGGGCGGCGCCGGCGGGAGGAGCGGCGGGAAGCTTCGGCCGACCGTGCGGGACGCGTCCAGTTCGCGTACAGAGAGCTGGGAGGAAAATTTTTTCGGAGAGGAGGAATGCCGTGCGGGTTCAAGGGGAGAAAAGCCAACATTTTAAGTGGGTGGGGCCAGTTCTGAATTGCGTACGCCTCACCCAGAATTGCGCAATTGCGCCTCTGAGGCGCGCCTCAGTCCAGGTGAGGCGTACGCCTCATCCAGAACCAGAATTGCGTAAGCCTCGAGGCGTTTTTGGGTGAAATTGCGCAAAGGCGCGCCTTGAGGCGCGCCTCTAATTGCGCAATTTTAAACCATGATTTATATGAGTAAGATGATTATAAGAAGATGAACTATATATCTATTTTAAAGTCTAACTTTGAATTTGAAATATATTTTGATTAAAAAAAACACACCACTAAAAAGTTAGAAAAATATGAATAATCATCAAATTTTCTTCCTTTAATTTTTTAGAGGAGTTAGTAAAAAATTATAAACTTTTAAACAAAAAAAAGGCAAAATTGTCTTTTAAAATAAATTCCAGCAGAATTGAGTAGGTGATCAGATTTTTAAAATACTGAAGGAAAATAAAATAAAATAAAAACATAATATAAAAACATATCCACAAGAATGAATTAAAAATAAAACGGTAAAAATCAAAACAGAAAATAAAGCATCAATTTCAAACATGCATATCTAACACATCTAATATGATTCTTAAGATGCTAAAGGTTTCAAAAGCTAGTGGTTTAATAAAGATATCTATAAACTGATTTTCAGTGGCTACATGATGTAGCTCTGTTTCCCTTGATGACATGATCCCTAACGAAATGGTGCCGTATGTCTGTGTTTGATCCTAGAGTGTTGGGTTGAATTTTTTGAAATGCAGATGACATTAGTGTTATTTCATAAGATTGGAATGATGCCTACTAGTAGTCTTAAATTCAGAGTTCGTTGTTTTAATTAAAGGGCCTTTGCCATACTTCCTAAGGCTGTGTATTCAGCTTATGTAATTGACATGACTACTAAGTTTTGTTTTTTACTGGACTAGGAGACTAAATATTATTATTTGAATTGATATGTTCAAGAAGTGTTTTTTCTATCAACATACGTCCAATAAAATTTGAATTAGAATATTTTATGATTTCAAAGAAAGTGTTGTGATTAGGATATTAGATTTTCAAGTTTTGGGTTTCTAAGAGATATCTAAAGATTCTCTTAACAGTAGTCATGTGGAATTCTTTTGCATAAGTTTGAAATCTAGCACAGAGATAAATATTAAACATAATATCAGGTCTGCTAGCAATGAAGTAAAGAAGTGATCCAATTATTCTTTTGTATTTTTTTTATCAACTGATTTTTCATTTGAGTCCTTATCTAACTGAACAGTAGAACTCATGGAGTGTTTATTGTCTTGGTCGTATCCATTTCATACTTCTTAAGGATGTTCTTAATGCATTTTGATTGACTAAGAAAAATTCCATAATGCTTTTATCTTATACTAAATCCAATAAAGTAGGCTAGCTTTCTCATTATATTCATCTCAAACTTCTTACTCATTATTTTAGAAAATTTATCACAGTTTTTTATTAGAAAATTCAAACAAAATATCATCATTATAGATCTGGACAATGAGTAGTTCTTCTCCTATTTTTTTAAGAAAAGGAGGTTCTATCCAGTAAAAATGTGCTTAACCTTTCGTACTATGCTCTAGGTGCTTGTTTTAATCTACACAATATATATTTTTCTTAATTTGAACACATGATTGAGAAATTATGAATTTATAAAATCTCGAGGTTGTTCATCATACACTTCTTTTATTACCCCATTTAGAAAGATTTTTTTGACATTCATTTGGTATAGTTTGAATCCCATAAAGCAGATAAAAGCTAATAGCACTCTTATGACTTCCAGTCTAACTACATGAGTAAATATCTCTTCAAAATCAATTCCTTCTGCCTAATTGTACCCCTTAGCCACTAATCTAGCATTATTTCTCACCACTATACCAGAATCATTCATTTTATTTTTGAAAACACATTTAATTTTAACAACACTTTTGTCCTTATGTCTTTCAACTAGTTTCCAAACATCATTTCTTATAAATTGATTTAATTCCTTTTGTATAGTTAGGATCCAAAATTCATCAGATAGTACTTAATTTATGTTTGTGTGTTCAATCATTGAGATAAAGATAGAGTAATTCATTTCTTTCCTAAGTCTATAATTAGTTCTAACACCTTCAGATGGGTCTCCTAAGATCAGTTCTTTTAGATGACTTGAACAATATCTCAATTCTCTGGACAACGAATTTTCAAATTCTACCCTTTCTTCTAGTTTTTATATATTTTACTCTTTGGGTGACTTCAACTACTTCTATCCTAGACTCTTCAAAATTATCAAATTTATCAAAAACTACATTAGTGGTCTCTTCTACCATCAGTGTTCTTTTATTGAAAACTTTAAATGATTTTCCAACATTTGAGTATCCTAGAAAAACTCTATCAGATTTTAGGTTAAAGTTTTCTAATAGAGATTTTCCATTGTTTAGAATGAACACTTTACATACAAAGACATGAAGGGGAGAGGTTGGGTGTCCTACCCTTAAGGATTTCATAGGGTGTCTTGTTCAGCCTGGACCTAACATTATCCCTTTACAAAACATAATAGGCTGTGTTTATCATTTTTGCCCAGAAGTATTTAGGAAGTGAATATTCAGTTAGCATGGTTCTAGCAGCAGCAATATCCTGTTCTTTCTTTCAGCTATCTCATTCTACTGAGGGATTTTTAGAGCTTAAAAGTTGTGATTTATCCGTTGCTCTTTACAGTAAGTTTCAAAATTTTCATTTTAAAACTCTCCATCACGATTACTGTGAATTGTTAGAATTTCGCAAACTAGCTTTCTCTGAATCCAAGTGGAGAATGTCCTAAATTTTTCTCGAATGATTCACTTTTATGAGACAAGAATCTAACCCTAATAAATCTTGAGTAATCATCAATAATCACATACCCAAAGACTTTTTCTCCTAGGCTTGCAGTGCTAACGGATCAAAAGAGATCGATGTAAAGGACTTCTAAAGATTTGCTAGTATTAATGTCCTTAATTGAGTGGAAGGAGGATTTGACTTATTTTCCTAACTGACAGGCATCACACAGGTGATCCTTAGTGAATTCTAGCTTGGGCATGTCTCTTACTAAAACTTTTTAAGTGATTTTTGTAAGATGTTTTATGCTTGCATGACAAAGTCTTATGTGCCACAATCAGGATTCATCAACAACAATTTTAGAGTTGGCAGGTTCAACACAGTTTAAATCAAGCATGTAAAAATTATTGATTCTTTTCCTTATAGTACAGTAGTTTCATTTAAGCTTATGAAGCAACTAGTAGATAAAAAACTAATGCTGAATCCTTTATCACAGAGTTGGCTTATGCTAAGAAGATTATATTTTAAGGCATCTACCAATAAAATATTTTTAATGAGAAAATTTTTATAGTTGCCAATTATACTTAAGCTCACCACTCTCTTGGTTATGTTATCTCCAAGTGTCACCTTGCCTCCTGCCCTGACTTCCGACGAAATGAATTGATTTGCATCTCTACTCATGTTCCTTGAACATCCATTGTCCAGGTTCCATATGCTATCACGAGGCTTTTTGTGAGAGTATCCCTATAAAATCATCAAAGGTTAGATTTTAGAACCCAAACAAATTTAGGTTTCACCTTATGAATTGAAAAATGAAATGCATGCATGCTATCTTGTGGTTTATGCAATATTGGTCTCCACATCAAATGTGTTCTACGATGGATAGTGCAAGTATCGGAGATATGTCCTAGCATGTCATAAAAAACATGTAATACCAGAAAAATGATTTACTAATATATGTGGGTTATGATGCCTCTTCTTAGGTTTGTATGCATGTTGTGTTGATGGCTTATAAAATTTTGCAAGTGGAGGTGGTATTTTATTTTATTTAAAAATAGTTAATTTCACTTGGAATGATTTGTTTGCATTTTTAAGAATTAAATATTTAAATTTTAAAGCACGCTCACTACTATCTACTTGAGATACAAGAGTCTCTAGTTCTTTGAATGTATTTTCTAATTCAGCATGTGATGTTTTCAAGGAATCATGTTCAATAGTTAAATCAAAATACTTGTTTAAATTATTAAATTCATCTAATAAAGCTTACTATTCAAAGTAGAATGATCTTTTCTAAGGCATTTATGCTCTTTCTGCAATTTTGAAAAATCAGAATTTAAGTTTGCATACATTTTCTTGAGCTTCCTTTATGTATAGTGATTTTTTCAAAAACTTCAAATAGTTTATCATATGAAAGCTCACATACCTCCTCTTGATCAAAGTGATCAAGTTGATTATCTGCCATTAAGCACATGTTGGTAACCTCCTCTTCTGCTTTTATTTCAAATGAGTCTAAAGCAGAGTCTGCCCAAAAAATCTTCTGAGTTCTTTGCTTGCCCTTCTTGAAATTAAGTTTTTTTTCACCTTTCTCCTTGATTGTGTGAGTTTTCAAATTTCGACAATCCGACCTCAAGCTCCCTGGCTTTTTGCATTTAAAATATATGACATCAGTAGAAACCTTAAATTTTTATTAGCTTTACTTTTGCTCCATTGCTGATGACGCTTTTGCTTTTTCCTTAGAAAGCTCTTGAATTGCCTTGTTATCAGTGTGTTACGCCTGGACCGGTCCCAGCTGGACCGG
Source organism: Dendrobium huoshanense (assembly GCA_016618105.1). Lineage (NCBI taxonomy): Eukaryota > Viridiplantae > Streptophyta > Magnoliopsida > Asparagales > Orchidaceae > Dendrobium > Dendrobium huoshanense. Next base: position 1,589,604 of record CM028344.1, on the reverse strand, counting down.
TCCGGTTCTACACCCGACGGCCCAAGGTCGGGCGGAACCAGGCGGAACGCGCGCAGGAGCGGGGCCCAAACAGCGGCTAAAACGCACGGGGGAGGGAAATTTTTGAATGAGAGGCTGTTTTAGGAAGTCCATTACTGTCCTTTATGATTAATTTGTATAATTAGGAGTTTTGGGGGGATTGGCTCGGTATCTTGAATTTGAATTGTTTTGAGATCTAGGTTTTGGTGTCTTGGGCTCTTGGCTTCGCCGGAGATCTTTTGGAGAGTTTTTCCTTCCTCTCGAATTGAAGGAAAGCTGTATCTTGCAAGTGCTTTTCGTCCGTCATCGAAATAAAAGTGTTTGCAGTGTTTTTCCTACGTTTTCTCCTACGTTTCCTCTCAGATTTTTGTGCAGTTGGCTGTTTTTCTGCTGTGGACAGCAGTTTTTCCTTTGGATCCTCTTGGTTTTGGTGTGAAACACTTGGAAATCCAAGTGTTTCCTATCAAATTGGTATCAGAGCCGTGATTCGGGGCCACCGGCGGCTGAAATTCTGAAATTTCAGCAAGTTCCTCGTCTCCGGAAGAAGTTTTCTGTGGATCCGTTGGAAGAACAATGGCCGGAAAGAAGGTGGATGTCTTGGAAGGTGAAGTCGGTCAATTAAAAACCGATTTGGAGGAAAGATTTTTTGATTTTCAAAATCAAATCACCACCAACAACGAAAGGTTGGAGGGAAAATTCACGGCCATGGAAGAAATGATGAAGAAATTATTGGAGATGAAGACTAATCCGACGACGTCGGAAGCAAGGGAGGCTACCGGAGACCACGGTGTAGGAGGAAATCCGAACCCGCGTGGGGGAAGGAGGAATCAGGATGTAGAGATCCTTGAGGGAGACGACGACATGCCACCTCTAGAGCCACTTTCTAGAGAGGAGATGAGCATGGGAAATCAACGTCGAGGTGCTGATTTTCAGCGTCAAGGTGTTGATTTTGAAGGCAGGAGGGGGGAATATGAGAGAAGTGCAGATTTTTGCAATAGAGGGGAAGAATATCAGCGTCGAGGTGCTGAATTTCAGCGTCGAGGTGCTGATTTTGAAAGGGGAAGAGGGGAATATGATGATGGACTCGGATACCAACGTCGGAGGGAGGACCGGGACACTTGGGGAGCACCTCCTCTTCGAGGCATGGGAGGTTATGGAGAGTACCGAGGTAACGGAAGGGATCCGAAGGTGAGGAAGTTGAAGATGCCCATCTTTGAGGGGGAAGATGGCCATGGCTGGATCTACAAGGTGGAACGGTATTTTGCAGTCAACGGATTGACAGAGGAGGAGAAGCTGACAGCGGCAGGACCGTGTCTAGAAGGGAAAGCACTGGCATGGTACCAGTGGCGGGACATGAGGCGACCTATTCGAAGCTGGAGAGAGTTCAAGGATTGCCTGCTAGAGCGTTTCCGAACCAGCAGCGGAGGGGATTTCTACGAGCAGTTCTTTGCGCTGACACAGGAAGGGACAGTAGCAGAGTTCCGAGACCGGTTTGAGTACCTAGCTAGCAGGTTGGATCGTCTTTCTGATACCGTGCTTGAGGGGAATTTCATGAAGGGGCTCAGACCAGAAATCAGAGCCGCTGTTAGAGTGATGAGACCACACGACCTGGGGGAGGCCATGGAGTTGGCACAGTTGGTCGAGGACCAGAAGCAGCTGGAGAGGGGGACTCGAGGCAGCAGCTCTGGGGGATCCCACAGGATGACGACCACGTTTTTAGCTTCCAAGGGAGCTGCACCGGGAGGTACACGAGAAGTACCAAGGGAGAGGTCTGGAGGAGGAGGGCCTGGGGGAAATTTTAAAAAGCTTACTGATAAGGAAATGCAGGAGAAGAGGGCCAAAGGATTGTGCTTTAGATGTGATGAGAAGTACATGCCGGGACATAAGTGCAAGGACCGGACTCTTCAGGTTCTCCTTGTTTGCGAAGACGAGGAAGACGAAGAGGAAGGTGGGAGCAGGTCAGAAGTGGAAGAGGAGGAGAAGATGCACCTGGATGTGGCAGAAGTCTCCCTGAACTCTGTAGTGGGATTCACTTCGAGTCACACTATGAAAGTGAAAGGGGTGATAGCTGACCACGAGGTGGTGGTTCTGATAGATAGTGGGGCAACCCACAATTTCATTTCCACCCGGCTTGTTGAGTTGCTTGGTATGGCACTAGTGGATACCGGAGGCTATGGGGTGATGATGGGTACAGGGAAGGTGGAAATGGGGAGGGGAGTGTGTAGAGGAGTGGTGCTGACCATTCAGGAGATACAGGTGAGGGAGGATTTTCTTCCTTTAGAATTGGGAAGCACTGATGTGATTTTGGGAATGAAGTGGCTGCAGACTTTGGGGGAGACCAAGGTGAACTGGGGAGAACTGAGGATGGAGCTGATAGTGGGGGGGAGGAGAATGGTGATACAGGGAGATGTCGGCCTGTCTAGGACGGGGGTGTCTCTCAAGTCCATGATCCGAACCATCCAGGAGGTTGGGGGTGGATACTTGGTGGAGCTGCAACGATTGGATAAAGTCAGTGTGGGGGAAGAGGGAGACATTCCTCTTGAAGTGCAACCAGTCATACAACAGTTCAGGGAGGTTTTTCAACCTCCACAGGGTTTGCCACCTCAGAGGGAGCTGGAGCACGCCATTATTTTGAAAGAAGGGGAGACACCGATCAGCGTTCGCCCTTACCGCTACCCCCATCCAAAAGGATGAGATAGAGAGGCTGATCCGGGAGATGTTGGAGGCAGGGATCATAATGCCAAGTGTAAGCCCTTTCTCTAGTCCAGTCCTCCTGGTCAAGAAGAAGGATGGGAGTTGGAGATTCTGTGTGGACTACAGGGCTCTGAATAAAGGCACTGTACCAGACAAGTTCCCAATTCCAGTGATTGATGAACTGTTGGATGAACTTTTTGGGGCAGTGGTGTTTTCCAAGCTAGACTTAAAATCCGGATACCACCAGATCAGAATGAAAGAGGCGGATGTTCCAAAGACAGCCTTCAGAACACATGAAGGGCATTATGAATTTCTGGTAATGCCCTTTGGTTTGACTAACGCTCCTGCTACATTTCAGTCTCTGATGAACAGGGTCTTCAGGGAGTACCTCAGGAAGTTCGTACTTGTGTTTTTTGATGATATATTGGTGTACAGCAAAACTGAGGGGGAACACTTAGAACACTTGAAGGTGGTTTTGGGAGTATTGCAGGAACACCAGTTACAAGCCAACCTGAAGAAATGCAGTTTTGCCCAGACCAGTGTAGAGTACTTGGGGCACGTGGTGTCCCAGGAAGGAGTAGCAGCGGATCAGAATAAAATAGAAGCAATGCTGAAGTGGCCCATCCCTAGGAACCTAAAGGAGTTAAGGGGGTTCTTAGGGTTGACTGGATACTACAGAAGATTTGTGAAGGGATATAGTGCTATCGCATGGCCATTGACGGAGCAACTGAAGAAGGATGGATTTTCTTGGGGTGAAGCAACAACGCAGGCATTTGAGAAACTGAAGGTAGCCATGACTACAGTCCCAGTCCTAGCACTTCCTGATTTCAGCTAAGTGTTTGTGGTAGAGACAGATGCTTCAGGGTATGGGCTGGGGGCAGTGCTGATGCAGAACCACCGGCCAATAGCTTACTTCAGTCAAGTACTGTCAGCCAGAGCTAGATTGAAGTCAGTATATGAGAGGGAGCTAATGGCCATCGTTTTGGCCATACAGAAATGGCGGCCGTACCTTTTGGGGAGACATTTCATTGTGAGGACTGATCAGAGAAGTTTGAAATACCTGCTAGAACAAAGAATGGTGACTGAGGAACATCAGAGATGGTTATCTAAACTACTAGGTTATGATTTTGAGATCCAATACAAGCCTGGTTTGGAAAATAAAGCAGCCGACGCCTTATCCAGATGTGTGGGGGAGCTTCAGGAATTAGCTCTGTCAGTTCCTTTAATGGTAGATTGGGGGTCCATCAAGGAAGAAAGTATGTTGAATGAAGAGTTGAGGAAGATCAGGGAGGATCTAGAGAAGGACAAGAGTAGTCATCCGGGCTACTGTATGGAGGGGGAGAGACTATTATATCAGGGGAGGTTTGTGATGCCACGGACTTCCATACACATTCCCCACTTGTTGCAAGAGTTTCATGGCAGTGCAGTTGGGGGACATTCAGGGGTTCAGAAGACTTACAGGAGGCTAGCATCCGAGCTCTACTGGAAGGGGATGCATAAAGATGTGGAGGAGATGGTGGCCAGGTGTGAAGTATGTCAGAGAAACAAGTACATGGCCATGGCTCCGGGAGGCTTACTACAACCATTGACACTTCCATACAGAGTTTGGGAGGAAGTATCCATGGATTTCATTGATGGCTTACCAAGGTCGGAGGGGTTCACAGTCATTATGGTGGTGGTTGACAGGCTTAGTAAGTATGCACATTTTGTTCTCCTAAGACACCCATACACCGCAGTGTCAGTGGCTGCAGCTTTTATCAGGGAGGTAGTGAGATTACATGGGGTGCCTGAATCGATTGTGTCGGATCGAGACAAAGTTTTCCTCAGCCAGTTCTGGAGGGAGCTGTTCAGGATGCAAGGCACAGTTCTAAAGAGAAGTACAGCCTATCACCCACAGACAGACGGACAAACAGAGGTGGTAAATCGAAGCTTGGAGACATATTTGAGGTGCTTTGCCTCTGAAACCCCACGATTGTGGGCAAAGTGGTTGCCGTGGGCTGAGTATTGGTACAATACCTCATTCCACTCCGCTTCCCAGATGACCCCATTCAAGGTACTATATGGGAGGGACCCTCCGCACCTAGTGCACTATGGAAGAGAAAGCACACCAGTATCGTCTGTGGAGCAGTACCTAGAGGAACGAGACAAGATACTAGAGGAACTAAAGAGACATCTGCTGCGGGCACAACAAATCATGAAAAAACAGGCGGACTCACACAGGAGAGACATGCAGTTTGAAGTGGGGGAGAAGGTGTTCCTAAAACTACGACCCTACAGGCAGAGAACAGTGGCTAGAAGGCAGAACGAGAAATTGGCACCGAGGTACTTTGGCCCTTATGAAGTGTTGGATAAGATTGGAGCAGTGGCATACAGATTGAAGTTACCCCCCTCAGCCACTATACATCCAGTGTTCCATGTGTCTCAGCTGAGGAGAGCCATTGGGGAGCATGCAGTGAGTGCATAACTACCAGCTACTATGACGGAGGATTTAGAAGTGGTTGTAGAACCACTAGAGCTTGCAGGAGTCCGACCAGATAAAATGGGCAACAAAGAAGTGCTGATCAAATGGAGAGGCCTCCCTGATTTCGACGCTACATGGGAGCCATTTGAAAGAGTGAAAGAGCAATTCCCCTCTTTTCACCTTGAGGACAAGGTGAGTTTTTGGGAGGGGAGTAATGTTACGCCTGGACCGGTCCCAGCTGGACCGGTCCGGTTCTACACCCGACGGCCCAAGGTCGGGCAGAACCAGGCGGAACGCGCGCAGGAGCGGGGCCCAAACAGCGGCTAAAACGCACGGGGGAGGGAAATTTTTTGAATGAGAGGCTGTTTTAGGAAGTCCATTACTGTCCTTTATGATTAATTTGTATAATTAGGAGTTTTGGGGGGATTGGCTCGGTATCTTGAATTTGAATTGTTTTGAGATCTAAGTTTTGGTGTCTTGGGCTCTTGGCTTTGCCGGAGATCTTTTGGAGAGTTTTTCCTTCCTCTCGAATTGAAGGAAAGCTGTATCTTGCAAGTGCTTTTCGTCCGTCATCGAAATAAAAGTGTTTGCAGTGTTTTTCCTACGTTTTCTCCTACGTTTCCTCTCAGATTTTTGTGCAGTTGGCTGTTTTTCTGCTGTGGACAGCAGTTTTTCCTTTGGATCCTCTTGGTTTTGGTGTGAAACACTTGGAAATCCAAGTGTTTCCTATCACAGTGTTATGTCATCGTCATTCTCAAGTGCAGAATCGTCACTGTCAGAATCATTAGCCTTTAAGGCTACAGTTTTCTCCTTTCTCTTTTCATCTGCATCAAGTTGTCTATGACTCACTCTTTGCTCGTAAGTAATAAGTGATCCAAGTATGTTACCAATGGAGTAAACATTCAGATCCTTGGATTCTGTAATGACAGTAATTTTTACATCATAGGAAGTAGGTAGACAACGCAAGATCTTATTAGCTTTTTCATAGTTAGTAAATTCTCTTCTTAATGTATGTAGGAAGTAACAAGCTGAGTGAACTTAATATTCATTTCAAAGATTGATTCATTAGGTTTTTTGCAAAAAAAGTTCATAGTCATGGAACATAATGCCCAACCTAGATTGTTTTACTTTGTTTTCCTTCATAGGTTATATAGAGTTTGTTCCAAATTTTTTTACTAGTTGTGCACATAGAAACACGTATGTAATTTTTAGATTTTACTCCACAAAAATTAGTTTAAATATTTAGCATTCAATTGGGCTAAATCTCTATCTTCTATGCTCCATTTAGAAAAAAAGGAGTTCAATTTTTATGCCATTAATAAAACGTGAAGCTGCAGAATATCCTTTCTGAACTAACATTCACATGCAATGATCTATAAATTATAAGAAAGTAGACATGCAAATTTTTCAAAAGTAAAAAGAAATACTATCAAATAAAGGTGGCTGTGTGATTGAATACTCTTTCGCAGTATTACGATTTTTAAAGTTAGCCATTATTTGTTTTTCAAAAGTTACTTAAAACTTAGTTTATGAATTCCGCTCTGATGCCACCTGAAAGTTCGTAAAGGTTGTTAAACCTCTAAGAACTAGCCCGAGGCTAATCAAGAGGGGGTGAATTTATTATTTAAAACTTCTTTAAACAAAAAAAAATCCTCGTTTTAAATTCTTTTTAAAATATATGAAAATATTAATTTTATCCCTTGATGTAGAAGCATATTAATTTCACAATAACAATAAAATCAGAGTTTTCAACAACATAAAAAGAGAAAAATGCGAAATTTAAAATGCGGAAAAATAAAAGAACGAACACACCAGATTTTGTATTGGTATAGTCAAATTTAACCTACTTCTACTCCCCGAACGCCTCTGCTCCAGGTATTGTACTAAATCTTTTAGTGTCTCTCATTTAGCCCTCACAGCTAGGTGGAGAAGCTCTTATAAAATCTCTTCCGCAAACCCTGTGTAGTAGAATACTTAAATCTTTTTCACCCTCCAGGTGAAGGCAGAAAACCTGAAATCTTTTTTCTCCCTCCTGGAGATGACAAATAACCAATAGTCCTTTTACTCTATACTGGAGTTGACAGAGAACCACTAATACTTTTACTCCCTGCTGGAGTTGGCGGAGAACCACGATCTAGTGATGAAGGTCTCCTTGGAGCCCCCCAAGAATCAAAGTAGAGACTTGAAGAAGATTGGAATAAAATATTGATTACGCATTTTCTTCAGAGTCGGCCATTGTCGCGTCGCGTCTGGAGATTCATCTGCTCATTCAGAGTTGCCGCCTGGATTTACATGTCCCATCCGCGAAGCTATGTTGGGTTCTGACTCATCTTCATTTGAAAAATACATATCCTCCTATGAACTGTAATCTATTGATGATACCATCATACATGATTCAAAGGGTGTTTCTTTTTCCTTTTTGGTTGGAATCACTAGTGTCATCGAAATAACTCTGAGTTTCAACGGGTAGTGGATCTTCATTGGCCTCTTTTGCCTCCTCAACTTTGACCTATGTCATAAAATCAATAAGCTTAATGGGGTGTCTCGCAGTCTGGTAGTATTCATCCAAATTGTCGACAATCCTTTGGGTTGTCTTTTTCTCCTTGGGCTTCTTCAATTTAGCCTTCTTCTTGGAGGACTTTGCCTTCCCAAACCTTGAAGAGCTAGCTTGGTTGGGGTGCTATTTGGAAGTGAATGCTAGTGTTGTAGGTAGTGCCTTAAAATCTAACACCTGCTCCGTAGGAGATTTCCACTTTACCCCTAGAACTCATTTCAATTGCTTTAGCATTTTCATCGTCTTCTTGGAGATCGCAGTCTTCCACTACTCTTCTTGAGCTTGTTTCTTTTCATTTCTTCTTTCTTTAACTGGGGGTATCGAAGAGGACGTAACCATCATAGTTGATTCTTTCCTAGGGTGAGCCAGCACATTGTCTGACAATGTGAGTTTCCCCTTTCAGTATTTTCTTTCCAAGCAATTTTTGAAGATGTAACAATCTTCATTAGAATGGTCGAGTACCCGATGGTAAGGACAATAGTTTGCATCGCACATGTATTTCGACTCCTCGAGCCTTTTGCATTCTGGCTATTCCAAGTCCGCTTTCATTACTTGTTGAAACAACTTGGCAACACTTTTCCTCTTAAATGAATATTCCTTATTTTATCTTTGAGGGACGAGAATGTTCTATCACCAGTTCCTGTTATCGGTCTTGGGCATTCTCCTCTACCTTAGAAGGTTTATGATTTATCGTTCCCCCCAAGTATCAGCTTCGGCTAGGGGTTTAGGGTTGTAGAACTGTTTTAGCTTTTCTTTGTATTGCATTGGCTGCTTATCTTTGTTTACATTATAAATCACTTACTTTTCTTTATCAGCTATGAAGAACAACATAGAGTCGGCTCACCTCTTATAGCACCTGAGGCTTTAGCCTTCTTGGGTTTATCCGAATAGTTTTATGATATGAACAAGTTTAGTTCTCAAACTTAGCCACTATGTCCAGAAGGTCTTGAAATATGGTAATGGTAGCCATGCACAGGAATGGTTGCATCTTATCATCTATGTTTCCCATTAATAGTTGCACGGTGTGTTCTTCCTCGAGCTGCTACTCACATTTCATGCTTAAGTTGCGCTAGCGAGTTATATATTTCGATACCTACTAATCTCTCTTCCGTTTATTAAAAGCAAGGTTGGCAGTCGTGATTTTCTCGGTCGCACTAGCGAATCTTGTCACAAACATGGCTTCTAATTCTATAAATATTTTTACAGAGTCATTTGACAACTCAACATACCATTCGAATGCTATTGTTGTCAAATTGTTGACGTACTATCGGAAGAGTAGGGCGTCGTTGCCTCTTATATTTTCGCAGGGTGCCTTGAATTATGGCATATACTATTTAAGATTGTTATTACTGTTGAAGGTTTTGAACTTTTGCACGGAGTACCCTTTTGGGTACGACACTTGGTCATATTCAGCAGGGTATGGGCGACCCATGCCCACTAGTTTTTCTGCTAGGCAACAATTATGATAGTCTTGATCTTTTCGGTGATAATAGTCTCGAGCTGTGCAGCCGTTACATGCTCAGAGGTACTTGAAATGTTATGTGGAGTGGGTTGGCAGGTAGTGTTGTTGACTTCATTATCGCCTCCAGGAGTGCCTCGTACTTCTGAAACTTGAGGTACTTGGAGGTTTGGATGATCGATCGAAGGATCATGCATGGAACCGAAGGAAGCCATTCTCTACATCATCCGTATCGTTGTCGTTATTAGGGCCATCATCTCTGTCATTTTCTTATTCAATTGAGAGATTTCCCTATCATTGACCCTCTTTGATGTCTTATTTGCTGTCGCTTGTTTGCGAGTGTAATATTCTCGACAACAAAGGAATTTTCTTCAACTTCTTCTTCCCTTTATTCTTCCTAAGTGTGACCACTTCTTTTGGCAATGGACACAACCCTATAATGGCATCGCTATATCCGTCTGAGCGGTCGATCATCTTCATCGCCACCTTCATCATCATCGATATGACTTATTATACAGATAACTTCTATATTAATTGCATTATTTATTTCTTCCTCTTCTTATTCCATATCTTATTCCCCTTCTTTCTCTAGTACTCAAATCTTCGAGCGGCGACGCCACTGGATCTACGGCTCTTGATTTGGCAAGAAGATTTCTTTGATCCACGGGCTGCGGTCGAAGTTGGATTCTTCCTTTGGAGTGGTTGGAGAGCGACGGGATCCCCCAGAGGATTCTCCAAAGAAAACCATTGATGACGCCCATCTCCGGCTCTTGATTTGGCAAGAAGATTTCTTCCTTTGGATGGGTGTCATCGTTGGTTTTCTTTTGAACCCATTTCTGATGTTGTTCGTGGATAGGGTGGATATCTGGGAAGCTGCACTGGATGTCACACCTGGATTCACTTCTCTATCTTCTTTACGAGGCTTTAGCCTCTATATTTGTTTTCCTTTCTACCGAGACCTTTCGGCAGTGGTTCCATAAACACACGGTCAGGTATCACACCTCGATGCTTACTAGATGGAGTCTGCTTTATTTCTTTCCTTTCGACGACAATGGATAGGCACTTTCTTGGCCATGTTTTTCTAGCCTCGATTATTAAAGGCCTTTGATACTTCTATTTCTTCAACCCCTTCTTTTTTACGGTCTTCAGGAACCCTGTAGACTCGGGCCGACAATTTTTCAGGCCTATTCTTTTTTTGAGGAGATGGGGCTTCAGGTTGTTGGTCCCAAAATGGCTTTTTTAGTTTACCAGAGGAGCTATTTCTTTTGACCCACATGAGGCCAACAAACACATTTTGGATAGGAATTGTAGCTTTCGGCTCTTGAGCCGGTTGGTTGGATGGGTGGACAGGGAGTTGTCGTTGTTGAGCTCGGATCTCAGCATTCATCTTCCTCCTTTACCTTCTTGTCAGCTTTCCTCCAGATGAGGAAGCTTCAGTAATGTTCTTCTCGGGTGCAGATATCCCGGTTGACTGGGTGGTGGCGTTTGCAGTTACCACAGAAATCCTTCCACCAGTCACAATTCTCTTGGTGGATGGGACCCCAGGTTGAGAAAGTCGTTCAAATACAGGGATCGTCCTTTGAGGCTCTTCAACGACATGTCGTTACGCTGGCATATATGTTCAAGTAGGAGCCCGACAGGATAGGCTCCTTCCGGGCCTTTCAGTATTCATGCCATTCACAGGAACGACGACAGTCCTTGCAGTAACTGCAGAAAAGTCGAGATTACCAAACTAAATGGTAGATCCCGCATTTTTGGTGTCAATGACAACATTTACCAGCAAGATCCTGGCTCCTCGTCCCAGTTGGCCAGTCATCGGGGTGTTCTGTAGATCCATCTGCATAAATGAAAGGCAAGACCAGCATCTGATATATCACCCCATACTTTCAAAATATAGAGACTTAAACAAAACAAAAAAACATAAATAGTCAGTATAAGAAAGATATTAAAATAAATTTAAAACCCTGCTGAATGCCATATTAATGGATTTGAGTTGATCATTTTTAGAATATTTAGAATTTTGGTTCATTAAATAATCATTTTGAAAAAAAATTGAAATTTCATGCCATGTAGATTTAACTTCTACGATGGTACTGAGATGATTAGCCAAAGATGGAAAATGAAACCAATCCCTAGCGAAGTCGTTAGAAATCTGTGGGTTCCAAAAATTCAGCTCCGGCCTCCCCCGCTGTTATTCCTGGGGAGTTTTAATAGATTAAGTTCATGGGTAAATTTTAGGAAGGCAGATGGGGTTGTAGATAAGACAATACCCAGAGATTTCGTCATCATTTTGTGAGGACTTTATGATCTGAGTTTTGGTTTCCTATAAGCACGAGCCCGTATAGTTAATTATCTCTCCTAATAGTGAGAGAGAACTTTCGATTAAGACTAGTCTTCAATCATATATGTAGAGATACATAGTATCTGGCATATAGTAGCTACATGGACTTAGGTATCAAAATTTTTGATATTTAAAATCAGAAATTTCACCATCTCATACTTAAAGCAGATGGTGGGGGAATAGATGATGAACTCGATTAAGATCCCATGGTTCCATCATTTGGGCCATCGTGATCTCTGGTCTACTTAGTTAGTGGAGGTAGACGATCCAACCTGATAGAAGAATCCTTGTCAATAGCCATGGGTTACTTCGTCTAAGGGTATCTTGTAGTCCTAGGATGGATGTTTGTCTAATAGGACAAATTTGAATCCACATTAGCTAACAGAGGGTTTTGTGCCATATTGATTATATCATATTTATTCAAATCTCAAGGATTTGATACTGCTAAGGAATATATTGGTTCTGACCATAACCATAATTTCGTGATGTCATTTGGCGGCAAAACCACTTGGTTCAGAGGGTCCCGAGACATAACTATTTATCCTACGGTGCCATTTGGTGGCAAAACCATTAGTCGGAGGATATGTATCATGTCCTTACTAACAGAGATATTTGAGAATGGATCCTAAATATATTTTCGACTAGACATTAGCTTTTTGTAATCTGAAGTATTTTTCTGATTTGTTTAACTCGACAAATTGTTGTGGAGGGTGGATGATTTTGCTTTAAGTGATTGGATGATTGATTTCAAATTTAAATATTTGAAATTGAGATTTTTTTGGAGTTTTGGATTTTCTTAGAGTTTATGGGTGCTTGTGAGCATTTGAAAATATATGATCTCCTCCAATTGATATTTACATTCAATACGGCCATCATCGTGGTGTATGGGGTCATCATTCTTTGTTTACTAAACCTTGTCGACTCTGTCAACTTTCTGACAGAGGATCAGATTTTGTAGGCTTTATTCTTTATTAACGAATTTCTCTGTTCATAGGCCTTATATGAAAGCATAAAATAGATATTTCGATCGACACCCTGACCATATATATGTTTGATAGTTCGAGCCGTGTCGACCAAGGTTTAAAATTGCGTATTCGGGTATTGAGGCGTTTTTTCGTTCGTAAGGCGAGGCGTAAGCCTTAAGGCGATTTGAGGCATAAGCCTCAAAATCAAAAAAATTGCGTAAACATAAAATAATAAATTTTGTATATACTAATGAGTAAATAATATATAAAACATAAAAATATTACTTACCACATCTTTGAGATTAAATAAGGGAGACATATCACATAAGAACTCACTAGTCATCAACACTGTCATCACTTATCACTAAGGGGGTCTTCATTTGAATCATCATTATGATGATCTGCTCTCTCCTCTTCCCCCTCTCCTACAGTCCAATATCTCCCAATCAGCTTCTTCTTCCTCATTATTAGTTATCTTCCTCTTCCCTAAATATTTTTGAACAATATCATAATGAATAATAGTGTAATATATTAATAAAAATCTAAGAAAAGAAAACTATATTATTTATATATCTTTTTTGATTTGTTCTTGAGTTGTGGTGGATGTGGATGCTTTAAGACCATCAAAGAAATCAACATTTAAATCTTCATCTTGTAATTCAGACGACATCACTTCAACTTCATCATTTACAAACCACTCATCATCAGATGCCACATCATCGCAAAGCAAAGGATCTTCATCACCCATTAATCTTTTTTTTTTCTTCTTCAAATTTCTATCTCTGAGTCTCCTATTGTACATAATGTACACCAGTGAGTTCATCCTCAATGTCGACAAGCGATTTCTCCTCTTTGTATGTACTTGGTTGTAGGTACTCCAATTTCTTTCACAGCCAGATGAAGGTATGTCAAGCCCAAAACTTTCACAGCAAAACGCTGTAATTCTGGAGTTCCATCACCAAATTGAATCCACCACTCAACTGGAGATCGTTTGACAATTGTGCGTTATGCGTATTATTTAAAAACGTTTAACAAACAATTTTAAAATTATTATTTTTATTTAAAACAAATTAGAAATTCAAACATTAATTTTTAAATGCAAATGCCAAACACAAACTCTTTCAAACATCATATTCCTTATTTCTCTTTCTTAAATACAATCCACCAAGAGCCATAAATCCTTTGTACTTGTTCAAGTATCATATTCAAGACTAGAAAATGAAATCATAAAAATCACAATGCGTCTAATTTGTAATAACAAGTTTAAGTTCAACGTGTTAAACATATTCTTCTTCATTTTAATGTAAGTTACAAACAAAGATAAATATTAATTAAAATATTTAATAGAATTTTATAAATAAAATTTACTGTGTGTGTTATACGGCGTACGTTGTGCGTCTTTTGTGCGTTCGTAGTGCGTGTATACGGCGTATGTTGTGCGTTCGTTATGCTTACGATATGCGTAATTTATTCGTATTATCATTTAATAAGTTATTTTTTAATCAAATCAGTGTAAATAACATTTATACACATAATTGAAAAATATAGTCTTCAGAAATAAACATTTATACACAGAATGAAAAACATTTATACACAGAAACTGTTTAAACATTTATACACAGAAATATTTATATATAGAATGAAAAACTGTTATTTTTTCAATGTTTTACAAAATATTTCATATGCAAATTCTGCCCTATACTTTGGCATGTCTACTTGCCAATTTGTACTATCAGTCTAATTAGTGTTGTCTTCAAGACTTATTCTTTCTATATATTTACAGACATACATTCTACAATCTATAGAGTTCTCCTGTTTTGGTACACCTTTAATGGTAGAAAGCATTCATTTTCTGATATCATTATTAAAAGCTCCTTTCGTGTCAGAATATAGTGCTTTAAGCTGAAATATACGTAGAGCAAGGATTAGTTATGTAATTTTTTTAAAAATTGAAGAGTTCATGTTCATCTAACACTTACGATTTTTGGAATAATAAGCCTATGCTCTTTGACGCGGTGTTCCAACGAGTCATAAAATTTCCACTTTTGTTTTTCCAGTAAACCAACCAGAAGGGTAATATGATTGGATTCAATGATTGGCTATAATAAAATATACGCACATCATAAGCACTGATCACGCATAGTATATGCATAACATACGCACAAGAACGCACATTGCAGAAAACATGGCAGCAAATTATACGCACGCTCAAAGTACACATAATATAAGCAAGGAACACGCAACGTGTACTCATAGAATACGCAAAAAAGACGCATTGCGTACGCACAGCCTACGCATATATTACTCGGTGCTTAAAATTTAGTTAGGTTTTTTGTTTCAAATTTCAACATAAATTCATCATAAACCTTGAATACAGAGAAAACACGATGGCATCAAAGTATCAAATATTTAAAAAGTTTCGAGAAGCAATGCATAGAATAAGCATAAAATAAGAAGATCTTCAGAACCTTGAACACCAACGCATAGCATAACCATAAAATACGCAGTACGGAACAGAAAAGATAGCTTTAAGTTACCTTTCTCTTTGTGGGTGACGACATCTTAGAAGAAACTGAGTGAAGAATGCTTGAAATTACTCCGGAGTGAATGCTTGAAAGTTCGAATTTTTGCTGGAACTCGAAAATCTAAACGTCGCCTCTGCATTCGACCTAAACCAGGGTTAAAATGTTGATGCCACGTCGACATCTCACTAGGCGCGCCACGTCGGCAAATGGGGGGGCCAAACTGAAAAAAAAAAATTTAGGTTAATTTTTTTAGAGGCAACGCCTTAAATATATGAAGCGAGGCGCGCCTTAGTAAACTTGAGGCGTAAGCTTCATAAACTGAACTTATTGCGTGGGCTTTGAGGCTTAAATGGACCAATTTGCGTTGAGGCGCGCCTCTTATTGCGCAATTTTAAACGTGGGTGTCGACTCCTATTTACCCGCATAAAAGGATTGGACTCGAACTTGAGTTTGTTGTTTGACCCGCGCAGCATTCCTAGACGTCACGTGTGTGCTCATAACACGCTCATTGGGGCCCATGTGGGTGTATTATACATCCCCTTATGTGTACCTATGTGCATACATTATAGTGCATTTGCGGGGGAATTTTTTTTGAAACATTTCAGTTGATCAGTTGTGAGGCAACTGTCGTTTGAATGTAGCATTATATTTGGAAGCTCGTAGACGCCTTCTGTCTGCTTGTACGAGTGTTGCAGATCCCATGACGTCATACTACAGGTTGTCCGTTGCCTTATACAGGTAGACTGTCGTGAACTATTTGTTATTTTCTGAAGGTAGATTACAGTGCACTAATGAATCTCCTGCTATCGGTTGTGAATGTTTGCATCTATTGCAATTCTTTCACATTTTCCCATAGATAACATATTGATTGTATAATGGGCCTGCTTCAGCAGCTTGTAAATATTTACATTCGTTGTAGCCATTTGGCCTTTGGTTTGTAGATGACATTTTGCACATATTGTGGTTCTCTTACAACCTCGTAGGAGCTTGCACTTGTCTTCATTCTCTCACCTTTTCTTATAAGGGATCGTATAATTGAGGAATCCCTTACATTGATTTGTAGGAGCTCGTATGCTTTACCGATATGCCACTCTTGCTTGTAGATAATATGCATCATACCTTGTTATTCGTTGCATTTGTTGTCTATAGAATTTTTCATCTGTATGGAACTTACAAATTTGCTAGATATTTAATTTGCATTGACTGTGAAGATGTTGCAATATTCATCACCTTCTGTTATAACATGTAAATACATTGTATATGTTGCTGATTATTTGCCCGTGCTTATAGTGAATCAATGCATTTACTTGATAATCATTCATCATTAACTACAAGGATTCCTCAATGTTTACTATAAATTGTTCATCGTCACTGAGAGGCGGATGATTTTATGCATGATGAGCCTTTTACACCGGCTTATGGAAGCCTGCATTTGCTGCATTTCTTCTGCATCTTATTTGTAGACAGAATATTCGGTATATAATGAGCTTCGTAGAGTAGCTAGTACGTACTCGCATTTGTTGCATTCCATCTGCATTTGCTTGTATGATTGACATGAACTTTTACAAATCAACTGTTATCATTTGTAGGCAATTTACCTGCTGGGGGTTTTGTACATTTTTTCACAACCAAACTATACATTCCATTTAATTTTCTTTGCTTGCTGAGTTCAATACATATGTTTGTATGCTTGGTATTGGTTGTGGGAATGTCATTGTGTCTGTTGCATTCATCTTCTTAATGAATCAGCATATTTTTCAAGAGCCTTTCTAATGAATCAACATACCCATTGTATGTCACCTTGTGGCCCATTACATTACAAACTTTCTTATATTATGGATAAACCTCATCATTACAAACTCTATGATTCATGCTTGTAGACGAGTTATATCCACTAGGTGCTCCTTTCCACATGTATATGCAACATATGTGGTATGCTTCATATTTTGTTCACGCTTCTTTTCTTTTTCTAGTCAGCATTACCCTTGTCGCATTGTCTATTTGTAGAAGGTTATGTATCATTACTTTATAATCTCCTCGTTGCTTTCAAATAGATTCTAATTGCAAGCTCTTTGCCCTCAAAGATGGTTCAATATCTATGATAAATTCGCTACCATCATTCATTTACATTCCAATCAAGGTATTAACCTTCGTTAAAAAAAAAAAAAAAACCAGTCATTATTCAAATCAACTTCTTATGTCAAATTCAACTTAAGCTTAAAGTCATTCGAGTTCAATTCCTTGTAGCACAAGTTTAGTTGGTTTTTCAAATGATTCAAGTTTGGCTCATGTTCATTGTAGTTCCCATCTGGATTCAAGTTCAAGTCCTTTGTGTCAAATTGCAAGTCTTTGCTTTTGTTCAAATCCAGTTCATGTTCAATGTCCAACATGCTCATTTCATGTTCAAATTAAGCTCATTGATGTTTGGTTTTAAGTTTCTTGCTGTCCAAATTAGGTCTTTGCTTGAGTTTGATTGCATGTCCATGTCTCCTATGGTCCAAAATTGATTCAAGTTTGATTTCAGTTCAATTTCATTTTACTTGGGTTCAATTCTTTATTAATCACTTAGATTTTGTTCAGATGCAAGTTCAAGTCCAAGTCTCCTGTTAGGTGTAAATTTTGGCATCCTCCCGGCGTCTCCCTCAATTTACGAGAAAAACCAAGAGACAACATTTCCCTCCATGCTATATGAGCGCTTCAGGTAGATGTCGGGTGACACCGCAGCTGCAATATCTTCAATCCCCGCCACGTTATATAAGCGTTTAAGGGTCTTTGACCTGGGTATCTGTTTTGAAAGAGCACAGTTGTTTCCCCATATATGGACACTTAGTTTTCGCCCCCCTCATGCTACATGAGCGTGTAGGGAGGTTTGTCGGCTTGCCGCAAGCGTCGAAAGTAGGATGTTTAAATTGGAAATTTTTGTACCTGCACGGAGGGATGTTGGTGGAGTTTGCATGCATATCGAGGCAAGAATTATATGCATATGCTACTATTTTTTTAATAAATAATAATTATAACAATAAGTAGTTAATTATTATTATAATTAATTATAATCATATATAATGCTAGTTATAATAATAAATAGCTACTGATTATTACATGTAATTATAACTAATATTAATTATAATAATAACCAATTGTTAATTATTATAACTAATAATAATCATAATTATTCATAACTATAACATTAACTAATTACTATCATTTATCATACTAATATCATAGTTTAAGAAATCTGACACAGATTTTTACCTGATTAATCGAACACAATGGAGGTCGAGTAGTATAGCTTAACTTTGGCATGTTTAAGTGAGGAGGATGGATTGGCTAGGGTATTTTGACTACATGCTCTAGAGATGAGAAGAGAATCAGAGGTGTGAGAGTATGTGGCTTTGCAAGGCTTGCGAATTGGACAAGGGGATCGATGGGTGAGGATTTCGGCTAGGTAGAGGGATACTACCTCCCTCCCCCCTCTCTCTCTCTTTCTCTGTATGTATGTGTAGACCGACGACTTGCGGACAAGAGGTCAGTGGGATCAGAGGTTCGGGCCTGAGGAGGTGGCGACTGTGGGGTTCAAGTGAGATGAGGAGATCAATTGCGTGGAGATATAGGAATGTGAGCTGTAGAAGGCTCAACAGTGAGGGAGGATTTGGCTTGCAGCTTCAGCTAGGGATTCCAAAGAGAAGAAGTCGAATTAGAGGCTGCTCGGTTGAGGTTTTGGCTTAGTGGGTAGCTTCGACAACTAGTGTCAGAGACAGTGGAGGAGGCGTCAGCATCGGTGAGAGGAGTTGGATGGTTTGGATGGAGGAAGGAAGAGTTGTTTGGGGTTGACGAAATTTGAAGTGGGAAGGAGCGGGAGGTCTTCTTGCGGCTAGAGTAGGGAATTGGTTTGTGGTGGTCTGAGGTAGTGAAGAAAGGCTTGAGAGAGGTTTGCGAATGTCTTCGGCGGGAGGAAGTCGGAGGTCTTATGAGCTGGGAGCTTCGGTAGTGTGAGAAAGGGAAGGAACGAAAGTCTTGTTCACTACCGTGTTTAACGACTCGATCAAGCAACTCTTCGAATGTGAGCGACAGGACATCTCGGTGCCAAATCATAGAGATGGGATACAATAGCGACAGCAGGACATGACTGTAGCAGAGTTTCAGCATGATTCGAGCAGGATAAGGGTAATATTTTTTTAATTTTCCTTTTTTTTTTGCTTTGTTAACAGAGTTCAACAGTTATTTTGAGATTTTTAATCAGAACTTCGTGTACATTTTGGTATGCATTGAATACTGAAGTAGTTCATCTACAAACCATAACTATTACTAATATTTGAACGTACAGAGATATCTTTAAATATGGATCCTTATGGTGGCTACATCAATACATGGGTCACGTGGAAGCATCTATCCTGGTGCTATTGTACTTTTGGGAGATATATTGTCTTCAGATATCTAGATTATATTATAACTGATTTCTAGTTGATTGATATGGTTCACATTATGACTATTCAGATTTGCTTAAATTTTCTCATGCTTAAACTTTTGAGAAAGACGGTTTTACTTTATATAAAAAGTAGACTTATGAATTCATCATTTTACAAATGCACATTTTCTAATGAATTCATGAACATATGGACAAAATTTAGAACAAATTGTATATATTTTTATGAGTGCATGATGAATATAGTTCATACAACACATCAAGAACATAGTATGAATATAAAACTTGTCAAACTTCATTTGTTGTCCTTCTGTTTTCCTGACAAGCATTTGCAGTGATAAGGATATCAAGATTCTCTCGTCATCCTCTTCCTCATCTTCTGGGTTTATGTCCTGTAAAGCTAGATTCTCAATAATAAACAACAATGTCATCAATGCAGTGCTCTTGCTCAACTAATCTATACTAGAGGAAAATATAACGTTTCATCAGTACGATAATTTATTCTCTTATCCCTAATTCTGAACGTCAATATTGTGCCTTTTCACTTATAACATTCAGGCGCTTCAAGAATTTACTTCTAGCCTGCTTATGGAAATCTGAAGAATGTGCAGTCCTTTTATGCTCACAAGCTTCTGCTTTTGTTGATAAGGCTTTCTGCAGTTCATAGGTATGTCTTGACCAGAAACAATCATGCATCTGCTGCCTTGATCAGGCTTCTTTTTTATTTTTTATTTTTCTTATAAAGCAATCAAGTGGAAAACTAGTTGCATGGCATTGGAATGGCGAACTTACTATTTGTTATTTAATTTGTAAAGAATATTTTATCAAAGCCATGGATAGCTTGAAATGTCCCAGTTTCACCCCCTTTTTTATCGAAACAAAGTTGTCATTGCTCTTCTGATTGATATGAAAGAGGACAAATTTGTCAAAAGAAGTGAAAATTGTATAAAACATGCTCATGGAAATTGATGAAGGGGCAAGATACATTATTAACAAAGTGCAGTCACTGCAGTGCAGTCAATTAAGTCGACATTGGGAAATAAAGCAAGTTGTCTAGAGACTTATGGGCCTGGTTATTGTTAACTTTTTATGAGACAGAACTATGCCATATCTAATAGGTGATGACATAAAGTATCTTTTTGAATGGAAGGAACATTATTGCTGTTGTTTTATGAGAACCATGAGCAATTCAAAATGAAATTCCAATTAATGCAAGAATCTACACACTGGTTGTAAATCTTGATTCTTGTGTCAATAATCTTGTTACCATCCGTGGATGTGGATGTGGATGTGAATGTGTACAAGTAGTAATGCTCTTGTTTTCATCTGTTGTTTGCTAGTATGGTGTCTCCAACAGGCAGTCAACGGCAATTCTCAGTAAGCTATGGATTTTTCTAATTTCTTAGGATGTACTGTTTGTAACGGTATAAATTTATAAGGATGAAATAGAATGCCTTCACTATTTGGCTGTAGTTATGTCTTTTCTGTTCACCTGCACGGCTGCACCATTGATTGGTAAAATGAAAGACATGAAATTGTCGAACTGGGTAACTTTATTCTGAAGTTTGAGCATGTTTACTGTCTTCTCTCATCCATTAAATAGCGAGAAACAGTTTTTATGGAGTATAGTGCCTGTTTTTTTTTTTTTTGGTGGTAGTTTGGGAGCTCTTGTTTGTTAAGATAAGCATGACGCACTAATGGCAGTTATTGTTTGTTTTTTATGATTGCTGTTGTTAAATGTGATCAATCCTATAAATCTACTATTTTGTTGAATTCTTATTTTATTTAAAATTTTAATGCATAAACTGTCTGAAAGCTGAAACCAGTAACCTCCTGCAAGTTTCATCTCTCCGTTTTCTGCTGTATATTGCTACTGAACTTCCACCAGCTACTGCATATAGGACACTTTTGACTGCACAGTTTCAGAACTATATAGTTACTCATTTGTTAAAGCCTACATAGAGCTGGATAAAGTTACTGAACTTCCACAATCCGTTTTAAAATATTCCCTTCTCATATTAAAGTTTTTTCCAATTTTTTCGATTGCAGTTTTATGATGTACAACATTACTTATTTGACTTATTTTGAATGTTTGCATGAAGAGTTTATTTGCTACTCTTTTTATTTTGTTCCCAATTCACCTTTTGTTTATACAGGTGGGAAGAAATAAGTTCAAATCCAGATTTTAAGAGCAATTTTGGTGAAGAATATCGGTTGCCTTTGTTTGTGTTGATGAGTACAACAAGCTTTACTTGACCAAATAATAAAATAGAATTGAAATCAATAAGGTCACGAGTATGTAGTGTAAAATTTTAGGCCATCCAGCTTGATGTAATGGAAGTTTTATAGTATGGAACTGCCTCATGTCTTTCTAAAGCTGTATGTATTATGATGAATAATAAATATCAAAGGAAAACCTTAAAATCGTTGATTATTGAAGATCAATCTGCATTTTTTGTTAATTTTATAAAAAAATGAGTCTTTGTGAGTATTGACTTAACAATTTTAGCATTCATAAGAGATTCTATTTCTATTTTAAGACTCTAAAGGCTGTTTGTCATTTGAGAATCAAGATATTTGTTCATCATTTAAGATTGTTTCTACTAAAATCCAATATGATCCAAAGTACTATCCTTTTAAGGGCATGTAAGAATTGAAGAATTTTCTTAATTTGTTTATTTTACGCTTGATATGGTTGCTCATATGTTACATGAATTAGCTTATATTAGTGCAATTTATGTCATATACGGCCAATCATGTGCCCAAAAATTTGTCAATTTCTCAATTAAACGTTACCATTTTAGCAATTGGCCTTCTAATTATTATTTTAACAAGATGTTATTCTTTTAAAGTATGGCATAATAATAGTTTCATTATATTTGAAAAAAAAAAAAATCCTACTTGATTATGATTATCATGATGACCTCCACATCAAAGACATGAATTTTAAATTATAGGCATTCTTCTTTGAGAAATATTAATGAAAAATGCTTTGTAGTTTATTTTCTTTCCTCAACCAAGTGCCCTCTTAAGACTTGCACATAAAAATATATTCACTTGTTGCATATTATATAATTTTAATAGATTACTATCTAGAAGAGAGGAGAGATTATTAAAGAGATGTAGGTTTTCTCTTTCTTATTGCATACAAGAGAAAATTCATGTTTCTTCATGTTGTTCGGCCTTCGCGCCTAAGAAATTTTCCTAGAAGAGATTATTTGAGGTGTATGAAAATGAGATTGTTATAGTTGAGAAGATTTATATCAATTGATGCATCACACAATGCATATAATAAAAATTATAATGGCTCTTTCTTGCGATTGTATGGCAAGAGAACTTTGAAATTATGCATATAATAAAGATTATAATATTAATTGTTGTTGTAGCGTAACATAAAAATATATTTTGTTGAGATTGTGGGCTCCGAAAATTTGGCCCCTTCCCATTGTTTTTTGAGGGGAGTTTTAACCGATTATGTTGTGGGGGAAATTTTGGGATGGCAGATGATTTTATAGATAAGACATTACACAGAGATTTCGCCCTCATTTTGCGAGGACTTTGAATCTAAGTTCTGGTTTCCTATAGACGCAAGCCCCTATAGCTAATGACCCCTCCTAATAACGAGATAGAACTTTTGATTAAGGCTAGTCATTAATCAGATGCATAGAAATACATATTATCTGGCATATAGTGGTATAAGTATTTAAAAGTTTTATATTTAAAATTAAAATTTTTAACATCTTTCACTTAAAGCGGATGGTGGGAGAATGGATGATGGACTCGATCAAGATCTCATGATTTGTTGTTTCAAGCCATTGTGGTCCCTAGTCTACTTAGTCAAAGGATGTAGTCGACCTAACCTGATAGAAAGATCCTTGTCACCAGCTATGGGTTACGTTGTCTAAGGGTATATTGTAGACCTGGGTTGGATGTTTGTCTAAAGGGGCAAATTTGAATTCACCTCAGCTAATAGAGGGCTTTGTGCCCTATCGATTATATCATATTGATTCTTTGCTCAACGATTTAACACCATTGTGGAGCATACGAGCATTGACAATGAACGTAATATAGTTGTGCCATTTGATGACAAACCACCAAGTTCAGAGGGTCCCTAGTCATAACTGTTTACCTACGACATAATTTGGTGGCAAAACCATATGTGTGGTGCCATTTAATGACGAAATGATCGGTTAGAAGACACATGCGACATCCTAGACATCACGTGTGTTCCTACATCACGCTCACCGGGGCCCATGCAAGTGTTTGAGGGCATTTTATAATTATTTATTGAACATTGTTGACTCCTATTTACCTATTTAATAGGATCGGGTTAAAATTTATTGACTCGAATAATATCCCTAGACATAACGTGTGTTCCTAGAACACGCTTGTTAGGTCCCATACGGGTAGTATGATTTCACATACCCTTCCGTGTATCTATGTGCATACATATTACAGTACATATGTGGGGGCATTTTAAGATGTTTGCATGTATTACGAAGAGGTGTCCGGCTGTATTGGTGGCTATTGTTGCCAGATGCATGAGGTTTAATTTTGGCTTTATTGACGCCTTATGTATACTTTTATAAGCATTGAGGATCCGGTGGCGTGGCATTATGCATTAGTGGCCCTTGATCTCTTACTACTAGTCCCATGCTTTTGCTTATAGGTGAATCATATCTTTGTCACATGATTGCCATGAGACACCTCACTTTTCTGATATAGACTCCCTTTTCTCATTCACTGGGAGGTTGGATATAGTTACGTTGCTTTGTCTCTGGCTCTTCATGAGGGCAGGATATTGAGTTGAGGGGCTTGATCTCTGGGTCTTCCCTCGAATGGCACGACATAGTTTTTGGGGGCCCAATATTCTTGAATAAATAGTTGAATGAAACATATTTTCTTCTTCAAGTGCTCATTCTTTGACTAGTTGTTGGAAGTATTTAGTGTCTTTCCCACCATCATCAGAATCTTTCTTTGATGATGTATAAATTGATTCCCTCTGCACATAAGGTCACCTTCATATCTTACTATTAGACTATTTTAAGTCCTTAAATATGAGACTTTTAATTACACCCGGTTAACAAAGCTCTCAGCATAGATGAGGTGAATGTACCTCTATACTTGTATAAGGCCTATCATGCTTGTAGCTTCTCAATCACCGCTGTTATAGATTTTGTATGTAATTATGTCCATAGGGGATTCACTGTACTTATGATGTACCCACTATTGTATCCACAAATGTGATATCAATTATTATTTCTTGCAGACAAATCAACGCTCTTATTCACCTACTCATTTTCATCAACAACATGACTTTGCATTGTAATTGAAATCTTCCCTTTGACGATGTACCAATGCACCTCCTTAGTACATCAAGCTGTCTTTGTACCCAACGTACTCGCAGCATCTCAATGATTTCTACTATTGGTATTGTACACGTTCATCATTATCCATAGATGGACTACTGTATACGACATATCTACTATAATTGTTTATAGATGCTATGTGTATTTGGGTCCATGGAGAATTTGTTGTATTTACGATATATCCACTATTGTTATCCACAAATATCATATTATTTATCACTATTTGTTGGGAATGTTCACTACAATCCCCCTGGCATATTTGTAGGAGAGCCATTGTACTTGCATCTTATCTACCCTGATCATTCATAGGTGGGTCATTATAGCTTGACAAGTCTCCTACAGCTGTCTGCAAGTGGAGTATATATTTGTGTCCATAGGTGATCCTTCATACTTGCAGTATAAACACTATTTTTATCCATAAATATCATATTGATTATCATGTCTCATATTTTAATTAGTGCATCCATCTAATTTGCACTGGTGTTGATCAGTGATTTCGAGGCATTGCTACATTTAGTGCATTTTGTCGATTATTTCTTTTATTCGATCTTCCACATACATGATAGGCCTTCTATTATTTCTTATGTGCATCACTATATCAAGATACCAGTTGACTGTTGCTTACATTAAGGCTCTCATTAATGCATGTAGTGGAAAATTATGCATTCTTTAGTCGATTAATTTTACTTATAAGTACGTTGTATTCAATTACATAGGGACTGATGTATGAAAGTTCTCTGATACCACTTGAAATTTTATTAGGGATGTTAAAACTCTTATATACTAGCCCAAAGCTAACCAAGAGAGGGAAGGGGGGGGGGGGGGGGGGGGGGGGGAATTAGTATTTTAAAAAATTTCTCAATCAAAACACAAACTCAAACCAAACCAAAATTCACCACAAAGAAAATCAAAGTGCGGAAATTAAATGAGAAAATAATAAAGAAAAGAACACACCAGATTTATAGTGGTTCGGTCAAACCTAGACCTACATCCACTTCTCGGAGGCACCCTCCGAGTATTGCCTAAACTCAGTGTTTCTCCTTTAGCCCCCACAGCTAGGCGGAGAAGCTCTTACAAAGTCACTTCCACCTTCCCCGGTGCGGCGGAGTAGCCGGGTCCTTTGACACCAAAGAGATATTCTTCTTCCCAAAACTTCCCTCAAGATGAGCCTTGAATCTAATGATACTAAGGTGCAATTTTTTCGGAGAAACCGTGTGAAACCCCCTCCACACTCCCTTGAAACCCCCCTCAAGGATCTTCTCCCTCTCTCAAACTCCACCTTTTTCTGTCTCTCTCCCTTTCAAGCTCTCTCTTCAAGTTTTATCCAGAAGAAACGAAGTCTCAATGGCTGCCAAAGACACATATCAAGTGTTTTGACAAAGCTTAAATAGAGGGCCTTAAAAAACCCTAAAAATTAATCTTGGCAGCAAAAATCGTCCAGGATGATTACAGGATCGTCCTGTAGATGTGTCTAAAAAAGAGTACTTCCAAAAATCCTAAAAACTCAATTTCAATGCCAAATGTTATCCAGGACGATCGCAGGATCGTCCCGTACAATGCGCTTGAAAAGAGGGCTTTTGAAAACCCTAAAAACTTAATTTCGTTGCTAAAAATCATCCTGGACGATCACAGGATCGTCCAGTACGATGTGTAGAATTTGACATGATAGTCTCAGACGATATTAGGATAGTCCAGGATGGTCAGTACAAAATTGTACAGATCATCCATGATGATATTGTAGATTGTTCGGGACGATTATAAGAAAAATTATGGTATTTTGGCTTAGACGATTTAGGAAAATCAAGTATGTCGGCAAATATTATCCTGCACAATATACATATCATCCAGGACGATCAGATTAAAAAATTTAATCATAATTAATCCCTTAATTACAAGATTAATTTAGGCATGATTCATATTGATCATCTTGGACGATCAAGATCATCCGGGATGATTAGAATAAAAATTAAATTTTAAAATCTTTCCTAAATTAGCATTGATTGCTAGATGATCAAGATTGTCCCGGATGATTAGAATAAAAATTAAATCTTAAAATCTTTCCTAAATTAGCATTGACTGCTATTTTTCAAGATCATAAAGGATCGTCCTGGATGATCAAAATCATCCAGTACGATTAGTTCAAAACTTGATCTTCTGGATTTGATTAGATCTTACTCCCTTGAGTGTGTGTGTGCATGATCACCAAGTAAGCATACCCCCTTACAGGACTTGACTCAAGAAATCAAAATTACATCAATGAATATTACAGACCCTTTACAACATAATATTATTCAATCCAATCTTGAACTCTGATTCTTTGTTTGATGTTACATGGTATTTTTGAAATGTTAGTATACACACAAACAAATATAGAATGAGAAGTATTATGAGATATAAAAATATTTATTATCATAAAAAACATAAAACTCATGAGCTCGAGTCACAATAATCTCTTCCTTTTTGATAATGACAAACATTACTGGTGAAGTTGCAAACTAAAAATATTTTCTCCTAAACTCTTCCTCAAGAACAACAACAACAACAACATCAAGCCTTTATCCCACTATGTGGGGTCGGCTACATGAATTCTTTTTCTCCGTTGTGTCCTATTAAAAGTCAAATTCTCGTTTAAATCTAATAAAGAAAGGTCATTCCTAATATTTTATAGCCAAGTCTTTTTAGGTCTACCCCTACCTTTCCTAACATAAGTCAAATCTAATACCTCTACTCTCCTAACAGGGTCATCAGAAGGCCGCCGTTTTATGTGACCAAACCATCTAAGGTGACTCTCTCTAATCTTATATTCTATTGGAGCTACACTAAGATAAATATTTAAAAATAAGGGAAAACAAAATTTTTTTAATTTTTTATTTTAAAATAAAATAAGTAAAACAAAATGAATAATTAAAATAAATATAAAAAATAACACATTCTCCCCCTTTGACATTATCAAAAAGAGGAGGGGCACAAATAATCAAAAAAAAAAAAAAAAAAAAAAAAAAAAAAAAAAAAAAAAAAAAAAAAAAAAAAAAAAAAACGATCTCTGATCTAGTGAAAAAAAAAAAATCAATTATTCTTGAAATGAGAAAGTTACCTCTTGATTTTATTTAAAAACTCAGTAAAAAATGTATTGACAACACATAACCCAGAAAGATTAGAAATTCAGAAATTGTTGATTCAAGCTCAAGTTATTTTAAAGACTCAAAAATTTTTTAATCCAATATCTAAACCAAGAAATAAATTAGAAAAAGAAATACTATTTTTTTTTTAAAACTTCATTCATAAAACATATATAATAGAAGATTAATGCAAAAATATGTGAATCAGGAATTATGATTTTCAAGCTCAAGTATCAATAATATCAAGAGTTTTCTTAAACTTTAAGAAGTACAAAAATGATAAGCTTACTTTTTGTGGGCACATTTCATGCCTCTTATCAGTTATTTGGTGCACTTTTATGTATCTTTATCAATTTGGCATCATTACACATTTTTTGTTTTGATTTTATTGGCCACTTTTTTTAATCAAAAGTGCCACCTTTCTGAAATTTAAAAAACTAAAGCAAACACATTCTATTGATAAAATAAATTACTTGATTAAGAAAATTATAAGGTAGATTCAGCAACCTATAAAAGATCTTTAAAAAGTTAAATTTCAGAATTCAATTTGTAATATGATGAAGATTTTGAATCAAAAGTAGAATAACCTCTTTAAGAAAAGAGACAGAGAATCATGAGTTTCTTTCCTTTGATTATTTTTAGAAAAGTCAACCATAACTTACCTAGGAATTCAAGAAAAATAGGAGGTAGGTTTTTTATTTTTAGAAAAAAATGATCTTTAAAAAAAATTTGGTTTTCTAAAGTGTATATGAAACAACAAAGGTGATATATGTGTGTTGATTAGAGTGAACTTTACAAAAAAAAAAAAGTAAAGGAAAAATTTAAAATTTTAACATAACAAAAAAAAAAAAAAAAAAAAAAAAAAACCCCAAAGAAAACACAAAAAATATAATGAACAAAAAACATGCATACATAAATAAATAAACACACAAATAAGGGTTTAAACATCATCTTGCTCCTGGTCTGATGATTCAGAAGCTAGGTCTGCCCAAGAGATTTTTTTGCTTTCATTACTTGTCCTTTTTACAATTTGCTTAGCTTTACCCTTTTTTTTTGCAGGAAGAGTTCTCAAATTAGGGCACTGATTTTTCATATGACCAGGTTTCTTACATCCAAAGAAAATAACGTCAGAAGAAATATTAACATTCTTACCATTTTTACCTTTATTCTGCTTTTGTTAATGCTTTTACTTTAGTGAGCTTTCCAATTTGCTTGATAAGTCATCGCTTTCGTCACAAATTAAGCCTCTTTTCTCCATATTTTCAACATTTATAACTATCATTTCACCTACATCTAAATGTCTTTGGCCTAAATTTTGCTCGTAGGCAATGAGTGAGCCAATCAAATTATCAATAGAATATTCATTCAAATTTTTTGATTCATAAATAGCAACAACTTTGACATCAAACTTATCAAGTAGACAACGTAGAATTTTATTAACTTTTTCAAAGTTTGAAATTTTTTTATCTAAAGCATATAATGATGTCACAATTTGAATAAACCTAGTATTCATGTCTAAGATCATCTCATAAGGTTTTATGTAAAATAGTTTATAATCATGCATTAAAGTATTCAACTTTGATTGCTTGATTTCACTAGTGCATTCATATATAGTGTGTAATTTATCCCAAATTTCTTTACCAGTAGTGCACATGGAAACAAACATACAATCTTCAGAATTTAAAGCAAAAAAAAAAAAAAAGTTTAAATATTTAGCATTCAATTTCACATTGATTTGTTCTTCCCTACTCCATTGCTTAAAAGAAATATCAGTTTTAATTCTTTCTATAACACGTGATGGAACATAATAACCAATTAAAATTATTTGCCACATTCGGTAATCAATTAATTGCAAGAAAGTAGACATGCAAATTTTCTAAAAATCAGAAGTAATATTTTCAAATAATGGTGGTCTGGTGATTGAATAACCATCTTCAATATTACGATTACAAAAATTGGCCATGAATCAAAATTTAAAAACTTTTCAAACTTAATTTTATGAATCCCGCACTAATACCACTTGAAAGTGCTCTGATACCACTTAAAAGTACTCTGATATCACTTGAAAGTTTGTTAGGGATGTTAAGTCCTTATAAACTAGCCCAAAGCTAACCAAGCGTGAGGAGGGGAGGGGGGTGAATTAGTATTTTAAAAAAGTTTTCAATCAAAACACAAATTCAAACCAAATCAAAATTCACCATAACGAAAATCAAAGTGTGGAAATTAAATGCAAAAATAATAAAGAAAAGAATACACCAGATTTATAGTGGTTCGGTCAAACCTTGACCTAAATCCACTCTTTAGAGGCACCCTCAGAGTATTGCACTAAAATCATTGTCTCTCCTTTACCCCCACAGCTAGGCGGAGAAGTCCTTACAAAATCACTTCCACCTTCCATGGTGCGGCGGAGTAGCCAGGTCCTTTAACACCAAAGATATATTCTTCATTTTTCTTCATTACAATCATGTATGAATGTGATATTTCTATTGTATGATTGTTGATGTTGTTTAAAATTTGCTTGAACCTTATAATTAATTAGCAGGTGGGATTATGCTACCTCTAGCATGGATTGTATCTTACCGAGAGTTTACTTTATCTTGAAAGCACATTTATTTTACAGAGAATCTTTCATTCTTATCTCCTCTGGTTTTATCTTAAGTACAATTTTTTAAATATTTATTTAGAGATCATCGCATGCAGCATGATATCGACCAAAAAAAATTTCAAATGCCCACAGTTTTTAGGAACACTTGTAGGCCTCATTTAGGGTACTCTTTTTGTAGCTTTAGCTTGAGTCCTCAGAGTTTGGGTCCTTCTGCCCTATGCTTTGTGCGACGGACTTGGTGAAGAATAACCTGATTTATCTATATTGACTTATCGGGAGATTTGTATGTCTTTTGCCCTATGCTTCTTGATTTGGCAGGCTTGATGAAGGAGTAAATGTTGATAACCTTCACCCTTTAAGTCAGGGAAAAGAGTTCTTTAGCCTTGAGCTTTCTAGCAGATTTGACGATAATAAAATCCTTTTAGTTAAGCTTTAGGGATTTATATGAACTTTAGGATGATTTCTTTGATCTTTTGCTTTATACTTTGGTGGAATATTTGAAGAAGAACTCATTCGATTCTCGCTTTATACTTTACGGATTTGTTAAAGTATTTATAGAATTTATGTTAAATTAATAATATCATATATATATAGTATTCTGACCCTTAATCAATCAGTGAGACTTTAATCTAGGTTACTTAACTTCATCAGACTAGAAGAGCTAGGACTTTGTAGCTCTTCTGAAAGTTCATGTAGGTTGTTAGACCTTATATAATTATCTCAAGGCTAACCAAGAGGAGAGGGGGTTGGGGGATGGGGGGTATTAAAAAAATTTCATGTATATTTTAAAACCTTTTAAAGATCTTTTTAGAAAGCTAAACCAATGATCCTGAAACATGCATTTATTAATAGAGATCATCACTTTGGGCAAACCTTATGAAACCCTTATAACCTTCCTTCACTAGATCTCTCACTCTTCAATCACAAAATCTCTCCCAAATACACTCTCAAAAGGTCCCTATCAAGAGAAATTTGAAGCAAAAGGATAATTAAATAATTTTTAGTATTCTTTATATAGAAAACATGTGAAACCTGTGCAAAAACTAAAATTTTCCAAGAGAATTAATCATCCTATTATCATATTGTACAATCGTGAATCATTTGTATGAATAGTTCAAAAATTAAGGCTTCATTTGGTACAACCTTCGATGAACTCTGTTTCATACACTATCAGTCGTTTGTATGAATTAAGATTATACTGTATGAATAGTTCAAAAATAAATATGTTCATTCAGTATGATCTAGTATGGACCTAATTTTGTACTATATCAATTATCTGCATGAAATTACATCATACTATACGAGCAATCAAAAATGAATGTATTCATTTGGTATTATCTAGTACTAATCTAATTTTATACTTTGTCACTCATATGTACGAATTCACATCGTACTGTACAAAATGTTTGATAATGAATGTGTTAATTCATTATGATCTAATACGAACCTAATTTCATACTATATTAGTCGTCTATATGACTTTACATTATGCAACATAAACAATTCAAAATTAAAGCCATGATTTGATTAACTTCATTTTGGAGGACAATATATGTCAAATCATATAATGCGATTAGATATCATACAATACAATCAATTTTAATTTTTTTTTTCACATTCCCCTTATCTTGAAATTTTTAGCAATCTAGAGTAGTATATGACTTCCCTAAAATATTAGTACAAAAAAAAAATCCAATTTATTATAGGAGAAATAATAAAATCATAATAGTAATATTTTGTTATCATAAAAAATCACAGTCTCAATCTTGATTCTAGATTTACAACAATCTCCCCTTTTTTGATGATGACAAAAATAATTATTGCTTGAATTACAAATTAAAATGCTTTTCTCCTAAGATCCCCCTCAATGAATGAAAATTAAAAATCATGGGGAAGAAAAGAATTTCATCCTCCTTTTTTTTTAAAATTTGTTTTTTATAAAAACAAACACAAAACTCGATCGAAAGAAATATACAAGACAAACAACCACATGACCAGAAGACATCAAATAATCATAAACTACAAACTTCCTCCCCCTTTTGACATTAAGAAAAAGAGGAGAGAACAAAACAAAAAATATAGAAATCCCCTAAAAAAGTAAGATATTAGGGATGAATTTAAAAGTTGATAAGAAAAAGAATTTTAAAATTTGCAAGAACAACATTAAATTCCTTCTGCAAAAACACTTTTTAAACTCATTTTTTTAAAATCAAATAATAAATAAGATAAGTATAAGTGATCAGGTTCAACATTTATTTTAGAAATTAGAAATATCAAAAAGAATAATTATTGTAAAAATAATTGCTTGAAAATCAAATAGCTTCAATCTCAATCATTAAAATTATTAGTTAATGTATAGATTTTTCTAAGAATTATAGATATAGAGGAAAGAACCAAATGTAGCGTGGGTTCTTTTTATACATTTTTATTAACTAGAATTGTGAGCATTGCATATTTTTTCTAATTGGGCACATGTTATGCCTCTTTTTAAATTTGGCACACTTTGTGCATCCTCTCTGGTTGGGCTCATTTTATGCCTCTTTTTAAATTTGGCACACTTTATGTATCTTTTGATATTTTGTTCTTTCCATAGCCTAAATCAGTAAATCTTAGCTTTTGTGATTATCTTCTAAATTAAAAAAAAAACTTTATCGTATAAGGAAGATTAAATAACAAAATAAAATTCAATATATAACAATAAAATTAACAAATTGAATAAGAAAATAAAAGAAAAATAAGTCACAATTTTTCTAACAATTATAATTACAAGATAAATATCTATTGGAACATGAAGATGACCTTCTCATCAATATCTAATTATAATTTGATTTAACGTTTAAGATAGAAAAAAATTTCTAAGGAATTAGCGTTGTAATACAAAAAATTAAAATCTTTATCCTTTAGATCAATATTCTCAATTAATTAATAATAACTCATAGACAATTTAAGAGAGGGAAAGAAAGAAGAAAAATCAACAATAACCAAACTCTCCCCTTTTTAAAAATATTTTTTAAAAAAAGAAACACAAAATCAAACACAAATATAAAGAAAATTCAACAAATTCAAAACAAAAACATCTAATTTGAACATCATATAGACTTCAATCAAACTAAAAACATCTAAAAACTAATATAACAATCAAATTAGTAGCCCAAGGGATCTTGATCTGGAGGAGGATATGGAGGGCTAAACTGGGTAAAGTAGTTATTGATGATAGCTACTTTAGTTTTAATTAAATCAACATGTTCTTTCACCTAGCTCATATCCACATTGTATCTAAGATCTTGTTGGTCCAAGTGATTCTCAATATGATCAAATCATTTTTTAAAATGATATTCAAGATGATTACATCTCTGAATAATTTCCTGATAGTATTGATGCTCAGGTCCAGGACTAGGTGCAGGTGCTGGAGTAGGCCCTTCATCAAAATAATCTCCCTCATCCCCTTGATCCCACTAGGAAAGGATACGAAATGAAGCATCAATAAAATGGATAGGTATATTATTTAGAAGATCAGGATGAATAAGATTATAATTCTTCTCAAGAATATAGGCAATCAAGTATCCTAAAGCCACATTCTTCTTCCTTATAGTGGAAGGAAGTCTAATGTCAATAAGGTTATGGAAGTTTTTCAGAATCAACTAGCTTCATCAAATGGAGTGTTTAACAAAATATAGCATGTGACTATACTAAGCAAAGTGAATTTTTTGTTGGAACACCATCAAGGACTAGTGAGAGAAACCTAGTGAAAGTAACTCCCGATTTTCAGTTAGATTTTTCAAATTTCTTTTGAATCATCCCGTTGGCGGGATTCACGTGGTGGATGGAGGACCGCCTTTCGTCCACCTCCGATGATCGAAATGTTCCGCCGTGGAAGGGAGTAGCATCAGCTACTTTCGGTAAAGCATATTTGGAGAAGGCATCAAGAAGAAGAAATTCAGCCTTGGTTATCCGAGGACCAATTTTGGAGAAGGTTGCGTTGGTATCACCTGTGCTAGGTAAAAGTAAACAAGTCATGTTTGAAGATGAAAGGATTTATCCTCATCATAATGACTGTTCATCATCGTTAGGAAGGAATTTAATTGTTAGTAGGTTCGCCAGTTTGAAACACATACTTGTTATGGGAGATGATCATTTGTCTGAGAAGGCTCAAGTTGTTTATGAAAAAGCTATAGAAGGAGGAAATCAATCTAATCCTGTATTAGAGGGCACATCCAGTGGCTTATCATCTGAACAAGAACAAGTGAATCCATGGATTAAACGTCCATATATTAAAGTCAATCTTCCTTCATGTGGATCTTTTCTAACGGAAGATGGTTCTTCTATCAAATTATTTGAGCCCAATGTTAAAGCTAATTCAGAGAAGTTACAATTCTACATTGTGGTGAAGGTATTTGAGAGGCAAATTTCAGTGCATCTGGTAGCGGCTGAGCTAAGATGTTAGTGAACAAAGTTTGGTAGATTTCATCTAACGAGCCTTGGTTATATGTTCATTCTTCTCTAAGGAGGCCATGGAGAATGTTCTATTGGGAGGGCCATGGTTTGTCAATGGGCATATAGTTGGGCTTGACAAGAGGAGCTCAGATTTTAATCCTAACTCACTCAAATGGCTGTCTTCTCCAATCTGGATTAGGATGCCTAGTTTGCCATTGTACAACAACAACAACAACAACAACAACATCAAGCCTTTATCCCACTACATGGGGTCGGCTACCTGAATCCTTTTTCTCCATTGTGTCCTATTAAAAATCAAATTCTTGTTTAAATCTAATAAAGAAAGGTCATTCCTAATATTTTCTAACCAAGTCTTTTTAGGTCTACCCCTACCTTTCTTAACATAAGTCAAATCTAATACCTCTACTCTCCTAACCGAATCATCGGAAGGCCGCCGTTTTATGTGACCAAACCATCTAAGGCGACTCTCTCTAATCTTATCTTCTACTGGAGCTACTCCAACCTTTTCACGTATATGCTCATTTCGTATCCTATCTCTAAGGGTAAAGCCACTCATCCACCTGAGCATCCTCATCTCTGCCACACTTAATTTAGTATTATGCTTCTCTTTTAATGGCCAACATTCAGCACCATAAAGCATTGCAGGCCGCACTACCATCTTATAGAATTTTCCCTTAAGTTTGAGGGGTACATTTCTATCACATAACAAGCACGATGCATTCCTCCATTTCAACCATCCAACTTGAATTCTGCTGATAATATCCCCATCTATTTCACCATCACTCTGAACAATAGATCCAAGATATCTAAAACGTGTACTCTTATTAATAAATTGATCGCCCAAAGTCACAATCCCCTCACTAGGTCTATTAATACTAAAATTACACTCCATATATTCCGTTTTAGATATACTCAAGCAAAAACCTTTAGACTCTAAGGTTGACCTCCATAATTCAAGTTTACCTTCAACTCCCTCTCTAGTCTTATCAACAAGAAGAATATCATAAGCAAAAAGCATACACCAAGGTACATCCTCTTGCAAATGTCTAGTGAGAACATCCATGACTAAAGCAAAAAGATATGGGCATAAGGCTGATCCTTGATGTAATCCAACCGAAATAGGGAGATACTTGGTCAATCCACCTTGTGTTTGAACACAAGTAATAGCTCCTGCATACATATCTTTAATGATTTGAATATAAGCATTATTGACTCCTTTCTTTTCAAGAACTCTCCATAGCACTTCTCTTGGAACTTTATCATATGCTTTTTCTAAATCAATAAATATCATTTGTAGATCCTCTTTATTTTCTCTATATTTCTCCATCAAACCTCTTAATAAATGTATGGCTTCCATAGTCGACCTACCCAGCATGAATCCAAATTGATTTTGAGAAACATTAGTATCACACCGCAACCTATGCTCCATAACTCGCTCCCAAAGTTTTAAAGTATGACACATTAACTTAATACCTCTATCATTCGCATAATCTTATTCATCACCTTTATTCTTAAAAATAGGAATTAACACACTCATTCTCCACTCATCTGGCATCTTTTTAATCTTCAAAATAGTATTAAAAAGTTTAGTAAGCCATGAAATTCCTTCATCTCCTAAGCATTTCCACACCTCTATTGGATTATCATCAGGTCCAACAACTTTTCCACCCTTCATTTTCTTTAAAGCCTCTCTAACTTCAGTTTTACTAATACGCCGATAAAAACAGAAATCTTTATTTTCATTTAGGGTGCTAAGGTCACTATAGTTAATCTTGTTTTCACAATCTTCATTAAAAAGTTTAGTAAAATATCTCATCCATCTTTATTGAATATCATCTTCTAAGAAAAGTATTTTTTGATCTTCATCTTTAATACACTTCACTTGAACTAAATCCTTACTACTCCTATCTCTTTGTTTGGCTAACTTATACATATATCTTTCTCCCTCTTTAGTATCTAATCTATTATATAAATCACTAAAAGCCAATGTCTTTGCATTGCATATTGCTTTCTTAGCAACCTTACAAGCCACTTTATATATTTCCCAATTATCAGAATTTTTAAATTTAAACCAATTTTTATAACAAAGCTTCTTATTTTGAATCTTTTCTTGCACATTTGGATTCCACCACCAACTACTTTTATAATTAGGAGTTTGCCATTGTACTGCTGAGTTGAAATCAATGTCTCAAGGATAGCATTGTCTATTGGTGATCCTATTTTGATTGATGGGGATATGTTCCAATGGGGGAGGAGAGAATTTGCTAGGATATGTATCTGAATTCAGCTTGATCGTCAATTGCCTACTGGTGTTTGGGTGGAAAGAGTTAATGGCAAATTTTTTCAAAAAGTGGAATATGAGAAAATTTCCAACTTTTGTTTGGAATTTGGACGTATTGGCTATTTGAAGGAAGCTTGCAATGTTGCTGAGAAGAATGTAGGATCAATGGAGACTACTAGACAGCCTAATAAAAGCTTTACAGAATAGGGCATTAGCACCAAGACAATTCCAGATACAAACTCTTGGTCATTAGTCAATAATAGAAGGAATAAAAAGAAGACCTTAGGAATGCAGAAAATGAAATTCATTCCTAAGGGAGGTGGATCACTAAAATATGTTATTGGAGAGCCTTCTAATATTATAATGAGTAAAGGAATCATTTCGTTAAATCTGAAAGACAGGAATAATAACTCAGGCAAACTTGGAGATGGAATACTGGCAGAAGTTAAGACTAACTTGCTGGAAGTTGCTGGCAAGCCTGCTGTAGCTCGTATTTCAGTTGAAGATGTCGAGGATTCTGTTGAAGCTGAGGTGGATGTTAGTTTCCAAGCCAGGAATTTGGCAGAATAGAGAAATCCTGAGGGAAATTTGGAGGTTGATTCACCCAGGTGGAATTTTTTACATCAGGTAATAAATTTGAATTGCAAAACTCTTTATGCGAGAGAAGCAATGGTATAGAAATTCAGGTTGATTCCATAGAGGAGGAGCTGGAAGAAGGTCAAGTAGTGGAAAATTTGGAGGTTTGTCATCCCAATGGCATAAATGTAGCTGCTCAGGGTAATATTGGAAAGATTACTGATAATCTTGTTGAGGAGAAAACTTCTTTGAGTAACGGAAAGGCTTCTTCCCAAAAAATTAAACTAGCTAAGGAACTGAAATACTTGGGCCTATTGAATATGGCTTCTAGGCAAGCTAAAACCAGCATGAACAAGAGAAGGGGTGGGAGTTCATCCCCATTCTTATCCAAATGAGTTCTATTAGCTTTTGAAATTGTAGGAGGGCTAATAAGAAGGAGGCTTCCCTGTATTTGAAGGAAAGGTGGGAAGAAATTTTCCTTCTCACAGGGGCCATTTGAAATGAAGGCTTTTATGAATAAGAATGACCTATATGATGTGGGTAATCTTGATTCTAAGTTCATATGGTGCAATAATAAAAGTGGAAGTGCCCGAATTTTGGAAAGGCTAGATAGGTGCATGCTTAATTCGAAAGCTTTGGAACTGATCAATCAAGCAGCAATAAGGCATTTGAATAGAATTGCATCTGACCATTGTCCCATTGTATTGAAATTGTTTCATCAGCAATTTCATTGCACTAGACTTCGCAAATTTGAAGATGTATGGCTGTCTTATTCAGCTGCAGCGCCGGTGGTCAAGAATTCTTGGACAAAATTAGTGAGGGGAGATGATATGGAGGATCTTAATAAGAAACTATCAAGAGTCCTTAAAGCCTTATTTTTTTGGGAGTAAAGCTAAACATCAAAAAATGGAAGAATTGAAGGAGAGTTTGGAGATGGAGATTGAAGGACTATAGCTGGAAGAAGCTTCGGAACAACAATTTTTAGACAGCAAAGCTTTGCTTCTTAGAACCAGAGTCAAGGAATTCAATTGTACACTTGCACGGTTGAACACATGTGGAGACAAAGGGCTAAAGCCATGTGGATTAAAGAAGGGGATTCAAATTCTATTTTTTTTATGCCTTTGCTAATGGTAGAAGGAATGACAATTCGATTAAGCAATTGAAGATTGAGGGTGGAGAGCTGGTTAAAGATCTTGTTATTATAAGGAGCAATTTTTTTTCAGTTTTTCTATAGTAAATGGAAGTACAGGGAATGCCAATTGGTCATTTGGCCTCCAAATGAGAACATCCTGAAGCAAGAAGACTGTGGAATCTTGGAGGCTTCTTTTTCCTTTGAAGAAGTTGAGAAGGTGATTAAAGAACTTGGCAACAACATTTCTCCTGGAGTGGATGGAATAACATATTACTTTTTCAAAGCATACTGGAAGATCATTGAGATGGATGTGTGGAAAGCTATTCAACTATGCTTTACTTCGGGTAAATGTCTTCCAAATGGAAGGAGACATTGGTGGTACTTATACCCAAAGTAAGTAATCCTCTATCTCCCTCAAATTTTGGGCCAATTAGCTTATGCATGTCAATTTACAAGATTATGGCTAAAGTACTGTTGAATAGATTGATGAAAGTAATTCACTGCTTAGTAACTGAGGAACAAGTGACATTCATAAAAGGGAGGGCCTTATCTGAGCATATGCTTCTTGCTCAGGAACTCTTTCATAAGTTTAGGTATTCTAAATCTAAAAGGGGATTGGTTGCAATCAAACTAGATGTGGAGCACGCATACATTAATATCGCCTGGAATACCCTTAAACAAGTGTTGAATTACTTTGGTTTTCCAGAAAGATTTTCTAATCTTATTATGGAATGTGTTACTGATCATGTGTTCTTGGTTCAAATTAATGGTGTTGGACTGGAAGGAATTAAAGTAAGGAGTGGCTTTAGACAGAGTTTCCCTCTATCTCCTTACTTATTCATTCTTAGTTCACAATTAATACTAATGCTTTTTCTTCCAAAGGAAGGGATTTGGGCTTAAAGGTTGCCCCTATGGCTCCAAGGATTTCACACTTGTTGTTTGCAAATGACATCTTGATCTTCCCTAATGCCAAATTGGAGCATCTAAAGATAATAAAAGAAATTACTATGGATTATTATAGCTGGACGTGTCAGCAAATTAATGTTTCTAAATCCTCTATTATTTATAGTAAGAATATGGAGAGGATGAGGAAGATGATCTCTAAGCTTATGGGGTTCATGGAGGTCAAAGAGCTCAATTACTTGGGCAATAAAAATGCTTTAAGAAGACTTATGGCAACAAACTTCTCAAAGATTTTGGAGAAAGCAACTTTTAAATTGGATATATGGGGTAAGAAGTTTATCTCTTCAGCTAGAAGAGTAACCCTTATCAAATCTATCTTACAAGCTATTCATGTCTTCTACACATCAATGTCTCTGATTCCGTTGGCTATACTGAAGAAACTTGACAAGATGTGTCGGGAGTTTTTGTGGAATAAAAGCAACGGGGATAGCGGATTACACTATGTAGCATGGAAAGAGTTATGT
The DNA here is from genome assembly GCA_016618105.1 of Dendrobium huoshanense. NCBI lineage: Eukaryota > Viridiplantae > Streptophyta > Magnoliopsida > Asparagales > Orchidaceae > Dendrobium > Dendrobium huoshanense. The sequence continues at coordinate 1,549,200 of CM028344.1, read as the reverse complement.
AAACTGAAAAGCCATGGAGGCCTTGGTATTCATTCAGCTCTAGATACGGTGGAGTCCCTTAGAGCCAAACTGGTTTGGAACTTTTTTAAGAAGCCAAATTCTTTACTTAGTAAATCTTTATCTACTAAGTACGGTAAGATTGTCTGGGATGATGATAGAAGGATGAACTCGTCTTTAACATGGAAATTGATGCTAAGTGGAGCCAAGACGTTAAGGCATGCTGTTAGGTGGAGCATTAAAGATGGGAATTCAGTAAATATTATGAAGGATATTTGGATCCTTGATAAAAGATTGGACAGTTGGCCCACTTTCTTTGCAAATGAAATAGGCAATTTATCTAATCTGTCCAGCTTTATTTCAGAGTGAGTATGGATAAAAGAGACGCTGCAGGAATTCTTTTGGGAGGAAATTGTTGTGGATTTGTTTTCATGATTTATGATTTTGATGATAACAAACACTCTTATTTCTCTACGACTGCCTTATCTACTGACATTTCAGGTCCACAAGATCAGACTTCTATTGGAACCAGTTCAAGATTGGGTAGACTAGATCTGTATAATTTTTCTTAAATAGTTCTAGTAATTAAGGAAAGTAATTAATGATGATTTGCACAATCACATCGGCCGGGCCAATCGCAGGATTGTCCGGGCCGATTTGACATCGTCCAGCTTCTTTTCAGGGCGATGTTCAGGATGATTTTCCTCATATTTGAACTAATCATCTAGGACGATATCCTATCGGCCTAGACAATATGACCAAAAATTGTCTAATCGTCCCTAACCGACCGGGCTGATTGAGCATAATTTATGCTGATCGGTCTGGACGATAAAGTTGGCAGGTTGTATTAATGATCTTGTTTTGAGATCTTCTATTTAAGCTTTTGACTCAGCACTTTTGTAAGTGTCTTTGGCAGCCATTATAGCTTCATTCTTTTGGGGGGAACTTGAAGAGAGAGCTTGAAAGGGATTGCGGAACGGGTGAAGTCTAAGAGAGGAAGAAGATCCTATGAGGGGGACTCAAGGGAGTGTGGAAGGGGATTCTTCATGGTTGTTCAGGTAGGCTTGCACCTTAATATAGTCGGATTCAAGGCTTGTCTTGAGGGAAGTTCACAAAAGAAGAAGATATCTTTAGTGTCAAAGGACTCGGCTACTCCGCCGCACCGGGGAAGGTGGAAGTGATTTTGTAAGGGCTTCTCTACCTAGTTGTAGGGGCTAAACGAGAGACACTTAGTTTAGTGCAATACTTGGAGGGTGGCTCCATGGAGTGGACGTAGGTCAAGATTTGACCGAACCACTATAAATCTGGTGTGTTCTTTTCTTTATTACTTTTGTATTTAATTTCCGGACATTGTGTTTTCTTCGTGGTGATTGGTTTTGGTTTGTGTTTTGATCGAAAGATATTTTTTTTTTCAATTCACCTCTATTTTAGTTAGCCTTGGGATCGATTCATAGGGCCTAACATCCTTAATGAACTCTCAAGTGGTATCAGAGCGGGATTCATAAAATTGAGTTTTTGAAAACTTTTGAATTTTGATCCATGGATAATTTTTCTAATCGTAATATTGCGGAAGGTTATTCAATCACCAGACCATCATTGTTTGAAAATATTACATTTGATTTTTGAAAAATTTGCATGTCTACTTTCTTGCAATCGATTGATTTTCGTATGTGGCATATGATTTTAACTAGTTATTCATTAACGTCAAGGGTTTTAGATGTAGTTAAAACTAATATTCCTTTTAATCAATGGAATAGGAAAGAACAAATCAATGCTCAATTGAATGAAAAATATTTAAATTACTTTTTCTGTGCTTTAAATTCTGAAGATTTTATGTTAGTATCCATGTGCACTACTGGTAAAAAAATTTGGGATAAACTACACACCATATACGAAGGCACTAGTGAAATCAAGCAATCCAAGATGAATATGTTAATGCATGATTATGAAATGTTTTCCATGAAATCTTATGAAACAATCTTAGACATGTATACTAGGTTTATTTAAATTGTGACATCATTACATACTTTAGGTAAAGAATTTTCAAATTTTGAAAAAGTTAATAAAATTCTTTATTGTCTACTAAATAAGTTTGATGCTAAAGTTGTTGCCATTTGTGAATCAAAAAATTTAAATGAATATTCTATTGATAATTTGATTGGCTCATTCATTGCCTACGAGCAAAGTTTGGGTTAAAGACTTTTGGATGCAGGTGAAACGATAATGCTAAAAGCTGAATATATGGAAAAAGGTAGCTTAGTTGGTGACGAAAGCAATGACTTGACAAGCAAATAAAAAAGCTCACTAATGCATAAGCATCAATAAAAGTGGAATAAAGGTAAAATTGGTAAGAATGTTAATATTTCTTCTGATATTATTTGCTTTGGATGTAAGAAGTGTTTGAATAGTTGCTATTTGAATGATTTATATTTGTACAACTTATGTAGTTTTGATGATTCCAAACATTATTGTTCAAATGTATAGTTATCTCCTATCAATTTCAGAAGATTTGCACTTGCTCTTGTGTGTACTAACATTTCAGGAAAATCAGACTCCAGACTACGAAAACTTCAAATCAAATTCAACATGAGATATTTTATTTATTTGAAGTTTGTCTTTTCTTTGAATTAATTTTGAAAGGGAGTGATTGTAATTGAGTGAATAAAATCTTACACACACAAATAAAGAGATCTTGAAATTCTATACTGATCGTACAGGACGATATTTATCGTACTGGACGATCTGGCAGTTATCTCCTATAGAGCATTTGGAACGAATATGAACTTGCTTGGAAAAATTTTTCTAAGTCCTATTCGTCCAGGACGAATTTTATTATCGTCCCGGACGATGGGTTCTCTGTAAAATTTTCGTCCAGATGAATTTTACCATCGTACGAGGCGACCAGTGCTCTGGAAAATTTTCGTCCCGACGAAAATAAATATCGTACCGGACGAACAGCTCTCTGGAAAATTTTCGTCCAGACGAAACCAAATTATCGTCCGCGGCGATTGGTCCTCTGGAAAATTTTTGTCCAGACGAAATAAATAATCGTCCAGGACGATCGGCTCTCTGGAAAATTTTCGTCCAGACGAACATATTTTCGTCCAAACGATAAACCGACTTAGAACAGTTTTCAGCAGTTTCTAGAACCGACCTTGTAATAACCGTTTGTACTGGACGAACCTTGTTCGTACAGGACGATCAGCTGTACGAAGTCATTTCGTACACATATACAAATTGGGTCGTTTCATATCGTTTAAGTAAAATCGTCCAGGACGATCCAGGATCGTACGGGACGATCCACTGCGTACAGAATTGGAAATTTGCAGTTTTTGGGCGGTTTTTCTTGTCTTTTACTTAAATAGTCCAAATTAGACTGCCACCCAATCTTTTTGTCATTTGATCTTCATGCCTATTGAGAGAATAGCCAAGGAGAGAGTGGAAGAGAGCATTCAAAGGAGGATTCCTACCACTGGAACGAGAAGGCTTCACTTGGATTGCTAAGGTAAGAGTCTCTACTTGTGAAATTGGATTTCTTCACTCTTTTCTTTCTTCCTTCTAGATTCTTGTGAGAAGATCATTCAAGGAGATCCGGTTCTCTGCCGACACTTGGAGAGTGTGAACAGCCGTTGGGTTCTCTGCCCACACTAGGAGAGTGTAAAAGGACGACGGTTCTCTGCCCACACTAGGAGAGTGTAAAAGGACGACGGTTCTCTGCCCGCACTAGGAGAGTGTAAAAGGATGACGGTTCTCTGCCCACACTAGGAGAGTGTAAAAGGACGACGGTTCTCTGCCGCACCGGGTAGTGGTGAAAAGAGTGTTTTGTACAGGCTTCTCCGCCTTGCTGTGGGTGCTAAAGGAGAGTCACTTTGTGGTATTAGTGCAATACTCAGAGGGTGCCTCTGAGGAGTGGATGTAGGTCTGGTTATAGACCGAACCACTATAAATCTGGTGTCATTTACTTTATTGCTTTTACGTTTCCGCACTTTAAATTTCAGTTTTAACAACACTATGGTTGAAAAACATTTTTCTACAAACTTTAAAAGAAAATTTTATTTCGGTTCAACTTTATCATTAAGAGGGTTTAAAATTTTTAAAACTACCAATTCACCCCCCTCTTGGTAGCTGTGGGACATTTACTTAGGCTTAACAACCTAATTACTGGACTCAACAAGAAGCTTGGACATATGAAAAATCAGTGCCCTAATTTGAGAATTTTTCCTGTAAAAGAAAAGGGTAAAGCAAAACAAATTATAAATTGGGGAAAAAATGAAAAGCAAAAAATTTCTTGGGCAGATCTTGCTTCTAAATCATCTGATTAGGAGCAAGATGATGCTTAAATTATTGTGTATACCTTTTATGTTTGCATGTTTTGTTTGTTTTTTTTGTATTTATTTATTTATTTATTATTTTTTCGTTTCTTTTTTTTTTTTCGTAAAAGTTTTTATGTGTTTTTCTCCGATAAACACACACGGTCACCTTTCTAAAAATAAAAAGCCTACATCCTATTTTTTTTTTAAATTCTTATGAAAATTGTGTTTGACTTCTTTAAAAACATTCAAAAGAAGAAAACTCATATTTTTGACTCTCAATCTCTATTTCCTAAAAAAGGTTATTCTAATTTTCATTTAAAATCTTTTCATATTTTAAATTAGTTTTTGAAACTAAAATTTTTTATCTCCCAACATTTTATATATCGCACTGGGAACTTTTGAAAATTGTTGAATCTAACTCATAATTTCTTAATCAAGAAATTTTCTTTGTCAATATAATGGATTTACTTTGGTTTTTAAAATTTCAAAAGGTAGCATATTAAAAAAAAGGCCAATGACATAAAATAAAAAAAAGGTGGCCAATGACGCCAAATCAAAAGAAGCGCAATGACGCCAAATTGAGAAAGATACACAAAGTGTATCAAAAGAAAAAAAGATGCACAACGCGCCAACCAATTGTCAAGAGGCATAAAATAAGCCTACAAAATTTAATGCTTACCATTCTTGTACTTCGTAAAGCTTAAGAAAACCCTTGATACTTTCGATACTTGAGTTTAAAAATCTTGATTCCTAATTCAACAATTCGTGCATTAATCTTCTGTTAGATATATTTTTTAGATTGAGTTTAGAAAAATGGCTATTTCTTTCTCTAATTTATTCCTTGATTTAGATATTGAATTAAAAAGTTTTTGAGCCTTTTAAAGAACTTGAGTTTGGATTATTAAATTCTGAATTTCTAACATTTTATGGGCTATGCGTTGTCAATACAATTCTACTAAGTTTTTGATTAAAACAAAGAGGTAACTTTTTTATTTTAAGAATATTTTTTTTGTTCACTAGATCAGGGATCATTTTTTATCTTTTAATCATTTTGTTCTTATTGTTTGTTCCCCTTCTCTTTTTGATAATGTCAAAGGGGGAGAACGTACTATTGAATTTGTATCATTTTTCTTGTATTTTTTTTAAAAAGAATTAAAAATAACAAAATTTTTTTTTATCTCCCCTATTTTTAAAAGTTTTATTCTAGTGAGGGGTAGATTAGGAGAAAATGTTTTCTTATTTACAAATTCAAATAGCAATGTTTGCCATCATCAAAATGGGGGAGATTGTTATGGATCTATTTTCATGATTTATGATTTTAATGATAGCAAACACTCTTATTTCACTACGATTGCCTTATCTACTGACATTTCAGGTTCACAAGATCAGATTCTATTAGAACCAGCTCAAGATTGGGTAGTATAGATCTGAGTAAATTTTTACATTTTTCCTTTCTTGAGTCTTTTGTAATTGTAGTGGCTCCTGATGCTAAGTAACTTTGCACACACACACACCTTAGAAGAATTTCTGACTATTCCCTAGAGTTTACTATTTTTGGTAACATCATCCGGGATGATATTTGTATCGACTTGGACGATTGGTTTAAAAACAGAAATCCTGATTAGGGCATCATCCTTGTTAAAGCATCCATCATAAAGCATATTATCCTGGACGATTTTGTGTCAGCCAGCATGATAGGCTTAGTTCAAAAAGAATATGCAGGCAAATCTATTTAGGAATTACTTATTTTTGGACATCATCTCGGTGGATCATCCTGGCCTATCAGGATCGGCCTGGCTGAACCAGCACAATTTTTCTTAAATAATTATGGCAATTAAGGAAAGCAATTAATGGTGATTTGCATGATCACATCGGCCGAGCCGATCGTAGGATCATCCTTGCGGATTTGACATCGGCCAGCATTTTTTCAAGGCGATGTTTAGGATGATTTTCCTCATATTTGAACTAATCATCCAAGACGATATCCTATCGGCCTGGACGATATGACCAAAAATTGTCTAATCGTCCCTAACCGACCAAGCTGATTGAGCATAATTTATGATGATCGGCCAGGCCGATATTTATATCGGCCTGGATGATAAAGTCAGCAAGTTGCATTAATGAGCATATTTTGAGATCTTTTATTTAAGCTTTTAACTAGGCACTTTTGTAAGTGTCTTTGGCAGTCATTGTAGCTACGTTATTTTGGGGGGAACTTGAAGAGGGAGCTTGAAAGGGAGTGATGAACGGGTGAAGTCTGAGAGAGGGAGAAGATCCTGTGAGGGGGGACTCAAGGGAGTGTGGAAGGGAACTCCACACAGTTTCTCCGGCAGGCTGGCACCTTAATACCGTCTAATTCAAGGATTGTCTTGAGGGAAGTTCAACAAAGAAGAATATCTCTTTGGTGTTAAAGGACCCGGCTACTTCGTCGCACCGGGGAAGGTGGAAGTGATTTTGTAAGGGCTTCTCCGCCTAGCTGTGGGGGCTAAAGGAGAGACACTTAGTTTAGTGCAATACTTGGAGGGTGCCTCCAAGGAGTGGACATAGGTCAAGATTTGACCGAACCACTATATATCTGCTGTGTTCTTTCCTTATTACTTCCGCATTTAATTTCCACACATTGTGCTTTCTTTGTGGTGATATTGGTTTTGGTTTGTGTTTTGATCGAAAGATATATTTTTTTTCAATTCACCTCTCTTTTAGTTAGCCTTGGGACCGGTTCATAGGGCCTAGCATCCCTAACAAACTCTCAAGTGGTATCAAAGCGGGATTCATAAAATTGAGTTTTTGAAAACTTTTGAATTTTGATCCATGGCTAATGTTTCTAATCATAATATTGCAAAAGATTATTCAATCAGCAGACCACCATTGTTTGAAAATATTATATTTGATTTTTGGAAAATTTGCATGTCTACTTTATGGTGAAAATTATTGAAGAATGCTATCCCTACAACAGATTTCTTAATGCATAAAAGATTAGTTGGGAGTAACCTTTGTCCAAGAGATTGTGATATGAAAGAAGATGGAGAGCATGTGGCGGTGAAATGTTTGATGTTAAAATAAGTAATTCAAAAGATTAACCGATGGGGTTTTGCTTTACCAGTTTTTAACAATTTACAAGATTGCTTATATTTTTTGAAAAAGCAAGGAGAGGAGGATCCATTTATTACAAGAATGTATTGTGCAGTGGTGTTCAATTCTTGGAAATGTAGGAACAAGATAATTCATGAAGGCCAAGAGCTGGGAGATGGATTTATTGTGATTAATGCTGTCACCTATGCATCTACTTCATTTCTAATCTTTATTCGTACCACTGGGTGCTAACCAGTAGTATAAGCTGATTTCTTCTACTTGGCATCCCCCTCCACCCAGATGGATTAAAGTGAACATAGATGCTTCTCTACTTAACTCTAATGAAGCAGGGATTGGAGGCATATTTAGAGATCATAGAGGAAGGATGCTTCTAACCGTTGGATTCTCGGTGGTGCATTGGGACATTGGATACTTGGAGTTATTAGCTTTCCGTTCATTGAGAAGAGTTATTAAGAACTAGTTGTTGAATGCTAAAGGCTTAATTATTGAAGGAGACAACTTTAATGTCATCAATTATTTACAGGACTCGGTTATTCTTAACAACCGAGCAGTGGACAGTTCTAAGAAGGAGGACTTGGACTTTCTCAAGGAGTTTGAGGTAATTATATTTCATTTCTTAATAGAAGTTGTAATAAGTTAGCTCATTGGTGTGCTAACTATGCTTTGAAAGGAGATTTCTTTTGTGACATTTTAGAAGTCAATAAGGTTCCTCCTATTTTTTATTCTTTGTTAAAGGAGGAAAGTGATAGGGTAGCTATCACTTAGTTTTTGTTCTTGTTTTATTTCTTTCTTTTAATGCATTTGGCATTTTTATATATAAAAAAAGACTATACTAAGCAAAGGACTAATATTGATTCAATCACCAGCTTTAGGAATAATAGAGGTTCTTAAAACATGCAGGATGATCCTAGCATTTTGATTCAAAGTCTGAACAAGGGGTAAGTGTTGCATTGAAGGTATTCTCCTAAGAGTTAGATTATCAGTAGTTTAATCAAAATCAATTCTTTAAGTCATAGAATGGGCCATAGTTCCTTCAATTCTAAGATGTAAAAAGGTGCCCAAATCCACTTTAGGGATTTCAACACGTTGGTGAGAGACATACGAGCACATAATGGTGTTATTTTCTCCCATTCTCAAATTGGCCATAAATAAATAAAAGTTGTTAGAATGAAAAGTGTAGATCAAACTAAAATGCATGTAAATTGAGTAGAGTTAAAGAGGGCATAATTAGAAAATTGATATCTTCTTGAATAAGAAGATGAGACTGAGTAATCTTTGCTTGAACAAACCGATCATAGGCTTGTTCATTTTCCATTGAAAGAAAATTATCATCTCATTCAAAATGAGAGGTACTTCCCTTGGAAGGATATAATTATTTGCTGTCGCTTTCCATTGGAGAAGGATTGAACACAATGATTGAAAGGGACTGAAAGTTAAATAGATTGAATAAATTCAAAGAGCAACTTCCAATTTCTTTATATTGGATGATTTCATACAATACGAAATTGAGTTCATACGCATGAAATTGAATTTTTATAATACAAACTTGAGTTCATACTTACGAATGAAAATGGGCAAGAATAGTTACTGCAGCAAAACATCTTTTCCTAAAATTTCCTTTTCGATGAGTCATTTCATACGACTTTTGACCGAACCTGGTCATACAAATGAACAAGTGTTCATACGGGATGATTTATTAATAATGATTGAACTTACTGATTGAATTTATCCATATGTGAACATAAAATAGTATCCTACAGATGAACAAGTTTTCATATTGGATGATTTTCAAATAGTAACCTTTATAGGAAGGCCTACCATGTTCATACAGATGAATAGTTGAATGATTATACAGATAATGAGGTGATCGTATTATACGATTGCCAAAATTTTTTTTGTCTTTCCAACTTATAAAAGGAATCCTGTAAAATTTGAAGAATTCGTAAAATACAAAAGGTGGTTTGTATAGTACGAATGGAAAATGAATTTTAGATTTATACATAATGATCAAGATACTTTTCTAAAATAAGTCAACAAGATCCTGAAATTACTAGATGCGCCAAGAGGAGGTGAATTAGATGATTAAAAACTTCTTTAATGAAAAGAAATATCTTTTTACAACTTTATGCGAAAGCGAATTTCATTCACACTAAAAAGATAGATAATCAATTTCATCCACACAATTAATCACAATAAAAATAAATGCGGAAATAAAATATAGGAAAAAATAAAGGAAAGAACACACCAATTTATAGTGGTTTGGTCAAACCATGACCTACGTCCACTCCTAGGAGGCACCCTCCTAGTATTACACTAAACCTTTAGTGATTCTCCTTTAGCCCCCACAGCTAGGCGGAGAAGCCCTTACACAATCACTTCCACCTTCCCCGGTGAGGCGGAGGAGCCGGGTCTTTTGACACCAACGAGATATTCTTCTTCTCAAAACTTCCTTCAAGACGAACCTTGAATCCAATGGCACTGAGGTACAAGCTCGCCGGACCAACCGTGTGAAATCTCCTTCACACTCCCTTGAAACCCCCTCCAAGGTTCTTCTCCCTCTTTCAAACTCCACCCTTTCCTCTCTCCCTTTCAAGTCCCCTCTTGAAGTTTTCTCTCAAAAAACGAAGCCACAATGGCTGCCAAAAGACTCTTACAAAGTCTTATGAGAGTGCTTAAATAGAGGGCTCAAAAAACCTTAAAAATACTCAATTCATCCATCAAATATCGTACCGTACGATCGCAAGATCGTCCAGTACGACGTGCAAAAATTGACCTGTTAGTACTGTACGATCCAGTTAGTACAGTACGATCTAGTTCAGACAGTAAGATCCAAATGACAAATTTCAGCCGTTTTGATTGCATAATCTCAAGATTAACTTAGGCAATATTTTAAACATCGTACAGTACGATTATAATCGTACAATACGATTATACAACTTTTCAAATTCAAAATTTTGCCTAATTTAATGGACGGAGGGATTTCAAATTATAACATATTGTACAATACGATATGGTGATTGTACAAAACGATTAGTTATATTCAAAAATAATTTTTCTAGGAAAAAAAATATTTTAATTTATTTTTGTTAGACCAGATCGTACAGTACGAAATAAATTCGTATAATACGATGAACATAAAAATTAAAATATTTATAATCATTTTTTGCTCCCTCTATGTGTGTGCATGATCAACAAACTAACATACATCATTACAAGACTTCACTCAATAAATAAAAATTACAGACTCATTTAATATGACCAATTCTACACAATCTCGAGCCTTGAATCTTCAAAGAACGGTGCATTATGTACCTGAAATATTAGTCAACATAGAAATAAATTTGCACTGAAAATACCATGAGAAATAAAAGATTAATAAATATTATTTGTTATCATCAAAATCATAAACTCGGAAGCCCGAGTTGCAACATATCCATAAAACACAAAAATAAAAATAAAAAAAATCAAATACAAAATAGAGAAGTACAAATAAAAAAAACAAAAAAAAAAAGAATAAAACATAATCATAAACACAAAAGAAATACAACACAAATACAATTTATATAATTACAATTTTCAAGCATGAACATCAATAACACCCTATCTGATTCTTAAGGTATTGAAAGTTTAAAAAACTAGTGGTTTTGTGAAAATATCTGTAAGTTAATTTTCAATAGCAATATAATATAGCTCAATTTCCCTTTTAGTGACACAGTCTCTAATGATGTGATGCTTTATGTCTATATACTTAGTTCTAGAGTGTTGGATTATATTCTTTGAAATGTAAATGACACTTCTATTTTCATAGAAAATTGGAATAGTACAAATTAAAAAACCTAAATCCATAAGTTATTATTTTAACTAAAGAACATGTGCCACACAACTTCCTAGGGATATATATTCTACTTCAATAATATAAAGGGCTACTAAGTTCTATTTTCTACTATACCAGGAAACAAAATAGTTATATATTCTACTTCAATAATAAAAAGGGCTACAGAGTTCTATTTTCTACTAGATCAGGAAATAAAAGAGTTTCCTATGAATTGAAATGTTCTAGAAGTACTTTTCGATCAACCCTACATCATGCAAAATCTAAATTTGAATATTCAATAATTTTGAAAGAAGTGCTATTCATAGGATACCAAATCTATATATTTTGAGTTCTCAAAAGATATCTCAAAATTCTTTTAATAGTGGTCAATTGAGATTCTTTTGTATCAGCTTGAAATTTAGCACAAAGATAAACACTAAACATTATATTAGATATGCTAGTAGTTAAATAAAATAATGATCCAATTATTCCTTTTAATTTTTTTTATCAGTAGATTTACCTTTAGAGTCATTATCTAACTAAATTGAGGAACCTATTGGTGTACTTATTAGTTTAACTTTATCAATTTCATATTTCTTAAGGATATTCTTAATAAATTTTGACTGAAAAAGAAATATATAATCCACTTTATGCTTTGTGCTAAAACCAAGAAAGTAAATTACGTCTCTCATCAAACTCATTTCAAATTTATTACTCATTTTTTTTAAATATCATAAAAAAAAATTATTAGTGGATGCAAACAAGATATCATCAACATATATTTGAACAATGAGAATATCATCTCCTATTTTTAAGAAGATAGTGGTGTCCACACTCTCTTTAACAAAAGATCTCCCTAATAGGAATGTACTTAGCCTCTCATACCATGCCCTAAGTGCCTATTTTAGTCCACATAGTGTCTTTTTCAATTTAAACACTTAATTAGAAAATTATGAATTTTTAAAACTTGTAGGTTGCTCAACATAAATATCCTTTTTAGTCAACTCATTAAGAAAGATACTTTTAATATTCATTTGAAATAATTTAAATCCTTTAAAGAAGCCAAAGACTAGAAGCACCCTTTTTGCTTTAAGTCTAGCTACAGGGGAAAAAGTCTCCTCAGAATCAATTTGATCTATTTCATTATACCTCTTGGGCACCAATCTTGCCTTGTTTTTAACCACTACACATGATTCATTCATCTTATTTTTAAAAACTCACATAGTTCCAATAGCATTTTGATTCTTAGGCCATTTGACAAACTCCTAAACATCGTTTCTAATAAATTGATTCAACTCTTCTTGCATAGCTAGAATCCAAAATTCATCAAAAAGTGCTTGATTTATATTAGTAGGTTCAATTATTCAAATAAATGCTGAGTGGTTCACTTCTTTATTAAGTCCATGCCTAGTTCTAACCCCTTCATTTGGGTCTCTTAAAATTAGTTTTTTAGAATGAATTTTAGAATATTTCTATTCTCTATGCAATGTATTTTCTATTCCAACCTTTTCTTCAATATTTGCATTTTTAACTCCTTTGATAATTTCTTTAATATGTTATTCTTCCAATCTAGACTTTACAAAAATATCAAATTCATCAAAAACTACATGTGTGGACTCCTCTACAAATAATGTCCTTTTGTTAAAAAACTCTATAGGACTTACCAACACTTGAATATCCTAGAAAAAATCTCTTTTCAGATTTATAATCAAATTTTCATAAAAGAGTTTTACCATTATTATGAATGAATAATTTATATCCAAAGACATGTAGATGTGAGAGGTTGGGTGTCCTACCCTTAAGAAGTTTATATGGTATCTTATTCAACTTTGATTTAATGTTCACCCTATTCAGAATATAACAAGCTGTATTAACCACTTCAACTCAAAAATATTTAAGAAGTGAATACTGAGCCAACATGATTTTAGCGGCTTCTACAAAAGTTTTGTTCTATCTTTCAATAACCCCATTCAGTTGAGGGATCCTAGAAGCTAAAAAGTTGTGATATATCCTTTACTCTTTATAGAAAATCTCAGATTTTTCATTTTCAAATTCTCCATCATGGTCACTATGAATTGCAAGAATTTCACAGCCTAGCTTCCTCTAAATTCAAGTAGAAAAATTTATAAATATCTCAATTGATTCACTATTATGTGATAAGAATCTAATCCAAGTGAATTTTGAATAATCATCAATAATTACATACCCATAAACTTTTTCTCATAGACTTACAGTGCTAACGTGTCCAAAAAGATCAATGTGAAGAACTTCTAAGGTTGCTAGTTCTAAGATCATTAATTGAATGAAAGGAGGACATGACTTATTTACCTAATTGACATGCATCACATAGGTGATTCTTAGTGAAGTCTAATTTGGGTATGTCTCTTAGCAATTTCTTATGGGTAATCTTCTTAAGATTTTTTATGCTTGCATGATAAAGTATTCTATGTCATAATTAAGATTCATCAATAATAGTTTTTATATAAAAATATTAGAATATTTAACATAATGTAAATCAAGCATGTAAACATTGTTTACCCTATCTCCTTGAAAGTTGAACTTGGCATATATTAATATGAAAAAAATAAAATTTCATGCTTTAGGAAAAGAAGCCAACTTGTCCCAACACAAAAATAAAGAGGGAGAAGATTACAATAATAATACCATTCCATACAATACTATAATAAAAGGAATAACCAAAAGGAAACAAAAAAGGACCCCCTCAAGTGAGAAGGAGAGCCCCTTCATTGGTTTGCAATGTGTACTAGAAGGATAAAAAGAGAGCCACTTAAGAGGGGGGAGACACTAGGGAAGATTTAATAACAACCATAAGGGTTGAATGGTGTCCTATTGCTCTAGCAGGCGTCTAATGATCCCCTAATACCCATGGCAAACTATTAGAAGAAGGCATCTCTTTGAGCACTTGAGGGGACCAAATCCTCGCCTATGAAATCTATGGAGCCCTTCTTCCTCTTTCGAGGGGAGGTGGCTAAAGGCTCGAGCTGGATGATTTCCCAGGTGAACTAGGCTCTACATACCTTGGACTTCTGTTTTCAGATATTGAGGATCCGTGTTGAAGTGTCTTCTATTTGTTGTACCTTGGCTGTCGAGAACAAAAAGGATGTCTGGGATGGCTTGTGGGTGACAGATTGCTCCTTCTTGGCTTTGTGTTTGCCTTTACATCTTCTAGTCACTAGGTTCTAAGTGCCTAAAGAGGCCTCATCCTGATCCAGGTAAGGTTATAGCTCATGGTTAGGCATTTAGAAGGTTAGTAGTGTGCTTAGGATGGGGGATGCTTTGGAGAAGAACTATCAGCCTTGGTGATAGTGGGCAGCTTGTTGGTGGTTTGTTGTGATGGAGAAGGGGATGAGGAATTCTATGTTGCTATATTGTAAGAGCACTTGTCACTTCTGTGGCCAATGAAACCACATGCGAAGTAAAAATTAGAAAGGCCATCATATTCCACTATGTAAAAAAAGTAGCCATGGAGCCCATTGATCCAAACAACCAGTAGTAGCTACTGTGAGAGGTCGATCTGCACACCAATTTTGGTATGAGATGATCTGCCCCAAGTGCTTATTTGAGAATCCATTCATGAAGACTCACCCAACATGTTGGCTAGATGGCTTATGTTGGACTTATCCCAGTACATAAGTGGGAGTTGAGGGAAACAAATCCAAACAGGAGAATAGAGGACATGGAGGGAGTTTGGTAAGAAGCTGGGAGTCAATCTTTCCATGCCAATGATATTGCCAATAATGATCTAGGGGCCACTCATTAAAATTGCATTCTTAACTTCCACACTTGGGAAAGTGCAAATGATTGAATTTGGTGCGGTGGTGAAGACTTGGAAGTCCCCAATGTGGTACCAATGACATTTAAGTTTACTAAGAATGTAAGGGAAAGAAATTTGCCTCCAAATAAGCTTAGCCATAAGAGCTCTATCAAGAGTAGTTAATTTCTCTTGGATAGCAATTCCTTTGGGATATGTAGCACTCCATCTAAGATAATGAATTTCTCCCAACACATCTTATCTAAAGGAACATACTATAGCTTGTTCCAAGCAATGGGTCCACTAGACAAATCCTCAGTTGGCAAGGAGGGGGATGGTGTGGGCTGTGCTGGTAGCCAAGTTGATTCCTTAGCCTTGGAGGAAATTCAATAAACATCTTATGGGTGTGGGCCTATAGCAATTGATTGGGGGGGGGGGGGGGGGGCTATGAATAATATTGTTTGTCACACATGTAACTAAGGGAAACACTTCTCAGTCAACGATGCACTTGAGCCACATCCAAAACTAGAGAGCTCCCTCACACAGGGATTGATGTCCCTATACACGATGGAAAAAATTGAGTGACATACCTGGGAGGACTCGACCAGTTCGCCACCAAGAAATTTAGGGTTAGAAACAGGCCTATCAAGAGCTTGAACCTATTATTTGTGAGAGCCCATAGAGTCATATGAGCAGTTGTTGATTGAATTGCTGCTTGAATCTGATATGTCCTTAGAGGAAATGACCTACCATGACTGTTCAAGGTGCTGGGCTGGCTGGGTGTTATCACTTGAAAGCTGGTCATCGTCCATATCGATGTGGGAGATAGAGTGATCCTACAATTCTTCCATATACTCTTTATAATTCTCTATTTCATTATTTGATCCACTATTATTGCGGGATGGCAAAGCTTGTGGGGAAAAGAACTTATCTAGTTGAGCGGTTCCATTGAGCTTGACAATACAACTCAAAATCAATTTCCCTTCAAGAAGCTGGAAGAGAAGACCTATCGATCTTAGAGGTAATACTATCAGTAAACTTCCCATCTGAGTATATAAAGCTCATAGTCTGCACACTCTCGTCTCGATCATTAAAGCTGGATGGAGCTAACTAGCCGAGCTTAGTGTTTCATTTACTATCCTCCTTCTTAACCTGACAGAGGAAGGATTGGGTCTAAGCTGTGAGATAATCCCAGGAAGCGCAAGAAGCTTCGTTCCCCTGCTAGTAGGTATGGATGAGTTTGCTGCTTGAGAAATTGCCAATAGCTGAGCACCACCGGCTGGCTCATCAGAAGCTAGGACCTTCTAAAAGATACCATGTTGCTTCTCCACCTTCTTACCACCACTCTCCATCTTCTTACGACATTTGGAGGAGGTGACCTAGGGCCACCCCCTATAACCATCATAGAGGTTCTCTCACTAAACTACTCTAGTGAGAGAATGAAATGGCAACAAATAAAGAGCTAGGGTGCAACACATTAAATCCATTTTGACTTATAATGTAGCTTGTAGGTGGAAATTTTATATTAAAATCCTTATCATAAAGTTGACTAATACTTAGAAAATTATATTTTTAAGCATTCTACCAGTAAAACATTCTCATTTAGAAAATTCTTCTTATTACCAATCATACATGATCTAACCACTCTCCTTGTGGTATTATCACCAAGTGTCACTTTGCGTCCAATCTTGACCTCCAGAAATATAAATTAATTTGCATATTCAGTCGTATATTTTTAATATCCACTGTCCAAGTATCAAATACTCTCAAGTGGATTTATATGAGAGCATTTATACAAAATAATCAAACATTAAACTTAGGAACCCAAATAAATTTAGGTTCACCTCTTAACAATGATAATCCATATGTATGTTTAATATGATGTTATTGATTCATCTTAAGTCTCCACATTAAATGTGTTCTATTATAAATTGTGCCAGTGTGCAAAATATGCTCCAAAATTCCATATGAAAAGCATTTAATACCAGGAAAATGATTTACTAATCTATATGAGTTAACATTATCTTTTCCTAAGTTTTGAACTTGTATGCTTTTGTTTAGGATTGTAAAATTGTTCAAGTGTGAGGGGAAGACTTATTTTTTTTTAAAAGCTTTCACTTTGATTTGAAGATATGAATTTGTATTTTCTAAAATAGAATTTTTAATCTTCAAATCATGTTCCCTTTGATTAGATTCACCCATAAACACTTTAAAATAATTTTCAAGCTCACTATAAGATGTTTTTAATAGTTCATTCTTCTTATTCAAATCATCAAATTTAGCTAGCAAAGCCATCTGATTGCTATCTATATTTGCATGATCATTCCTCAGATTTTCATGCTCTTTTTGTAAATTCAAATACTAGATAATAAGATTAGTATGCAATTCTCTTAAGTTTCCTATACAGATTATGAATTTTCTTAGAAACTTGAAATAATTCATCATAAGATTGGTCACATACCTCTTCTTGATCTGAATGATCAAGTTTATCTACCATTAAGCATAAATTTGTAGCCTCCTCTTTTGCTTCTATTTTTGAAGATCTGAAGCTTAGTTAGCCCAAAAAGCTCCTTGCATTCTTTTCTTCCCCTTCCTAACATTAATTTTCTCCTCAATTTGCTCCTTGTTAGGATAAGCTTTGAGATTCAGGCAATCACTCTTTATATGTTCAGGCTTTTTATATTCATAACAAATTACTTCATTAAAAACTTTTGATGTCTTATTGAACTTACATTTGTTCTAATATTGAAATCATCAGTGCTTTCTCTTAAGAAAACTTTTGAATTGCTTAGTCATAAGTGTAATATCTTCTTCCTCGACATTAATTGATTACTCTATGAATCATAAGTTTCAACACTATATTTCTTTCTATCTTGTTGTTACTTGCATCGATCTATTTTTGATCTACTCCTTACTCAAAAGCAATGAGTGATCTAAGCAGATTATCAGTAGAATATACATTCAGATCTTTAGATTCAGTTATGACAGTTATCTTTACATCATAAGATACACGTAAACAATGCAAAATTTTATTTACTTTTTTGAATTTGTAAGTTCTCTACCTAAAGCATACAATGAGGTAATAATTTGAGTAAACCATGTATACATATTAGAAATTAACTCATTTGGTTTCATGCAAAATAGTTCATAGTCATGTAATAAGTTGTTCACTCTCGATTATTTTACCTCATTTATTCCTTCATAAGTTATGAAAACTCTATCCCAATTTTTCTTTCCAGTTTTGTAAGTAAAAACACACATATAATCCTCAAATTTCAAAACAAAGAAAAAATGTTTAAATATTTTGCATGTAATTATGCTAATTCTCTTTCTTCTAAAGTCCATTCAGTAAATGGTGTTTTAGTTTTAATGCCATCAATAATTCTAGTAGGTCTAGTATAACCATCATGTACTAACATCCACATGCAATAGTCAAGTGATTGTAGAAATGTAATCATGCGAGTTTTTCAAAAAAAAAAAAAAATCTTATCAAATAAAGGTGATCTAGTGATTGAATAACCTTCAACAATATTATAGTTTCTAAAATTAAGCATGACCTTTTTTAAAAAAGTAGTCTAAATCTTAATTTTTAAAATTTGCTTTCATACCACTTGAAAGTTCATGTAGGTTCTTAGACCTTATAGAACTGTCCCACTAGGATATTTAAAAACTTTTTTAAAATCTTTTTAGAAAGTTAAACCACTAATCTTGAAACATTCAGTTTTTCATAGAAATGATTGGCACAAATAATTTTTCAACCACAAAATTATAAATGCAAGAAAAAAAATGCAGGATAAATTAAAGGTAATTGAAAATTACCAAATTTTATAGTGGTTTGGTCCAACTAGACCTATAACCACTCCATGGAGATTTCTTCTCCAGGTATTACACTAAATAAAAGTGACTATCCTTTTGTCCCCATAGTAAAATGAAGAAGCCTATAAAAACTCTCTTCCACCAACCTGGTGCGCCTGAGAATCATTGCCTTTTATACTCTCCAAGTGATGGAAGCATACCTTCTCATCCGTTTCACCCTCTTGGTGATGGTCGAGTACCTACACATCTTTTTTCACCCTCCTGGTGAAGGCAAAGAACCATCACATCCTTTTTCACCCTCCTGATGATGGCAAAGAACCTTGATCCATTCTTTAAGATCTTCTCTCAAGAGCCTCCAAAGAAGTTGAGCAGAAACATGAAGAAGATAAACAGATCCTCACTTTGGGCAACCTTATGAATCCCTCATAACCGCCCTTCACTAGATCTATTATTTTTTACTCACAAAATCTTTCCCAAACACACTCTCAAAAGGCCCCTCTCTAGAGAAATTCAGATCTTTTTATATAGAAAATATGTAAAAATTTTCTAAAAATTGATTTTTTCCAAGAGAACCATCATATGATCGTGGAACATCTAGTACGAAAAGTGTTGAAACTTTGTTTTCAAAACTATGCATTTATATCATATGAGTTTTTGATGATAATAAAATATTATTGTGTTGATTACTCTTTCTCCTAACACATATTGGAAAAATTGTGCTTGTGTTGTTTGTATGTAACAACATTTCATGGAAATCATACTCAAGACTTTCAAAGACTTCAAGACAAATTAGATTAAGGTTTCTTATAAGTGAATTCTATACTTTTTCTATTTTTCTTGAGTCTGAGAGAGTGTGATCTTAATTGGGTAACCGTGCACACACACACACTGGGGGAGTGAGCCAGAACTTGTATTTTTAAAACTAATTATGTTGTATGATTATTGAATTATATTGGATGATTTGACCTGAATGTTCCTCCAAAACTAAGTTTATCATATCATGCCTTGGCAATTTCTTTTGAACTATTCATACTATATGAACTTTGGTTCATACATACAACATCTAGAGTAAAAAATAGATACACACCAATTTGTCCTATATGGATTTATGATTTTTTGAACTTATCATACCATACAAAGTGGAATTCATATAGACAATGTCCATATTACAAAATGGGTGTGTATCAGTTCATCCCACATGAATAGGTAAATTTTTTGAACTGTTCATACTGTATAAAAGGTATTCAAAGTATGAAATAGGATTATCCATATTTATACAATACAAAGCACGATTTGATTTAACAGTTCATACTATATGATATATGGTTCGTACAAGTGATGCTTAGAGTATGAAATAGGTTTGTATGAAAACATATTTAGTTTTATGTATGGTTTTAATTGTCGTTTCTATATAAGGGTCCTAAAAATTGACTATCAATGACTTCTTCTGTGAATTTTCTCTTGCGAGTGAGAGTGTTTAGGAGTGAGGATTAAGAGATCTAGTATGTGAAACTTGTGAAGGGTTTATAAGGTTGCCCAAAAATAAGGATCTCTTTGTATGTTCTTCAAATCTTTACCTACTTCTTTGAAAACTCTTGAGAGAAGA
Organism: Dendrobium huoshanense; assembly: GCA_016618105.1. Taxonomy (NCBI): domain Eukaryota; kingdom Viridiplantae; phylum Streptophyta; class Magnoliopsida; order Asparagales; family Orchidaceae; genus Dendrobium; species Dendrobium huoshanense. Next base: position 1,528,789 of record CM028344.1, on the reverse strand, counting down.
TCTTTGGAGAAGATTCAATACTTTGCCATTACCAAGAAGGTGAGAAAGGATGCCAATACTCTGAAATCAACAAAAGGGTAAAAAAGGACGTCGATACTCTGTCATCACCAGGAGGGTGAGAAAGGATGTTGGTACTCTGCAATCACCAAGAATTTGAGAATGGGCAACGATACTATGCTCACCAGAGTTGGTGAAAGAGAGGTTATTGTAAGGGCTTCTCCACCTTTCTGTGGGAGAAAAATGAGAGTCACATTGGTATAGTGCAATACCTAAAGGAGTCTTCAAGGAGTGGATGTAGGTCTAGTTAGATCGAACCACTATAAAAATTAGGTGTTCCTCTATCTTTATTTTTACTGCATTTTTATTTTCTGCTCATTTCCTTTCAATGTTTGAAAAATTATTTTGAAAAATTTATCATTGTATAAAAGAACTTAAATCAATTTTCTATATTACCAAGAGATTTTTTAAATAACTAATTCACCCCCCTTTTGATTAGCCTTATGATAATTATATTAGGTCTAACATCCAATTCAAACTTTCAAGTGGTATCATATTTTATTTTAAAAAATTAAGGTTTAGACAACTTTTTGAAAATGAACATGATTACTTTTAGAAATCATAATACTCCTAAAGGATATTCTATCACAAGAACACCACTATTTGATAACACCCCTTTCGATGTTTGTAAAACTCATATAACTATTCTTCAATCGCTTGACTATCGCATGTGGATTTTTGTACAAGAAGGTTACATAAGACCAACTAGACTTATTGATGGCATTAGGACTAAAACACTATTTACTGATTGGATAGTAGAGGAAAAATAATTAGCTTAATTAAATGCTAAATAATTAAATATTTTTTTTTGTTTTCTTAAATCTGAGGATTATATGGTGTTTCAACTTATAAAATGAGAAAATAATTTTAGGATAGACTTTACATAACGTATGAAGGAACAAATGAAGTGAAATAGTCTAGATTAAACATTCTCTTATATATATATATATATATATATATTAAATAAAGCCGAAGCTAAAATTACTAATAAAAAGAAAAAGCAACTACAAATTAGATTCCTCCTTTAAAATATTAAAAAATGAAGGAGGAACCTTATTCTCAGAGCAATCATTCCAAGTAAAGCTACTCACTAAAGCATAGTTAGCACATAAGTTTGCTAACTTATTGCAAACTCTACTAATGCAATTAAAAATAACAAAATTAAAGTTTGCAAGAATTCCATACCATCATCATTGAACTTCCCATACTTCCAAGCATTTTTAAAGTAAGAAATGATGTTTGAGTTATCACCTTCAATGAAAATTCCATTGAATTTGAGCATCCAATCCTTGATCTCCTCTTTGATAGAATTAATGGCAAGTAACTCCAATTGAGCTATATCCAAATGCATGAACGATTTACCATAAGCATAGAGGAATCTACCTTTACTATCCCTGAAAATAGCCGCTATACACTCCTTGTAAGATGACAGAAGAGATGCATCAACATTAACTTTTAGACAATTGAGTGGCGGAGGATGCCAAGCATTAGAAATTCTTAACGACTGATTAACATCCCAAAATCCCAAATTATAATGGCTAAAATTGTTAGAGACCGAACCTTAACAAATGGCTTCTGAGGCTATAAAGCTAGAGTTATCTTCGGCACCACCATGTATCCTCTTGTTTCTACTTTTCCATGATAGAAACATAATAATACAATAAAGTTTAACCACCATACCTTTCCTGGAAACATTAGATTCTAGCCAACTAATGCATTGTTCACTGGAATTGAACAATGGAATGCCGAAACCCAATTGGTTTAGATGATGAATAATCTCTGAGCTTACAGCAACCACATAATATATGTTCCACATCTTCAATTGTCTCACAACCTCTTGGACAGTCAGCATTTTGAACAAGCCTTTTATAACATAAAAATTGCAGAGAAGGAATAGCATTCCTCATCAATCTCCACCAGAAAGTCTCCACCCGAGCATTTAATTCTGTCTTCTTGATCCACTTCCACATTAGATCATTTCCTATTCCAATTGCCTTTGATTTCCTCATTAAACCAGGAATTGTCATTCCAGATTTTTAATTAATCAGCTTCAAGAAATCTGCCTTCTTTTCTTGGGATATTTGAATCTGCATGATAATAGCAATAAGTTTCCTACCAAAATATTTACTTAGATTTTGTTCATTCCATTTTTCATCCAGAATGAACTCTTCCACAAGAATCAGGCTGTCATCTATTGGAATAACAAATGTAGGCCATTTGTTAATACATTTATCTAGAATCCAATTATATTTGATAGCATCCATAGATCTTCCATTAACTATTTTCCATTTTACAATAGGATTAAGCATTTTAAATCCTTCACTCAGTATTTTAAATGCAACTGAAATACATCCTATGCTATTGCATTTATGCAGTCTATCACCGTATTTTGCTGCCATTACTGAGTATAATAGGGATTGATCATCTTGAAAGAATCTCCACGCTAATCTAGCATGAAAAGCAAGAGTTTTAGATATGTTAGAATGTAAACCACGACCTCCATACACAATCAATTTACACATATCGGTCCAGTTCACTTAATGCAATACCTTGGATCCATTTCTCTTATTCCAGATGAATTCTCTACATATTTTATCCAAATCTTCAAACACCTTTTTAGGTACTAATGAATGGGTTGCATGAAAGATAGGGAGTGCTGGTAGAATAGATTTTACCAGTATAAGCATTTGCTACCCCATTGATTGAGTTTATTCAAAGCTTTATCAATGATAAATTGAAAATCCTCTCTCTTGAGTCTCTTCAAAGCCATCTTCAACCCAAGGTAATAGAATTCTATGACATATTTAAAGCCCATAATTCTAGATAAACATCTCTTCCTTCTTCTCTCCACATGTTTCCCAAACATAATTAGAGGTTTGCTGTAATTAATTTTTTGCCCAGTCCATTCACAAAAATTATGTAGGATTTTCTTCACTCCCAAAACCTCCTTTCTGTTATCTTTGGAAAACATTATGACATCATCTGTTTACAATAAATGGGAGATACGAGGTCCCTCTGGACAAATCTTGATACCAAAAGAGCTATGAAAAAAAAACATTTGAAAGAAGTTGTGAGCAAAGAATAAAAAAAAAGGGAGATAATGGACAGCCTTGCCAAAAACCACTTCTAGCATGGATCCAATTTGAACAATTACCATTAGTAATAATAGAGAACATAGGATCTTCAACACGCTCCATGATAAGCTCATAAATTTTAGGTAGGAATTTAAAGTAATCCAATACGCTTCTAAGAGAAGGCCAAGCCATTGAATCATAGGCTTGCTCCATATCAACTTTAAAGGAAACAAGGACTTTAGTAGCTTTGGAAATTCTAAGTGTGGAAAATTTCTTATGCAACCAATATGTGATCTGATAACGATCTCCCTTTAATGAAAGCGCTTGCTCCATAGAAATAAGTTTAGGAATGACTAAATTAAGTCTATTCAAAATTATCCTTACCGCCACCTTGTACACTGTGTTGCATAGACTAGTAGGTCTATAATTTGTTGGAAGAATGGGATTTGAGACCTTGGGAATCAGAATTATAAGAGTTTCTTTCCAATCTTTGTTAAGCTCACCATGCTTAAAAAAATGACTTAAAGCCATCCAAAAGTCATCCTTGATGATATCCCAATAAACCTTAATGAAAGAATGAGAAATTCCTTCATTACCTGGTGAAGTATATCCTCCCAAATGTATTAAAACATCTTCTATTTCAGCCATAAATAAATCCGCATCCAGCAGAATCCTGTCCTGATCATTCAAGCAATTGATAGGAGCCGGCCAACCATCCAGCTTACACCTTCTAGAATCCCATTTATTTTGAAAATACCACATAAAAACTTCCTCCTTTTTTCCTTGATCTTCCACCATCTTTCCATTTTCATCTTTCACCTTTATTATTTTGTTCGAATTCCTTCTTGCACTAGCATAATTATGAAAAAACTTAGAATTTCCATCACCTTCATTGAGCCACTTAACTTTGGCCCTTTGCTTCAATCTTGCCAAGGTAGCATTAAGTTCCAAAACCTTCTCTTTAAGGATCCAATAGTTGTTGAACAAGAATTCTTCCATCTCCCTTGATCCTTGATGATAAACAAATATTCTATCACCCAATTTATCTTCTTTGCACATTAGACAATTAAAATCTCCACCAACTGTCATAGGAAGATCACAATTGGAATATTTATCTAACATATTCCATTACTCTCTTCTCTTGCTCAGTTCAGTGCTCCCATAAATCGTGATTACTTTCCAGCTTACATTATTGAACATTTTGAGTTCACCAAGCATCATTTGTGAAGAACTATCCTCCACAGAGAATACAACTGAATTAGTCTTCCAAAAAATCAGTAAGCCACCCAAGAGCCCAGAAGACGGAACACAGTGGAAGTCCCAACTGCTACCAATCAAGGCATCAACTTCATTTCTATCAATTCCAGTTTTTTTGGTTTCAACCAAACCCACAAAACACACACCATTATTTTTCACAAACTCCTTTAGGTAAAGGGAAGCATGTCTCTTCCTTGCTCCCCTACAATTCCAAAAGGCTATGGAATACATTAAAAAGGATTATGGGGATTACTCCCCAAATTACCTTTTCCTTCCAGCTCTACTCTACGGCTTCTTATAGATGCATTAATAGGCCCCAGATCTCTTAGCTATTTTGGTCTCTTCTTTTTATTGGATTGACTAGATCCCTCAATCCCATTAATCCCTGCACAGGCCGTATCATTGCAAACTGAACCAGCTTCTATCCGAATCTTCTTATTATCTTCGATCTCTAAGGATTCCTTGACTTCTTTTACAGCAATTCCTTCGCCTAGATTAACATCCAATGATGGTTCCATTAATTCCCCTTCATCCAAGTCCACCAGAGCATTAAAGCTATTATTAACATCAATTTTGGAAACATTCTCCACTGTGCCACCTTCTTTTAACTTATCAGTTGTACCATCTACATTACTTTGTTCTGCTATATTCTGATCTACCAAGCCAATGACTTTATTTGGTCCTTTCTTTACAGCAATATACTAATTTGGTTGAGACATTTTTCTGATTCTATTCACCTAGGCAGCTGTTCTATTGTTCCAGGTTTTACTGAAATTCTTCTTCCCATAATTAACCATCATCCAAGGTCCATATCCCTCGGAATTGGAATCCTCATCTCCTTGCTTTTGATTGTCTTCCACGACTTCCTTCTCCATCATACTTTTTGACATATTCTTCTTCATCAGTAAAGTTTTATGCCTGTTCATCACAAAACTTTTGGAACACTCAGTCTTGCTATGTCCAATCTTCCCACATTCAAAGCAAAGGTTAGGCAACCTTTCATATTCTGTCTTCTGGAAAAATTTGCGTTCTTCTCCCTCTACCCACACACATGTAGGTAGTTTATCATTCAAATTGATTCGTACACATACATGACCAAACTCCCTTCTCGACCATTGGAATATATTACCATCTAATAAGTAAGGCTTCCCCATCATTGAAGCTATACGACAGATGTTTATTTCATCCCAGCAGAATAGTGGTAAATTTGGCAATCCGATCCATATAGGAGCTGAAAGCCCTTCAAGAGAATTAAGATCAAACCTTTGAGTCCATCTCTCTATTCCAACAATGTTTCCATTGACAAACCAGGGACCATTCGTGAGAACTGCTTCCATATGCTCTGTTTCAAAAAATGAACATAATATCCAACCTTCCCAGGACAGTAAGGTGAAATTTGCCGTATTGTTCCCATTGTTTCCTTAATTCATAGATAATTGAAGAAAATGGTATATCTCCTCCAAAAATTTTGACCACTAATGATTTGTTCAGTTTATTAGAATTCTCATAAACTTTCTCCATATGATGTTTGACAGTACAACCATCTTCAGCAATGCAGTTACCGAAATTCAGATCAGTAACTTTTATGTTTTGTTTTCTAGACCAAGCATTCTGAAGGCTACCAGAATCTGGTCTTTTGGGCATTTCCTCAATCACCTCTAAGCACCTCCCAAGCTCTCTAGTAGCGCAAACACGCCTCCGGGTCCGACATCGAATTACCTTCATCTACATTATTCTTCATTACTACAGAACACTCCGGTTCATTCACATCAATAGTCTTTCTCAACAGGTTATTTGAATTCTCCTTCATTTCAACCTCCTTCCCAGCCTCTGTAGATATAGTATCCAAAGTAGAACTTGGGATCATAACATTTGCCTTCTCTTTCTTTTTCTTGATCAGCCACCCAGAATTCTCCTGATTTTCCTCCAATAATTTGCTTTTACCCTTACCAGGTACTTCCATGGATTGTTTCTTCAACATGTGACCTCCTTCATTAATGATCAAAGGCTTGTTCATCAAAGCTGCAGTTTTTATTCAAGGATAATAACTTGGTCTTTTGTCCCCAAATGCTGGTGGAGACAATGAAACATCATGAGCACCTCCAACGATTAGCCATCCTGATGATCATCATCATCCAAGAGACCGCCGGCCGTGATGGCCGGCGACTTTCCATTGTCATCCTTCCGACGATGAAGCCACAAAATCAGAATTCAAATAACAAAAATTTTAATTCCCAGAGTCTCTCTCTCTCTCTCTACTCTCTCTCTTACTTCAAACGTTTTTAGTTTTACATTCTTAAAGTCCAATATTCTCTTATATGATTATAAACTTTTTTGCGTGAAATTGAATGAATTAATCACTAACATGTATACTCATTTTACACAGATAGTCACTTCATTTCATATTTTAGGTAGGGAAATAACTAATTCTAAGAAAGTTAATAAAATTTCTTCATTGTTTACCTACTGCTTTTGATTCAAAGATTACTATGATAACTTAATCAAAAGGCCTAACTATTTATTATATTAATAATCTGCTTGGATCACTGATTGCTTACGAGCAAGGAATGACCCAAAGATAGCTGGATACAGGTGATAAGTAGAAGGAGAAAAACATTGCATTGAAAGTGGATGACACAAAAAGTGATCATTTATAATCTAAAGATTAAGATGATATTGCACTCATGATTAGGCAATTCAAAACTTTCCTGAGAAGAAAACAATGGAGACATGAACAGTGAAATAAGGGTAAGTTCCACAAAATTACAAAAGATTTTAATGATGTAATTTGTTATGAATGCATGAAGCCTGTACACATCAAATATGATTACCCGAATCTCAAAGCAAATTCTAATAATGAGAAAGTTGAGGAGAAAACTAAAGTTAGTAAGGGTAAGAAAAAACTATAGAGAGCATTCTGGGTGGACTCAGCATCTCATTATACAGAACAGAAGTAGAGGAGGAAGTCACAAACTTGTGCTTAATGGTAGATAATCTTGATCACTCAGATCAATAGGAGGTATGTGATTTATCTTATGATGAGTTATTTAAAGTTTCTGAGAGAATCCATACTGCATTTAGGATATTTAAAAAATTGCATGCCAAATTGAACATAAAGTATTCTAATTTACAAAAAGAGCATGAAATCCTTTGGAATGATCACACATCAATTGATAACAACCACATAAAATTATTGGATGAATTTGATGATTTGAACAAGAAATATGAATTTTTAAAAATATCTAATACTAATCTTGAAAATGAATGTAAGATGTTAATAGATGAAATAATCAAAAGAGAGCATTAGTTAAGAGTTGACAATGTTATTTTAGAAAGTGCTAACTCATATCTTAAAGAGAAACATAAACCTCTTGTGGAAAATAGGATACACCCAACACTTGAACATTTTTCTAATCCAAATTATGAGCTTAAAATTTTAAAACCTAGGAAAAGATAATATAACTCATTTAGATTGATATATGCTTTTCTTAAAGTTAATTTTTTTTTGTGTGAAATTATTGGTCATATCTTTCACACTTGCATAATTCATAATTAAACACATCTAGTGTGGAGACCTAAGATGCGAAGAACAAAGTATATTAAATATGCATCTAGATTATTCTTACCAAGAGGAGAACCTAATCTTATTTGGGTTCCCAAGTCTAACGTTTGATCATTTTATTGAAATGCTCTCATACATATGAATGTTTAAAGCATATGAATGAAGACACGACACAATTCATATCACTAGAAGCCATAAATGGAGGCAACGTGATATTGAGAGATAATACAACAAGGAAAGTGACAAGTATAGGTATAATGGGTAAAAAGAATAATTTTTTCATTGAAAATATATTATTGGTAGAAGGCTTAAAATATAATTTGTTGTGTATTAGTCAGCTTTGTGATAAAGGTTATAATGTTAAATTTTTTCCCACAAGCTGCATTATAAGCCAAAATGGAATATATATGTTGCATGTAATTAGGGTAAATAATGTGTATATGTTTGATTTGAATTTTGTTAAATCTTCTAATGCTTTTTATCTCAAAATAATTACTGATAAATCATGGTTATGACAAAGAAGACTTTGTCATGCAAACATGAAAATTCTTAAGAAGATTACCCAAAAAGATTTGGTAAGAGGGATACCCAAACTAGAATTCACTAAGGATCACTTATGTGATGCATGTCAATTAAGAAAATAGGTGAATTCCTCCTTTCATTCAATTAAAGATTTTAGAACTAGCAAATAGTTTGATGTCCTACACATGGATCTTTTTGGACCAATTAGAACTGTAAGTCTAGGAGGTAAAATTTTTGGGTTTGTAATAATTGATGCTTTTTTGAGATTCACTTGGGTTAAATTCTTATTTCATAAGAATGAATTATTTGAGGAATTTAGAAGTTTTTCTTCTTGGATTTAGATGAAACTAGAGTTTGAAATTTTATCAATTCAAAGTGATGATGGAGGAGAGTTTAAAAATAAAATTTTTGAATATTTTCTTAGAGAGCAAGGAATTAATCACAATTTTTTAGCCCCTAGGACACCTCAGTAGAATGGGGTAGTCGAAAGAATGAATAGAACATTAATAGAAGCCGCTAGAGCTTTATTGGCAGAATACTCACTTCCAAAATATTTTTGGGCTGAAGCAATTAGTGTGGCTTGTTATGTTTTGAGTAGGGTGAACACTAGATCCAAATTGAACAAAATATCTTATGAACTTCTTAAGTGAGGACACTTAATCTTTTATATTTGTATATTTATGGATATAAGGTAGTTGTACATAATAATGGAAAACTACTTTAGGAAAATTTGATTCTAAATATGATGAAGGAATTTTTCTAAGATATTCTAGTATTAGCAAATCCTATAGGGTTCTAAATAAGAGAACTTTGGTAGTTAAGGAGACCATATATGTTGTTTTTAATAAATCTGGCATTTTGAAAGAGCCAAGGTTGGAAGAAGATCATATTGAAAATATCTCCTAAGGAATTAAAAAGACAAATTTGGAAGAGAATTTTGGAGTAAAAAATACTTTGCATAGAGAATGAAAATTTTTTATGAGTCACCCTACAGAATTAATTTATGGTGAACCTAGTGAGAGTGTTAGAACTAGTCATAGACTTAACAAAGAAGTGAACCATTTTATCTTTATATTAATAATTGAACCCACTGATATAAATCTAGCACTTTCAGATAATTTTTTTTTGTTTTTGTCCATCCAAGAAGAATTGAATCAATTTATTAGAAATGATGTTTGGGAATTGATTGAAAGGCCTAAATATCAAAGTGTTGCTAGAACTAAATGGGTGTTCTAAAATAAAAAAAATAATTCAAGTGTCGTGATTAGAAATAAGGTAAGATTAGTAGCCAAGGGATATAATAAAATTTAAGGAATTGATTTTGAAGAAACTTTTACCCCTGTAGCCAGACTTGAAGCAATAAGGGTTTTGCTAGCCTTTGCCAATTTTAAAGGTTTTAAATTATATTAAATGGATGTTAAGAGTACCTTTTTTAATGGGATGATATAAGAGAATGTTTATTTTGAGTAACCTCCAGGTTTTAAAAATTTAAAATTCCAAATCATGTGTTTAAATTGAAAACGATATTGTATGGACTAAAATAGGAACCTAGAGCTTGATATGAGAGGTTAAGCACTTTCTTATTAGAAATATTATATATTAAAGGAAGTGTGGACACCACTCTCTTCTTGAAAAAGATAGGATATGCCATACTTATTGTTCAAATAGATTTTTATGATATCTTATTTGGATCTACCAATAAAAATCTTTGTGATGATTTTTTAAAAATAATGAGTTGTGAATTTAAAATGAGTTTGATGGGAGACTTAAGTTAATTCTTGGTTTTAGCATAAAACAAAATGAGGAAGGAATATTTTTTAACTAGTCAAATTATATTAAAGACATCCTCAAGAAATATAAAATGGATAAAGCTAAACCAGTGAGTATAGCAATGAGTTCCTTAGTGCAGTTAGATAAGAATCCTAAGGGAAAATCTATTGATCAAATGAAATTTAGAGGAATAACTGGATCATTGCTTTACTTGACTGCTAGTAGATCAAATATCATATTTAGTTTTTATTTGTATGCTAGATTTAATCTAATTAAAAGGAATCACATCTGACTGCTGTTAAGAGAATTCTAAGATATCTTTTGGGAACTAAAAACTTAGGGATTTTGTATCCTAAGCATAGCTCTTCTTTTAAATCATTGGATATTTTGATTCAAATTCAATAAGATGTAGGGTTGATCAAAAAAGTACTTTTGAAACTTTTCAATTCATAGGAAACTCTTTAGTTTCTTTGTCTAGCAAAAAACAAAATTCAATAGTTCTTTCTACTGTTGAAGCAAAATATATTGCCTTAAATAGTTGTGTGACATAGGTTCTTTGGTTAAAATAATCATGGATTATTTTTAGATTTTTAATTGGCTCTATTCTAATTTTTTGTGATAATACAAGTGTTATATGTATTTCAAATAATCCTATTCAAAATTCTAGAACCAGGTATTAATTTTAGGCATCACTTCATTAGAGATCATATGGCTAAGGGTAAAATTGAATTTCACCATGTTGCTATAGAAAATCAATTTACAGATATTTTCATAAAATCAATGGCTTTTGAAACATTTAGCACTTTAAGAATCAGATTATGTGCGATTGATCTTAATGCTTAAATTGAATTTCTACAAAATTAATTTGTAATGTAATGACGTGTCTGTTTATTTTCACTATTTGTTTGTTACTTTGTTTGTTTGTTAGGGTATATTTTGTTTCATTAGATGTGTTTATTTTTCTTTTCTTAGTATTGAGTTATTAGTTTTATTTTTCATGGTTGAATGTCATCGGATCTTGAGTGATTGGTTTTTGAAAAAGGTTTTCTATTTATCATGTCTTATTTTTAATTGTTCTCTTTGTACTCTATAAAATTTTTTCTTACTATACAAATTCTGTAGCATGTACAATATACTTTATGAGTTGAGCATGCAGGACTAAAATTTTTATTGCAAGTTGTTTCATTTTTGGCAATTTCTATTCAAATGTATGAAATGTTTTTTCTTCCCATATGATTTTAAAATCATACATACGATCAAAATTTCTTATTGTATGATATGTCATTTTTCTTTAAATTTAATGGTCATGGATGGTTTTTTCTTCACATTTTCTTTCGATCCCAAACCATCTCGAGTCTAAATTTTTGGAATGGCTAGCAGTAGCAAATGTGCTTGTACTTCCAAGGGCTCATCCTTTCAATCTAGTAGAGACAAGAACTTACTTTCTAAGAAAAATGAGGAAGCTTTTGATTATTATGTTGCAGCCAAAATTACCCCTTCTTGACTCCTCCTTCAAAATTACATAAACTTCTCTATTATTCTACTTTTTCCTCAACCAAGTTTTATTTTATCCTCACCTTGATCTATGCCTACCATTAAGAAACTTTCCAAACTTTTTGTTGCAAACAAGAAGGTGAACCAAGATCACACTAGGATTACCTCTTATGTCTTTAAGCAGCATGTTGAAATAACTAAGGAAGATCTAGGCAACTTCCTTCACCTTAGAACCTAAGGAGTTAGAGCACACACCATGACCTCTAGATTAGATTCTGATTGGTCATAAATAACCAAACCTTTAGAGGTGTTGCACAAGTAAGCCATCTTTCTTGTGTGTATACTCTTAACGAGAATGCAAGAATCATCCAACATGTCTTGAGATTTTTGATTATTCCTAAAGTTGTTGATCATATGAATTTGACTCCTCTTTTGTCCACTATCACATACTTGATAATGATTGAAACTCCTATTGAACAAGACCAACTTATCATAGACTATATCTACAAACTTTTTGATATTGTACTTCCTCACAATAGGAGGAAGAAAAATGTGGCCTTATGACACTTAGTTGTTGACATTTTAGACAAAAAGTACAACCTGATCCATCCTAATCCTCCCACTCAACTACCCATTTTCTTTATTAATGCCTCTTTCATGCACGTTTTGGCCCGGATCAAAGTTTTGAGGGAGAAGAAGGAGCCCTAGCTCCAGCATCTGCACCTGCACTTGGGCCTGATCAAAATTTCTATCAAGAAATGGTCCAGCATTTTGATAGACTAGAATCTCATTTTGATCAACATTTTGATCAATTTTAGAATCACCTGAACCAACAGGATGCTAGGTACAACGAGGACATGGTGTGGATCTAAGGGTAACTCAACTCGGTCAACACAAATGTAGCTACGATCAATAGCTACTTTATAATGTTCAACCCTCAGCCACCTCCATATTAAGGCCCCTTTAGATTTTAGTTATACTTCTGTGTTGTACTTACTGATGATACTTTGTACTATTTCTTGAGATGTTTTGTTTGTTTGTGATTTCATGTGTTCTTGTTGTGGTTTTTTAGTTTTCAATATGATGTAATATTTATATATGTTTTAAATGATGAATGGAATGATGGAATAATATTTCTAAGACATTTAAATTACTCTTCTTGAAATATTTATATTTTTTAAGACAAATCATTTGTAGTAGATATCTAGAATAAATTTTGAATTACATTGTTCTACAAAATAATTTCCTTGCAAAATTTAATCTCTCAAAATTTTAAATTATATTATGATTGGATGTAGACTAGAAGATCAATTTCATATTCTTATAGATAAGTATTACTTAGCTCAAATTATTGCAAGATAGATGTCTTAATTTTTTTTTCACAGTGTTTATGTTTAGTTTTTATTGAAATTTGTGTTAAGATTTATTGATATTGAAAAGTCCAAAAGTATAAAAGATGCATAAAGTGTTCCAAACTTGAATAGATGCACAAAATGTGCCACTTGTTTAAAAAGATGCGCAATGTTCGCCAAAGTGAAAGAGGCACTAAATTAGCCCAAACTATGAACAAAGTGTGCCATAAATAATTGAAAAGATGCACAATGTCTCCAATTAAAAAAAATTCTTGCCACTCTTTCCTTTAGCATTCTATCTCTTATACAAATTCATATAATCAATAATTATCTTAACTATTGAATTAGAAACTAATTAATCTTTATTTCATCATTTTTGAAGTAATTATTTTTATTTGATTTGTCTAGAATGAAAAGTGAACCTGGATGACTTTTATTATCTTAATTATTATTTGATTTAAAATTTGATATTTTCTTTTTTGCATTATAAAAATAATGTTGAATTTGCAATTAGTTTAAAACCTTCTTCTTCATCAACTATTTTGATTTATCTATAGAAACTTTTCATTTCAAGATGTACTTCCCTTTTTGTTGTTGTCAAAAGGGGAGTCATTAGTTATTGTTTTATGTTTTATTTGCTTGATGCATTTTTTATTTGATATATGTTGTTTGATGTATGTATATATTTTATGTATGTATGTGTGTATGTTTATTCGTGTTATTTTTATTGTGTGTATGTTTGTTTTTGTTGTGTGTTTGTTTATTCATGTTGTTTTATTTAAGTTTTTTATTTAGGGTTGCGTATTTTATGTTTATTGTGATCTCTTTTTCTAAATAAATCATTCATTTAGAGGGAGCTTAGGAGAAAATTTATTTTAAGTGTTAACTCAAATAATAATTATTTTATCATCATAAAAAAAAGAGAAGATTTTTACAACTTAGAAAACTATGCTTTTATATCATGTGAGTTTTTTATGATACCAAAATATTATTGTGTTGATTAGTGTTTCTCCTAACACATATTGGAAAAATTATGCTTGTGTAGTTTGTGTGTACTAACATTTCAAGAAAATTATACTCCTGACTACCAAAGACTTTAAGATAGATTAGATTAGGGTATCTTATAATTGAAGTCTATACTTTTTCTTTTTTTCTTGAGTATGAGAGAGTGTGATTGTAATTAGAAAATCATGCATGCACACACTGGGAGAGTGAGTCAAAACTTGTGCTTTTAAAACTTATTGTATTGTACGATTATTAAATTGTACTGGATATTTTGACCTGAAAATTCCTCAAAAATTAAGTTTATCAAATCATGCCTTAGCAATTTCTTTTGAATTATTTATACTATACAAACTTTGGTTCGTACTGATGCTATCTAGAGTATGAAATAGATATGTACCAGTTTGTCCTAAATGAACTCATCATTTTTTGAACTAATCATGCTGTACAAAGTGAAATTTGTATAGATGATGTCCAGAGTATGAAATGGTGCATACCAGTACATCCCATATGAACAGGTAAATTTTTTGAACTGTTCATATTATATGAAATTAGTTTTTTATAGACAACATCTAGAGTATGAAATGGGATCGTCCATATTTGTACCATATAAAGGATGATTTGATTTAATAGTTTGTACTGTATGATATATGGTTTGTATAGATGACGATCAGAGTACAAAATAGGTTCGTACAAATTTATACTAGATGAACTTGTTCAGTTTTGAACTATTCATACTGTGTAATGTTGGTTCATACATATGAATGAAAGAGTATGAAATCAAGTTCGTACATGGATTTTTGAACTATTTGTAAGTATAAAGTATAATCATAATGTACGATCCAAGTATGTCTAACTTTAAATTTTTAGTTTTCTAAATGATTTTCTTATCCTTTCTATATAAGGGTCCTAAAAACTAACTATCAATTACTTCTTCTATGAATTTTCTCTTTGGAGTGTGAGTGAGAGTGTTTGGAAGTGAGGATTAAGAGATCTATCAAGTGGAAATTGTGAAGGGTTCACAAGGTTTCCCAAAGGTGAGGATCTCTTTATATGTTCTTCAAATCTCTGCTCTACTTCTTTGAAGACTCATAAGAGAAAATCATTATAGAAGATTCAGTATTCTACCATCACCAAGAAGGTGAGAAAGGATGCTGGTACTCTATCATCACTAATAGGGTGAGAAAGGATGCCGGTACTCTGTCGTCACCGGGAGGGTGAGAAAGGATGTTGGTACTCTTCCATCATTAGGAGGGTGAGAAAGGATAATGGTACTCTGCATCACAGGGGTTGGTAGAAGAGAGGTTATTGCAATGGCTTCTCCGCCTTATTATGGAAGCAAAAGGAGAGTCACTTTAGGATAGTGTAATACCTGAAGGAGTCTTTAGGGAGTGGAAGTAGGTTTAGTTGGACTGAACCAATATAAAAACTAAGTGTTCTTCTATCTTTATTTTACTTCATTTTTTATTTTTTGCACATTTACTTTTAGTGATTTAAAAATTATTTTAAAAAATTTATCATTGTACAAAAGAACTTAAATCAGTTTTCTAAAATTTTTAGAGGTTTTTTAAATAACCAATTCACCCCCCTCTTGGTTTTCCTTAGGATAGTTGTATTAGGTCTAACAACCAATTTGAACTTTCAAACAATTCAAAAATAAGGGCTTCATTTTGTATGACCTTGGATGAACTCAAGTTCATACACTATCAATCGTATGTATGAATTAAGATGGTATTATATGAATAGTTCAAAAATAAATGTGTTTATTCGGCAAGATATGGTTCAAACCTAATTTTGTACTTTATTAGTCATGTATATAAAGTTATATTATATTGTACGAAAAGTTCAAAAATGAATATGTTCTTTCGGTGTTTTTTGGTATGAATCTAATTTTATAATATGTCAATCGTCTATACGAATTTACATTATATTATATAAATAGTTTGAAAAAGAATGTGTTCATTCAGTATAATCTAGTATGAACCTAATTCAGTACTCTATCAGTTGCTTTTATGACTTTACATCGTATAGTACAAATAGTTCAAAATTTTAAGCCATGATTTGATTAACTGCATTTTGAAGGAAAATGCAAGTCAAATTGTATAATATGATTAAATATCATATAATACAATCCATTTTAAAAAGATTCACACTCCCCTACACAGTTACTTAATTACTATCACACTTGTTCATACTCAATAAATAAAAATAGAGATATACAAACTCTATTACATGAAATCCTATTCTATCTTATCTTGAAGTTTTTAGCAATCTGGAGAAATATATGATTTCCTTAAAATGTTATTACATAAAGACATAAATAATAATATCCAATATATGCTAAGAGAAATAATAAAATCATAACAATAATATTTTACTCTCATAAAAAATCACAATCTCAATCTTGATTTTCTATTAACAACATCTTTGTCATCCGGTTATTGAAATGGGGGTTCCGCCATTATGGCTTTTCTTATGGCTAGTTAATCAAATGGAGCTGCCAGTGACTCAGCTATATTTTTGCTTGTTGAGTTTGACCTCTTGTGCTTGTTTAGGCTTCAGACTTTGAGCTATATAGAAATGCACTATCCATGTTAAATTTATTGAAGTTTATAGATTTGAAGTCAACCTTTATGTTTGTAGGTTTCAGAACATTCGCACATTTGATAGTGAATACATCCTTCCCATTGTAACTTTGACTCTTTGTTCAATTAAAAGAATATTGTAGACTATGACTACTGATGTTTGTTTAGTCAAATAAACCTTTGTATTTCTTACAATCCCCACATTCGGGTTGACGAAGTGAGGGTTTCGCAACTTTGGGTTTTCTTTTGGCTTGTTGAGTGGACGGAGCTTCCAGCAACACGACCACATCATGTCTTATTGAGTTTGTTCTTTTACACCCATTCGAGCCTTAAGCTTTATGTTGTCAAAGAGCTTATTCCACTCTAGCTTGATTTGTTAGAGTGCATAGCCATAAAAGCCTTCTTTTCTTACCTTCTAAGTTCAAGATATTAGAGAAGGTGATGTCCCAGGCATTTTGGAGAATCACCCATACATGTTGAAACTAAAGTTGTTATTTTTGCATTCTTGAAGAACCTTGTGTTAGCTAATAGTTCTAGACCTTTATCTATGGATTTCAACAAGAAGCATGATATCAACTTTGATAAATATGAGAATCCTTTAAAAAATAAATAAAATATGAGAATCCTTCTATCATACAAAAATGGGTAAGATATTTTTTTTTTTAATTTTAAATATTTATTTAGGAATTTCATCATGAATCACGATGTTGACCCAAATAAATTTTAGAATCTTCCTTATTTTATAGGAGAGTGTAAAATAAATTTTTGCATTTTATAATTTAATTAATTTTTTGAATATGTATTAAGGATCTCAACACAAAGCAAGATGTCGACCCAAATAAATACTTAAATCTCCTTTTGTCTTGTAGAAGATAACCATTAAAATTATGCATTTCATAGTTTTAAATATTTATTTAGAAATTTTGGAATGTGGTGTGATGTTAACTAAAATAAATATTTAAACTACTCCAATCTTGTAAGGATGTTTCAGATTAATTATACTTTGGGATTTTAAATATTTATTTAGAGATTTTGACATGCAGCTTGATGTTGACCTGAATAAATAATTAAAACATCCCTAGTCTTATGTGAGATTTTGAAATGCATTCTCGTAATATAAGGAAATATCAAAATATGAAATGTGTATGTTAATAAACATATGCAAAAACATAATACATTAAGCTTAATATTTTCTAGGGCAATTTCATGCATAGTATTTCTTCAGGTGTTGACCATTAATTGGTGGCATGGGCCTCTTACCATTCATATTTATGAGTTGATAAGCTCCTCCCTAATACATCTTTTTAATAATGAAAGGTCCTTCCTGATTGGATATAAATTTACCACCAATCTTTTGATATGAGATAATTGGCCTTCTCTGCATTAGACCAATTCCCCTTCTTGAAATGCACGGTGGTACACCTTCATTTAAAAAACTTTACCATCCTTGCTTGGTATATCTCTAGGTTCTATTGAGTTTATAACCTGACTTCATCAAGTGCATTGAGCTCCTTCATTCTTAATCAAGTATTTTGCTCTTGAGTAAGCTCATTGTAGATAACCCAAAGAGATGTTAATTAAACTTCTAGTGGCATACTACTTCAACTCCAAACACTAGTGAGTAAGGAGTGGGTTTAGTCAGTATTTTATAGGTTGTACGATACGCCCAGAGTGCCTCTACCTTCTTCACATGCCACTCTCTTTAATTCTTGGCGAGAATCTTCTTTAGGAATTTCACTAGTATTTTATTGAAGGCTTCTATCAAACCATTTATTCTTGAAAAGTATATAGAGGAATATCGCCAATTGACCTTATATTGATTGATAAATTTATTAATCTTAGTGCTTTTTAAAGCCATACTATTGTCTTAGATTATGCAGCATGGTACACCTAATCTTTGAATAATGTTAAGAGTGAAGAAATTAATCATATGGTCAGATGTGACTTCCTTAAACGGAGCCTCTTCTGCCCATTTAGAGAACTAATCGGTTACTACTAGGATAAGGTGGTGTCCTTCTATTGATGATGCATCTATCATCCTGATTACATCAGTATCCTAACATTCGAATGGCAATGGTGCTATTATAGGCTGAAATGGATTTGGCAGTTGATGTATAACATCACCGTGAATTTCATATTCATAACACCTCTTAGCGTGATTGATATAGTTCTTTACCATTCTTATCCAAAAGTAGCCCATTCTTTTGATTTTAATTACCATCTTGGGACCTAATTAGTGTGCCCCATAAATTCCTTCATGAAATTCTATCATCACCTTATCAGCTTCTTTGGTTCCTAAGCACCTTAGCCATATTTGATCGAAAGCATGCTGATATAACATGTTATTAAAAATTATGTATCATAATACCCTCTTTTTCATTTGAGCAACTAATGACTTATCTGTCAAAAAAATTTTTTTTTTGAAGTAGTCAATGAAAGGCTGCCTCTAATCTTCTGCTTCTTTGACATCTAAATAATGCCCCATGATTCTAAAGCTTGGCTAGCCTTGTATCTTCTCTTAGGAGCTTGGTGCTTTTAAGGTTGATCTTCAAGATTAACTGGTTGGGGACCTTGATGATCAATCGGAGTTGTATCCTGCTGGCTTAAGCTTGGTATTCCCTCTACATATAGGAGTTATAATAGTGCTGGCTCCAAGACCCAATGACTGTGCACCATAATTATTATAGTCTATTCATCATCCATATTTTCCTTTTCTTTAGCCAATTAGCTAGGAAATCAACTTTGCTATTTTGGGCTAAGGGAACTTGAGCTAATTTGATGAGTGGAATTTCCTTCATAAGCTCAAAAACTTGCTGATGATAATAGGATAACTCAAATTTTGTGATTTTGTAAACTCATAATACTTGATTTATAACAACTTGAGAATCAGCAAAGATTTAGAGATTTTGAATTATGACATCGATCATAAACTTCAATTATATTATTAAGGCTTCATACTCTACCTCATTATTAGTCTGAGGCTCAGTCAAATTAAATGATAATCTTGTTATAGCTCCTTTAGGTGATATAAAAATGATACCAATTCCAGCTTGAGCTTTTATTAGATTTAGATGCCGAGCATGCTTTATTGATTATACTATATTGGAGTACATTTCCCATACTCATATCATCTCCTTCTCTTTTACATTCATGATTTGCTCGTTAGGCATATATCATTGAGTGGTGAATCTGAAGGGATATGATGTGCAGCGAGAAAATCTTCCAACACCTACCCTTTTACTACTACCTTTTGCATAATGCATATGATATAAATTGTAAGAGTATTACTACCCACCAAACTAATTTATCTGTCAACACTTGTCTTGTCATCAAGAACTTTAATAGATCAATCTTTGATAATAGTGTGATTTTATGACACATTATATAGTGATGGAATTTCCAAACTATGAAAATTGGCTAAGTAATGTTTCTCAATAGGAGAATAATATATCTATGCTTCAATCAGTCTCTAACTGATGTAATAGAGCACATTCTCCTTTTCTTCATCATTATTTTGGTTCAATAATGCTCAGAGGGACTCTTTTAGTGCTATCGTGTATAACATAAGAGGCTTTCCCAGAATTGGCGTTGCAAGGATAGGCGGGTTCAACGAGAATCTTTTGATGCTATCAAATGCTTCATATCACTTAACTTCCCATTTGATGTGGACATCTTTCTTCATTAGCTTTTAAAATGGCTGACACCTATCCACCATATTCGATATAAATTGCAAAATGAAAGCCAGTTGTCCTTGTAAGGAGCAATATTTTAGAAGATTCTTTGGAGTCGGCATCTCAATAATCGCCTTGATCTTCTTGTGGTCAATTTCAATTCCTCAATAATGGATAACATACCCCAAAAATTTTCTTGAGGATACCCCAAATGCATAATTGAGGGGGTTCAACTTTAGATCATATTTTCAAATCCTTTCAAATACAATCCTTAACTCATTATGGTGATCTTTTGGTCAATGCTCTTGACAGGCAGGTTATCTACATAGCACTCAACCTTTTAATGAATTAGCTAATAAAATATGTGTGTCATCTTATGTTGATTTGTGGCATCAGTGTTCTTCTGGATGAAGGATATGACTGTGTAGCAAAATAAGTCGATAAGTATTCTGAATGATTTATTCTTTTCATCTTCAGGTACCATTATGATTTGCTAGTAACTTGACGATTCATCCATAAAAGAGAACATATCATAGTTGGATGTATTGTCAACTAGAATTTTTGATACTTAGAGCAAAAAGTCATCTTTTGGGCATGCTTTATTAAGGTCCATGAAGTCAATACAGATATGAATATGGTAATTCTTCTTCTTTATACGGATAATATTTATTGTCAAGTCGGCAAACTTTCTTCATGAATAAAGCCTACATCTATGAGCTTATTCATTTATGTAATCACATATTCCTCAATCTCAAATCTCATTCTCCTTGGATCTTGCTTGATGGGTGTTGTATCTAATTTAATGGCTAATCTGTGTATTGCTATTTTAGGGGATAAGCCAGGCATCTCAACATATGTCCAGGCAAAGTAGTCCTTTAATTTATAAACAAGTTTTTTTATTTCATATATTCTCTCCTTTGGTAGAAGATAACTAATGAAGGTTGGGCGAGGGTCCCCCTTAGTTTCCAAGTTGACTTCTTTTAGCTTGTCCATAGTGGTTGCCTATTCGCAATCTTCTAGTTCTTCTGAATCTGGCATGGCCTCTTTGGGTTGATCATCATATGTATGAACTTCATATAGGTCATCATCACCACCTTCATTAGATTTGATTTCCCTAATTATGATTACTTAGTAAATCTCCATTTGGGAGTATTTCCATATGATAAAACCTATGTCATTTTTTTGTAAAAGATATCCCTCTTCTGATTTCATTGATACCAAAGGCTTAAGTAGAAACAAACTTTTATTTGGAGGAACAATTTTACCTCATGTCCATAATATTCTTTAGATATTTCAAGTATTATACTTGGGAAATCTCATAGGTACTAATTCCCTAAAATTGACGAGTCTATGAAACCAACCATAATTTCCTTCTTCAAGCTTTCCTATCGAATAAAATAGTCTCGCTAGTCCTCTCCTTTTTCTTGGGGGAGGTACGTAGAATGCTATAAGCTCTTCTATATTATACACCTCTTGCGGAATGATTTTTTTTAAAAGTGTTGTAGGGGAATGCGCAAGACTACAAGCATGCTATCTAAGATTAAAAGGCTGCCTATTCTTTGAGAAAATATTTTATGCACCATGTTCATGTAGATAGAGCCTTAATCATAATCATCATTTAAATATTCAACCTCCCTACTCCATTTAGCCATTGACTAGCATACCGTCTTGGATTTGGTAGGGGTAATATCACTTTCATCTATGTCACTCTCAAGATAAAACACATGTTTCATTTCCTTCAGAATGGTAGGTGCTTGGGGAAGAATTGGTGTTGCCTTTCTCCCACCTGCTTTATTTTCTTCTTAATCAGGCTGCTTTGTATCCTTTAAATTTGATGCCTTCGTCTCAAGGGAGCTCGACGGCTTCATCTTCTTTGGTATGAAGTATTTGATATCTTTATATATTATTATTTCATGGACTGTAAAGGGATGGATGTCACCATAGATTCTGAATTCTTGTCAATCCTTAAGGTACTTCATGCACTAATGTAGTGTTGAGGGAATGATGCCATATTCATACAACCATGAGCAACCCAGAAGTTCCTTTAATGAGATATCTGCATCAATTACATGAATTTTGGCATATTTATGAAGTTCTCTAAATGTGAGGGAGACCATAATTGATCAAGGGGTCTTCTACTCCTTCTCGTTAAAGCTATATATTATAAGCTTATATGGCCTAAGATGCTCCACGTCTAGGCATAGCGATCTTAGTGCTTTCAAGCTCATGAGATTTATGGATCGATAAGGATTCAAGCATATTTATGGCTCTCCACACTAATATATAGAGGATGATTATGGTCTATAGTTCTGAGCATCATGTCATCTTCAGTGAAGGTGGTGAATGGCTCATTACGAGCTTGTAGCACTTCTGCTATATTGTGTTTAACAAAATATGCCTCATATCTTTTAGGGTCTTTGAGAGCCTGAATTAGAGTCTCCCAAAGGTCTTTAGAAATTACTAGGACATTGTATATATTGAGTTGTGTTGGGATTTTTCTCAAGGGAGATAAGATGTTATAATTTATCCCCTTAGCAGAAGCCTTTTCTTCTTAGATTCTTCAGGGATAACATCTTCATTGATGACTATGTTCTTCCCCTTTATTTTTACTAAGAACTCCTTTATTCGGTGGAGGTGGAAGCACCTTACCACTTTTCAACTGCACCTGTGCCACATCATCCGATTCAGACTTATTTAATGATGTATTTTCTTGGAAGTCATCTATTATCGCATATGAAGATTCACTTATAGACTTGGAATTGTCTTCCAATTTCCCTTGATTCATTAGCAATGTTATGTCAGGACCTAAATCATCTTCATTTGAAAAGTGTCGATCCTCTTCTAAATTATAACCTATTAATGACACCATCAGACAGGATTTCAGAGATGCTTCTTCAGTGTATTCCACACTTTGCAATATCTTTGATGTTACCGAGTTGAATCGGTATATTTTTGTAGGAAGCCATTCTTCTTAAGCTTCTTCTTCCTTTTTATTAATTTTAAGCTCATTTATGAAGTCACCGAGCTTAATAGGCCTCCCAGCTGTCTGGTAATATTCTTTTAAACTATTAATGGCCTTTTGAAGTGCAATTTTCTTCTCTATAGGCTTCTTTAATTTTCCTTTCTTCTTCAAAGACTTTAACTTTTCCTTACTAGACTTTGAAGCACTAACTTGGCCAGGTTACTTTTTTGAGGTGGATATACTTTAAATTTAGCACTAGCTTAATAGACAACTTTCACTTAACATGGGGTACTTCTAGGTGTTTCAGCATTTTGGTTGTCTTCTTGGAAACCATAGTCTTCCACTGTTCTTCTTTAACCCATTATTTTTTTGTTATTTTGTTAAGTGGGGGTGTAAAAGAGGACGTGGCCATGCAGGATGATTCCTTTTTGGGATGAATTAACACATTATCTCATAATGTCAATTCTCCCCTTTTGTGCTTCTTTTCTAGCAAGTCTTGGAAGACATGGCAATCTTCAATTGGATTGCTGAATACCTAATGATACAGATAGTAATTTTGGTTACCATTATATTTTGACTCTTCAAGTATCTTGCATTCTAGTAGTTCTAAACTAGCCTTGGGCGCTTATTAAAATAGTTTGGAGACACTTTTTCTTTTGAATGAATATTCTTTATTTATTTTTTCTTTGAGAGATAGGAATGTTTTATCACCAATTCCCATTACTTTTCTTAGATGTTCTCCTCCACCAGGAAAGGTTAAAGATTTATTATTTCCACCTAGCACCAATTTTCACTGAGGATTAGGATTATAAGCAAGTTTTGGCTTATCCTCATACTACATTAGCTACTTACCCTTATCTATATTATATATTACATGTTTGTCTTTATTAACATCATATGCCATCTATTTTATCTTATCAAGTCTGGAAGGAAATGTGGAATAAGCTTCACTATTCATAGCATCAAGTGCTTTAGCCTTTTTTGGTTTTTTAGAGAGGCTTTCTGATTTTGACAAGTTAAACTTTTCATACTTTGCTACCCTATCCAATAGGTCATGGAAGGAAACAAATAAGCCATGCATAAAAAGGGTTACATTTTATCATCAATATTTCCTATTAGTAATTGGAATTTATGCTCTTCTTCTAGCTAATGTTTACACTTTATATTGAGATTGTGCCAGTGTGTTATATATTTTGTCACTAACTCATCCTTCTTCCTTTTATCTAGGGCAATATCAGTGATGGTAGTCTTCTCCGTCATACTGGAAAACATTTTTATGAATAATGCTTATAATTCTGCGAACATCTTTAAAGAAACATTTGGTAGCTTGGCATACCATTTGTAACTAGTTCCAGTCAAGCTGCTGACAAATTATCAGAATAATAGATCATCATTACCTCCCGTGTTCCCGTAGGTTGCTTTGAACTGCGACAAGTGTTGTTTGGGATTATTGTTGCCATTAAAAGTGTTGAATTTTAGTATAAAATATTCATTTTGATGTGACACCTTATCATACTCTACCAGGAATGGGCAACATTTTCCTACCAATTTCCCTACCTGTTTAGTAGCTATAATGGCCTTAATCTTTACACCAATTAAGCCATCTAATTGTTCAACGATTATAGGCTTGGAGGTACTCGCAATATTTTATGGAGTATGCTAGCCAGGTGGATCATCAGTCTCTTTGCCTCTTTTAGGCACACTTTTCACTCCTGAGGCTTGGGGTGCTTCGGGATTTGGAGGGTTTACTAAAGCATTACTCGTAGCATGGATAATGGGTTGAGCTAGCGTATGACCTACAAAAGTAACCTTCTACATCATCTCCATCATCATTGTCATGTGATTCATCATCTCAATCATCTTTTTATTTAATAGAGAGATTTCCTTATCTTTTGCCCACTTTTTTCGCTGCACTTGTCTCCTCATTTCTGCAAGGGTAATGTTTTTAGGGGTGAAGGGGTTTCTTCTATATCTTATTCTCCTTTCTTATGGGAACATGCACTTTGGCTAGTGATAGTTTATAGCAATATAACGATGTCGAAAAATACGCCCACATTATGGTGATTGACGATCATATTCATCATCACCATCATCATCATCGATGTGGCTTACCATGTAAATTACCCCAATCTCCATAGCATTCTCATCATATTCTTCTTCTTCTCCTTCTTCTTGTACCCAAATTTCTAAGTGGCGTCTCCACTAGATTTATGGTTCCTAATTTGGAATGAGTATTTATTTGATCCACATACTACAATTGAAATGGACTTTCTATCAGAGCACGTTGACCTACACAAGAAAACAAAAAGAGTATATAAAAATACATGTTCCAGGTGAGCCATTCTGAATCCCTATCGAAGCCCATACCACACCTACTACAGCCTCATCTCTCTACAAATGGCTCCAAACAATCCCATCTCATGTGTGTGAAAATATCTCCCATTCTCATCTTTAAAACATAGAGGAGATGGAGCCTGCTTCTTTGACACACATGAGACTCTTCCTCCTACAAACCTCCTCACCCCATTGCTACTACCTCTTCCTCTTCCCATCACCTCTGCTACAAATTTCATCAAACAGTCGCAAACCCCAGCCAAACCAAACCCATGCCTCAGCCTGCCAAATCTTGATCCCATCTGATTCCTTTGTGGGGGAGAGAGAGAGAGAGAGAGAGAGAGAGAGAGAGAGAGAGAGAGAGAGAGAGAGAGAGAGAGAGAGAGAGAGAGAGAGAGAGAGAGAGAGAGAGAGAGAGGTGAGAGAGATAGAGAGAGAGGTGAGGAGAAGAAGAAGAAACTTTCTCCCTACCTTAAATGGCTCCTGACCTCCCTTAGTCGAACTCCCGTCAGTCATCTCGTAAGCCTTCAATAGCAATCAATCTTGTAGCCCTCTCTAACTGTAGAAAAAGCCATCAACCTGCCAACCTCTTATTCGATTCTGACCCATTTAAAGACTGTAGCTTTCCTCTACCTCATGACCTCTACCTCCAATCAAACCTACCTTTTCCCTTATTGTTGTCACAGATCTTCTCCAAAGCCAAATTTTTACTAAGCAACTGAGAACCCTTGACCTTGCTGATCCTAATCAACCTCAAGCAACCAACCAAACCTCCTAACTCCTCCTTTCATTCCAGCTGACTTCTAATCTCCTCCCAAAATTGATGCTTGCTCGCAGAGAAAGCCCTCAAGCTACCTCCTTCCTTGTAGAGCTAGGCTAACAAAGCCTTCAGGTATATATTATATTCATATGTTTAGTTACTAATTATTTTAGTTATCATTATAATCCTTATAATTATGATTAATATTATTTATATATATAATATGATGAAAAGTAAATTCTGAAAAGAAAAAAAAAAGAATAAAAAGAAAAGAAAAAGAAAAAGAGAAAAAATGGAAAAGAAAATTTTTGAATTATCATTATCACTGATATTGGTCCACTTGCAAAGGTATACCCCTCCAACTCAGATTCCTGTTCTCATCATTTGTAGCGGACCCCCTATACTTGCTCTCATAGAATGGTAGGAGAATACCTGGTCCGATGCCTACGACGAGGTAAGTAGTCACCTAAAATCCTATTTTTGGTGTTTGCAACAAACTAGAGAACCACCTATATGTGCTCTTGTAACATGGTAGGAAGGAGCCCATTGCGACGGTTATGGTGAGGTGAGTATTCCATATACATGATCTTATAGCATAGTGGGGAAAGCTACTTGTGTTCTCATTCATGTTCTTTTGAAGACCCCATACATGATCTTATAGCGTGGAGGAATGAAAGATGTACGGCCTGGTGTCCCCTTACACCAACCATACATGCTCTAGTAGCATAGAGGGATGGCCCAATTTCTACTAGTTTATCTTAAACAGGGGAGGCACCAGGAGGCTGCTGAAATTATGCCTAAAGATATGCAAGACGTAGACAAAAGTAGGGGACTTTACTTGGTCTCAAATTATATTAAGGAGACTTGCTTTTAACTTAAATGAAATCAAATCCAAATAAATTTGAACTTGAATCAAATGAAATAATAAGAAGACTTGAACAATTATAGAAGACCTATATTTGAATAAAGTGATGATGATCTATATTGGAATTTTAATTGCACAATGGACTTGTGAATTTGAATTTAAACATACTAGATAATCAAGAATAACTTGATTTGAATAACAACTACATGGATTCAAAGCATAAAGAACTTGGACTCAAATTGAATAATAGCTTGAACTAAATTACATTGCATAGAACTAAAATTTATGCATTGAAAGACAAGGAATTCAAGCCATAAGGGATTTGATTTGAACAAAATGCAAGATCGTTTGTAAGTAATCACTAAGAGTGTAGTACAATCTAATTACAAGCAAAGACATGAGTGGATACTACAAATCATATAAGAAGGAGGATGGTTAATTGTGACATTTGTCAACCATGCAAGTAAGTGCACAAGGACTTATGCTAAAAGCCCTATATATATATCAGAAATGAACAATGAAGATATTGAATTATTCATAGGAACCAATGGAAATTTCATTTGCAAATCATCTAGAAACATAATAAAAAGGCAAGTGATGTATACAATAGGTTGCTTACAAGTGACAACTAAGATATAAAATGCAATAATCTTCTTGCGATCAACCTCTACTTATAAACCAATTAACACATAACTCGCAAGCCGAGGAGAACAAACTTGTAATACATGTGAGATCTTATGGAGCGTTGTGGGAAATCAACCATACATACAACATTTGGCCTGCAAATAAAAAAGAATATTGATAGTGGTTGTCTGGAATATATGCAATGAATGTAACAAGTTACAATGCATGTGAGACATTGTATAAGGGCAAGGATTTTTACATTTGTAATGCATACGACATCCCCACAAGAGACACTATAAGAGTTGTGATGAATACAAGTGTCTGTAAATAGTATTAGAAGACTTACATTTCATGTAACTTGCTTGCAAACAACAAAGTTTCTTGTAAACATGCAAATATAGTATGCGATAAACACAGGGATATTCATGTAGAGACTATATATGTATCCTACAAGCAGTAATAGAAGAACTACATTAACATAGCTCGACCATGGGTGATAGTAGAGAGAAAGAAAGAATAAAAGATTGTATAAAATGTGAATACCCATTAACAATAGTTGATGGTTTGTAATATGCATAACGGCACACGTACAGGTGTCCTACAGGTGTTAGCCAACAATAGGTCATAGTTGTTACAACGCTCCTACGATTAACCTCTATTCAATGGCCAATAAATATAATGATCTTCTGTAAGCCAAGGGGTGATGATATATAGTAAATGCAAATGTCCATGGGATCTTATCGGAAACTCTATACATGCTCAAAATATCATCTAAGAATAAAATGCCAAATGATTATGGAAAATGTAAGTTCCTACAAGCTGCTGTAGAAGACCTATTATGTATTCAACATGATATCTAAGGGCAAACACAGAGATATTATGACAAATACAAGCTTTTATGAGATGCCATAGAAGGCCCGTTAGATGTTCTAAGAAATTCCCTTGCACATGCACTGTAATATGTGTGCACATAGGCACACAAAAAAGGGCAAGTATAATCATAAACCCGCATGGGCCCTGAAGAGCATGTTTAGGGTATACATGTTACGTCTAAAGATGCTACACATGTTTAATAAATTAGCCTAAGTTTGAGTTTGATCCTTCTATATGGATAGATAGGAGTCAACATGCCTCAAATTATCAAATATATATACGACCAAGGCATCAACCAGAATATATATTTTATACATTCATATATAAACTTGAATGTCGATGATAATGTTTAAAATTGAAACAACCATTAATCACATAAATAAAAATCCATCCATCCTCCACATAATTTAATGAGGTGGAAAAATAAAAGTTTCTTCAGCTCATAAAAAGCTATTGTCTAATCGAGAATATTTCTAAGATTCATTCTAAAAAAATCTCATGCTAGTAAGGATGTGGTATATGTCCTCTAATAAGTAGTTTAGTTACTAAATGGCACTATAGGTAAAAGGTTATGATTCAGAGCCCTCTGAACCGAATGGTTCTTCCACCACATGTCACCATGAGATAATAGTTATGGGCAGAGCCAATACGTTCCTTAGTGGCATCAAATCCTTGAGATATGAATCAATAGAATATAATTGATAGGCATAGACCCCTCTATTAGCTAAGGTGAATTTAAATTTATTCCCTTGGATAATTATCCATTCCAAGTCTACAAGGTACCCTTAGATGAAGCAACCAATGGCTATCGATAAGGATCCATCTATCAGGTTGGGTCGACTACCTCCTCTGACATAGTATACCAAAGGCCATGATGGCCCGGGATGAAGAAACCATGGGATCTTAATCGGGTCCATCATCTATTCCCGACCACCCTCTTTAAGTGCAAGATGATGAAATTTCAAATTTTAAATATTTAACTTTCCAATATTTATACACATGCTGCTACTATATGCAAGATAATATATATCTCTACATATCTCATTGATGAGTAATTTTAATAAAAAGTTCTCTCTCATTACCGCGATATGTAATTAATTATAGAGGCTTGTTCCTATAGGAAATGAGAACTCAGATCATAAAGTCCTCACAAAATGAGGACAAAATCTCTGGGTAGTGTCTTATCTTCTAACACATCTGCCTTCGCAAAATTTATCCCAAAACGTAATCCATTAAAACTCCTCAAAAAAGCAACAGGGAGGCTGGGGCTAAATTTTTAGAGCCCAAAAATCTTTGTTCCATGATGTTAACCTGTATTGAAAAGGTCGAATTGAATCCCCCTGGTATCGATTAAGAAGGGGCGAATGCCAAGTATATCCCAAAAAAAGGAGAAAAATGGTTTATCTTTAGACTGTTACAACCTGTTTAAGGTTTATATTAAGATCTTACCCAAAGAGTAGAACTTCGATTAAGGACTGTATAAAGCATATAATTAATTGGAAGCATCCTTGTATTTGTAAAGAATTTTCTAAAATTTTACCTTTGATGTTAAAAGTATTGGAGCAATTTGCTTAGCCACAATTACAGTTAAGGTTTCCCCTAGTCTATATCTTATTCTCATGAAATTAATATAGCGATAACTGATGTCATGATATTGACATGAATGATCTTACGAGATTGGAGAAAATGTTACCCCCTAGTCAGAATAACTTTCCATAGACGACAC
This sequence comes from Dendrobium huoshanense, assembly GCA_016618105.1. Classification (NCBI taxonomy): domain Eukaryota; kingdom Viridiplantae; phylum Streptophyta; class Magnoliopsida; order Asparagales; family Orchidaceae; genus Dendrobium; species Dendrobium huoshanense. Next base: position 1,498,299 of record CM028344.1, on the reverse strand, counting down.
CAAACTATTTTGTCCTTAAATATTTACAACATTAGATAAGTGTAAAGTTTAATATCTTAGCTTTGTACAAAGATATAGCACACAAAAAGATAAAGGAGAGGCTATAGAATTCATAAGAAACACTAGAGTTTTTACATGGAAACCCTTGAAAAGGGGATAACCATGGGACCTAACTCAGTTTAAACAAATCTACTAGTGTTTATAATCAATTACAATGAGACCCTTCCATGGGGGGAAGGCCTTGGTGTGATGTAGCAAATATACATCATATACAATGCATTACATGGTGGAAATTGGAAGAACTAGTATTGACAGGTTCGTTTAGTCGACATAATCATATTCTACTGCAAACGAAGTTATAAATGATCATAGTCGGGTGAAGGTGGTCAGAATGATTATAGTGGGCGGGCGATGGAGGTAAAAGGACCATTGTCAGGTGATAGATGTCAGAATGATATAAATCAACATTCGATGAAAGTTTAAAAGATCATTATTTAGCGATGGAGGTCAGAAGGAGCATAATCAACATGCGATGGAGGTCAAAAAGATCATAGTCTAGCAATGGAGGATGGAAGAATAATATTTGGTGGGTGATGGAGGTCAAAAGATCCATATTCTGGTAATGAAGGTCAAAAGTATCGTAGTCTGTGGGTGACAATGGTGAGAAAGACCATTGTCTGGCAGCGAAGGTTGGAAGGATAATGATTGGTTAGCGATAGTCATTAGAAAGACTATTATATAATAATTGGGGTCAGAAAAAGCATAGTCAGTAGGAGATAATGGTCATAAAGATTGTTGTTTGGCAATTGAGGTCAGAAGGACCATTGTCTGATGGCAGAGGTCAGAAGGACCATACTCTAACAATGAAGGTCAAAAGAAATATAGTCAATGCGTAACAATGGTCAGAAAAACTTTTATCTGGTGATGGAGATCGAAAGAATCGTAGTTGACAGGTAATGAAGGTCAGAAAGACCATTGTATGGTGAAGATGGTCAGAAATATATTAGTCGATGGCTGGGTGAATGACTGATGTCAGTTGATGGTAGTGTAGAAGTCTGGCATTACTCAGTGGTCAGGAAGAAGCCTAACAATAGTTCGATGACGGTAGGTGGTCTGATAGTGGTCAACGAGTCTAGTTACAAGAAAACTCTAGTTTATCTCTTTTCCTTCTCTTCCTTGCTTCAGTTTCCTTTAATAAGGAATGAGGGGTGACTCTAGAGATGAATAAATGTCATGCATAGCTCTTTATAATTAAAATTTTGATTTTATGTACATGAAAGTACATTAAACTAACTGATAGATAAATTGATATTACATACTAATTGATAGTCATATAGGACATAATGTATAATAGCCCAAACTCCTAAATATTAGCCTAAGACCCTCTTGGTTTTTCTTGTTGGTGTAACTTCTGAATAGGTCACCCATCCCAGAGTTACTCATATATAAGCACGCTTAACTGCAAAGTTTCTTAATGAAATTTCAACTATTACAAAAAAAAGGCACCTCGATGCTTAAGAGCTTAGCTTATTTTACTTAAGAAGTTTCACATAATAGCTGATCCTCAATCCACAGGCTCCTTACCTTTACCATAAATAATGTAAAATCATAAATGAGCTTACAATGCTCAGCAAGTAACCAAAACAACCATTACGTTCAATGAAAGGAAGAATATTCAATTACTTTCTCTAGTTATAATTAATATCAATCAATAATAAAAACTAATATGATCAGTAAAATAAGAATATATCATTAAGCAAAAGATTCCTATCAATCTATAAGAAATCTAAAAGTTTGTTAAGGATGTTAAGCCCTTGTGAATTAGCCCAAGGCTAACCAAGAGGGGGGGGGGGTGAATTGATATTTTAAAAACTTCTTAAATAAAAACACAATCTTAAACCAAACCAATAATCACCACAAGAAAATCAAAGTGCAGAAATTTAATGCGGAAAAGTAGTAAGAAATAACACACAAAACTTTGTAGTGGTTCGGTCAACTTGACCTACGTCCACTCCCCGGAGCCTCTCCTCCGGTTATTGCACTAAACTCAATGACTCTTCTTTTGCTCCCACAATAAGGTGGAGAAGCTTGTACAAACCTCCTTTCTTTGACACCGGTGAGGGAGAGAATCCAACTCCTTTGGTTTCCTCCTGAAGTAGGCAGAGAACCTGACTCCTTTTGCTTTCTCCTAAAGAAGGAAGAGAACCTTAATTAATTATTGATGTAGACCTCTCTTGAACTTCTAAGGAACCAGGGATGATGAATTCGAGAAGATGACTTGGATCCTTGCTTGGAGCAACCTTTATGTAACCCCTCACAAACTCCACCTCACAAGATTCTCTCTCTCTCTCTCTCTCTCTCTCTCTCTCTCTCTCTCTCTCTCTCTCTCTCTCTCTCTCTCGCCCTTACTCTCCCTCTCCTCTTGACTCTCTTAGGTCAAGATGGTAGAAAAAGATGTAATCTTGGGTAAATAAGAGGTCTTATATAGAATAGCTTTAGATTTGCTTTTAATTGCAGCAAATTAATATTATCATCCAGGAATATCGGTTAATCGTCTTGTACGATCAGTACAAATTCTGCTCAATCAGCCCGGATGATTTGAGAGAGCCTGAATGATTAAAGGACTTTTTTTTTTTGATTGTCTATGATGATAGGGTATCATCTTATATGATTAGTTCAAAAATATTGAGCATCATCCAGAACATCGCCCTGATTGCATGTTTGGATGATGGAAAAAAAATTGATCGTCCTAGATGATTTCATAATTATACATGATGATTAGTTCAAAATATCAAAAATCATTTAAAACATCACCCTAATTGCATCTCTAGATAATGGAAAAATAACTGATCATCCGGGATGATTAGTACAAATCAATACAAATAGTCCAGAACATCATTTTGGTAGTCCATGATGAAACTAAGGTTTATTTAACTTATCGTCCTGAATGATCCTGCAATCGTCCAGGATAATATAATTTAGCAATCAAACTTTAATTACTTTCCTTAATTTCCACACTAATTTAGACATAATTGAAATGCATAATCCAAGATAATGTCTGGGATGATGTAAAAAAATAAAACATGCCTTAACAAATTTGGTTGTTGATTCTTTCTGAATTGAGCCTATCATCCAAGATAATGTAAATATTGTTCAGGACGATTTTCTTAATTACAACCGCCTTAACCAGGATGCCCTAATTAGGGTTTCTATTTTTAACTGATCATCTAGGATGAATTGGGATCGTCCCGGATGATATGATAAAAAATAAAAAACTCTAAAAATAGACAGAATTTTTTCCTGAGTGTGTGTATGCAAGGTTACTTAACGTCAAGACCCACTTTATTTACAATTAACTCAAGAAAAGATAAAAAATTCTTAATGACTATTTACATATAGAATCAGTCCTAATTTGCCCAATCTTAAGTTAGATTGTTTTACAATTGGCCTTGTGGACCTAAAACGTTAGCATGTAAGGTAGTCATAAAAAAATTGAAGTGTCAGAAATATATGCTATAATCAAAATTATAATTCTTGAATCTGGATTCACAATAATATCCCCTTTTTTGATGATGGCAAACAAAAATAATTTAAGCAGTTTAACAAAAAAAAAAGTAAATCAAGAAGTTTAAATTTTACTCAAAATAAAACACTAAATAGAAAATAATATAATGAAACACTACCACTACTCCCCCTTTTGGCATCAATAAAAGGAGGAGGAAAAGAGAAAAGAAACAAAACAAAATTATAAAATAAAAGCAAACTACATTACAGAAAATTACACCACGAAAAAAAAACTAAAAGAACAACGGGCCATAATCATCAGAAGGTGGTGGTGGCGGTTGAAAGAAGCTAAAAAGAGTAGCGAATTACTTTCCATACAAGGCCATGTCCTAGTCGTGCTGGTGTTGCTGGTAAGCTACATACGAGTCAAATAGAGAAACTTCTTTCATATGTTGTTGCTCCTGTGTAATAATGTAGGAGTCAAATTGAGCCTTCCACTAGTCAAACCGCTCCACCAACAGATCCAACTGTGAGTGCTAGTGGAGCAGAGCAGGTCCAGGAATTGGTGCAGAAGCCACCTCCTTCTCAGCTCCCTCAGTTTTCTTTTGCTCCAGGTGGAGGTGAGTACTATAAAGTAAATGGAAAGAGCTGTTGGTGTAGAAGGTAGGCTGCAAGTTCGGTGGGGCAGGATATTGAAGGTTATATTTGGATTCTAGGACATATGTTATGATGTGTCTGAGGGAAAGATTAGGCTTCCTTCTATATCTTTTATCACTAATGTTAGTGAGGTGCTCAATATATATGAAAATAAGATCAGTACCATTGAATTCACGATGGGCCATGATGTAGAAAGTGGAGATCAAAAGGAGTGGAGTGATATGGACACGATTACTAGCTTTTGGAATAACAGAAGAATGAAGGATATGTTGGATTGTCCTAGCATCTTTGAGTAAGCTGCTAGACTCCCCAACATGATAGGAGATAGGAGTGTTTCTAAGAAAGTGATTTACCATAGCCGAGTCAAAATCGAGATCTTGAGACAAGACGTGAAGCTTATCTCCAGTGGGGGAACATTGCAGGAGCTCATGACAATCTTGATATGTGATCTCAAAAATACGCTTATTGACATAAGACTGAAGTGCAGTATAGGAAGAATTTATACGAAGGATAGCAAAAAATTCAAAAGTGGTTTGAAATTGAAAGGGACAGCAAGGGTAAGGGTGAAAATGAGTGATGTATACATAAAGAGGTCAAGAACAAGGTAAAGCCTATGAGGATTGATAGTCTGGAATAAGGTAATCCAGGCTGTCTTGTAACGTAGATAGGTTGGTCGGCCGCTTCAGTGAAATAAGGGTCAAGGTTAGCCCTCGAGGAGCTTCCAGCAGGCATACTTGATCACTTACCACCCTCCATAAATACGAAAAATAAAGAAAGAGCGAGAGCAAAGGTGGATGAAGGAGTTTGGGTGAGAAAAAATGTTTGAAAGGCTTGATTTATAAAGAAACAGACTGATCATCTAGGACAATCGTAGAATCATCCAAGATGATCAGGTGAAATTATTGCGTCTAGATCAATTGTTCAAAAAGGTTGTTATATCCTCCAGGATGATCAAACATCATTCGTGATGATAATACACATGCGATCGTCCCAAGGAGTCATTCTGGATGACTGTTCAAAAAGAAGATCGTCCGAGATGATTAGGTGGATCGTCCAAAATGATCAAAAATAAATAATTAAAGAAGAATATAATCAGATCATCCATGATTATAATGGATCATCCAGGAAAATCATAAATAAAAAAGATATATTAGCAATTAGATTAAATGTTAAGAGTGTATTGAAGGTATCATCCAGGATGATATAAATATTATCTAGGACGATGTGACCAAAGATTAAAAATATGGAGATGAATGGAGATGATCAAAGAAGGCCTGATAAAAAAAATAATAGTAAAAGATAAAAATAATAAAAAAGACCATAAAAATAACAAAAGGAACAAAAATAAAGTTTTTTTATCAAAGCACGAATATGAAAAATTCTCCATATGATTGAATTAAAAATTTATAAAAATTAATGAGTTAACTATTACAAATCTGATTTTAGGGAATATGATTTTGATGATAGCAAACATTTTTATTTTTCTATGTCAACTTGCTTACTAATATTTTAGGTCCACAAGATCAAATTGTAAATCAAGCAAGCTCAAGATTGGGTAGATTAGGACTTAGTTAGTCTGTCATGTACATTTTGTGTCTTTTACCCTTTCTTGAGTCAATTATAAATGATGCGATTCCTGATGCTAAGGAACCTTGCTTACACACACTTGAGGGAAAAATTCTGATTGTTTTAGAATTCTTTTTTTTTTAATCACATCATCTTGGATAATTCAAACCTTGTCCTTGACGATCAGTTAAAAATAGAAACCCTAATTAGAGCGTCCTGGTTAAGGCAGTTTTCATTGAACACATCATCCCAGATGATGTTATCATCATCCTAGAAGATAGGCTCAAATCAGAAAGAATCAGCCACCAAATTTGTTTAGGATGTTTTATTTTTGGACATCTCGATGTTGCAACATAATTATGCCTAAATTAATATAGTAATTAAGAAAAGCAATTAAAGTTTGATTGTGTTGCAAATCTATTTTTCATGGCTTATATTTTGATGATTGACAAACACTATTTCTCTTGGACTGCTTGTTGCTTCTAACTTTTCAGGAAACGAAGATCGGACGATCAAGAAGAAGCCAGTTCAGGATTGCGTAGGTTTAGGGTTGAGTCAGTCTGTATTTTTTTTTTCACTTCTTGAGTCTACTTGTAATGGTTAAGAGATTGATGCTAAGTAACCCTACACACACACACTTGAGAGACTTAGAATTTCTATTTTTGCCCACATCGGCTAGGCCGATACTCATATCGTCCTGGACGATCAGCTTAAAACAGAAAGTCTAAATAAGGATTCTTAATTAAGGCAGCCGTCATTAACATATCAGCCTGGACGATACGTGTATCGACCAGGACGATAAGCTCAAAATAGAAAGAAGTTGCCGCCATAGACAATTAAGGTATAATGTATTTTTAAATTATCGGCCAGGACGATCCTAGGATCGACCTGGACGATATTCACAAATTATGCCATAATTGTTCAGGAAATCAAGGGAGTAATTAAGAATGATTGATACGATCATATCGTCCTGGACTATCGCAGGATCGGCCAGGACGATCTAGTCAAAAACCTTAAGTTAATTCAGGACAATAAGTATCGGCCAGCTCGTATCCAGGGTTATTGTCAGGACGATTTTCCTCTGATTTGAACTGATCGGCCAGGACGATCATGAGATCGGCCTGGACGATCAAGCCAATTTTTAATCATCCTACTTTGTATCCAGGGCGATGCTCTGGCCAATCTTCATTGATTTGTACTGATCGGCCAGGCCGATGTCCATATCGGGCTAGACGATATAGTCGGCAACTTGCAATTAATGAGCTTCTTTGAAGCTCTTCTATTTAAGAGCTCTTGTTGAACGTTTTTAAAGACTTTTGGCTACTGCCTTGACCTGAGAAGACCTTGAGGAGAGAAAGAGAGAGAGGGAGAGAGAGAGGATCTTGTGAGGGGGAACTTGTGAGGGGATTCATAAGGGTTGCTTCAAGGATCGCTCTGCTTATTTTTCGTCTAGAGTTTCTCATCCGTGGAAGGGTCGGTAGAGGTAAGGAGTTAGCTTTTGGTTGTGGTTCTCTGCCAGCTTTAGGAGGAAGCAAAAGGAGGTAGGTTCTCTGCCTTGCCAGGTGTAGCAAAAAGGAGGTTCTTGTGAGGGCTTCTCCGCCTAGCCGTGGGGGCTAAAGGAGAGTCACGTTTTGTAGTGCAATACTTGGAGGGTGCCTCCAAGGAGTGGACGTAGGTCGAGTTGACCGAACCACTATAAATTTTTGTGTTCTTATTTTTGCTTCCGCACTTTTATTTCCGCATCGTTATTTTTCTGTGGTGATTTTGGTTTGTGATTTTTATTCTTTGAGAAAAGAAATTTTTAATTACCAATTCACCCCCCCTCTTGGTTAGCTTGGGCCAGTTCTATAGGGCTTAACATCCCTAGCGAACTTTCAAGTGGTATTAGAGCGGGATTTGAATATTTAAGTTTAAAAACTTTTTGAATTTGATCCATGGCTAATCTTGGGAATCGTAACACTACGGAAGGGTATTCCATTACCCGACCTCCCTTGTTCGATAACCTACCTTTTGATTTTTGGAAAACTCGCATGTCAACATTTTTACAATCTACTGATTATCGCATGTGGATGCTTATTCAAGAAGGTTATTCTCCACCTTCTCGTGAAATTAATGGTGTCAAAACTGAAATTGCTTTTACTGAATGAACTTTTGATGAACGAGATTTAGCTCAATTAAATGCGAAATGTTTGAACTGTTTTTTCTATGCTTTGAAATCTGAGGATTACATGTGTGTTTCAACTTGAAAAACTGGTAAAGAAATTTGGGATAATTTAAATGCGAAATTGTGCATCACTTATGAAGGTACTAATGAAGTTAAACAATCCTGTTTGAACTTTCTCTTGCATGACTATGAACGTTTTCGTATGAAACCTCATGAATCGATTTCTGACATGTACACTAGGTTTACTCAAATAGTTACTTCATTGCATGCACTAGGAAAGGAACTTTCAAATTATGAAAAAGTTAACAAGATTTTGAGATGCTTTCCTTCATCTCATGATGCAAAAATTACTTCCATCACTGAATCTAAAGATTTGAACACCTATTCTATTGATAACTTACTTGGCTCACTCAATGCTTACGAGCAAGGGATGAATCAAAGAAATCTTGATACAGGTGAGAAGAAAAAGGAGAAAACAATTGCATTGAAGGCACACAAATAATATTCTGAATCTTCCAGGTCTGAAAGCGATGAAGTTGCCTTCAATACAAGGCAATTCAAAAGCTTTCTAAGGAAGAAATAAAAGCATCATCAAAGTTGGAGAAAAGGTAAGGATCATAAACATATTAAAGGATCTTCTGATGTTGTTTGTTTTGAATGCAGGAAACTTGGACATGTGAGAGCCGATTGCCCTACACTTCAAGATCATTCAAGCAAAGAAAAGGAAAAAGGTGAGGAGAAAGGCAAGTCAAGTAAGGACAAGAAGAAAATCCAAAGAGGTTTCTGGGCAGAATCTGGTATTGATTTCTCTAAGACTGAACCAGAGGAAGAAACTACAAACTTGTGTTTCATGGGAGAAAATCAAAGTGATGAGGAAGAGGTATGTAAACCAACCTATGATGAATTATTTAAAATTTGTGAAAAAATCCATGCATCATACAAAAAACTTAAGAATACTCATGCTAGTCTAAAATTAGAACATTCAAATCTACAAAAAGAGCATGAAGTTTTTCTCAAAGATCATGCAATGATTGATTCAAATCACATGGCTCTTCTTGATGAATTTGATGAGTTGAACAAAAAGCATTTGGAATTAGTTGATGAACATAATGCATTAAAAGCTTCACACACCTCACTTAAGGTTGATCTTAAGAAATCTAAAGAGATTAAGAAAAATTTGAAGATTGAGAACGATGCATTAAAAGGAACTAACTTGAGGATTCAAAATGATTTTGATACATATAAGAAAAATCGGATGACTTCCACTTTTGATTTTAAGCCAGAACTTAGGAAGAGGCATCATAACTCAAATCATTTAAGAAACCCTTTTCCTGGAGTTAGATGTTTCTCATGTGACATGCTAGGACACATCTCACACACTTGCACCATTTACCGTAGTACACATTGGGTGTGGAGACCTAAGATGCATGATTCACAGCATACCATATCTGCATTGCACTTTACTCTTCCTAAGAAGGGGCCCAAACTTGTTTGGGTTCCTAAATATGACTGTTGTTGAGTTTTGCAGGTATGCTTTCACCAAAGACCTCGTGGGAGCATAGAATAACTGGACATAAGGAGTCTCACAGCTCAAAATTGCTTAAACTCGCTGCTTTATCACGTGCTTGAAATATTTAATTTTTTTGTTTCTTTGTGCTAGTTTTTGTGCTTATTTGGTGGTAGTCTAGTTTGCGTTGTTTTCATTCTTTTTGTTTGTTTTTATGTGTTTTGTCTTCGCGTTGCTCTTTAAATTTGATCTTTCATATGATGAATTCTTTTTTAAGCCTTTAGATTTTGGAGTTTTAGAGATAGTGTTTAGCTTGTTCTAAATTGGTTAAAGGGAGTAAACTGTTGATGTTTTCCCTTCTTCTGACTTTATTTAGTGGTATGATTTTCTTCTCTAAACAAAAGTCTAAACTCAGTTTAACCAATGGCTTTTCATCTAAGATCTTTTTCTTATCTTGCTACATTAAATTATCTTATGCATAATAGCCAAAGTTCTTAGATATCATTCAAGCTTTTAAAATCTTGCCATTGCATTTATCACGTGATTTTGATTTTGTGTTGTGGATTATTCTTCCCTATGTTAGAGAGAGCTCCTATTCTCTAATATTTGGAGGATATACTCACAACTAAGTCTTTTTCTTTAAGCGTATATTAAAGAGTTTTTAGCTTACAAGAGTTAAAAAAGAAAGAGGCCAATGAAGCCAAATTGAAAAGAAAGCTATATACACAAAAGTGTATCAAAAATCAAAAGATGCTCAAAGAGCCAATCAAAGTGACAAGAGGCATAAAATGAGCCCACTAAATGCAAGCTATCCTCTCTTTGGTAAAACTCTTAAAACTTAGAAAACTCATTGATTATGTGATACTTTCAAAGACTTGATTTCAATTTCCATGATTGAGAAAAATTACTTTGGTTTATTATTTATGAGATATTTTAGTTGTAAACAAGTCCTGAATGGATCTTTTTATCCTATTTAGTTATTCTGAGTTAGATTTCTATTTTCCAAAAGAATTTTGTACCCTGAAGGATGTCCGATCTAGGGTTAACAGAATCAGATATTCTACCTTCTTCTGATTGGGATTTGTTAAACTTCTTGATCTCTTGGAACTTTAAAAGTTTAACTTTTGAAAAGAATTCTCATATGATGCCTCCATAAAATAAAAAAATTAGAAAAATTAAAATCCAAAAATATTCGTTGTTTGGTTTTCGTTGTGTTGTTTTTATTTTTCTGTGTTTTGATTGCTTTTCTTTTGTTTTATTTTTTGAGGGCCCTAATCATCACCATTCTTCTCTTGATTTCAATCTCAAGTCACATCGGCCTGGACGATACTTTTATCATCCTAGACGATATAACAAATTCTGTTCAAAATCCATCTGCTGACCTTTTTTTGTGCTTGCTGTATCTTATCGTCCTGGACGATCCTATATCGTCCTTGATCGAACTCATAGTGAAAGTCATGGCTGATAGTATATTTGTCTGGCTGATGCATTTTATGTGCATCGTTCTGCCCGATACACTGGATCGTCCAGGACGATCCACGTGTCAGCACGTTTAAATCTTTAAATTCGGCCCCGGACGATCCATTATTTGATAATCGGCCGGGCCGATCCACTGTTCGTCCTGGACGATACACATGGCAGTGATTTAAAACATTTTAACTTCGGCCGGTACGATCAATTATTGTGCATCGTCCGGGACGATACACCTAATCGGCCTGGCCGGTCTGCTTTTTCAACGGTCGTCCGAACTGACTCCTCGGGCCGATCGCCTGTGTCTAATCGTCGATCGGATCGCCTTTTTGACCAATCAGCCTGTACGTAATTATTGAACCATATCGACCTGGACGATGCTGCGATCGGCCAGGACGATATGACCGTTTCTTTAAATTTAGGCCGTTCCAGCCATGTTTTTTCACTCTTCATCCTTTCTCCTCTTGTGATTTTGCTTAGTTCTCTCTATGGCTGGTGGGAAACGCGTCCGATAAACTTCTGGGAGTTCTTCGAGGGCAAGGATTGACCCTCGTTTCAGAGAAGCAGAAGATGAAGCCGCCTATCATCGTTAAAAAGAGTGTGGAATTACTGTCTCCAGAATCATCAATCATGTCCACATCTCTTACCCGGTAATGGATCTTTTCGCTCACACCTCTCTTTGCTTCATTCTGTCTCTTGCTTTCCCTTTCAATTTTGAGTTTCTTTGAGAGTTTTTGGCAAACCTTCGCATCAACCCTACCTTCACAGCCCTGACCTCCTATGTGAATTGACGCCCTGTCGAAATCACATATCAGGATTGTGTTGATCTTTTACAGCTATCCACCACCGGGGATAAACTGCACTTAATCGCCTCTGACCCTGATCTTGATTGGTCCACGGCAAATCACTTCCTTCGCTAGACCAATGTACCTTACCATGTTGGAGAGACTAGATCTTTAGTCAAAGATGCTAGGACAATCCAACATGTCCTTCGCACCTCCGTCATTCAAAAAGCCGGCGATCAAATCCACATCACCCCTCTACTTTCACTCACTACTTTCTACATCATGGCTCCTAGGAAATTTAATACTGCGAACCTAATTTTCTGATACATTGATCACTTAATCACAATCCGTGATCCAGGCCACAAAAGGAAATGTAATCTAGCCTTAGGACACATCATAGCCTATGTCCTTGAAACCAAATACCAACTTCAGTATCCTATTCCACCAAACCTCCCAACTCCTTTCTACTCAAACAATTCCTTCAGCATCCTTCACAGTACTCATCTCCACCCTAAGGAACCTCGGGGGGCTAGAGAGGAGGAGGCTCCCGCTCCCGCTCCTTTCCTGACCCTGTTCCTCTCCACCAGCACTCACAGGTTGATCAGTTGATTGAGAGATTTGATCGATGGGAGACACATTTTGACGCCTATGTTGTTGCACAGGAGCAGCAACACTCTGAGGAAATTGCTCGTTACGAGCATCACCGTGCTGAGGATCTAGCCCGATTTGACAGTTTCCTTACTCACCAGCATCATCAGCATGACCAGGACATCGCCTGGTTCAATGCTCAGTTTACCATGCTTGCTAGTTACTTTCAGCAGCCACCTCCACCACCTCCATCTGATGATCAGGATCCCTCATTATTTTAGTCTGTACTTTGTGTTGTTTGTTTCCTGTCTTTTTGTAGTTTGCTTGTTAGTCTTTTGTGATGTTTTTCTGTTGTTTCTGGACCCTCTTTTTGTGATGACAAAAGGGGGAGTAGGGAGTGGTAGGAAAAAGCTGTTGTAACTTTGATTTTCTAATGAACATATTTTTCTGTTTAATTTTTCCTACTTGTGTTTGCCATCATCAAAAAGGGGAGATTGTTGCAAATCTATTTTTCATGGCTTATGTTTTGATGATTGACAAACACTATTTCTCTTGGACTTCTTGTTGCTTCTAACTTTTCAGGAATCGAAGATCGGACGATCAAGAAGAAGCCAGTTCAGGATTGCATAGGTTTAGAGTTGAGTCAGTCTGTACTTTTGTTTTTCACTTCTTGAGTCTACTTGTAATGGTCAAGAGACTGATGCTAAGTAACCTTACACACACATACACACTTGAGAGACTTAGAATTTCTATTTTTGCCCACATCGGCCAGGCCGATACTCATATCATCCTGGACGATCAGCTTAAAATAGAAAGTCTAAATAAGGATTCTTAATTAAGGCAGCCGTCATTAACATATCGGCCTGGACGATACATGATTGGTTAGGACGATAAGCTCAAAACAGAAAGAAGTTGCCGCCATAGATAATTAAGGTATACTGTATTTTTAAATTATCGGCCAGGACGATCCTAGGATCGGCCTGGACGATATTCACAAATTATGCCATACTTGTTGAGGAAAACAAGGGAGTAATTAAGGATGATTGATACGATCATATCGTCCTGGACGATCCAGTCAAAAACCTTAAGTTACTTCAGGACGATAAGTATCGGCCAGCTCGTATCCAGGGCTATTATCAGGATGATTTTCCTCTGATTTGAACTGATCGGCCAGGACGATCGTGAGATCGGCCTGGACGATCAAGCCAATTTTTAATCGTCCTACTTTGCATCCAGGGCGATGCTCTGGCCGATCTTCATTGATTTGTACTGATCGGCCAGGCCGATGTCCATATCGGCCTGGACGATATAGTCGGCAACTTGTAATTAATGAGCTTCTTTGAAGCTCTTCTATTTAAGAGCTCTTGTTCAACATTTTTAAAGACTTTTGGCTGCTGCCTTGACCTGAGAAGACCTTGAAGAGAGAAAGAGAGAGAGGGAGAGAGAGAGGATCTTGTGAGGGGGAGCTTGTGAGGGAATTCACAAGGGTTGCTTCAAGGATCGCTCTGCTTGTTCTTTGTCTAGAGTTTCTTATCCGTGGAAGGGTCGGTAGAGGTAAGGAGTTAGCTTTTGGTTGTGGTTCTCTGCCAGCTTCTGGAGGAAGCAAAAGGAGGTAGGTTCTCTGCCTTGCCGGGTGTGGCAAAAAGGAGGTTCATGTGAGGGCTTATCCGCCTAGCCGTGGGGGCTAAAGGAGAGTCACGTTTTGTAGTGCAATACTTGGAGGGTGCCTCCAAGGAGTGGACGTAGGTCGAGTTGACCAAACCACTATAAATTTCTGTGTTCTTATTTTTGCTTCCGCACTTTTATTTCCGCATCGTTATTTTTCTGTGGTGATTTTGGTTTGTAATTTTTATTCTTTGAGAAAAGAAATTTTTAATTACCAATTTGGTTAGCTTTGACCAGTTCTATAGGGCTTAACATCCCTAGCAAACTTTCAGATTGTTCGATCATATCATCCTAGATGATCGCAGGATCGTCCGGGACAATCATTTAACAAACCTTAGTTCTTCCTGGATGATTAAGCATTAGTTTGGTTCCATTTAAAGCAATGTTCTGGATGATATACGATGGATTGAACTAATCTTACTAGATGATATACTATTATCCTGGATGATATGAATAAATTACCTTCTAATCAACCCAGTTTGACCTGGTTGATTGAGCTAAATTTGTATTAATCATACAGGATGATATTCAGATTATACTGGATAATAAAGTCAGTTTTTGCAATTAAGAGCTTTTATAAAGCTCTTCTATACAAGACCTCTTGTTTTAACCAATAGTGTATCTTTTATTATTGTCTTGACCTGAGAGAGCTAAGAGGAGAGGGAGAGTAAGGAGGAGAGAGGATCTTGTGAGAGAGAATTTGTGAGGGATTTCATAATGGTTGCATCAATCAAGGATCCGAGTCATCTTCTCCGGTCATTGTCCGTAGTTCCTTGAGGGTTCAAGAGAGGTCTACTTCAATAACTAATTGAGGTTCTCTGCTTGCTTCAGGAGGAAGCAAAACGAGTCGGGTTCTCTACCTCACCGGTGTCAGTGGAAAGGAAGTTTATAAAGGCTTCTCTGCCTTGCTGTGGGAGCAAAAGCAGAGTTACTAAGTTTAGTGCAATACTCATAAGGGGCCTCCGAGGAGTAGACACAGGTCAAGTTGACCAAGCCATTATAAATTCTTATGTTCTTTATTACTTCTTCCTCTATTTTTCCGCACTTTAATTTTTTTTGTGGCGAACTTTGGTTTGAGTTTGTATTATGATCAAGAAATTTTTAAAAGTCTAATTCAACCCCTCTCTTGGTTAGCCTTAGGCTAGTTCATAAGGGCTTAACATCCCTAACGAACTATCATTAACAACAGTAAAATTTTAAAAATGATTGCAACCAATCCTGTTAGTCCTAGCTTAGACTTCTCACAGGAAAAACTATCTTTTGAAAATAAAGATCTAACTTAGAAAAATTAATTGGATAAGAAAGAGAGATCCATTCAAAACTTGGTTTTAGAAAAATATCTTATAGAATAATATATCAAAATAAGTAGTCATAATCATGTATTTTGAGCACAAGTCCTTGAAAATATCAATTAACACATAAATTCTTCTAAGATTTAAAGGTTTGAAAGAGAGGAAGTCTTGCTTTTGTGGGCTCATTTTATGCCTCTTATCAATTGGTTGGTGCACTTTGCACATCTTTTGATTTTTGATACACTTTGTTTATCTTTCATTTTTTTTTGCGGTCATTGCGCATCTTTTTAGTTTTTCTTTTTTTTGGCTCATTTTATGCCCTTGTCACTATTGTTTTTCTTTTTGCAAGCAAGGTCCCTTTCAAACCTTTTAAGTACTCTCGGTTGTGAGAATATCTTCTAGATATTAGAGAAGAAAAAACTCACTCTCTAATATATGAAAGAGTAAACAACAAAGAAGAATCAAATTCATATGATAAATGCAACGACATGATTATAAAAGTTTGAAAGTAATTTAATGACTTTGAACATTATTTATATAAGATAGATTACTATAAAAAGATATAAAAAATCTTAATTACAAAGTCCAGTTGTTAATTTGAGATAAACTTTTGTTTACAAAAGAAAATTACACCACTAAAAGAAGTTAGAGGAAGGAAAACAATCAACGGTATTTCTCCCTTTAACTAATTTAGAGATGTCAAACATTGACTACAAATTTTCAAAAAAAAAAAAAATAAGGCACAAAATATCATTTCAGTAGTGATAAAAAAAAAGAAAAAAAATAAAATTAGAACAATATAAATAAAAAAAATGAAAAGAATGATAAAAGTACAATTAGTAAGAAGAAAAGAAAATAACAAACAACCGATAAAAAAATAAAATTTAGAGTTCAATAGACATCAAGTTCATGCATTTATGTCAATCACACATAATCTAATCCTTAAGATGTTGAATGTATTGAAGGCCAATGATTTAGTAAAGATGTCAGCTAGTTGATTCTCAATTGCTACATGGTACAACTCAATGTCTCTTTTGGTCACATGGTCTCTAATAAAGTGATGCCTTATGTCAATGTGTTTGGTCCTTGAATATTGTATATGATTCATAGAGATGTAAATGGCACTAGTGTTGTCACAAAGGATTGAAACTGTGCCCATAAGTAATCATAAATCCAGAATTTGTTGCTTCAACCAAATGTCTTAGGCCACACAACTTCCTAAGGCAATATACTCAGCTTCAATAGTGGATCGTGCAACAGAGTTTTATTTCTACTAAACCAGGAGATTAAAGATTGTCTTATGAATTGGTAAGTTCCAGAAGTGCTCTTTATATCCACCCTACATCCTATAAAATCCAAATCATAATATCCAATAATCTCAAAAGAAGTATTATGCCTAAGATATTAGATTCTTAAGTTTTTGGTCCCTAAGAGATATCTAAGAATTCTCATAATAACAGGCATGTGGGATTCTTTAGGATTAGCTTAAAATCTAGCATAGAGACAAACACTAAACACTATATCAGGTCGGCTAGCAGTCAGGTAAAGTAGTGATCCAATCATTCCCCTATACTTCTTTTGATCAACAAATTTTCCATTTGGGTCCTTATCTAACTGAACACTAGAGGTTATGAGTGTATTTATTAGCTTGACTTTATTCATTTCATATATCTTCAAAATGACCTTAATATAGTTTGATTGATTTAGAAATATTCCATCATCCAATTATCTTATACTAAATCCTAAAAAGTAGGACAACTCTATCATAATACTCATCTAAAACTCTTTACTCATTATTTTAGAAAAACTATCACATAGATTTTTATCAAAAGATCCAAAAAGTATATCATTAACATAGATCTGAATAATGAGTAACTTATCTCTAACTTTCCTTATAAAAGAATGCTGTCCACACTCCCCTTAACAAACTCCCTCTCTAGTAAGAATGTGCTAAGCCTCTCATATCAAGCTCTAGGTGCTTATTTTAATCTTTATTAGGCCTTTTTTTAATTTAAAAACATGATTTAAAAATTAGGAACTCTTAAAACTCAGGAGTTGCTCTACAAACAAATCCTCTTTTATTATCTCATTTAAAAAGGCACTCTTAACATCCATTTGAAAAAATTTAAATCCCTTATAATAAGCAAGGGCTGGTAGCACTCTAATGGCTTCCAATCTTGCTATAGGGGAAAAGGTCTCCTCAAAATCAATCCCTTCTATTTGATTTTACCCCTTAACCACAAATCTCACCTTATTCATAACCACCATACCATAATCATTCATCTTATTCTTAAAGATCTATTTGGTTTCAACTACACTTTGTCCTTTTGATCTTTCGACAAGCTCCTAAACATCATTCCTAACAAATTGATTTAATTCCTCTTGCCTAACTAAGATCCAAAAATCATCAAATAGGGCTTGATTGATGTTGGTGGGTTCAGTCATTAAGATAAAGGCATAATGCTTCACTTCCTTTCTAAGTCCATTCCTAGTTCTAACACCTTCTAAAGGGTCTCCTAAGATTAGTTCTTTGGGATGACTTGAAGAATATATCCAATCTTTAGGCAAAGTGTGTGTAGGTTCTACCCTTTCCTCCATATTTGTTTTTTCTACTCCTTGGGAAATCTCACCCACTCCTTCAATATTTTGGGGATCTACCCTCTTCTCTAAATCTTCAACTCCTTGGGTAATCTCTCTAAGATCATCTTCATCCTCAACTCTAGACTTCTTAGGATCAAATTCATCAAACACTATATAATTAGTCTCCTCCACCACCAATGTCCTCTTGTTAAACACCCTAAAAGATTTTTTTAACACTTGAATATCCTAAGAACGCTCCTTCATCAAATTTTGGGTCAAATTTGCCTATGTTTGACTTCCTATTATTAAGAATTAAAACCTTACAACCAAAGACATGGAGGTGGGAAAGGTTGGGTGTCCTACCCTTAATGGTCTCATAGGGTGTCTTATGTAGTTTGGCTCTAACATTCACCCTATTCAACACATAACAAGCTGTATTTATTGCTTCAGCCTAAAAGTATTCTGGAAGTGAATACTCATCAAGCATGGCTCTAGCAACTGAATTTTTATTGGGTCTGGTGTCCTGATGTAGCTCTACATTTGGACGTAGTAAACAGGCACCACATAGCAAGCTCATTATCATGGAACCAGCCCGGTAAAAATTGGGTATATAGCACGTGCATATTTTGAATGATGACGGCCTGATGATGGCCCGACTAGTAGACCAAAAAATTATTATAATTTTTCAAATAAAGAACAGCGGCTATCACTTCACTTTACCATTTTCAAATACGAAGCTTTTTTCTGCAACTATTCATTTTCTTCGCATTCACAAGCATTTTTTGATGTCATTCTGGTTGATTAACTTCAGAGAAATAATGCCTCAAGTTAGTTTATTTTTTTCTGAAGCAAATATTTTTTCTCATATACTGGAATTTTTGCTGTAAAATTTTCAATCTCTCGTGTGAATAAAATGTTTAGGGTTAGGATTTACTTACAAACTGTAATGGATGTTGTAAAACTTTTAATCTCTCGTGTGAAAACATATATAATTAATGGGATCTTCGTGGTCGGTACAGCTCGGTACTACTCGGTATTGATTTTTTCTTATTGGTATCGCTCGATTTGAACATGAAGAGTTTTTTAAAATAGTGAATATTGTTGGAATAATATATATAAATTGTTTTACATTTTAAAATATGTTTTCTACATTATTTATTTTTTGGTTTACAAGATTGGTACTGCTTGGTACAACTCGGTCTTGCTCGGTATTGAAAGTTAATACTCGGTATAAGATTAAATAAATATTTCAAATAATTCTTATCTCTATTATATAATATAGTATATGTTCTGTACTGAGTGAAATATTTTGAAAAGGTTTGATATGAATCGGATAAAAAAACCTGTATTATTACTCGGTACTGCTCGGTATTGAAAGTTAATACTCGGTCTAAGCTTAGATAAATCTTCCAAATAATGTTTATCATTGTTATATAATATATTATTAATATTCTACTAAGTGAAATATTTTAAAAAAATTTGATATGAATCAGATTTAAAAATCTATAATTTTGCTCGGTACTGCTCGATATTCATAGTTATTATTCAGTATAAGCTTAGATATATTTTCCAAATATTATTTATCATTGTTATGTAATATATTATATATTTATTATCAAGTGAAAATTTTTGAGAAGGTTGGATATGAATTGGATTTAAAGCTCTATAATATTGCTCGATACTACTCAATATTTAAAAAAATTACTCGGTATAAGCTTAGATATATCTTCCAAATATTATTTATCGTTGTTATATATTATTTTTTTTATTTAGTACCGACTAAAGTTTTTTGAAAAGTTTGGATATGAATCTGATTTGAAGCTCTGTATTATTGCTCGGTACTGCTCGGTACTAAAAGATGTTACTCGGTATAAGCTTAGATATATACTCCAAATCATGTTTATCGTTGTTATATAACATATTATGTAATCGATATTGAATGAAAGTTTTTCCAATGTTTGGTATTAATCGGTATGAATGCTTTATATTATTACTCGGTACTGCTCGGTATAAACTTTGGATATTATTTTTTAATTATTTTTTGTGTAGGGATATTCTCCAAAGATTCATTTCAGATGTCGAACTTTGACTTTTAGAGAAGTTTGTAATCAATTAGTTCTGAAATTTGGAGATCAATTTGTTGAAAGACTGCATCAGATATGGTCTTATTTTTTGCAGGTATAATTTCTTGAACATACAACTATCCACGCCGTAGAGGATGAACTATCCCGTCTCCATTTTACTCGGTGGGATGGAAATTTTATGTATATTGAGAAAGGCGTGAACAATATATTTGCAGACCTTGAGGATCATGAGGTAGCACAGCTACGTGCTTTCATTTAAATGTATGATTAAATTATATATATCATTTAACTATATATAAATTTTATTCAGATTATCAGCATTTACAAGGAATTACAGATGATGAGAAGACTTTATTTCATAGTTCTTTGAATTATCCACCAGAAGAACATCTCCAAATTATACCATTTTTACGGACAACCAAAAATATCACTTCTAAGTCCCCCACTCCATCTCCACCTACTTTAGCCAGTCCAATTAGGATGTCAAGAACAACTAAAATTTTGAGCCATGCACGAATTAGTATGAGCTGCTCACAGAAAGAATACCCCATTAGACCAGACCCTTCTCCACCTACTCCACCAAGTCCAAAAAGGATGCCAAGCCCACCTGAAATTCCATCAAGCAGTACTCCTGATCCAGCAAGTTGTGCTCCTGATCCAGCTAGCAGTGCTCCTAAACCAAGTCCTATTACAGAAGAAACAAACTTAGAGATCCTCAACCAAGCCATATACAAACTTTTTAGCCAGAACAACTTATTGATGAAAAAGCTATCCTCGGTCGAAGCATCGAATAGTTTACTAGAAAGACGTGTTGGGGCCTTGGAACAAGCAGTGTTTGATCTTAAAGAGGAGAGTAAGGTGAAATATGGTGTTATAGAGAAGTTCTTGCATGATCACTTTCCTGCTTCTTTTAAAACTTACATGAGTGAAAGTTTTGGAAAATCTACTTCATCAAGAACTATATCTAACAAAACAAAACTCTCCCCATCTGCCCCATATGTTGCCCCAATACCAGTCGATATTATAAAAGATAGAGTATTAGAAGGGTAGGATCACGCAGTCAAATTAGAAGAGAAATTAGAAGATAAGGATATTAGCCTAAGTTAAGATGAGGGATTCGATTCATCCTGTGAAACAGGCATTGCTAGAAGAGTTCGATAGAGGAATGATAGAAAGATGAAAATTGTATCAACACCTTTTACTACTGGTGATAGAAAAAAGAAAAAAAGAAAAATTAGCATCCAAGGAGAAGAAGATTGAGTCAACTAATGCTCCTGCTGCTAAAATAAGTAAGAACAAGGAAAGACCAAAAAAGCATCAAAGGCTGCGTCAAACATGGTTCCTATTGCATCAAAGATTGCTTATGAGGTGGATGATTCCAAAATATAGAAATACGGCCTACGCCTGAAGTATTAAATTACCCTGGGTGACTTTTAATAAATGAAGATAAACGGATTTTTATCGATAATAATTTGAAACAATTCAAGGATAAGTGAGTATAGTACTTATACCAAGTTATAACTTATAATACCGACAAATGTAACTAGGTACTATATGGAACATACTCGGTACTGGTCGGTATATTATGCTAAGTGCTGATTGTATGGCTTATACCAAACAATATTGAGCAATACCGAGCAAATGGAACTCGGTACATTGTGAAACATACTCGGTACTATATGAAACATACTCGATATATTACGCTAACAGGTGTTTGTATGCATTATACCGAACAATACCTGTTATACCGAGCAATACCAAGCAAATGGAACACGGTACTATGTGAAACATACTCGGTACTACATGAAATATACTCAGTATATTATGTTAATATGTGTTTTTATGCATTATACTGAACAGAACCGAGTTATACCGAGCTTTGTGTATACTTCAGTTCTAATTAACATTCTTTGAATTATCCAGGAGCGATACTATCTTCTAGTTTGGGAATATAATTATTTATAGAAGCCAATTCAACGAGTTATTACTATCAGATGAGCTTGATAATAATCACGTTGATGCATTTGCTCTTTTATTAGCCCAGAAGAATGAACTTTTCCCTGGCTTTAATCAACCTTTATTTTTTTTTTCTAGTTTCTATTGGGTTAGTAAACATTACTAATTTTATTTTATTGTTTGAAACATATTAGAAGTTATCACCAATTCTATTTATTCTAGGGTTACTACAAGGCCTCAAATGAAACAGACACATCTGGCTTCATCTCGCATATAACCAGAACTGCTATTATGAGTGTCAATTTGATCTTTGTACCCATAGTAAATGAAAAATATTGGACACTTCTAGTTGGAAATCTGAGCAAGAAATTATGGGAGTTTTTTGATTCATTGCCGAAAGTAACTCACAATGCCGTACTCCCAAATGTTGTAAGTATTACTTATATTTGACTTTTATTTTAGGAATAACGATATTATTTGTTAACTTCATTTGCATTTTTTAGATATCTCATTTGTACGAGGATACACAAAATGCTTTTAATGATAACATAAGGAAGTGGCCTATCGAAATAATTCCAAACTTGCCAACACAAGATAACAATGTTGACTGTGGCATGTTTATTTGTAAATATATGGAAACTATGATCCAGCATGAACCAGTTCAATAGAATGTTCATAAAAACTGGCAATCTAGTATGGCATTATTCAGGGATAAATTTGCATATGCCCTTTTATGTACTAATATTCATTAAATTTTGGAATATATGGTGAAATTATTTTTTAGTGATTTAATTAGTTTTTTTATGTGTATTCTTCATTCCTACTGAGTAATCACAACTATAATATGAATAATATAGGGGAAATACTTTATAAATCATTTATTTGGTTATTGTACTGAATAATACTGATAAATACAACTCGGTACAGCTCTAAACATGCCTAGTACTGAGTAGTCACAACTTATATGGATGAGTACTGAGTAGTAAGTTATAATACCTACTAGTACCGAATATAAGAACCAAACTCAGTATTGGTTATAACTAATTATACCGAGTAATACAAAAAAAAAAATAGTAATACTGACCAAAATAGTGCAATACCTAGTTATACTGAGTAATACAAAGATCTCAAAATTACAAAATCTATATAGACCATCAGGAATACAAAATTAAATAAAACTTTCTAGGAAAAAAAAAACAATTTTAAGGAAAAAATGATTAATACTAGGCATTAAGTGCAATACCGAGTAATACAGAGATCTTAAAATTGAACTACTGATTGTAAAATTTCCATTCACCTTCCCCAGTTACATAAAAGATGATTGATTCCCTATTTCTCCAGGT
The DNA here is from genome assembly GCA_016618105.1 of Dendrobium huoshanense. Classification (NCBI taxonomy): domain Eukaryota; kingdom Viridiplantae; phylum Streptophyta; class Magnoliopsida; order Asparagales; family Orchidaceae; genus Dendrobium; species Dendrobium huoshanense. The sequence continues at coordinate 1,475,138 of CM028344.1, read as the reverse complement.
GTAAACTGTATGCTTGTAGGAGGATTCCTCTCTGTGGGTTTCAATTTTTTTCTCTTTCTTTTCTCCCAATGATCCTTCATTCTTGCATTAGAGATGCCCTTTGGCTCTAATGATGCCCTTTGGCCTGCACTTCATAGGATCTTTAATAGTTCTATTGCCGGTCCCAGATATGGGTTTATTCTTTTTGCCTTGCATCATGAATTACACTTTTCCAGCCATTATACTCATCTGATCGATCATACACTTTTTAGCCTCCTCATTTCCCTATGCTTCTATGCTACATTGACATGCAAATCGACAAATATAATTTCGGAACAACATGTTACTGGACCCATCAATCGGTTGACACGCATTATTTCCTATACATGGGATCTTTCCTCTAGAATATAAATCTTTTTGAACTCAGGATGAAGATCTTGAAAGTAAATATTTTACAGGAATATTAATAATATTTAACTGTCTCATAACTCTAATGCAATGAGAACATAATATACTTATCATCTCGAACTTTGTACAGTTACATTGTATGGTTCCTTCTAAAGAATTAAAAGTAACAATCCACTTGTGTGACTTAAATGAGTTTTCTATATTCTTGATGAAAAATGTAGATGAATCAGACGAAGAATGTTCACTGCACCGTCAACCTAGTCCACATAAGTACTCTTCAAAAAATCAATACAACTTTCTCGAATAAAGTTGGGCAGCTTGTTTTAAAATTGAGCTACTTTTCATATAAGGTTGTATATCATTTTGACTACATCTAAAATCTTCATCCTATTCATTCTTATGCCAAGTATTCATCACCTTTTCCAACCCCAAGAAACACTTAGTGACACAACTTGTTGACTTGGAAAATTCATGACAAACATGATTAGTGGACTCACTACGTTGTGTATATAAAATGTCAATGTTAAAACAATTTTTATTGAATGTTGTAGACCACTTCTTCCTGATTTTGTATGAATCTTTCAACTATTGATGGCTATGGAGGTTCCCTTCTATGATCATTTCATTCCACTTCCTCTCAAACTCCTCCACAGAATCACACTTGCTGAAACAATAATAAAATAGGCATTTCACTTTGTTGTTACTGTTAAAGCAGCAGACTTTGGAAGGTGCTTTCTTGTATATATGCCATTGGCACAATATGTCGTGTATTAGGTAATGCAATCTCTATTTCCCTAGCCATTGCTTGGTCCTAATCGGTACATATAGTTATGGGATGTTTGTTATCCATAATTCTTAAAAATATTCTAAATAGCCAGGTAAAAGACTCAATTGTCTCCTCAGATAAAAAAGCCACACATAATAGAATATTTTGCCAGTGATTATTCACTCCAACAATAGAGCACAAGCTAAATTATATTTGTTTAGACGATAGCTTGTATAAAAAAATCACATTCCCAAAGCAGTCATAATCAATTCTCCTCAAGCCATCAACCCAAAAAAAATTCAATAACCTATCATCTTCATCAGTTTGGACATCCCATACAAATATGTTGTCAGCAACTGCTCATTCTTTAAATAATTAGATTAGTGAATTGGTGTCCCCATTCTCATTCTTGGATCTTCTTTCTTTTTTAATGTAGTTGAATGCATCCCTCTTTGTGAACCCCAAATTACTTACCCCTCCCACTTCATCGGATAGGTATATAAATGCATTAATTGTTCTTATCCCGGCTTCTAACGTAGATTTCAGAACAGATGCATTCTCATCACTAATATTCTTAGATGACCTGAGCAAATGTTGATCATCTGGCCTAGCCAATTTGTGATTGTGACTCTCTATAGCTTTATTTACCATCCAAATCTCATCTTCAATAACCAAAAATCTAACCATGGTTAAACATTCGATTCTTATGCATGATTTTTTATATTTAACCTTTGTATTCTTATCAATCTCCTTCTTGAATCCTACTTTGGAATAAACAAAATTCTTTAATTTTATTTTCCTTGAATTTGGACAGAATGAGTAATGCTCTTTCCGAACACTAAATCCATGAGAATGCACGTAATGGCAATATTTATCATATGCTTCTTTTTTAGAGTTGAAACACCCTATGAAAAAAAATTCATGTTCTTAGCATTACATCTACATATCAATACTGAGTTTATACTGAGCAGGTTCAATGATCAGTATTAGGAAGTAATATCTTTGATTTACTAGGTATCATTATACAATGAGTTTATACCGAGCGATACCAATCAGTACCAAGCAGTACAAATAAGTTCATACACCTTATATTATCTCTAATAAGATCGATACTAATTCCATCGATGTTTGATTTACTCAGTACTTCTGTTAAATGAGTTCATACCGATAAATACCTATAAGTATCGATCTATACCAAATTGTGTCAAACATTAATCTCTGTACACAAATTGTTACTCATGATTAAGCTCGGTATAGGGTTGTACATAAATGAGGTATTGCTCGGTTTGGATTTTATAAGGTGTCATATACATCGATACCAAGATATATCCGTAATGAAGCAGCAAAAAAAAAATCATCAATCATTATAGATAAGAAATTACTTGTAATAAATCAAAAAAATCTTCATCAACATTATACGTCCCTACAGCTTCTTTGAAATCTTTGAAGTCTTCAAAAATGAAATCCATTTTCGTATCTTCCATCTCCTCGAACCCTTCACAAAATATTTCTCTACGGTATATAAACTCTAAAAACTATATAAGGTCTTTAGAATAATACACCAAAAGGTTATTTAACTTGTGAACAAGGCACATATTTTTAACTTTTTGCGCCCAATTCATATACACTACATCGGGCTGACCTAAAATAGTTTAAAACACGTGCATAATCTTCAAAAGAAGATGGGTTTGCGTCAGGTTATTGGGCTGCTACGTGGCGCCTGTTTACTGCTGTCTAAATGTAGAGCTACATTAGGACACTAGACCCAATAAAAATTCCTAGCAGCTTCAACTAAGGTCCAGTTCTTCATTTTAGTTACCTCGTTCTATTGAGGGATCCTAGGAGCTGAGAAGTTGTGACTAATCCCTTTATCCATAAAAAAGTCTTCAAATATCTCTTTTTTAAACTCTCCCCCATGGTTATTATGGATGGTCAAGATCTCACATTCTAGCTATTTTTTAATCCAAGTGAAGAAGTATCTAAATACATCAAAAGTCTCACTCTTATGTGATAGAAATTTAATCCAAGTGAATCCCGAGTAGTCATCTACAATTATAAATCCATAGACTTTCCCTCCTAAGCTGACAACGCTAATAAGTCCAAATAAATCCATATGAAGGACTTTTATAGGTCAAGAGGTGCTAATGTTTTTAATGGAATGAAAAGAGGATTGGACTTGATTTCCTAGTTGGCAGGCATCACAAAGGTGGTGTTTGGTGAACTTAAGCTTGGGGACACCTCTAACTAGGTCCTTTTTGGGTCACTCTTCTAAGGGTTTTTATACTAGTATGACATAACCTTCTGTGCCACAACTATGACACTTCACCAATAGTTTTTAAATAAAATGAAGCAGCATATTCAATGTTATTTATGTCAAGCATGTAAACATTGTTGATCCACTTTCTCTATAAAATAGTATTATTATTTAAGCTAATAATATAAATAGTTGCCAAGAATTTTATGATGAAGCCCTTATCACAAAGCTGATTAATATTGAGTAATTTGTGTTTTAATTCATTTACAAGCAAAATATTTTCAATCAGAAGATTCTTAGAGTTTTCAATTATACCTGCGCCCACCACTTTCCTGGTGGCAGTCTTCAAGAGTAACCTTGCCTTTATCCGTAGCCTCTAGTAAAATGAATTGGTTGGCATCTCCAGTCATGTGTCGTGAGTATTCATTATCCAAGTATCACATATTCTCAAGAGTCCTTTTGTGAGAGCATGCCTACAAAATCATCAAATTTCATATTTAGGAACCCAAATAAGTTTGGGCCCCTTCTTATGGAAAGAAGAATCAAATGTATGTGTGTTATACTGTGAATCATGCAATTTGGGTCTGCACACTCAATGTGTACTATGGTGAATAGTACAAGTGTGTGAAATATGTCATAACATGCCAAATAAAAAACATCTAACACCAGAAAAAGTGTTTACTAATCTACTCGGGTGGTGATACTTCTTTTTAAAGTTATGTGATGCATACAAAGAGGGTTTATCATTTTCCAAAATCATGAGTTTTGTTTTTAATGAATCATGCTCAATGACCAACTCAGAATAATTTTTATTTAACTCATCAAACTCATCAAGTAATGACGAGTGATTGCTATCAAGTTTAGAGTGATCTTTAAATATAACTTTATACTCTTTTTGTAAATTTAAAAACTCTAATTTTAAACTAGTATATGATTTCTTAAGTTTTTTATATAATGCATGAATTTGTTCTGAAACTTCAAGTAACTATTCGTAGGTTAGTTCACATACCTCTTCTTAGTCATTTTGACCAAGATGATCGTCTGTCATCAAGTACAAGTTTATTGTCTCTTCTTCAGCTTCAGTTTTAGAAGAGTTAGATACAAAATCCGCCTAGAATGCCTTTTGAAACCACTTGTTGTCCTTCTTGAACTTGGGTTTTCCTCACCCTTCTCCTTGCTTGGGTGAGCTTTAAGTGTAGGATAATCAGCTTTAATGTCCAGGCTTCCTATATTTACAAGAAATAGTATAAGTAGAACTTTTAAATTTTTTTACTACCCTTACTTTTATTTTACTTTTGATAGTGCATTTTCTTCTTCCTTAGAAAGCTTTTGAATTGCCTAGTGATTAAGAAAACATCATCACTTTCAAACCCGAAAGAATCAATGTCCGTATCGTTGGCCTTTAGCACCACAGTTTTCTCCTTCTTTTTCTCACCTACATCAAGTTGTCTTTGGTTTACCCCTTGCTCGTATGCAATGAGCGATAAGAGTAAATTATCAATAGAATAAGTATTCAAATTCTTAGATTCAATTATTACAGTAATCTTAATATCAAAAATAACAAGGCAACCATCTCAAGAATTTATTAACTTTTTTATAATTAGTGAGTTATCTTTCAAAGGCTTATAATGAGATGACAATTTGAGTAAACCTAGTATACATTTCAGAAATTGATTCAGAAGGTTTCATATGAAAAATTTTAATCATGCAATAAAATATTCAACTTAGATTGCTTAACCTCATTTGTTCCTTCATAAGTAATATACAATCTATCCTATATTTCTTTATTAGCAGCACAAGTTGAGATACGCATATAATCTCTCAATTTCAAGGCACAGAAAAAATAGTTCAAACATTTTGCATTAAGTTGTGCTAAATCCTTAGCATCAAAAGTCCATTCAGTTAAAGGAAGCTCAGTTTTAATGCCATTAATTTCATGAGTTGGTGGTGAATATTCATCTTTAACAAGCATCCACATACGATAGTTAATCAATTATAAAAATGTGGACATGTGAGTTTTCCACAAAATCAAAAGGAATATTGCTAAACAAAGTTGGTTGGGTAATAGAACACCCTTCCACAATATTATGATTATTGGAGTTAGCCATAGATTGAAATTCAAAAGTTTTTAAAAACAAAATTTTATGAATCTCGCTCTAATACCACTTAAAAGTTTGTTAGGGATGTTAAGCCCTTATGAACTTGTCCAAGGTTAACCAAGAGGGTGGGTGAATTGGTATTTTAAAAACTTCTCAAACAAAAACATAATCTTAAACTAAACCAATAATCACCACAAGAAAATAAAAGTGTGGAAATTTAATGTGGAAAAATAGTAAGAAAGAACACATAGAAATTTATAATAGTTTGGTCAACTTGACTTACGTCCACTCCCCGGAGCCTCTCCTCCAATTATTACACTAAACTCAGTGACTCTCCTTTTCCTCCCATCGATATCGGTGAGGCAGAGAACCCAACTTCTTTTGCTTCCTCTTGACGTAGATAGAGAACCCGACTCTTTTTGCTTCCTCCTAAAGCATGTAGAAAACCTTGATCAATTGTTGAAGTAGATCTCTCTCGAACCTCCAAGGAACTAGAGACAACAACTAGAGAAGATGACTAAGATCCTTGTTTGGAGTAACCTTTATGAAACCTCTCACAAACTCCTCCTCACAAGATCCTCTCTCTCTCCCTTAGTCTCCTTCTCCTCTTGGTTCTCTCAAATCAAGATAGCAGCAAAAGAAATAATCTTGGGTAAACAAGAGGTCTTATATAGAATAGCTTCATATTTGCTATTAATTACAACAAACTGACATTATCGTCCAATATTATTGGTCGATCGTCCTATACGATCAGTACAAATTTAGCTCAATCAGCCTGGACGATCTAAGAGAGCCTGGAAAATTAAAGAACTTGTTTGTTCTGATCGTCCACGATGATAGAGCATCATCCTATATGATTAGTTAAAAATGTTGAGCATCGTCTAGAACATCACCTTGATTGCATGTTTGGATGATGGAAAAATAAACTGAGCATCCCATACAATTTCATAATCGTCTAGATTAAAATATCAAATATTATCCAAAACATCATCCTGATTGTATCTCTAGACAATAGAAAAATAATTGATCATCTAGGATGATATAGGATCATCCCGAACAATTAGTACAAATCAATACACATAATCCAGAACATCGTTCTGATAGTACCGTACGCATGTTTGGATGATGAACAGAGACGACATCTGATCGTTTAGACTATCGTCCTGTACGAATAGTGTTTTGTGGATTGTACCGTACGATATTATATCGTACAGTACGAATTGTTTTTGAACTGTTCGTACATCTTCGTACCAGGACGACGTCTGTTTATACATATCGTACTGTACGATGTGGAATCGTACTGTACGAACAGTAACGGCTACTTTTGAAATCAGAGGTTTTTGGAGTCCGTTTTTGGATGTCAATCAAGTCTTTTTTCAGAAAGAATCATAGAGGGGGTGAACGTGGTTAGAGAGGGATTCCAAGGGAGAGAGCTCTAGAGAAATTCTTGAGGGTTGAGAGAGGAAGGAGAAGGTGAGCGTTGTGAGGGAGAAGAGATGTGAGGGAGATCACACGGTTGCTCCAAGCTTTTTGCATCTTGCTCCTCCTATGGCCCGAGAAGAATTTGAGGGAGGATCTCCAAGGGAAAGACTCGTCTACATCCGTTGCCTCGAGGTTCTCTGCCTTCTCCAGGAGGGAGAAAAACGAGAAGGTTCTCTGCCGTCGCTAGGAGGGCGAAAACAGAGTTTGGCACTCCGCCACGCCAGGTTGGTGAAAGGGAGGTTTGTAAAGGCTTCTCCGCCTTGCCGAGGGGGGCAAAAGGAGAACTATTTTGATAGTGAAAATCCCGGAGCAGAGGACTCCGGGGAGTGGACGTAGGTCATATTTTGACCGAACCACTATAAAAATTCTTGGTGTGTTTTTTTCCTTATCGTCGTTTACTTTTTACTTGCATTTAATTTTTCATAACTACTGCATTGTGAAACTTGTGGAAGAAAAATTGCTTAAAATTTTGTTGTAGTATTTCAAAAATAACAAAAAAATTAGAACTCTTGTTTAGGGTTATTTTTATTAAGGAGAAGATTTTCACAATTCACCCCCCCTCTTGTCATTTAGTAATTTCAATTGGTATCATAGCTTGTTTTTCAAAAATAGTGTTTTAGAAAACCTTGAAAAAAAAATGATCATGTCGAATTTTGGTAATCGTAACACTGCGGAGGGTTATTCAATAACTCGTCCACCACTTTTTGATAACATTCCATTTAATTTCTGGAAAATTAGAATATCTACATTTTTGCAATCTATAGATTACCGCATGTGGATGTTAGTAAATGATGGATATGTTGCACCGTTTAAGATTGTTAATGGTTTGAAAACTCCTGTACCTTTTATTGAATGGAGCAATGAGGATAGGGAGTTAGCCCAACTGAATGCTAAGTGCTTAAACTGCTTTTTTTTGTGCATTGAAATCTGAGGACTATATGAGAGTATCTACTTGTGTTTCTGGTAAGGAGATTTGGGATAGACTGTGCATTACATACAAAGGAACAAACGAAGTAAAACAGTCTAGGCTTAACATTCTACTGCATGATTATGAATTATTCCGCATGAAACCTAACGAAACAATTTCTGACATGTACACTAGGTTCACCCAAATTGTGACATCCTTGCATGCATTAGGTAGAGAAATTTTAAATTCTGAGAAAGTAAATAAAATTCTTAGATGCCTACCTAGTTCCTATGATGCTAAGATAACTGCTATCACTGAGTCCAAAGATCTTAATGTTTATTCTATTGATAACCTCCTTGGGTCACTCATTGCATACGAGCAAGGAGTGAGCCAAAGGCAAAGTGATGCAGGTGAAAAGAAAAAGGAGCGGACGGTGGCATTAAAAGCTAGCAACTTAGAAAGTGAAAGCTCTGTAGGGGAGGAAGACGATGAGATAGCACTGATGACCCGATAGTTCAAAAATTTCCTGAAGAGAAAATAGAAGCGTCATCAGAATAGCTGGAATAAAGGTAAGAGCTCAAGGTCCAATAAGGTTTCATCTGATACAATCTGTAATGCAGGAAGCCAGGTCACCTTCGAGCCGATTGCCCAAATCTGAAGAGCCAACCAGCTAAGGAGAAAGGTGATGAGAAAGCCAAATACAAGAAAGGAAAGATGAGGACACAGAAAGCTTTTTGGGCCGACTCTGCCTCAGAATCGTCAGAGGAAGAAGCAGAGGAGGAGGTAACTAATTTGTGTCTTATTGGTAACGATAACCTTGATCAATCGGATCAAGATGAGGTATGTCAACTTTCATATGATGAATTACTGCTTATTTCTGAGAATATTCATGACTCGTATAGGAAACTGAAAAAAATGCATGCTAAACTTAATATTGAATTTAGTTCTTTACAAATTAAGCATGCTAACTTAGTTAAAGAAAATTCTGATTTAGATAAAGATCACATGTTGCTTCTTGATGAGTATGATGCATTAAATAAGAAGCATATTGAACTAATTGAAGTGCATGAATCCTTGAAAACATCGCATACTGAACTAGATGTAGAGTTTGAAAAACTAACTGCACTTGCATTAGAAGTAGATCATAGTGAGCACTTGCTATTAATAGAAGTTGATGGATTGACAGCTCAAAATAAAACTTTTAGTGAGAGAATAAAAGAACTAAAAAATGAAATTGCATCACTCACAGGCCATCCTCGCAGACCCCCAACACAGCATGCATCACAAAACTTTAGAAAGAGGCACCACCACCCACGTAGATTAGTAAACCCATTTCCTGGTGTTAGGTGTTTCTCTTGTGGCATGCTAGGTCACATAGCCCGCACATGCACAATTCACCGTAGGACACCCTTAGTGTGGAGACCTAAACTGCATCCATCACAGCATAGCATGCATACATCTCATTCATGCAAGCATCAGGAGGAACCCAAACTCACTTGGGTTCCCAAATCTAATCTTTGAATGAAATTGTAGGGATGCTCTCATAAAAGACCTAGTGAGAGCATGTGGTACCTGGATAGTGGCTGCTCGCGACACATGACTGGAGATATGAAGAAGTTCATCCTATTGGAGACCAAAACTGGAGGCAAAGTAACGTTGGGAGACAACACTACTAGGAAGGTGATAGGCTCAGGTATCATTGGTAATGCTAAGAATTTTTTAATAGAAAATTTTTTACTAGTTGATGGTTTGAAACATAATTTACTTAGCATTAGTCAACTGTGTGACAAAGGTTTTGATGTTAAATTTTTTACTGATAGATGCCTGATTAGTTTATTTGATGAAATAATTTTAGAAGGAAAATGAATGAACAATGTTTACATGTTAGACCTTGATTGCATTGATAACTCAAAATTGTTTTGCTTGAAAACAATAGTTGATGACTCGTGGCTATGGCATAGGAGACTATGCCATGCTAGTATGAAAACTCTAAGAAACATCACTCAGAAAAACCTAGTTAGAGGTGTACCTAAGTTAGACTTTACCAAGGATCACTTATGTGATGCTTGCCAACTATGAAAACAAGTCAAATCATCATTTCACTCAATTAGAGATGTGATCACCTCTAGACCACTTGAAATTCTACACATTGACTTATTTGGACCCGTTAGTACAGCTAGTCTAGGTGGAAAGAATTATGATTTTTGTGATTGTAGATGACTTCACTAGATTTACTTGGGTAAGATTCTTAGCACACAAAAATGAGTCTTTTGAGGAATTTAAAGTATTCTCCACATGGATTCAACAAAAATTAGGTTGTGAAATATCAACAATCCATAGCGATCATGGTGGAGAGTTCCAAAATGATAGGTTTAAGTCATTCTGTCAAGAGATAGGAATAGAACACAATTTCTCAGCTTCTAGAACACCCCAACAGAATGGCATAGCAGAAAGGAAGAATAAAACTTTGGTAGAAGCTACTAGGGCAATGTTAGCGGAGTATAAACTTCCTAGATACTTTTGGGCAGAAGCAGTCAACACAGCCTGTTATGTTTTGAACAGAGTAAACATAAGATCGAAGCTAAATAAAACTCCATATGAACTCCTTAAGGGTAGGACACCAAATCTTTCACATTTACATGTCTTTGGGTGTAAGTGCTTCATCTTAAATAATGGTAAGCATTCCTTAGGAAAATTTAATCCCAAGTCTGATGAGGGTGTCTTCTTAGGTTATTCTTCTGTAGGTAAGGTCTATAGAATTTTTAATAAGAGAACCCTTGTAGTAGAAAATCCACCCATGTGGTATTTGATGAATCAGATAAGCCCTCAGAATCTAAAATTGAAGATGATGAAATAGAGGCAATTCAAGAAGTAGAGACTATGACCTTAGGAGAAAGGGTCGAACCTCAGGAAGCTTTTCCTAGAGAATGGAGATATTCTTCTAGTCATCCTAAAGAGTTAATTTTAGGAGACCCTTCAGAAGGTGTAAGAACTAGGCATGGACTTAGGAAGGAGGTTAGTCACTCAGCATTCATCTCTATGATAGAACCCACAAGTATAGATCAAGCCTTAGGAGATGAATTTTGGATTCTAGCAATGCAAGAAGAGCTGAACCAATTCACCAGAAATGATGTTTGGGAGTTAGTCAAGAGACCTAAAGAACACAGTGTTGTTGGTTCAAAATGGGTCTTCAAGAATAAGGTGAATGATTCATGAACAATAATAAGGAATAAAGCAAGACTAGTAGCTAAGGGGTACAACCAAATTGAGGGGATAGACTTTGAAGAAACCTTTGCCCTGGTTGCTAGACTAGAAGCCATAAGAGTGCTCTTAGCTTTTGCTTGCTTCAAGAACTTTAAGTTATATCAAATGGATGTAAAGAGTGCATTTCTGAACGGGGTAATTAAGAAAGATGTCTACGTTGAGCAACCCCCCGGATTTGAAAGTTCACAATTTCCAAACCATGTATCTATATGGATTAAAGCAAGCACCTAGAGCATGGTACGAAAGACTTAGCTCATTTCTTTTGGATAGAGGATTTAAAAAGGGTAGTGTAGATACTACACTCTTTTTACAAAAGGTCAAAGAAGAAATTCTCATTGTTCAAATATATGTGGACGACATCTTGTTTGGATCTTCAGATAAAAACTTGTGCGATGTATTTTCAAAAATAATGAATAATGAGTTTGAAATGAGCATGATGGGAGAACTTAATTACTTTCTTGGCTTTAGTGTAAAATAAATGGGTAATGGAACTTTTCTTAGCCAATCAAAGTATATTAAGGATATTTTAAAGAAATATGAAATGGATAGTACAAAACCCATAAACACCCCAATGAGTTCGACAATCCAATTAGATAAGGATCCTAGTGGAAAATCAGTAGATCAGAAAAAATATAGAGGAATTATTGGATCTCTTCTTTACCTGACTGCCAGTAGACCGGACATAATGTTTAGTGTGTGCCTCTGTGCCCGTTTCCAAGCCGATCCTAAAGAGTCTCACTTAACTGCTGTCAAAAGAATTCTTAGATATCTGCTAGGCACCCCAAACTTAGGAATTTGGTATCCCAGACACAGCACTTCCTTTGAAATCCTAGGGTACTCAGATTCTGACTTTGCAGGATATAGGATAGATAGAAAGAGCACCTCTGGTACCTGCCAATTCATCGGACAATCATTAGTTTCTTGGTCTAATAGGAAGCAAAACTCAATAGCACTTTCCACAGCCTAGGCAGAATATATTACAGTAGGAAGTTGTGTTGCACAAGTGCTATGGTTAAAATAACAAATTCTAGATCTTGGACTACCTGTTGAAACCATCTCGATCATGTGTGACAACATAAGTGCAATTTGTATCTCTAAGAATCCAATTCAACACTCTCGAACGAAACACATAGACATTAGACATCATTTCATTAGAGATCACGTCGCTAAGGGAGATATAGAACTACATCACATCGCTACAGGAGATCAATTGACAGACATATTCACAAAACCTTTAGCTTTCGATACCTTTAGCACCCTGAGGACCAGATTAGGTGTCATAGATATAACAGCATAAAAAAAAATAATAATAATAATAAAAAAAAAAAACTAAAAACTATTTGTTTGCATTGTAGTTTTTTATTTTCTTCTTTTGCTTTTTGCTTTTAGTTGCTCCTCCTTTTTGTGCTGTCAAAAGGGGGAGAAGTTTTTTGTACCTGTTGTTGTGCCTGTTATCTAAATGCATTCCTTTTGTTTTGCACTTGCTTTTGGTATCATTTTTTTTTTCTTGTGTTTACTTTAAAAAAAAATATAAATAAAAAAAAAAAGAAATGCTTTTCGTACTCACTTGCAACAAATTATTTGACATCATCAAAAAGGGGGAGATTGTTGCAACCCATGACCCCGAGTTTTAGATTTTGATGATGCCAAATAATGAGTGTTTTGGAACAACCTTTCATTGAATACTATTTTATTTGCTATTGTCCTTGAGTACTAACATTTCAGGAAGATCACAAGTGACTCAGGACGGAAGGAAGACTCATGAAAGAGTAGATTAGGAGTATGAGTCAAACATTGTATTTTTCTATTTATTTTATTTTATTTTATTGAGTCTGGCCACAAAATGCATAAGAGTAAGAGCAACCATGCACACACATAGGGGGAGAGTTTGTTTTTAAATAAAAATTGTCATAGAAATTCTTCTTTGTAGATCGTACTGTATGATGTTATTTCGTACCGTACGATCAGAGCTATGTGGACGATTTTGTGAATAGATCGTACTGTACGAATAGTTTCGTACTATACGATATGTTCAGATCCAAAACCCTAGCCGTAGTTTAATTTGAGTAAGTGATTTTGCGCCGCTCGTACTGTACGAACGTGTTTGTACTGTACGATCTATTTTTAATACTTACTTAAATTAACCCGTAATTAGTACATGTAATCCCGGCTTAATTAATTTTTGAACATCGTACTATACAAACTGGATCGTACCATACGATGAACAGAGACGACATCTGATCGTCTAGACTATCGTCCTGTACGAATAGTGTTTTGTGGATCGTACCGTACGATATTATATCGTACAGTACGAATTGTTTTTGAACTGTTCGTACATCTTCGTACCAGGACGACATCTATTTTTACATATCGTACTGTACGATGTGGAATCGTACTGTACGAACAGTAATGACTACTTTTGAAATCAGAGGTTTTTGGAGCCTGTTTTTAGATGTCAATCAAGTCTTTTTTCAGAAAGAATCATAGAGGGGGTGAACGTGGTTAGAGAGGGATTCCAAGGGAGAGAGCTCTAGAGAAATTCTTGAGGGTTGAGAGAGGAAGGAGGAGGTGAGTGTTGTGAGGGAGAAGAGGTGTGAGGGAGATCACACGGTTGCTCCAAGCTTGCTGCATCTTGCTCCTCCTGTGGCCCGAGAATGATTTGAGGGAGGATCTCCAAGTGAAAGGCTCGTCTACATCCGTTGCCTCGAGGTTCTCTGCCTTCTCCAGGAGGGAGAAAAACGAGAAGGTTCTCTGCCGTCGCCAGGAGGGCGAAAACAGAGTTTGGCACTCCGCCATGCCGGGTTGGTGAAAGGGAGGTTTGTAAAGGCTTCTCCGCCTTGCCGAGGGGGGCAAAAGGAGAACTATTTTGATAGTGAAAATCCCGGAGCGGAGGACTCCGGGGAGTGGACGTAGGTCATATTTTGACCGAACCACTATAAAAATTCTTTGTGTGTTTTTTTTCTTATCGTCGTTTACTTTTTACTTGCATTTAATTTTTCATAACTATTGCATGGTGAAACTTGTGGAAGAAAAATTGCTTAAAATTTTGTTGTAGTATTTCAAAAATAACAAAAAAAATAGAACTCTTGTTTAGGGTTATTTTTATTAAGGAAAAGATTTTCACAATTCACCCCCCCTCTTGTCATTTAGTAATTTCATATTGATCACTTATGAAACTGATCAATTCTATTACACATCAAATGTCATTCAATAAGTTAATCAATCATTCTATCTTTATCATTCAATCAGTTTTATTCAATCATATCATTCAATTATTCTCATAAGCCTCAGTTATACAACTATACAATAATATTAATATCCATATTTAGTAATAGTAAGTAGTATCAAAAATCAGTGTCTATAAGGTCAACGTATGTACAATATCAGTAATAATAGTATGTATCCGAATTAGTAATTAGTATCAAAAACCAATATCATTAATTATTATTAGTAATAAAAAATACATATAAGTAATAAGTAATTAGTAATTAGTATTTTATCTAATAATCATGTAAGAGTAACTTGTATCTTGCTTCTGCCTTTATGACATCCGATCAGTTGCCCCTTATTTCTCACAATCACTGTACGTCATATAACTCTCCTTGAATAACATGGATCAAGAAAGTTCGCTAGGGATGTTAAGCCCTATAGAACTGGCCCAAGCTAACCAAGACGGGGGTGAATTGGTATTTTAAAAATTTCACAAAGAGTGAAAAACAAAAACCAAAATCACGCTACAAACAAAGTGTGGAAATTAAATAAATGCGAAAGCGATAATAAGAAAAGAATACATCGAGTTTATAGTAGTTCGGTCAACTCGACCTACATCCACTCCTTGGAGGCACCCTCCAAGTATTGCACTACAAAAACGTGACTCTCCTTTAGCCCCCCCGGCTAGGTGGAGAAGCCCTCACAAGAACCTCCTTTTTGCCACCCCGGCAAGGTTGAGAACCTACCTCCTTTTGCTTCCTCCTGAAGCTGACAGAGAACCACAACCAAAAGCTAACTCCTTACCTCTACCGATCCTTCCACGGACGAGAAGCTCTAGACGAAGAACAAGCAGAGCGATCCTTGAAGCAACCCTTTTGAATCCCCTCACAAGCTCCCCCTCACAAGATCCTCTCTCTCTCTCCTTCTCTCTCTTTCTCTCCTCAAGGTCTTCTCAGGTCAAGGCAGCAGCCAAAGGTCTTGAAAAACATTGAACAAGAGTTCTTAAATAGAAGAGCTTCAAAGGAGCTCATTAATTACAAGTTGGCGACAATATCGTCCAGGCCGATATGGACATCGGCCTGGCCGATCAGTACAAATCAAAGAAGATCGGCCAGAGCATAGCCCTGGATGCAAAACAGGATGATTGAAAATTAGCTTGATCATCCAGGCTGATCTCATGATCGTCCGGGCCGATCAGTTCAAATCAGAGGAAAATCGTCCTGAGAATAGCCTTGGATATAAGCTGGCCGATTTTTATCGTCCTGAAGTAACTTAAGGTTTTTGACTGGATCGTCCTGGACGATAGCAGGACGATATGATCGTATCAATCATCCTTAATTACTCTCTTGATTTCCTGATCAATTAAGGCATAATTTGTGAATATCATCCAGTCCGATACAGGATCGTCCTGGCCGATAATTTAAAAATACAGTATACCTTAATTGTTTATGGCGGTAACTTCTTTCTGTTTTGATAATATCATCCTGGCTGATACACGTATCGTCCAGGCCGATATGTTAATGACGGCTGCCGTAATTAAGACTCCTTATTTAGACTTTCTATTTTAAGTCTGATCGTCCAGGCCGATATAAAAAATTATCCTGGCCGATATGAGTAAAAACATAAATTCTAAGTCTCTCAAGTGTGTGTGTGAAGGGTTACTTAGCATCAGTCTCTTTGACCATTACAAGTAGACTCAAGATCTTCTCAGGTCAAGGCAGCAGCCAAAGGTCTTGAAAAATGTTGAACAAGAGCTCTTAAATAGAAGAGCTTCAAAGGAGCTCATTAATTGCAAGTTGCCGACAATATCGTCCAGGCCGATATGGACATCGGCCTGGCCGAATAGTACAAATCAATGAAGATCGGCCAGAGCATCGCCCTAGATGCAAAGCTGGACGATTGAAAATTGGCTTGATCGTCCAGGCCGATCTCACGATCGTCCTGGCCGATCAGTTCAAATCAGAGGAAAATCGTCCTAACAATAGCCCTGGATACGGGCTGGCCGATATTGATCGTCCTGAAGTAACTTAAGGTTTTTGACTGGATCGTCCTGGCCGATCCTGCGATCATCCAGGACGATATGATCGTATCAATCATCCTTAATTACTCCCTTGATTTCCTGAACAATTATGACATAATTTGTGAATATCGTTCAGGCCGATCCTAGGATCATCCTGGCCGATAATTTAAAAATACAGTATACCATAATTGATTATGGCGGCTATTTCTTTATATTTTGAACTTATCATCCGGGCCGGTACACGTATCGTCCATGACGATCTGTTAATGACGGCTGCCTTAATTAAGAATCCTTAATTAGACTTTCTATTTTAAGCTGATCGTCCAGGCCGATCCAAAAATCGTCCTGGCCGATATAAGTAAAAATAGAAATTCTAAATCTCTCAAGTGTGTGTGTGATGAGTTACATAGCATCAGTCTCTTTGATCATTACAAGTAGACTCAAGAAGTGAAAAAACAAAAGTACAGACTGACTCAACTCTAAACCTACGCAATCCTGAACTGGCTTCTTCTTGATCGTCCGATCTTCGATTCCTAAAAAGTTAGAAGCAACAAGCAGTCCAAGAGAAACAGTGTTTGTCAATCATCAAAATATAAGTCTTGAAAAATAAATTTGCAACAATCTCCCCCTTTTTGATGATGGCAAACACAAGTAGGAAAATAAAAAAAGTTCATTAGAGAATCAAAGTTACAACATCTTCTTCCTACCACACCCTACTTCCCCTTTTGACATCACAAAAAGAGGGTCTAAAAACAACAGAAAAACATCACAAAAAACTAACAAGCAAACTACAAAAAGACAGGAAATAAACAACAGAAAGCACAGACTAAAAAAATGAGGGATCCTGATCATTACATGGAGGTTGAGGAGGTGGCTGCTGAAAGTAACCGGCAAGCGTGGTAAACTGAGCATTGAACCAGACAATGTCCTGGTCATGCTGCTGTTGCTGGTGAATAAGGAAACTGTCAAATCGGGCTAAATCCTCAGCACGGTGATGCTCGTAACGGGCAATGTCCTCAGAGTGTTGCTGCTCCTGTGCAGCAACATAGGCATCAAAACGGGTCTCCCAACGATCAAATCTCTCAATCAACTGATCAACCGGTGAGTGCTAGTGGAGAAGAACAGGGTCAGGAAAGGGAGCTGGAGCGGGAGCCTCCTCCTCTCTAGCCCCCTGAGGTTCTAAGGGTGGAGACGAGTACTGTGAAGGGTGCTGAAGGAATTGTTTGAGTAGAAGGGAGTTGGGAGGTTTGGTGGAATAGGATACTGAAGTTGGTATTTTGTTTCAAGAACATAGGTTATGATGTGTCCTAAGGCTAGATTTGGTTTCCTTTTGTGGCCTGGATCGCGAATTATGGTTAGGTGATCAATGTATCGAAAAATTAGGTCCGCAGTGTTCAATTCCCTATGAGCCATGATGTAGAAGGAAGTGAGGGAAAGTAGAGGGATGATGTGGACTCGGTCGCCGGCTTTTGGAATGACGGAGGTGCGAAGGACATGTTGGATTGTCCTAGCATCTTTGACTAAAGAGCTAGTCTCTCCAACATGGTAAGGTACATTGGTCTGGCGAAGAAAGTGATTCGCCGTGGACCAGTAAAGATCAGGGTCAGAGGCGATTATGTGCAGCTTATCCCTGGTGGTCGATAGCTGTAAAAGATCAACACAATCCTAATATGTGATTTCGATAGGACGTCGATTCACATAGGAGGTCAGGTTTGTGAAGGTTGGGTTGATGCGAAGATTTACGAAAAACTCTCGAAGAAACTCTGAATTAAAAGGGAAGGCAAGAGACAGAATGAAGCAGAGGGAAGTGTGAGTGAAAAGATCCATTATCGGGTAAGAGATGTGGACAGGATTGATGATTCTGGAGACAATAATTCCATACTCTTTGTAACAATGATAGGCGGCTTCATCTTCTGCTTCCTGGAAATGAGGGTCAATCCTTGCCTTCGAGGAACTCCCAGAAGTCTGTCGGACGCGTTTCCCACCAGCCATTGAGAGCACTAAGCAAAATCACAAGAGGAGAAAGGTTGGAAGTGAAAAAACATGGCTGGAACGGCCTGAATTTAAAGAAATGGCTATATCGTCCTGACCGATCGCAGAATCGTCCAGGCCGATATGGTTCAGTAATTACGTACAGGCCGATTGGTCAAAAAGGCAGTCCGATCGTCCAGGCCGATCAGAGATCGTCCAGGCCGATTAGACACAGGCGATCTGCCCGAGAAGTCAATCCGGATGACCGTTGAAAAAGCAGATCGTCCGGACCAATTAGGTGTATCGTCCAGGACGATGCACAATAATTGATCGTACCGGCCGAAGTTAAAATATTTAAAATGCTTGCCACGTGTATCGTCCAGGACGAACAGTGGATTGGCCCGGCCAATTATCCAATAATGGATCGTCCGGGGCCGAATTTAAAGATCAAAACATGCTGACACGTGGATCGTCCGGGACGATCCAGTGTATCGGCCAGGACGATGCACATAGATTGCATCGGCCAGACAAATATACTATCGGCTAGGACTATCACCATGAGTTCGATCAAATCGTCCAGGACGTTATAGTATCGTCCAGGACGATGAGTAATATTAAGCATAGAAAAGTTCAGTAGATGGATTTTTAAAGAAAATTTTTCACATCGTCCAGGATGATAAAATGATCGGCCAGGCCGATGTGACTTGAAATTGAAATCAAGAGAAGAATGGTGATGATCAAGACCCTAAAAAATAAAACAAAAGAAAAAACAGTCAAAACACAGAAAAATTAAACACAACGAAAACCTAACAACGAATATTTTTGGATTTTAATTTTTTTTTATTTTTTTTATGGAGGCATCATATAAGAATTCTTTTCAAAAATTAAACTTTTAGAGTTCCAAGAGATCAAGAAGTTTAACAAATCCCAATCAGAAGAAGGTAGAATATCTGATTGTGTTAACCCTAGATCGGACATCCTTCAGGGTACAAAATTCTTTTGGAAAATAGAGGTCTAACTCAGAATAACAAAATAGGATAAGAAGATCAATTCAAGACTTGTTTACAAAGAAAATATCTTATATTTAATAAACCAAAGTAATTTTTCTCAATCATGGAATTTGAAATCAAGTCTTTGAAAGTATCACATAATCAATGAGTTTTCTAAGTTTTAAGAGTTTTACCAAAGAGAGGATAGCTTGCATTTAGTGGGCTCTTTTTATGCCTCTTGTCACTTTGATTGGCTCTTTGAGCATCTTTTGAATTTTGATACACTTTTGTATATATAGCTTTCTTTTCTTTTTTTTTTTTCAATTTGGCTTCATTGGTCTCTTTCCTTTTTAACTCTTGCAAGCTAAAAACTCTTTAATATACCCTTAAAGAAAAAGACTTAGTTGTGAGTATATCCTCCAAATATTAGAGAATAGGAGCTCTCTCTCTAACATAGGGAAGAACAATCCATAACACAAAATCAAAATCACTTGATAAATACAATGACAAGATTTCAAAAGCTTGAATGATATCTAAGAACTTTGGCTATTATGCATAAGATAATTTAATGTAGTAAGATAAGAAAAAGATCTTAGATGAAAAGTCATTGGTTAAACTGAGTTTAGACTTTTGTTTCAGAGAAGAAAATCATGCCACTAAACAAAGTCAAAAGAAGAGAAAACATCAACAGTATTACATCATTTAACCAATTTAGAAAAGCTAAACCCTATCTCCAAAACTCCTATAATTAAAAGCTTAAAAAGTTTCATCATATGGAAGGCCAAAATTAAAGAACAAAATGAAAAAATAAAACACATAAAATAAAATAATAAAGCAAACTAAAAACAACACAAAGTGAGCACAAAAACTAGCACAAAAATAAAATAAAAGACACACACAAAAACTAAAGATTTCAAGCAAGTGATAAAGCAGCGAGTTTAAGTAATTTTGAGTTGCGAGCCTCCTTATGTCCAGTTATCTTATGCTCCACGAGGTCTTTGGTGAGAACACACCTGCAAAACTCAACAACAGTCAGATTTAGGAACCCAAACAGGTTTGGGCCCCTTCTTAAAAAAATTAGAGTGCAATGCAGATATTGTATGCTGTGAAACATGCATCTTAGGTCTCCACACCTAATGTGTACTACGGTGAACGGTGCAAGTGTGTGAGATGTGTCCTAGCATGCCACATGAGAAACATCTAACTCCAGGAAAAGGGTTTCTTAAATGGTTTGAGTTATAATGCCTCTTCCTAAATTCTAGCTTTTGATTAGGAGTTGGTGTCATTCTAGCTTTCTTACATGTTTCCAAATCATTTTGAATCTTCAAATTAGTTCTTTTTAATGCATCATTGTCAATCCTCAATTTTTTCTCAATTTCTTTAGATTTTTTAAGATCAGAATTAAGAGATGTGTGTGAATCTTTCAATGTATTATGTTCATCAATTAATTCCAAATGCTTTTTGTTCAACTCATCAAATTCATCAAGAAGAGCCATGTGATTTGAATCAATCGTTGCATGATCTTTGAGAATAACTTCATGCTCTTTTTATAGATTTGAATGTTCTAATTTTAGACTAGCATGAGTCTTCTTAAGTTTTTTGTATGATGCATGGATTTTTTCATAAATTTCAAACAATTCATCATAGGTTGGTTTACATACCTCTTCCTCATTACTTTGATTTTCTCACATGAAACATAAGTTTGTAGTTTCTTCCTCTAGTTCAGTCTCAGAGGAATCAGTACCAGATTCTTCCCAGAAACCTCTTTGGATTTTCTTCTTGTCCTTCTTTGACTTAGCTTTCTCCTCACCTTTTTCCTTTTCTTTGCTTGAATGATCTTGATGTGTAGGGCAATCGGCTCTCACATGTCCAGGTTTCCTGCATTCAAAACAAACAACATCAGGAGATCTTTTAACATGTTTGTGATCCTTATATTTTCTCCAACTTTGATGATGCTTTTGTTTCTTCCTTAGAAAGCTTTTGAATTGTCTTGTGATGAAGGCAATTTCATCACTTTCAGACCCGGAAGATTCAGAATCCGATTTGTGTGCCTTCAATGCAATTATTTTCTCCTTTTTCTTCTCACATCCATCAACATTTCTTTGATTCACCCCTTGCTCGTAAGCAATGAGTGAGCCAAGTAAGTTATCAATAGAATAGGTATTCAAATCTTTAGATTCAGTGATGGCAGTAATTTTTGCATCATAAGACGAAGGTAAGTATCTCAAGATCTTATTAACTTTTTCATAATTCAAAAGTTCTTTTCCTAGTGCATGCAATGAAGTAGCAATCTGAGTAAACCTAGTGTACATGTCAGAAATCAATTCATGAGGTTTCATACGAAAAAGTTCGTAGTCATGCAAGAGAATGTTTAAACAGGATTGTTTAACTTCATTAGTACCTTCGTAAGTGATGCACAATTTATCTCAAATTTCTTTACCAGTTTTGCAAGTTGAAACACGCATATAATCCTCAGATTTCAAAGCACAGAAAAAACAGTTCAAACATTTCGCATTTAGTTGAGCTAAATCACGTTCATCAAAAGTCCATTCAGTAAAAGCAATTTCAGTTTTAAAACCATTAATTCCACGAGAAGGTGGAGAATAACCTTCTTGAATAAGCATCCACATGCGATAATCAGTAGATTGTAAAAAAGTTGACATGCGAGTTTTCCAAAAATCAAAAGGTAGGTTATCGAACAGGGAAGGTCGGGTAATGGAATACCCTTCCGTAGTGTAGCAATTCCCAAAGTTAGCCATGGATCAAAATTCAAAAAGTTTTCAAACTTTAATTTTCGAATCCAGCTCTGATACCACTTGAAAGTTCGTTAGGGATGTTAAGCCCTATGAACTTAGTCCCAAGCTAACCAAGAGGGGGGGGGGTGAATTGGTATTTTAAAAACTCTTTTCACAAAAAATAAAAATCACAAACCAAAATCACCACAAAAATAAATGCGGAAATTAAAAGCGCGGAAGCAAGAAATGGAACACAGAAATTTATAGTGGTTCGGTTGACTCGACCTACGTCCACTCCTTGGAGGTACCCTCCAAGTATTGCACTAAAAAAAGTGACTCTCCTTTAGCCCCCACGGCTAGGCGGAGAAGCCCTCACAAGTACCTCCTTTTTGCTACCCCGGCAAGGCAGAGAACCTACCTCCTTTTGCTTCCTCCTGAAGCTGGCAGAGAACCAAAACCAAAAGCAAAACTCCTTACCTCTACCGACCCTTCCACGTACGAGAAACTCTAGACAAAGACGAAGCAGAGCGATCCTTGAAGCAACCCTTGTGAATCCCCTCACAAGCTCCCCCTCAAAAGATCCTCTCTCTCTTTCTCTCCTCAAGGTCTTCTCAGGTCAAGACAGCAGCCAAAGGTCTTGAAAAATGTTGAACAAGAGCTCTTAAATAGAAGAGCTTCAAAGGAGCTCATTAATTGCAAGTTGCTGACAATATCGTCTAGGCCGATATGGACATCGGCCTGGCCGATTAGTACAAATCAATGAAGATCAGCCAGAGCATAGCCTTGGATGCAAAGCTGGATGATTGAAAATTGGCTTGATCGTCCAGGCCGATCTCACGATCGTCCTGGCCGATCAGTTCAAATCAGAGGAAAATTGTCCTGACAATAGCCCTGAATACGGGCTGGCCGATATTGATCGTCCTGAAGTAACTTAAAGTTTTTGACTGGATCGTCCTGGCCGATCCTGCGATCGTCCCGGACGATATGATCGTATTAATCATCCTTAATTACTCCCTTGATTTCCTGAACAATTATGGCATAATTTTTGAATATCATCCAGGCCAATCCTAGGATCGTCCTTGCCGATAATTTAAAAATACAGTATATCATAATTGACTATGGCGGCTAATTCTTTCTGTTTTGAGCTTATTGTCTGGGCCGATACACGTATTGTCCAGGACGATCTGTTAATGACGGCTGCCTTAATTAAGAATCCTTAATTAGACATTCTATTTTAAGCTGATCGTCCAGGCCGATCCAAAAATTGTCCTGATCGATATGAGTAAAAACAGAAATTCTAAGTCTCTCAAGTGTGTGTGTGAAGGGTTATATAGCACCAATCTCTTTGATCATTACAAGTAGAGTCAAGAAGTGAAAAAACAAAAGTACAGACTGACTCAACCCTAAACCTACGCAATCCTGAACTGGCTTCTTCTTGATTGTCCGATCTTCGATTCCTGAAAAGTTAGAAGCAACAAGTAGTCCAAGAGAAACAGTGTTTGTCAATCATCAAAACATAAGTCTTGAAAAATAGATTTGCAATATTATTCATCTGATCTTCGATTCCTGAAACGTTAGAAGCAACAAGCAGTCCAAGAGAAATAGTGTTTGTCAATCATCAAAACATAAGCCATGAAAATAGATTTACAACAATCTCCCCCTTTTTGATGATGGCAAACACAAGTAGGAAAATATCCAAAAAGGTTCATTAGAATTTCAAAGTTACAAACAACTTTTCCTACCACACCCACACCCTACTCCCCCTTTTGTCATCATAAAAATAGGGTCCAAAAAACAAATAACGACTAAAAAGTAAACTACAAAAAATAGGAAACAAACAACATAAAACATAAACTAAAAGAACGAGGGATCCTGATCATCAGATGGAGGTGGTGGAGGTGGCTGCTGAAAGTAACTGGCAAGCGTGGTAAACTGAGCATTCAACCAGGCGATGTCCTGGTCATGCTGCTTCTGCTGCTGGTGAGTAAGGAAACTGTCAAATCGGGCTAAATCCTCAGTGCGGTGATGCTCGTAACAGGCAATGTCCTTATAGTGTTGTTGCTCCTGTGCAGCAACATAGGCGTCAAAGCGGGTCTCCCATCGATCAAACCTCTCAATCAACTGATCAACCGGTGAGTGCTGGTGGAGAGGAACAGGGTCAGGAAAGGGAGTGGGAGTGGGAGCCTCCTCCTCTCTAGCCCCCTGAGATTCCTCAGGGTGGAGACGAGTACTGAGAAGGATACTGAAGGAATTGTTTGAGTAGAAGAGAGTTGGGAGGTTTGGTGGAATAGGATACTGAAGTTGGTATTTGGTTTCAAGGACATAGGCTATGATGTGTCCTAAGGCTAGATTGAGTTTTCTCTTGTGACCTAGATCACGGATTATGGTTAAGTGATCAATGTATCGAAAAATTAGGTCCACAGTATTGAATTCTCTATAAACCATAATGTAGAAAGTAGTGAGGGAAAGTAGAGGGGTGATGTGGATTCGATCCATGACTTTTGGAATTATGGAGGTGCAAAGGACATGTTGGATTGTCCTAGCATCTTTGACTAAAGCGCTAGTCTCTCCAACATGGTAGGGTGCATTGGTCTGGCGAAGAAAGTGATTCACCGTGGACCAATCAAGATCAGGATCTGAGGCGATTAAGTGCAGCTTATCCCCGGTGGTGGATAGCTGTAAAAGATCAACACAATCCTGATATGTGATTTTGACAGGGCGTCGATTCATATAGGAGGTCAGGGCTGTGAAGGTAGGGTTAATGCGAAGGTTTGTGAAAAACTCTCGAAGAAATTCGGTAATGAAAGGGAAAGTAAGAGACAGAATGAAGCAAAGGGAGGTGTGAGCAAAAAGATCCATTACCGGGTAAGAGATGGGGGCAGGATTGATGATTCTCGGGATAGTTATCCCACACTCTTTGTAACGATGGTAGGCAGCTTCATCTTTTGCTTTCTTGAAACGAGGGTCAATCCTTGCCCTCGAAGAACTCCTAGAAGTTTGTCGGACACGTTTCCCACCAGCCATAGAGAGGAGTAAGCAAGAAAACACAAGAGGAGAAAGGGTGGAAAGTGAAAAAACCATGGATGGAACGGCCTGAATTTAAAGAAATGGCCATATCGTCCTGGCCGATGGCAGAATCGTCCAGGCCGATATGGCTCAATAATTGCGTACAGGTCGATTGGTCAAAAAGGCGGTCCGATCGTCCGGGCCGATCAGATATCGGCCAGGATGATTAGACACAGGCGATTGTCCCGAGGAGTCAGGCCGGACGACAGTTGAAAAAGTAGATCGTCCGGGCTGATTAGGTGTATCGTCCAAGACGATGCACAATAATTGATCGTACCGGCCGAAGTTAAAACATTTTAAATCACTGCCACGTGTATCGTTCAGGACGAACAGTGGTTTGGCCCGGCCGATTGTCCAATAATAGATCGTCCGGGGTCGAATTTAAAGATTCAAACGTGCTGACGCGTGGATCGTCCAGGACGATCTAGTGTATCGGCCAGGACGATGCACATAAATTGCATCAGCCAGATAAAATATTGTATCGGCCAGGATGATATGACTGGAATTTTGAAACCAAGGAAAAGATGGTGATGATCAAGGCCCTCAAAAATAAAATAAAAGAAAAACAATCAGAAAAACACAATAAAAGAAAAGCAAAAAAAACACAAAAAAAAATAGAAAACGAATATTTTTTTATTTTAATTTTTCTAATTTTTTTTTTATGGAAGCATCATATGAGAAATTTTCAAAAATTTAAACTTTTAGAGTTCCAAGAGATCAAGGAGTTTTAATAAATCTCAATCAGAAGAAGGTAGAACATCTGATTTTGTTAATCCTAGATCAGACATCCTTCAGGGTACAAAACTCTTTTGAAAAATAGAGACATAACTCAGAATAACTAAACAGGATAAGAAGATCCATTCAAGACTCGTTTACAAAGAAAATATCTCATAGTTAATAAAACAAAGTAATTTTTCTAAATCATGGAAATTGAAATCAAGTCTTTGAAAGCATCATATAATCAATGAGTTCTCTAAGTTTTAAGAGTTTTAGCAAAGAGAGGATAGCTTGCATTTAGTGGGCTCATTTTATGCCTCTTGTCACTTTGATTGGCTCTTTGAGCATCTTTTGATTTTTTTGTTTTCTTTTTGATACACTTTTGTGTATATAGTTTTTTTTTTTCAATTTGACTTCATTGGCCTTTTTTTTTTTAACTCTTGCAAGCTAGAAACTCTTTAATATACCCTTATAAAAAACTTAGTTGTGAGTATATCCTCTAAATATTAGAGAATAGGAGCTCTCTCTCTAACATAGGGAAGAATAATCCACAACACAAAATCAAAATCATGTGATAAATGCAATGGCAAGATTTCAAAAACTTGAAAGATATAAAAGAACTTTGGCTATTATGCATAAGATAAATTAATGTAGCAAGATAAGAAAAAGGATCTTAATTAAAGAAACCATTGGTTAAACTGAGTTTAAACTTTTGTTTAGAGAAGAAAATCATACCACTAAACAAGATCAAAAGGAGGGAAAACATCAACAGTATTTCTCCCTTTAACCAATTTAGAAAAGCTAAAATATTATCTCCAAAACTCCAAAATCTAAAAGCTTGAAAAGATTCACCATATGTGACACCAAACAAAAATGAAAATAAAGCAAACTAGAACAACACAAAGCAAGCACAAAACTAGCACAAAAACGAAAATAAATAACACAAAAATTAAATAGTTCAAGCAAGTTATATGGCAGCGAGTTTAAGCTATTTTTGAGCTGTCAGCCTCCTTATGTCCAGTTATCCTATGCTCCCACGAGGTCTTTAGTGAGAGCACACCTGCAAAGCTCAATAACAGTTAGATTTAGGTACCCAAATAGGTTTGGGCTCCTTCTTAGGAAGAGTAGAATGCAATGCAGATAAGGTATGTTGTGAATTATGCATCTTAGGTCTGCACACCCAATATGTACTACGGTGAATGGTGCAAGTGTGTGAGATGTGTCCTAGCATGTCACATGAAAAACATCTAACTTCAGGAAAAGGGTTTCTTAAATGGTTTGAGTTATAATGCCTCTTCCTAGGTTCTGACTTAGGATCAAAAGTAGATGTCATCCAATTTTTCTTACATGTATCCAAATCATTTTGAATCCTCAAATTAGTTTTCTTTAATGCATCATTCTCAATCCTCAAATTTTTTTCAATCTCTTTAGATTTTTCAAGATCAAAATTAAGTGAGGTGTGTGAAACTTTTAATGCCTTTTGTTCATCAATTAATTCTTAATATTTTTTGTTTAAATCATCAAATTCATCAAGAAGAGCCATGTGATTTGAATCAATTGTTGCATGATCTTTGAGAATGACTTCTTACTCTTTCTGCAAATTTACAAGTTCCATTTTAAAACTAGCATGTGTCTTCTTGAGTTTTTTGTATGATGCATGGATTTTTTCACAAATTTCAAACAATTCATCATAGGTTGGTTTACATACGTCTTCCTCATCACATTGCTCATGATGATCTTCCCCTATTAAGCACAGGTTCGTTGTCTCTTCCTCTGGTTCAGTCTTAGAGGAATCAGTATCAGATTCTGCACAGAATGCCTTTTGGATTCTCTTCTTTTTCTTCTTAAACTTAGATTTTTCCTCAATCTTTTCCTTGCTCGTGTTATCTTGAAGTGTTGGGCAATCGGCTCTCACATGTCCAGGTTTTCTGCATTCAAAACAAACAACATCAGAAAATCCTTTAACATATTTATGATCCTTACCTTTTCTCCAACTTTGTTGATGCTTTTGTTTCTTCCTTAGAAAGCTTTTGAATTTCCTTGTGATGAAGGAAACTTTATCGCTTTCAGACCCGGAAGATTCATAATCCAATTTGTGCGTCTTCAGTGCAATTATTTTCTCCTTTTTCTTCTCACCTGCATTAAGATTTCTTTGATTCACCCCTTGCTCGTAAGCAATGAGTGAGCCAAGTAAGTTATCAATATAATAGGTGTTCAAATCCTTAGATTCAGTGATTGCTGGGATTTTAGCATCATAAGACGAAGGCAAGCATCTCAAAATCTTGTTAACTTTTTCATAGTTTGAAAGTTCTTTTCCTAGTGCATGCAGTGAAGTAACTATCTGAGTGAATCTAGTGTACATGTCAGAAATCGATTCATGAGGTTTCATACGAAAAAGTTGGTAGTCATGCAAGAGAATGTTCAAACAGGATTGTTTTGTTTGAATAGTTGCTATTTGAATGATTTATATTTGTGCAACTTATGTAGTTTTGATGATTCCAAACATTATTGTTCAAATGTATAGTTATCTCCTAACAATTTTAGAAGATTTGCACTTGGTCTTGTGTGTACTAACATTTCAGGAAAATCAGACTCCAGACTACGAAAACTTCAAATCAAATTCAACATGAGATATTTTGTTTATTTGAAGTTTGTCTTTTCTTTGAATTAATTTTGAAAGGGAGTGATTGTAATTGAGTGAATAAAATCTCACACACACAAATAAGGAGATCTTGAAATTCTATACTGATCGTACAGGACGATATTTATCATACTGGACGATCTGTCAGTTATCTCCTATAGAGCACTTGGAACGAATAGGAACTTGCTTGGAAAAATTTTTCTAAGTCCTATTTGTCCAGGACGAATTTTATTATCGTCCCGGACGATGGGTTCTCTGTAAAATTTTCGTCCAGACGAATTTTATCATCGTACTAGGCGACCACTCCTCTGGAAAATTTTCGTCCCGACGAAAATAAATATCGTACCGGACGATCAGCTCTCTGGAAAATTTTCGTCCAGACGAAAACAAATTATCGTCCGCGGCGATTGGTCCTCTAGAAAATTTTCGTCCAGACGAAATAAATAATCGTCCAGGACGATCGGCTCTCTGGAAAATTTTCGTCCAGACGAACATATTTTCATCCAAACGATTAACCGACTTAGAATAGTTTTCAGCAGTTTCTAGAACCGACCTTGTAATAACCGTTCGTACTGGACGAACCTAGTTCGTACAGGACGATCAGCTGTATGAAGTCATTTCGTACACATATACAAATTGGTTCGTTTCAGATCATTTAAGTAAAATCATCCAGGACGATCCAGGATCGTACGGGACGATCCACTGCGTACAGAATTGGAAACTTGCAGTTTTTGGGCAGTTTTTCATGTCTTTTGTATAAATAGTCCAAATTAGACTGCCACCAAATCTTTTTGTCATTTGATCTTCGTGCCTCTTGAGAGAATAGCCAAGGAGAGAGTGGAAGAGAGCATTCAAAGGAGGATTCCTACCATTGGAGCGAGAAGGCTTCACTTGGATTACTAAGGTAAGAGTCTCTACTTGTGAAATTGGATTTCTTCACTCTTTTCTTTCTTCCTTCTAGATTCTTGTGAGAAGATTAGTCAAGGAGATCCGGTTCTCTGCCGACACTTAGAGAGTGTGAACAGACGAAGGGTTCTCTGCCCACACTAGGAGAGTGTAAAAGGACGAAGGTTCTCTGCCTACACTTGGAGAGTGTGAACAGCCGTAGGGTTCTCTGCCAACACTAGGAGAGTGTAAAAGGAAGACGGTTCTCTGCCAGCACTGTGGATTGTGTAAAAGGACGACGGTTCTCTGCCGCACCGGGTAGTGGTGAAAAGAGTGTTTTGTACAGGCTTCTCTGCCTTGCTGTGGGTGCTAAATAAGAGTCACTTTGTGGTATTAGTGCAATACTCAGAGGGTGCCTCTGAGGAGTGGATGTAGGTCTGGTTATAGACCGAACCACTATAAATCTGGTGTCATTTACTTTATTGCTTTTACGTTTCCGCACTTTAAATTTCAGTTTTAACAACTCTGTGGTTGAAAAACATTTTTCTACAAACTTTAAAAGAAAATTTTATTTCGGTTCAACTTTATCATTAAGAGGGTTTAAAATTTTTAAAACTACCAATTCACCCCCCTCTTGGTAGCAGTGGGACATTTACTTAGGCTTAACAACCTAATTACTGGACTCAACAAGTGGTATCAGAGCCTAGTTTCAAAATCATAAGTTTGAACTACTTTTTGATTAACGTAGATGGCTACATTTGGAAACCGAAACACACCTGAGGGTTACTCTATCACTAGACCTCCACTGTTTGACAATATTCCTTTTGATTTTTGGAAAACACGCATGTCTACTTTCTTACAGTCACTTGATTATCGTATGTGGATGCTAGTCCAGGAAGGTTACTCAAAACCAAGTAGATTAGTTGATGGAATTAGGATAGATACACCCTATGCAGATTGGACTATAGAAGAACGTGACTTAGCACAATTAAATGCGAAATGTTTAAATAGTTTCTTTTGTGATTTAAAATCTGAAGACTACATGCGAGTTTCCACTTATAAAAGCGGAAAAGACATATGGGATAGATTTTGTATTACTTATGAAGGGACAAATGAGGTTAAGCAATCAAGACTAAATATCTTGTTACATGACTACGAATTATTTCGCATGAAACCTAATGAATCTATATCTGATATGTACACAAGATTCACCTAAATTGTCACCTCTTTGCATGCACTTGATAGGGAATTAACTAATGCTGAAATGGTCAATAAGATTCTTCGTTGTTTACCTACTGCATACGATGCTAAAATTACTGCAATTACAGAGTCTAAAGATCTAAACATTTATTCCATTGACAATCTTCTTGGTTCACTAATTGCTTACGAGCAAGGAGTAAGTCAAAGAAAGATTGATGCAGGTGAACCAAGAAAGGACAAGAATATTGCACTAAATGTGGAAGAGTCAGAAAGTGAACACTCACAACCTGAGGATGAAGACGATATTGCACTGATAACTAGACAATTCAGAAGCTTTTTAAAGAGAAAGCAGAAGAGACGCCAGCAATGGAATAGAGGTAAGTATAACAGAAATGGCAAGGTTTCTAATGAAGTGATTTGTTATGAATGCAAAAAACCAGGTCATATAAAGACTGATTGTCCAAAACTCAAAGCCACTCCTAGCAAGGAGAAGGTAGAGGAGAAACCAATGGTGAAGAAGGGCAAGAAGAAGTTTCAAAAGGCTTTTTGGGCGGACTCAGCTTCAGACTCATCTGAGACTGAAAAAGAAGAAGAAGTCACCAACCTTTTCTTGATGACAGATAAAGCTGAACAATCAGATCAAGAAGAGGTATGTGATTTAACCTATAATGAATTGTTTGAAGTTTCTGAACACATGCATGACGCATATAGGAAAATAAAAAAGATGCATGCTAGTGTAGTTTTAGAATTGGAAGAGCTTAATAAGGAACATGAAATCCTTAGGAAAGATCATGCTTTAATTGATAGCAACCACATGAAACTACTTGATGAATATGATGACTTGAATAAAAATTTTGAGAATTCAAAATCATCCTATGCTGAACTTGAAAAAGAATTTAAGAAATTTAAGGATGAATCTGAGAGCAAGACATATAGAATCAATTATACCAATCGAATCTTGGAGGATATGAATTCATTTTACAAACTCACTATAAGAGCTCTCGAGGATAATAGGAACCCCCCTAAACTTGAAGATTTTACAAATCCTAAATATTATCCTAAATTCATGAAATCCCTTAGAAGACAATCATATGAAAGAAAACATAGAAATATTTTTCATAATGTTAAATGTAACAATTGTGGACTTTTGGGACATATATCTCACACCTGCACTTTAAAAATGAAACCTAATTTGGTGTGGAGAACTAAGATGCATAAACCTAGACATATCATACATGCATCTGATTATAAATTTCATAAAGGTGAACCCAAACTAGTTTGGGTTCCCAGGTCTAACATTTGAGAATTTTGCAGGTATACTCTCACACAAGACCTCGTGAGAGTATATGGTACCTGGACAGCGGATGTTCTAAGCACATGACTGGAGATACTGCTCAATTCATAACGCTGGAAGCCAGGAGTGGAGGCAAGGTTACACTTGGAGATAATACCACAAAGAAAGTGGTTGGATCAGGTATGATTGGAAATTTGAAAAACTTTTTCATAGACAATGTTTTATTAGTTAAAGGCTTAAAACATAATTTGCTTAGCATAAGTCAGCTATGTGATAAGGGCTATAATGTAAAATTTTTACCTACTAGCTGCATAATTAGCCTAAATGGAAAAATTATTTTAAATGGAAATAGGGTAAACAATGTCTACATGCTAGATTTAAATTGTATTCAATCTCCTACTGCTTTTTGTTTGAAAACTGTTTCTGATGAATCATGGCTTTGGCATAGGAGACTTTGTCATTCTAGTATGAAAAATCTTAGAAGAATTACCCAAAAGAATTTGGTGAGAGGAATACCTAAACTAGACTTTACTAATGACCATCTTTGTGATGCATGTCAATTAGGAAAACAAGTGAAGTCCTCTTTTAAGTCCAATAAAGATCTTAGGACCAGTAAACCTTTAGAAATTCTTCACATGGATCTTTTTGGACCTGTAAGCACTGTTAGTCTAGAAGGAAAGGTATATGGATTTGTTATAGTAGATGATTTTTCAAGATTCACCTGGGTTAAATTTCTTTTTCATAAGAGTGAATCATTTGAGGAATTCAGAAATTTTTTAACTTGGATACAAAGAAAACTAGGATGTGAAATAATTTCTATACAAAGTGATCATGGAGGAGAATTTGAAAATGAAAGATTTGAAGATTTCTGTAAAGAAAAGGGGATTGATCACAATTTTTCTGCACCTAGAACTCCTCAACAAAATGGAGTAGTTGAAAGAAAGAACAGAACATTAATAGAAGCCGCCCGAGCAATGTTAGCAGAATACTCGCTTCCTAGATATTTTTGGGCTGAGGCGGTTAGCACTGCATGCTATGTTCTGAATAGGGTGAATGTGAGATCAAATTTGAATAAAACACCCTATGAGTTGCTAAAAGGTAGAACATCAAATTTGTCTCATTTACATGTATTTGGTTGCAAGGTGTTCATACATAATAATGGAAAATCTGCCTTAGGAAAATTTGATCCAAAATCAGATGAAGGAATTTTTGTTGGATATTCAAGTGTTGGAAAATCTTATAGAGTATTCAACAAAAGAACTTTAGTCATTGAGGAAACCACACATGTTGTTTTTGATGAAAATGGAAACATGGAAGAGCCAAAAGTTGTTGAAGAAGAAATTGAAGAAAACTCCCAAAAGATTGATAGATTAAATTTGGAAGAAAATGTGGAAGAAAATTTAGAAAGAGAAGACCCTTTGCCTAGAGATTTGAGATTTTCTAAAAACCACCCAAAGGAATTGATCATAGGTGAACCAAGTGAGGGTGTTAGAACTAGGCGTGGATTAAACAAGGAAGTCAATCATTCAGCCTTTACTTCAACTATTGAACCCACTAACATTAATCAAGCACTTTCAGATGAATTTTGGATATTGGCCATGCAAGAAGAGTTAAATCAATTTGTAAGAAATAAAGTTTGGAAACTAACTACAAGGCCAAAAGATCAAAGTGTTGTTGGAACCAAGTGGGTGTTCAAAAATAAAATGAATGACTCAGGAGTAGTCATTAGAAATAAGGTTAGATTAGTAGCTAAGGGGTATAATCAAATTGAAGGAATTGATTTTGAGGAAACTTTTGCCCCTGTAGCTAGACTTGAAGCAATTAGGGTTTTACTAGCCTTTGCCTGTTTTAAAGGTTTTAAATTGTTTCAAATGGATGTCAAAAGTGCCTTTTTAAATGGGGTAATTGAAGAAGATGTTTTTGTAGAACAATCTCCAGGTTTTGAAAATTCTAAATTTCCAAATCATGTTTTCAAATTAAAAAGGGCATTATATGGATTGAAACAGGCACCTAGGGCTTGGTATGAGAGGTTAAGCACCTTCCTACTTGAAAGATCTTTTGAAAAAGGAAGTGTGGATACAACTCTCTTTTTAAGGAAAATTGGAAAGGATATACTTATTGTTCAAATTTATGTGGATGACATCATCTTTGGATCTTCAAATAAACATCTTTGTGATGATTTTTCTAAAACAATGAGTAGTGAATTTGAAATGAGTCTAATGGGAGATTTAAATTACTTTCTAGGATTTAGCATTAGGCAACTTGAGGAAGGTACTTTTCTTAGTCAAACCAAATATATTAAGGACATCCTCAAAAAATATGAAATGGACAATGCTAAACCTGTTAGTACACCAATGAGTTCTTCAGTTCAGTTGGATAAAGACCTTAAGGGAAAATCTGTTGATCAAAAGAAATTTAGAGGGATAATTGGATCTTTACTTTACTTGACTGCTAGCCGACCAGATATTATGTTTAGTGTTTGCTTATGTGCTAGATTTCAATCAGATCCAAAAGAATCACATTTGACAGCAGTGAAAAGGATTTTAAGATATCTACTAGGAACTCAAAACTTAGGAATTTGGTATCCTAAGTTTAGCACTTCATTTGAAATTATTGGTTACTCAGATTCTGACTTTGCAGGCTGTAGAGTGGATAGGAAACGCACTTCTGGAACATGTCAATTCATTGGAAATTCATTAGTTTCATGGTCTAGTAGAAAACAAAATTCAATGGCACTATCTACTGCAGAAGCAGAATACATTGCATTAGGAAGTTGTGTGGCACAAGTACTTTGGTTAAAACAACAGTTGATTGATTTAGGATTAACTATAGGCACTATTCCAATTTATTGTGATAATACTAGTGCTATTTGCATTTCCAAAAATCCTATTCAACATTCTAGAACCAAATACATTGATATAAGGCATCATTTCATAAGGGATAATGTATCCAAAGGAGAAATTGAACTCATACATGTTTCAACTGAAAATCAACTTGCAGACATTTTTACAAAACCTTTAGCCTTTGATACCTTCAGTACTTTAAGAACAAGGCTTGGTGTTATTGATTTGAATGCTTAACCAAAATGTCTTTGCAACATTGATACTTGTTGTGTTTTGTTTTTGTGATTTTGTGAATTTTGTGTGTTTTTGAATGAATTGTTTTTGGATTTATGATTTTGTTTTATGTTTTCTGTGTTTTTGAATGTTTTTGTTGATTTTCTTAATTTAAAAAATCAAAATTAAAATTTTTTTGGAGGAAATCATCCAGGACAAAATTGTTTTCGTACGGGACGATGTGTGAAGGAATAGTTTGCTCGAATTTAAACCGTTTTGAGAGCAGTTTTTAATTAGATCGTCTGTACGATATGTGATCGTCCAGGACGAATTTTTTTCTTCTCAAACGTCGGGACGATTGAATGCAGCGGTTGAGTGGATAAGACAGTTTTTAATACGAACTTCGTCTGTACGAAATTTTCATTCGTCCAGACGAACATGTGTCGGTTCATTGTAGGGGACGGTTTTCAAGAGTCATTAAAACGATTCACTTTTTGATCGTCTGTACAAAATTTTTTCGTCTGTACGATCGGTCAAGTCAAAAAGCCTGTACGAAGGGACGCATCGTAAGTTGTGTTGAATACGAAAAGCCGTTACATTTTGGACGAATTGGATCATCTGTACGAAATTACTTCGTCCAGACGAACGATAATTTCTTGTCCAGGACGAATATTTTCGTCCAGGACGAACGTATCGTTTTTCTTTAAATATGAAGGCTTTCAAACTTGACAATCACACTTTCAAACTTCCTTTTCAATCCCTTTCTACATCAAATCTACAATGGCCTCCTCTAGCAAAAGACAAAAGGTTTTGGTGAGGAAACCAAATAGGAATACCCCAGACAACTTTCTTTCCAAGGCAAATAAGGAATCTTTTCCTCGTTTTGCATCCGCAAAAATCACTCCGTCTCGCATTCTTATCCAAACAGAGTTGAAATTTCGGGTATTGCACCTCTTCGCCTCAACCCAATTTCAGTTCATTCTTTCTCTCGTCCACCTCTACAATAAACAAACCTACCACTACTTTCTAGCCAACATGAGTTTCAATTCTGACCACTCTATTATTAGTTCTTATGTTTTTAAACAAAAAGTTGAGATCACCAAGCACGACCTTGGTGCATTTTTAAACTTAAGAACTGAAGGATATAGAGCCCACACCCTAATGTCAGAAAACTCCTTCAAATGGTTTGAAATCAATAGGGTGATTAGAGAGATAGGCATAACCTATCATGTTGCTAGAGTCTCCGGTAAGACCCAAGATGCCCGAATCATCCAGCATATCCTTAGATCCTCAATTATTCCTAAAGCTGGTGATAGGATTAACTTTACTCCTCTCCTTTCTGTTATAACCTTTTTAATCATGTAAAGACATCCTATTGATGAAGCCCAACTCATCATAGACCATATCTATGGGCTTTCAGAAATAGGACATGCAGATCAGAAGAGGAAGAAGAACATTTCATTAGGACACTTAATTACTTATATTTTGGAAAAGAAGTACAATATAGTGCATCCTGATGAAGAATATGAAGAGCCAGTTTATTATAACGATGCATCATTCAGATTGCTCTTCAAGGAGGAAAAAGAAAAAGAAAAAGCACATGCCAGTGCTTCAGAAGAAGAAGAAGAAGAAGGAGTGCAAGGTTCTGCTTCTCAATCAGATTACCAGAATCTGATTGAGAGATTTGATAGACTAGAGACTCACATTGATCAAAGGTTTGATCAATTTGATGCTCAACTTACGCAGCAGCAACATGACATTGGTAATATTAAAGATGAAGTTCATGAAATAAATACCAATGTAATGTTGATGGCCTCCTACTTCAACCTCTTTGGCGGCATTCCTCCTCCTCCTCCAGAATAGTAGAAATTGTTTTTATGTATGTGTCTGTTGTATTTTTTTTGTTTTTGTTTGTTTTGTTTTTATCTTATCTGTTTTATTGTAATGTGTTTGTTTTTATGTTTTTAAGTTCAATGTATTTTTTTTTCTGTAATCTGTTTCTTTAATATCAATGAAAGTTTGTTTCTATTAGATTTGTTTTGAAATGTGGTTAATGTTTGTGAATTTCATTAGTATTATTTAATCTACATAGTGCTTAAATTCGATTGTAATTTGAGATTATCTATATTAGAAAATCTAGACTTTCTAAATTTATAATTTGTTTATAACTTGTTATAATTAGAACTTTTAAATTCATGTCTATTCATTTAGACTACATAAAAGTTAATATTATTATTGCAATTTTGATGTTTTCTTATTTTGTATTTCTATGCTCAAATGATATTTATGCACCTAGAAATATTTGAAATTTTAGATTATAGATTTTGGAAAGAATTGGTCAAATTACTCTTGAACATTGTACAAATGTACAAAAATCAAAAGGAATTCGCAAAAATTTGCAAAGTGAAAAAGAGGCACAAAATAAGCCCAACCAACAAAAAATGCACAAAAATGTGCTCCAAAACTTTGAAAAGATGCGCAAAGCGCCACATGAGGTAATTCTCTTCTTTTCAAATTCATTCAATCTCTTAATTCAAATTGATCTTATGTTCATTTATATTCTATTGAACTTTGAAATATAGAATTTTTTTTATACATCTCTCTTGTAATGATTTTCAATATTCAAATGTCTAAATTGAATCATGTCTTTGATAAATTCTTCTTACTTACATTGTTATATCACTTCTTAAATTTTATGAATTTCTATGATTGATCTAATATCTTTAGTTTAAAATTGCATACCCTATGTCAAATCACAATTTAGATTAAATTTTAAAAATGAATTTCCTATAATTATTTACATTTCTTGTCTTTTTCTTCTTCACTTTTTGTTGCTGTCAAAAAGGGGGAGAAATTATTATGTTTGTGTTTTGTGTTTTTGTGTTTTGTGTTTTATATTTTTGATTGTTCTGTTTGCAAGTTTTTTTGTTTGTGTTAAAAAAAAAAAAAACTTGAAAAACAAAAATATTGTTCTTTAATGCCTCCTTATTTTAATGTACTCATAAATTCAGGGGGAGTTTAGGAGATAAGAGATTTGTTTTAACTTGAAACCATACAAATAATAATTGTTTTGCCATCATCAAAAAGGGGAGATTGTTTGAATAGTTGCTATTTGAATGATTTATATTTGTGCAACTTATGTAGTTTTGATGATTCCAAACATTATTGTTCAAATGTATAGTTATCTCCTAACAATTTTAGAAGATTTGCACATGCTCTTGTGTGTACTAACATTTCAGGAAAATCAGACTCCAGACTACGAAAACTTCAAATCAAATTCAACATGAGATATTTTGTTTATTTGAAGTTTGTCTTTTCTTTGAATTAATTTTAAAAGGGAGTGATTGTAATTGAGTGAATAAAATCTCACACACACAAATAAGGAGATCTTGAAATTCTATACTGATCGTACAGGACGATATTTATCATACTGGACGATCTGTCAGTTATCTCCTATAGAGCACTTGGAACGAATAGGAACTTGCTTGGAAAATTTTTTCTAAGTCCTATTCGTCTAGGACGAATTTTATTATCGTCCCGGACGATGGGTTCTATGTAAAATTTTCGTCCAGACGAATTTTATCATCGTACTAGGCGACCACTCCTCTGGAAAATTTTCGTCCCGACGAAAATAAATATCGTATCGGACGATCAGCTCTCTGGAAAATTTTCGTCCAGACGAAAATAATTTATCGTCCGCGGCGATTGGTCCTCTGGAAAATTTTCGTCCAGACGAAATAAATAATCGTCCAGGACGATCGGCTCTCTGGAAAATTTTCGTCCAGAGGAACATATTTTCGTCCAAACGATTAACCGACTTAGAACAGTTTTCAGCAGTTTTCTAGAACCGACCTTGTAATAACCGTTCGTACTGGACGAACCTAGTTCGTACAGGACGATCAGCTGTACGAAGTCATTTCGTACACATATACAAATTGGGTCGTTTCAGATCGTTTAAGTAAAATCGTCCAGGACGATCCAGGATCGTACGGGACGATCCACTGCGTACAGAATTGGAAACTTGCAGTTTTTGGGCGGTTTTTAATGTCTTTTGTATAAATAGTCCAAATTAGACTGCCACCAAATCTTTTTGTCATTTAATCTTCGTGCCTCTTGAGAGAATAGCCAAGGAGAGAGTGGAAGAGAGGATTCAAAGGAGGATTCCTACCATTGGAGCGAGAAGGCTTCACTTGGATTACTAAGGTAAGAGTCTCTACTTGTGAAATTGGATTTCTTCACTCTTTTCTTTCTTCCTTCTAGATTCTTGTGAGAAGATCAGTCAAGGAGATCCGGTTCTCTGCCGACACTTGGAGAGTGTGAACAGACGAAGGGTTCTCTGCCCACACTAGGAGAGTGTAAAAATTCGAAGGTTCTCTGCCTACACTTGGAGAGTGTGAACAGCCGTAGGGTTCTCTGCCCACACTAGCAGAGTGTAAAAGGAAGACGGTTCTTTGCCAGCACTGTGGATTGTGTAAAAGGACGACGGTTCTCTACCGCACCGGGTAGTGGTGAAAAGAGTGTTTTGTACAGGCTTCTCCGCCTTGCTGTGGGTGCTAAAGGAGAGTCACTTTGTGGTATTAGTGCAATACTCAGAGGGTGCCTCTGAGGAGTGGATGTAGGTCTGGTTATAGACCGAACCACTATAAATTTGGTGTCATTTACTTTATTGCTTTTACGTTTCCGCACTTTAAATTTCAGTTTTAACAACTCTGTGGTTGAAAAATATTTTTCTACAAACTTTAAAAGAAAATTTTATTTCGGTTCAACTTTATCATTAAGAGGGTTTAAAATTTTTAAAACTACCAATTCACCCCCCTCTTGGTAGCCGTGGGACATTTACTTAGGCTTAACAACCTAATTACTGGACTCAACAAGTTTAACTTCATTAGTACCTTCATAGGTGATGCATAATTTATCCAAAATCTCTTTACCAGTTTTGCAAGTTGAGACACGCATGTAATCCTCAGATTTTAAAGCATAGAAAAAGCAGTTCAAACATTTTGCATTTAATTGAGCTAAATCTCGTTCATCAAAAGTCCATTCAGTAAAAGAAATTTTAGTTTTAACACCATTAATTTCACGAGAAGGTGTAGAATATCCTTCTTGAATAAGCATCCACATGCAATAATCAGTAGATTGTAAAAATGTTGACATGCGAGTTTTCCAAAAATCAAAAGGTAGGTTATTAAACAGGGGAGGTCGGGTAATAGAATACCCTTCCGTAGTGTTACGATTCCCAAGGTTAGCCATGGATCTAATTAAAAAAGTTTTCAAACTTAAATTTTTGAATCCCGCTCTGATACCACTTGAAAGTTTGCTAGGGATGTTAAGCCCTATAGAACTAGCCCAAGCTAACCAAGAGGGGGGGTGAATTGGTATTTTAAAAATTTCACAAAGAGTGAAAAACACAAACCAAAATCACGCTACAAACAAAGTGCGGAAATTAAATAAATGCGGAAGCGATAATAAGAAAAGAACACACCGATTTTATAGTGGTTCGGTCAACTCGACCTACGTCCACTCCATGGAGGCACCATCCAAGTATTGCACTACAAAAACGTGACTCTCCTTTAGCCCCCACGGTTAGGCGGAGAAGCCCTCACAAGAAACTCCTTTTGCCACCCCGGCAAGGCAGAGAACCTACCTCCTTTTGCTTCCTCCTGAAGCTGGCAGAGAACCACAACCAAAAGCTAACTCCTTACCTCTACCGACCCTTCCATGGACGAGAAGTTCTAGACGAAGAACAAGCAGAGCGATCCTTGAAGCAACCCTTGTGAATCCCCTCACAAGCTCCCCCTCACAAGATCCTCTCTCTCTCCCTCTCTCTCTTTCTCTCCTCAAGGTCTTCTAAGGTCAAGGCAGCAGCCAAAAGTCTTGAAAAACTTTGAATAAGAGCTCTTAAATAGAAGAGCTTCAATGGAGCTCATTAATTACAAGTTGCCGACAATATCGTCAAGTCCGATATGGACATCGGCCTGGCCGATCAGTACAAATCAAAGAAGATCGGCCAGAGCATAGCCCTGGATGCAAAACAGGACGACTGAAAATTGGCTTGATCGTCCAGGCCGATCTCACGATCGTCCGGGCCGATCAGTTCAAATCAGAGGAAAATCATCCTGAGAATAGCCCTAGATACAAGCTGGCCGATTTTTATCATCCTGAAGTAACTTAAGGTTTTTGACTGGATCGTCCTGGCCGATCCTGCGATCGTCCAGGAAGATATGATCGTATCAATCATCCTTAATTACTCTTTTGATTTCCTGATCAATTAAGGCATAATTTGTGAATATCGTCCAGGCCGATACAGGATCGTCCTGGCCGATAATTTAAAAATACAGTATACCTTAATTGTCTATGACGACAAATTCTTTCTGTTTTGAGAATATCATCCTGGCCGATACACGTATCATCCAGGCCGATATGTTAATGACGGCTGCCTTAATTAAGACTCCTTATTTAGACTTTCTGTTTTAAGCCTAATCGTCCAGGCCGATATAAAAAATCGTCCTGGCCGATATGAGTAAAAACATAAATTCTAAGTCTCTCAAGTGTGTGTGTGAAGGGTTACTTAGCATCAGTCTCTTTGACCATTACAAGTAGACTCAAGAAGTGAAAAAACAAAAGTACAGACTTACTCAACCCTAAACCTACGCAATCCTGAATTTGCTTCGTCTTGTTCGTCCGATCTTCGATTCCTGAAACGTTAGAAGCAACAAGCAGTCCAAGAGAAATAGTGTTTGTCAATCATCAAAACATAAGCCATGAAAGTAGATTTGCAACAGATCAGTTTCCTTGAATGTTTATAACTCTTAATCAATCTCCAGTTCCTTATGACTCACATCAATAAATCAATAAATCTTGTGGTTAACACGTGCGGATTATCATTTCATATATATGATATCAATTAAAATATTCTTTCAATCAGATCAATATCACATTCCAGTACATATCAATCCTATCATTTATTTCAGCACATATTACATTTTCGTATTATCATATCAAATCACAACACATCACTTTAAACCCATTTTTAATGTAAATTTTCCTGCTCATTTTATAAAAATATTCATATGCACGTTTTTAACTAGTGAAAGTATAATAAAATCATATTAAAATATTCAGAATGATCAAATCTATAATCTATTAAAAGTTACATGATGAAAGCATATGAAATAAGGGGATAATACATTTTTGGTAAATTTATGAGAGATGAAATCCATATAATTTAAAATCATCGATAACATAAGTAAGAGGATAGTTACTTATAACGAATAGAATAATTTTTGTAAACGAAATGCTGAATGAAAATGCCCCTACAAACTTTTTTTGTCTTCCTTCTCTCCTTCCTTCTCTTCCTTTCTTCTCGGCCAAGTAAGTGAGAATGAGCGCAGGGTGAGAGAATGGAAGTGATATTTATAATAAAAAAAAATATATAAAAATACTGCTAGTGGCCTAGTGCCGCAGCATCGGAGCTAGCGCTGGAGTGCTGCATGCAGAATTCAGAATTACTATAGAAACATAGACTCAAATGCCACAATGATAGTGTTTGGCACAGTTGTGCTCTCAAACCTAGCGCCCAGCGCTCACAAGCAAAACATCGAAGCGCTCTAGTTCAAAAAAAACTTTAAAATTCATATTTTAAAATGCTTTTAATTTTTGGATTGTTACATAAGATATTTGGAATTATGTATTTTTGGTTCATTGTGGCGCTTCTAATTTTTCAACAAGATAGAACATGGAAACTTTTGAGTCTTTCTAAACCGAAGCCAGTTTTAATATTTTGGGGATATGTAATGGATGCTTAAATCTTTTGCTTGGAGCTTTTGCGAAAAATTCCTAATCTCTCTCTCTCT
This sequence comes from Dendrobium huoshanense, assembly GCA_016618105.1. Taxonomy (NCBI): domain Eukaryota; kingdom Viridiplantae; phylum Streptophyta; class Magnoliopsida; order Asparagales; family Orchidaceae; genus Dendrobium; species Dendrobium huoshanense. The sequence continues at coordinate 1,432,342 of CM028344.1, read as the reverse complement.
TTCTCTCTCTCTCTGTCTGTATAGGCATTGGAGGGATTTTCTTTTGCTTTCCTCTTTGCTCAAATAACAGGGTGGGAAATGTTATTAGCCAGACAAAACTAAGACGAAAGAATGGTGTTCAAGAAAACCCAGACAATAGTTTAACATACTTGAATTTGAAGCTTAATTACTTGCAATATGCTACCTCCGAAGAGTTTTGGGTAATTATATAGATCTTTTGGAGCAAAGACAACTTGATTTATTAAGGATATGAATTATTTTACAAGCCCATTCTACAAGTTCTTTCTCACATCAATTCGTTTCTCATTTTAGTTTCTTCATTCAAGTTTCTTAACACAGAAATCATTTGGTTACATAATGATGATTAATATTTTTTTTGGGTTCAAACCACACAATAATTTCAACTGATAGTATCTACACGATAAGATATTCTGAGGAAGTCTAGAAGTTACAACTAAAAATAAAATCATTAAAGTAGCTTCATATTCTTTTTTGTAATAGACAGAAAGCCTTCTATTATCAAATCTTGATGCCCTTGTACATTTGAGCACTTATAGTACCACTAAGCTATTTTGGAAGCCCTCGGAAGGATTTATATATGATGTGAAGCACAATATGAGATTTTCTCCATACATATTATGAACTATCAAATAGCAAGTGAAAGACAAATACATGCTTGCTCTGCAATACTATCTAATATTGTTAGGTGCATTCCTCTTCTCAATTTAGATTGAGGAAAATTCAAGTCCATCCACTGGCGACATACCTACAAGAAAAATAATATTAATTGAGTGTTGTTTTCTTCTCAAGTGATGATTTAGATTTAAATCACAAAGATGCTTCTTACTCAGTGTATGATGATATACAATGACTTTGCTAAGATGTTAAATGATTGGATGAGAAGAATTTATATTTCTCTATTTAAAAATTTTATATTTAGGATTATTGTAATTGTGAGAGAATAAGCTTATGAGTTGTGATAAAATTATGAGATGAGATGATGAAATAAAAACCACGAAAATTATATTGGTGTCAAATAATCAATTGAGTTATTCCACTAAAAATCTTGTAGGAAGGTCATTTTTTTACAAGGCTACTACTTAAAAAATATAGAAAACTTGAAGTGACCTCATATTCTGCCCAGGAATTGGGGTATTGATTGTCAATTGTAATATATTCCAAGATAATATGAGGCTATTCAAAGATGGTGAATGAATTGATTAAATCAGCAAGGGTCTTGATAATTGGTCATATGCTATAATCATACAAAAATCTCTCAAACATAATCCAATGATTAAATTTAAAATCAAATTTATCCCCCATAATTAAACTCTAATCAACTTTATTTCTTTTTAGATTATGTAAACTTGGGGATTGTTTTTTTTTTTTTTTTTTTTTTAAGATTAGCACAAGTAATACTTTGCTTCATATACACATTATATGTGTTAAACTATTTTTTTAGTAAAAAAAAAAAAAAACAAAAATACAAACAATATAGTTTGAATTCAATCTCTTTATTTATCAGGTCCTAAATATAGAAGATTAATCTGAATAAATCATTCCTTAACAATGTAGTGTGCATATATTACCATGCATAATGTTATGCTTAGTAAGTTTGTTGGCTTTATGATTATATTCTAAGGCTTTGTTTGAGATGACTTTCTTACTGTTTCTTAAAGCAGCTTTTTAGTACAAAATTAATATTTTTTTACTAAAAAGTTGCTTTAAGAACTGATAAAAAAGTCGCTCCAAGCGAAGCCCAAGTCATTCATATATATTATACATGCCTTGTATGGGTATGAAGCTTCTACCTTCTACCTCCACAACCATTTTCCCTTTGACAGTTAAAGTACATGGCAGCCACTGGAGGCCCAAGGCTGTAATATTGTGCAAAGTCTCTCGTATTGAAGTTTTGACGCCATCCTGGTGCATAAATTGTTTGCCGGATAGATTGCTTAAATAATACGAACACTATTCGATGAATCCCAGCTGTTGGATTCGGGCTTTCATAGGAGACCACTTCATTTCCTAAAATGACATGGTCAAATATATAAGCTATAGCTTCTATAATCTCTATGGCTTCATTTGGGATGGCTTTCTTGTTGCTTCTTAAAGCAGCTTTCTAGTACAAAAATTTCAATTATTGAACTACAAAGCTTTTTTAAGAAGTAGCAAGAAAGCCGTCCCAAACGAAGCCTATGTTAATATAAATTGAACATATTTGACAATTAAAAAAATTTCAAAATATTAATTGGAGAAGTGAAATCTTTGTTAACATTGTTGTACAGTATGCTGCCACTCACCATAATTTGCGGTGGTTGTTTCTTGGATATCTGTCACCAACCTAAAATACCAACTATAACAATTAGTATTGTTCCTAATTGATTATTGATAAAAACTTAAGGAAAATAACCATATATTATATAGCTATTTATAAGTACATATTGCATTTTAGTATGCAGATGATGATTCTTTGTGAACTTTCACATTTACAAAGACTAAATAATTGAGAAATTGGCTATAACTCATACGATTATATACTAATATGCTACTTATTGTCCTGAAAGCATTTTGTTGAATAAATAAGTGTAAAAAGAGGTTCTCACCAGAGCAAGTGCTCCCTATTTGTTGGATTACTGGGGCTAGGGGCATCGGGATCTATCATCACCTATATCAGCAATTCTGTTGAGTGCTTAAGGAAGGAGCATTGTGGAAATAAAAAAAGCTATAATATTTCAGAAAGATTTAGACGTAAATAACATCTACTATTCATCATTTGCCATTAACAATGAAGATCATTCTCCAGAAACTGGCATTTCCTTTTTCAGTGAGGTTTCTAATAGTAAGATTCTTTTCATTAATTATAATTATGTAAAGCCTAAGTAGCTTTTAATTTTCATGGAAATTCTGATAGTTGTAAAGGAAAGACAAAAAAAGGGAAAGAGAAAGACATTCATGCGTATTCCTTTGGTGTACTTGCCTGTGAAGCATGGCTTAGAAAAACACCTATTTATTTGTTATTTTAATAAAACACTTCACACCTTTATATTCAATGTGTAATTTGTTATTCTATTGATGTAACACTTCACTTTTTTCGTTGTCCAACTCTTATACTTGGATATAATTGTTCTCTTTTATCAGATAGTGCCATGATCAATAATTAAGATGTTCTAGATATGCTTGAAAATGCTACAATCTTTTCCAACAAAAATCAAAACTTAATTTCAATTATGAATTCAGCCAAATATAATTACTATTCATACTACTTACAAGTGTATAATATTTCTGAAAATCATATCCTTCTATCTCCACGCGAGGCTCCCTCGCCACCACTGAAGGCTTGAGTTCTGAACCATTGGTGACTTCCTTGTTGTTATAGATCACGCTCATCGATGCCGATCTTCTAAAAGGATCCAAGACATCACCAACAACTCTGCCAACAACTAGAGGATCTCTCGACATTGTGAAGCTAGAAACAAAAAATAGCTTCCAACTAAGCAATGCCAAACCAAATAAAAAGTCTATGCAGCTAATAGTTTGATATATGTAGTCTTCAATGGTGGTGAGACCTATACATATATATATATATATCTGCATGAGAGGTTAATGGATGCTACAGAATCTCTTTTTGCTCCCTAGGAGCAATTTCATACATAGGGGGTGTCGAAGTGTCAAAAAGAGAGGGAAGAGTGTAAGCCTTGCTCTCTTGTATTGAATCAAAGGAAAAGGGATTTTGATTGGACACTTGCCATGGCTGTGAATATAATCTTTAGCCGATTGCGAATATCTTATTTTCTCTTAAAAATTTGGAATGATATGTTGTAAAGTGCTAAACCTTTTGACTTGCCTAAGTGCTGCCTCCTGGTTTATTAATCCTCATATGGCGCGAATATTGGAGCAAAGACAACCAATATGCTTCTATTTAAATGGAAGTGAGATTCTATGTTCTTAATTCCTTGCTGACTTCATGCATGGTAACTGTGAGGCTCATATAGGCCATGGGTTGGCTTGTTTTTCTTTAGGAAATGATACTAATATGCCTGTGCATTATGTTGACACTTCTGATATATATCCTAGAGAATAATTATTATTTTTTAAAAAGATTTTCTGAATGATCAATAATAAGAATAGAGGAACTGTTCAATATTTGATCAACCACTAGAAAACAATTAGATTTGTAATAAATATGAAAACTGCTATTGGGATTAAGTCTGCAAAACAGATTTGTGGTAGTGGCAGCCCCTATCACAGATTTAATGATATTGAAGTAATATTAAAGAGTTCAGATAATTTTCAGATGTAGGATAGCTGCCCTTGTAAATATAGTCTCTTTTTTTTTCTTTTTTTGTAAATATAGTATATTTTTGTTGTTTAATATTAATCGGGAATCTTCATACTTGTGGTTAACAAATCTGCTTATTTACACTATTATGTAAAGTATATAGGGATGAGAAAATTACTTTCTTTTTGCTTGAAAAAGTAGTAGTTACTCGCTTTAAGCTATGATTAATTAAGAGGCATTACCAATTGTGTTTTTCTAGAATTTGGGATTTTCCTAACAAAAAGAGATTTTTGACAAATAGTTAAAAAAACTAAAGCAAAATGGTAGGAAGGTGGGAATTACGGCATTCAAGTGTGTTACCCCTTTTTTGTTTTCTTGATTCTTTTTTTAAAAATATTGTCTGGTTTGTACTTTTAGGCATTTTTATTTTTTATTTAGAAAATAAATCAATTTATTTTTTATAATAGTAAAAATAACTTTTAAGGTATTTTTTGATGTCAAAATTTTTTAAGAAAAAAAAATTACTTTGAGTTATACTCGTCATAGCCATAGCCCGTTGTTGCTACCCACCATCGCCACCAATTCTAACCTCTACCATCTATTGTTTGCCATTGCTCCTCTTTCGTGATTGCTACTTGTAAATATTGACTATTGGTCACAATTGACCATTGCCACTGCAATTTCCAATTTCTACTAGCATGTATAACTGACTACCACTGCCAACTCAAGCCACCTACTGATCACTATCGCCTTTAGCTACTGACTCTAGACAATGCTACCTTTGACCAGCTCTGAGAACCTCGAACCATCACTGAGTATCGCTCAACACTGCTATCGAGATTTCCACCGCCGACTAACAGTCCGGTTCAATGCACTATTCAATAAAAAAACAAAGAAAAATAATAAAAACTTAGGATATCAAATGTTTTTATTTGGATCAAACAAAACAAAACAAAAAGGAGACTCAGTTTGAGTCCTACATTGTTGCACATGAGCATTGACATGCAGAGGACGTTGCTCACTTTAACTCCTTCATAGCTCACCAGCTGCACCAGCATGACCAGGATATGGCCTGGTTTGGGGAGCAGTTTGTGACTCTTTCCAGTTTCTTTCCGTCGCCACCACCACCCCCTTCGGATGATCAGGGGCCGTCTTTCTTTCAGTTTGGTTTTGTGATGTTATCTTTTCCTTGTTGTATTTTACTTTTGTTTGCTAGTTTCAGTTTTATTTCCTTTCTCCTTCCCTCCTCCTTTTTTGTGATGTAAAAAGTGGGAGTAGTTGTACTATTTTATGTTGTAATATGCTTGTTCTTTTATGTTTATTAGTTGTACTGTATTCGTTCCTTTGTAAAATTTGAACTTCTTGATTCACATTATTTCTAATAAACTGCTTTAATTGTTTGATTGTTTGAATTCATCAAAAAGAGGGAGATTGTTGCAATGCAAATCTGATTTTAGGGTGTATAATTTTGATGATAACAAACACTTCTGTTTCTCTACGACTGCATTTCCTACTAACATTTCTGGTCCACAAGATTAAGCTGCAAATTAAACTAGCTCAAGATTGGGTAGATTAGGACTGAGTCAGTTTGTAATGTACGCCATGTGTCTTTTACCTTTTCTTGAGTCCTTTGTAATAATGTTGGTCCTGATGCTAAGTAACCTTGCACACACACACTTTGGAGAATTTTTTTGACTGTTTTAGAGTTTTTTAATTTTGATCACATCGTCCGGGACGATCCAAATATCGGCCAGGATGATCAGTTAAAAATAGAAACCCTGATTAGGGCATCCTAGTTAAGGCAGTCGCAATTAAGCACAGAGCCCTGGACGATATTAGTATCGGCTAGGATGATAGGCTTAAATCAGAAAGAATTTACCGTTAAATCTATTTAGGCATCTTTTATTTTTGGACATCATCCTGAACGATGTAGTGCAATTATGCCTAAATTAATCTGATAATTAAGGAAAGTAGTTAAGGTTTGATTACTCGATCATATTCACTTGGAGGATCGTACTAGAAAATCAGTTTACAAACCTTAGTTCATCCTAGACGATCAAACATCAACCTAGTTCTATTCAGGGCAATGCTCAGGATGATATATACTGAATTGAACTAATCATTCGGGAAGATCATGAGATCGGCCTGGACGATCAAATTATTTTTACATCATCCAAACATCCATTCAGGACGATGGTATGGACAATATTCAAAGACTTGTACTAATCGTACAGGACGATAACCTATCGTCCTGGATGATCTAAACAAATAAACTTTCTAATCATCCAGACTCTTCCAAATCATCCTAGTTGATTGAGCTTAATTTCAACTGATCGTACAAGACGATCGATCGATCGTCTTGGACGATCTTTGACGATTAATTGCTAATTACGGCTAATTTGGAGCCCTTGTTTAAAAGCTCTCTTATTTTTCTCAAGAGAGATCTTTTGCTGCTATCCTAATTTGAGAGATCCAAGAGAAGAGGGAGAGAAAGGGAGAGAGAGAGAGAGAGGATCTTGTGAGGGGGAGTTTGTAAGGGGTTTTATGAAGGTTGCTTCAAGTAAAGATCTGCGTCATCTTCTCCGGTCATCATCCCTGGTTCCTTGATGGTTCTAGAGAGGTTTACTTTAGCGACTGATCAAGGTTCTCTACCTATTTATAGAGGAAGCAAAAGGAGTTGGGTTCTCTGCCTACTTCTAGAGGAAGCAAAATGAATTGGGTTCTCTACATCACTGGGGTTGGTGGAAAGGAGTTTTTATATAGGCTTCTCCACCTTGCTGTAGAGGTAAATGAGAGATATTGTGTTTAATGCAATACTCAGAGGAGAGGCTTCGAGGAGTGGACGTAGGTCAGGTTGACCGAACCACTATAAAATCTGGTGAGTTTTTCTTATTGCACTTACGCATTTAATTTCCGTTCTTTGATTTCTATGGTGAATCTTAGTTTGATTGTGATTGTATTTTTGCTTAAAGAATTTTTAAATATCAATTCAGGCCTCTCTTGGTTAGCCTCGGGACTAGTTCATAAGGGCTTAACATCCCTGTCAAACTTTCAATACTTTTTTGAGGCTTTTTAGCATGTTAAGAATTTTTGTAGAAGATGTCAATAAAATCAATCAAGAATATATGACCTATCCAAGGTTATATATCAGAGCCCTGCTCGATGACGTTAACCTATATGGAAGAGGTCAAGAGAATCCACATAATTTGTAAGATCTATCCGAGGTTGTATGTCAGAGCCCTACTCGATGATATTAACCTATGTAGAAGAGGTCGAGAGAATCCAAATATGTAAGACCTTTGCAAGATTATATGTCAGATCCCTACTCGATGATGTTAACTTATGTGGAAGAGGTCTAGAGATCCAAATTATGAATTGAACCTTCCAAATGTGCTTCGAGTCTTTGATTTGAACCCATTTCGGCTTAGATCGAGTTGAATTTGGTGTCGTTGGGTTTGTATTTTCGAGACCCTCAGTTTGACTATAAGTTTGCTGAAATCATAGTCCAGATGATCCCAAATTTAATTTTTGAAGTTTCCAACTTGATTTTTGCCTCAAGATTCGTGTTAGATCAAGATAACTTTTTGATGACATATCATCTATTATTATTAAGTTTGACTTGTTTTATTTGTTTATTTTTAAATTGTTTTAGTTTTTAAATTTATTTCTTAATTAAATTTGCCTTGTTGAAAACGTTATAAATATTATTATATACCACAAAATTCTTATGTTTTTATAAGTCTATCCTCTAATTTTTTATATTTATTTTTATATCACTTTAGTATCTAGGTCATATTAAAGGATATGAATGAAAATATATATTTTATTTTAAATAATTTTTATCAGTGATATTTTAATGTGATTTTTAGTGTTATAGAAATAAATATAAATATTTAAGTATTAGACATATAAATACATACAAATGTTGTGATATCCGCATAAATTCTATAGAAACTTTCCCGTAGAAAGTGGATCCAATGAATTTTGAGACTTCAAATATGTTATTATATGAATGTCTGGCTGCTAAATATGCACAAATAGATTTTAAAGATTAAGCATGCACTCCTCTCCATATGCTCAAAAAGAGTTTCAAAGGATAAAATGTTGACAGGGGACATTCCTCTCTTTTATTTAATTATATTTTACATAGTTGGGAATCAGGTTCCAAATCATTGTAATTGGATGTGAATTGGAAAAAATTACAGGTCGGCTAGGAAGAGCTACGTCAGGAAGAAGCCAAGTAGGATCTCTAATTCTTTTTTGTAGTGCTTAATCCTTTTCATAGAGGGAAATGGCAAGCTGCAAATAGTGAGTGCTTGACTAATTTCTGACTAACTTCTTATTTATTTATAATGTTTCTTTAATCATAATGAGCAAATTCCAAAAAGATGCAAAACTAAATGTATATGCACAAAAGAAATTTTTATGATTTGTCGGGATCCTCCTTTGTTTCAAAAGGAATATATGGAAATATTATACAATATTGGAGATAATGGTAGAGAGAAATTATTTTGTTGATTTCTCTAACTAAGGGAGAACATAGCCACATGTTACAAAGATGAGGATTGGATATAAAGATGAAATTATTATTGCCATTATGATTCCCTTTCTTTGTTAAGGGACCAAATAAGAATTTCTCTTGATATAATTGAAAGCTTCACCTCTTGATGGATTTGAAACAATTAACCAACTTTTGAAGGTGCAAAAAGTTCCTTCTATAAATACCCAAAAAAGACTCTTTATTTTCTAAATGGCCAGCCTCACCCCATTTCTATCTCCACATTCTGCCCCTTTTCTTGTGGTTATTAGATGCCAAATTCTTTCTTCTATAACAATATTTATAATGATAATTAAAAATATTTGGAGAAGTAAAGCTTATTATATAAACTAGTTGAAAAAAGTATTATTATTATTATTATTATTATTATTATTATTATTATTATTATTATTATTATTATTATTTTGTGATCAAAGAGAATAACCAATTATCTCGAAAGACATACTTATTCTACAATGGATTCAAAACCGAAAAAAAGATCTAAGAAAATTGTCTATGTTATTAAAGATTTTTTTTCTACTTATTATTAGTCAGATATAATTTATTTTATTATAGGGCATATGTTCCCCATAAAGACAAATATTTATGATTAATTACATCATAAGAGAAGTAATTTGTTTATAACACTCATGATTATAGTGGGGGTAAATATTTTATATTATTTGAAAGTTTAAAGAATGATGATCTATTGATATTCCAAATAGGATTGGTTAAAATATAGGACAACTATTTTTAGGAGATCAAAAGATGAAAATAGGAAGCATTGAATTTTAAGAAGTTTAAAGGTACTCCAAACTATCTTATGTTACGCTTTAAAATTTTGAAGATATATAACTTAGTTTTTGAATTGTTCATTTTATTAAAAATTTGGGGATTACATTTTATCAACACAAGATTGAAAAAAAAGGCCTTGGAAGTAAGGACTTATATTGTAATAAAAGATGAACTATCAGCCACAAATCTTAAAGCCAAATTGAGAGCTATTGAATAAGTAGAAACTCATGCCTTAGTCTAGAAAATATATTGGACTTACATTTAAAAAAATATAAAAATTATAATAATAAAAAAAAAAGCATTGGACTTACATTTTTTAACTCCACACTACATGAAATATTGCTATTTTTGAAGGATTTTCAGGCGGAATTTTGCTTGTTGCAAATAATGAAGGACAACTGGTGGTTTAGCCATCGATTTTCTTTCGAGGTATTTCTGGTGAAAATTTCCACCATAAATTTCATAAAAAATTCCACCAGTTTTAAATATGTAGATGAAAATTTTTGTCAAAAATTCCATTGGTAAAAGAGTTATTTCCACTATTTCATCCAATTTTTTTCCATTTCACATGAAACAACTCCTTTTAGTCTATTCTCATGCAAATCATACCCCATACTGTGCCCCTCCATCCCCTAACATTCACATTCATTTGCGTTCTGATTACTCAGCCTATGTTGAGTTTTCATTCACCGTATCTCCGTCTGTTGGCATTGTGATTCCTGCACTTGAACTTCTCAGTAAGTCTCCGCCGGTTCATTAAATATGTCCAAGTTATATCATACCCTTTTCAAAGCCATTTTAAAAACTATAATGAATAACATTAAATCACAACTTGAATGACTTCAGAAAAATGTAAGTGAATGATGCTTGATTATGTTTTTTTTAATAAATTTTAATGATGCTTAAGCAATGACAAAGAAAAGGCAATATGATCTTCCTATAATGAACACTCAAGATTTCCATGCATCTAGATTTCAAGAATGATGTGAAATTATAGATATAGAAGTTTATAAATACAAAAACTTCTCTTTATCCTGACGAGCTTCAAATTAGTGTCCAACATACTAGAAGAAATATGGTATTTGAACATATTTTCTTTGCTTACAAGAGTTGAAATGTATGAGTAAGATATGACTATGAGCAAACACTTCCAAGATGTTTTAGCATTATTAGGTTAATTGTTATATAAGTTAGTTTATAGAACTATAATTTCTTGGGAACATAAGTGAATCTTGAGTTTTTAACTAGGAATTTAGAAATATTGAGAAAGAGAGAAGTGGATGAGAGGAGAAGAATGAAAAGAAAATTGAAGTAATTTTCTTTTGTTTTATCCAAATTTGATTGTAATTGTAACCAGTATTTGTGTGCTGAATTTTACAGCTCATGTCTGATATGGATATTCAAAATCAAAGCTAATATTAGATGTATAATTGATTAATGTTGCCTGGATGTAAGGCATTAACTGATGAATTTATTAACGTAATGAATTTTTTCATCAAGGTTGCCTTGTCAACTACCTTGTTTTATATTAGAGGGGAGGTTTCATAATCCTTGCTCAAAGTATAAAAAAAGCATACCTCACACCAAATAAAGTTATTGATTATCTATATCACAGAGGATACATGCTATAATATTATTGTTGGACTTCGTATAGTGAGTATGAGTCATATTTCAACTCTCAATGCAGCCTTTCAAAAGTTACAACATAGTTAATTAAGAAAATTTTATGATGTATGAAGACTTAGTTTATGATGCAATTGGGCTATAATTTCAATAATATATAGACAAGTCACCAAATAAAGAGGCACAAAACTTATATGATTTATTGCATGTTGCACAACAATGAGACTAGTGAAATGTTGGAAAATTTGTTTTGTTATTGGTTATAGATTTTATACCAAATCTTGGTGTGCAAGTTAGAAGATAGAAAATTTTGGTGTCTATGTTAGAAGGAACAATCATATGGGAGATGACTGTGAATTTCATGGTCTCTTATAGGAAGTATTACTGTTACATTATTCAGGTGAAGTAAATAACTTAAGTTTCTTTAATTGCAATTGGTTTGATCCAGACATAAGAGAGGTACAAGAGTACATCCCATGTATGATATCATAGAAGTAAAGTGAAATAGGAGATACGTAAAGTATGAAGCATTTGCCAAGGTAGAGATCAGGGTATACAAGATTGTCTTGTAATCATAAAGACAAAAGCCAAAGGGGTTATTGGTAGTATGACATCAAGTATAGTAACACATCAAGAAGAATGTATGTCAAACTTTAAAGAGCCTGCTATTAATGCTGATGATCAAATTGTATTAAAGAGAGTGAGTTATAGTTAGAAGAGGTGGACTTTGACTTTAAGGAAAAAAGTGAGTAGATGTTTTTTGTAAAGATATGGGATTGTTAGATAGAAATGAATCAAGTAATAATTATTAAATAAAAGGTAGGTATATGGAGTTTCTTATAGTTCTTCTTTTACACATGTTTTTTCTGCGGTTCATATTAAATGCATTTTTTTACAACATAAAAATAGTTAGTTTACTAAATAATTAAATTTTTAGTATTTCATATTTAGCTATTTACTAATCATTTCTTTATGATTTTGCATATGGATTTAGGTGATGAGCCCCTCGATAGTCGATCACAAATATCATTGGTAGGTGAAAAAATTTAAGTAGTGTCCCATCAAGTAGGATCATCATTATTGAGGGACCTCTTCTTCACAGGTTGTCACTTAGGATCAGCAGAGTTTGACTTTCCAACAACTCCAATAGGGAGTCCTCAGTTTCTTTCTTTATATACTCAATTTCCTTCACAAGACCCTATATGCAATAATCCATTCTACCCTCACTACTTCCCACCATCATCTCAAGGGCTCCTATCCACCTATCCATATCAACCATATGCCTGCCAATTCTACTACCCACAAATCTCTTTAGTCCTCTACTAGGGGACCTTCAACCAAGACTGTAGCAGTGATATTATTGATGTGTGCATGTTAATAGAGCATGAGGTCGACACATACATAATACATTATTTAAATCACTCAAATATTTTGAGAAGTAATTTTTTTAATCCAATGTTTTGTAAAGGTTCATCCTTCAAAATAGCTTACACTCTTGAAAGGAGAGGGTATTTTTTTATTTGTGCTATATATTTGTGGTGGATTTCTATTTATTCTTCCACCGAAAGATTGGTAATATGAATTTTGTGTTGAGATACTAGCAGAAAAATCTACTAGAATTTTGGTGGAATTTTCGTTGAAATTTTGGCCAAATTTGTAGCAGGAATTTTTGTCAAAATTTTTTGCCAATTATTTCTCCAGTATTATGCCAAAAATTTCAACAAAAAAATCCACCAAAATTCTCCCTAAAATGTCATTTTTTCATTCCATAATTCGTAAAAAATATGCATGAATACTTTATGATAGAAATATTCCATCACTGATTCGTTTCGGACGCTTGATTTACCATTAGAACATACAATGTCAAAATTTGCCGGAAACATCAATTTTAGGAAGATTTTCAATTTTTGATAAATTTTCAAACTTTTTTGGTGAATATGTCCGTTGAAATTTACTACATTTCCTATAGTGCCAATTATGCTTTAAGTAGGCTTGACTCTATTGGAGTAACATCTTGCCTGAAGTGGATTTTCAACTAAACAAAAATTATTTTTTTAAAAGTATGATGTTAAAGTATCTATGAATTGTAATATAGGAAGCACTATTTTAAATTTTAAGAATTAACAATTATAACTTAGTTATTGAAGATAAGTAGCCTAATTATAATAAATATTCAAATGCTTTTAACTACAACAAAGTCTTATATTTGGACCTTAAATATTTTATATTTTGCATAAATTCATAACTTTCATTTCTAGTTGATTTTATTTTATGTTCATTATTTTGTTATAAATTTTTTTTTTTATGGAAAAAGCTATCATCAAGAGAAACCTTGGCTTTTCTTATGCAAGTATGGTTTGATTTTTGCATAAAATATGTTTTAGTTTTTGTTTTGCAATTAAACATGTTTTTGTTCTGTTGTAGTTATTTAGAAAATATTCTAATGAAATAAAATACTACATAGTATATAAAATAATATAAATTAAACGCATAAAGGAATAATATACTATTATGATGTATTTGCTATTTCATTTTTAATTTTAAATGATTCAATTTAGCCAATTTGTAGATTTAAATTAAGTTTTAATGATTTATAACTTTTTATTTAGATTTTAAGGTTTGGTTTTATTTTTCATTTTAGTTTTAAAGAATACTTTAAATGCATAGGATTCACCCTAAGTTGAATATTAACATTTAACATATCCTAGACTTTATAAGATGTTCACCTCACCAAAGGGGTGAGGTGACACTTTACAACATCCTAGAAGTAATTAGGTGTCTTTTATAATTTTTTATTTCTTAAGACTTTTATTAAGGAATCCGTGAGAGAAAATTTTAATTTAAAATTGATAAAAGTTTAAATTATTGTACAATTAGTATACAAATTAAACAATTTATCCCACAACTATTCCATCATACTAAACAAACCCAATTTTTTGAACTAATCATATTGTACAATCCTTGATCATACTATACAAACAATGACTTATAAATTGAAAAGTTTGGGTTTTTTTGAAACCTTGTTTAAAAACTTTCTTAAGAGACTATTTGAGAGTCTTGGATATTGTGTTTTTTTTTTTTTTTGAAAGAGAGCTTTCAGAGGGATCTTGGAGAGCTTTGCGACTAAAAAAGGAGTGGTTATACGTAAGGGAGAAGGAGAGTAAGGAGATTGCACATGATTGCTCCAAGTAAATTTTTTCCTTACTTCCTCCAAAGCCAAAGATCGTTGAGGTTCTCTGCCTTCACTAGGAGGGTGATAGAGGAGTGCTAGGTTCTCTACCTTCACTAGAAGGGTGAAAAATGTGTAGAGTTTCTCTTCCTTCACTAGAAGGGTGAAAAAGGTGTGCTAGGTTCTCTATCTTCACCAAGAGGATGAATAATGAGTCAAGGTTCTCTGTCGCACCAAGTTGGTAAAATATTGTAAGGGCTTCTTCGCCTAGTTGTAGGGGCTAAAGGAGAGACTGTAGTTTTTAGTTCAATACTCAAATAGGAGGACTCTTGGGAGTGGATATAGATCATGGTTGATCAAACAACTATAAAATTCTAGTGTACTCATTCTAACTTTCTTTTATGCACTTTTATTTTTATATTTTAATTTTTTGCTAATTTCTTTTTTCTTGAAAAGTCATCTTGAGAATGTTGTGGTTGGTAGTTAATTGATTTGATTAAATTAATATCAACATTGTGGCTCACATTGGGCAATTTAATTTCATTGAAAGATCAAAACATTTTTTTTGTTAAAGAAAATTTTTAAAACCCCAATTCACCCCTCCTCTTTGTGTGTCATGGGAAGTTCACCTAGATTGAACTTTCTTGACCAAACATGAAACTATAATCCAAATCAGTTGACAATTTGAAAAGAATATGTTGGGGGTCAAGGAGGGTGACCGAAAATTTTTCAAAGAGCTAGAGATTATAAAAAAAGTTATGAATGTCTGTGAAATGTAAAATTTTCAAGGAAAGCAAATTTAAAAGGGGCACATAAGGCCTCTATAACACCACCATACGACAATGAATGGTCACCTTTAAGGATAGAAAGGAGGTGGAAGAAGATGAACTTGAAAGCACATCTCATAAGTTTAAATAATCTATTATTTTATGTGTTATATTTTTAATACAAATGTTTTGTTTTAGTTATGTTGTGGAGGAAAAATGCAAAAAGAGAAAAAAATTCTAAGTATCATCTAGCATTACAGAGTCATACAAATTAATGCACAATTCCATCAAGGACACAACCAGAGCCCCATAATATTGACATGGCAGTGCAAACTTCTCTATTTGATAGCATCGTGGTGTCAAAATGGTCTGCTTTGAAGTGCCATGTTCACAGTCATGTAGAACCAGGTCATCACAATCTATTGCGCACTACAAGAAAATAATGTATTACCAATAGATTTTTCAGAGAAAAATTATTAATTTTCTCACTGATGAATTCTTTTTTCAACAGTAAAATGAGCATAAAAAAATGTTTTTGTCAAAAAAATCCACCAAAAAAACTTTTTTGCCGAAACAATTTTTCTGTGAATATTTGAAAGATAAAATCGCTAGAATACTTAAAAAAAATAGCAATTTTTATCTTCCCAACCGCCTGCTTGATTGCGTGCTACATGCATGCCTACACTTCCCACCCTACTGCATGTTTCTTACCTGCCTACTCGACTGACTGCGTGAAGCCTGCCTGCCTACCAGTTTGACTGTGCCCTGCCCACACACTGCCCATATTTCCCTCCCGAGGGTTACATTGGTGGGATTCAAACCTACAACATGCACATAATTCAATTAGCCAACAGCTTTATCATAGAGAAAATTTGTTAAAATGTCTACTATATTATATTTAAGCACAAATCTATTCTTTTAAATATATTAATACAAAAAGTAAATTTTAAAACAAATTAAAATAAAATAATAAAATGAATAAATAATTAAAATAAGTTATTAAATTAATAATTAATTAAAATAAGCTATTAAATTAAAAAGTAATTAGTTATTTAACAAAAAATAAAATAAAGGTAAAATTTATTATTTTATTTAGTTATTAAATTAATAATTAATTAAAAAACTAAATTAAAAATTAATTACCATAAGCTATAAGTTCATTAATTAATTAAATTATGAATACATAATATTTTTTAAATAACTAGATGGACAAGAGGGGGGGGGGGGGGGGGGGGGGGGGGGGGGTGAATTTGAAAACTTTATAGCAATAATTAAAACCTAAGTAGGAGTTCTAATTTTTTGATGATTTTAAATTTTTAACATGAAAATTTAAACAACTTCTAAGGCAAACAATTGAACTCATCGTGCAATAGTATAATCTTTTTCTTTCACAAGAATTCACCAAGCAAATATTATGAGAATAAAAATGCACCCAAGAATAAAAAGCGATAAGGAAAAAGCACACCGAAATTTTTATAGTGGTTCGGTGAAACCATGACTTACGCCCACTCCCCGGAGTCCTTCGCTCCAAGAATTTCACTACAAACTATAGTTCTCCTTTTGCCCCCCTCGACAAGGCGGAGAAGCCCTTAAAATACTCCCTTTCACCAACCCGGTATGGCGGAGTGCCAAGCGCTATTTTCACCCTCCTGGTGATGGCAGAGAACCTTCTCATTTTTCTCCCTTCTGGAGAAAGCAGAGTACCTTCGAGGTCACGGATGTAGAAGAGTCTCCCCCTTAGAGAGCCTCCCATAAGTTCTTCCCAGGCCAAAGGAGGAGCAAGATGCAGCAAGATCGGAGCAACCGTGTGATCTCCCTCACACCTCTTCTCCCTCACCAAGCTCACCTTCTCCTTCCTCTCTCAACCCCACAAAACTTCTCAAGAGCTCTCCCAAAGAATTCCTCACTAATTATGTTCTCCTTTTCTGTCTCTCTCTCAAAATATGACAATTTTGACACCTTAAAACGGGCTCCAAAATTCCTGATTTTGCAAAGTAGCCGTTACAAATGTACAGTACAATTAGTCATCGTACAGTACGATATGTATAAATAGGCTTCGTCTTGGTATGAATGTGTACGAACAGTTCAAAATATCTCATACAGTACGATAATAAATCGTATGGTACAATCCTCAACATTACTAGTCGTATAGGACGATAGATGGGACGATCAAATGTTGCCTCTGTTCATCGTATTGTATGATATACATCATCATACATTGAACTGTACGATGAGGCAAAAAACAAAGGATCATCTAGGACGATCTCCGAGACGATCAGAATTTGTCTCTGTTCATCGTATTGTATGAATAATGTCATTTAGTACGATATTCAATTTGAAATTAAGCCTTAGATTATTCCACTAATAACGAGTTAATTTAAGTAAGTATTTAAAATAAATCGTAGAGTACGAAGAACTTCGTCCAGTATGAATGGTTAAGAAAACTTACTTAAGTTAATTTGACGGCTAGGGTTTTGGATTTGGAACACATCGTACAGTATGATATAAATTATATGGTATGAACTATTCACAGAAAATCATTTTACGAACTCAGGTCGTACAGTACGAAATAAATTCGTACAATACGATCACCAGAGAAGGAAAATCTTCATTTTATTTTTAAAACCCTCTCCCTCTGTGAGTGTGCATGGTTGCTCAGACTTACATGCAGTTTGTGACTAGACTCAAGAAAATAAAATAAATAATAAAATACATTATCATACTCATACTCCTAATCTAACCATTCTTGAGTCTTCCTGTCATCCTGAGTAGCTTGTGATCTTCCTGTAATGTTAGTACTCACAGACAATAACCAATAATAAATGATATTCAATGAATAGTAAATCAGACGACATTGTTTGTCGTCATCAAAATCTCAAACTCGGAGTTATGGGTCGCAACAAGTTTTTCAAAAATTATTAAAATGCACCAAAAATTCTGCAAGGAACAAATTTGCCAAAAAAATTTGCCAAAAAAATAGTAAAAGATATTTCATTATAATCCGCTAGAAATTTACTAAAATTCTTTTGGAAAATAGTCTACTTGAAGGCCGCTGGAAACTTTGCTAGTAATGAGCAATTTTCCTGTAGTGATGCCTTGGCACCAAATTGGCCACTCAAGCGTCACATCATACAAAAGTCAACAACCGTACAGCCTAGCTATTATAACTTTAAAAGGACATGATCTTGTCGTAAAGAAACTTAACTATTTAGTAAATAATCATTCCACATCATTCTCTATAGTACTAGTTGCCTAATTTGTGTTTTCATAGAAATAGTAATTGTGTTATGTTTTTGAGAGAGTTTAGTCACTTGTCTAATTTTAATAATTTTCAAAGTACTTTTTTAGATCTCTCTTAGTGTCAATTCTAAGGGAGATTAAATAAGTGACAGATAAAATCATTGGAGGTTTTAGTAGGTTCTTTGCAGCTCTATACCTTAAGGAAGGAGAGTAGAGGAGATATACATTAATCATTCCTAGTGATATCATTCTCTTGAATTTTTATTCTTCCATGATTTCAATGAAAAAGAGTTTGCTTATCTTTTCTTCTACATATGACTAATTCTCTAATTTTAGATTAATGATATAAAGAATATATTAAGTAAAAATAAAAATTTTTGTGCACTAAAGTTAAATTATATTTTTAATATTTTCTTGTTCTTTATTTAATCCACATAATAATCATATGCATAGTTAAGATTTGTTGTGATGTATAACATTGATGGAGGAATGCAAGAACAATTAGGAATATTAAAATAATATATTTGCATACCTAGGCATAGGATATAAAATATGTGAGATTCTTAGGAAGATGATATAACTATAGGAGGTCAGCATATATCCTTTTTAACCCTACAAGCTCGACAAAAAATCTAGGAATGCATATGTTTTGAATCACATTACAAATAAGAGTTTCATTAGGAAAGCTATGTAATCTACATTCTTTAATACAAAATATTTTAATTAAATCATTTATCCATTATTTTTCTATTTTAGCTAGTGATTGAATCTTCACAACAAATGTATATATTTTTTATTTTAGTTGAATTGCTTTATAATTAGAGTAAATAATAGTAGTTAATTGCTAGAAAGTATACTTCCTTATGGGTTTTACACTCTAGCCTAACACATTATTACTTGATTCGATACATATACTTGCGTACATTAAGTGGGGTTTATTATTTTTATAAATCAAAGAAAACATAAGCATTATTTAGGAGATATAGAGGTTTAAATATTTTTTTATAATTCAAAAGTACACTTTATAGCTACTATCATGTTTTTAGACACATTTTGTGTGGAGGCCTAAATCATCTACAACACATCATAACATGCATACAAGTCATTCATCAAAGCCTAAGATGGAACCCGATTTCCATATCTAATTTTTGATTAACTTTGTAAGAGTGCTCTCACAAAAGGCCTAGTAAGTGCATGTGGTACTTGGATAGTAGATGCTTAAGGCACATGACTGGAGATTTGAAGTAGTTCATTATGTTGGAGGCTAAGGCAGGAGGCTAAGTTACACTTGGAGGCAATAACACCAAGAAAGTGGTAGGTTTTGGTATTTTTGGTAATTCTAAGAATTTATATTAAAAATATCTTACTAGTAGATGACCTGAAACATAACTTGCTCAATATCAGTCAATTGTGTGATAAAGGTTTTCATATTAAAATTTTGCCTACTAGTTTTATGATAGTTTAAATGGAAATATTGTTCTAGAAGGTGAGAGAATTAATAATGTTTACATACTTGAATTAAATTGTATTGATTATATTAGTTATTTATGTTTAAAAACTATTACTGATGAATCCTGGCTATGACATATAAGCATGAAAAAACATAGAAAGATAACCCAAAAGTACCTACTAAAGGCATACCCAAATTAGAATTCTCTAAGGGCCACCTATGTAATATTTGCTAACTAAGAAAGCTAATCAAAACTTCATTTCACTCCTTTCTAACCCAAAAGTACCTATTAAAGGCATACCCAAATTAGAATTCTCTAAGGTCCACCTATGTAATATTTGCTAACTAAGAAAGCTAATCAAAACTTCATTTCACTCAGTTAGGGACATCACCACTTGCAGACCTTTAGAAATCCTTTACATGGATATGTTTGGACCACTTAAGACTTCCAACTTAGGTGGGAAAATATATGGATATGTGATTGTTGATGATTACTTGAGAACTACTTGGATTACATTTTTATCACATAAAAATGAATCATTCGAGAAATTTAAGGCATTCTTAACTGGATTCAAAAGAAATTAGGTTATGAAATCTTAACTATCCATAGTGATCATGATGGGAAATTTGAAAATGATAAGTTTGAATCATTCTATAAGGAGCAAGGAACGGAACATGATTTCTCAGCTCCTAGAATCCCTCAACAGAATAGGGTTGTTGAAAGAGAAAATAGAAGCTTCATAGAAGCTGTTAGAGCCATACTAGTTGAGTATTCACTTCCTAAATATTTTTGGACTGCAGCTGTGAATTTTGTTTGCTATATTCTTAATAGGGCTCATTTGATATCTAAACAATAAGGCACCCTATGAACTACTCAAAGATAAGACACCTAATCTCTCTCACCTTCATGTTTTTTGTTGTAAGTTGTTTCTTTTAAAGATTAGAAAATCTCCCTAAGGAAAATTTAATCTTAAATACGATGGAGTTTTCATAGGATATTCTTCTATAAGTAAAGCCTAGAGAGTGTTCAATAGGAGGACATTAGTGGTAGAGGAAACCACCCATGTAGTATTTATTGAATTTAATAGATCTTTTGAGCCTAGGTCAGAAGAAAAAGAATTAGTAGAGGTCACCCAAGGAGTAGAATCTATTGACCTAGAAAATAGAATAGAGCCTCAGGATCCTTTGCCTAGAGATTTGCGATATTAATCTGGTCATCCTAAGGATCTCATCTTAGGTGATCCATCTATAGGAGTAAGATCTAGGCATTGGCTTATAAAGGAGGTTAACCACTCTTCTTTCATCTTAATGATAAAACCATCAAACATAGATCAATCCCTATCTAATGAATTTTGGATCCTAGCCATGAAAGAAAAATTAAATCAATTTGTTAGGAATGATGTTTGGGAGTTGGTTAGAAGACCTAAAAATAAGAGTTTTATTAGAACTAAGTGGGTCTTTTAAAATTGTTAGAATAGTTGCTATTTGAATGCCTTTACATTTCTTGCAACTTAAATAGTTTTGATGATTTCAACATTATTGTTCAAATGTGTAGTTATCTCCTAACAATTTTAGAAGATTTGTATTTGCTCTTGTGTGTACTAACATTTCAGGAAAATCAGACTCCAGGCTACGATAACTTCAAATCAAATCCAACATGAGATACTTTGTAAATTTGAAGTTTGTATTTTTTTTATTAATTTTGAAAGGGAGTGATTGTAATTGAGTGAATAAAAAACATACACACACACACATAAGGAGATCATAAAATTTTATACTGATCGTACTGGATGATATCCTATCGTACGGGACGATCGGACAGTTATCTCCTAAAGAGCACATGGAACGAATAAGAACTTGCTCTAAAAAATTTTTCTAAGTCCTATTCGTCCAGGACGAAATTAATTATCGTACCCGACGATTGGTTCTCTGGAAAATTTTCGTCCAAACAAATTTTATTATCGTACATGGCGACTGGTCCTCTGGAAAATTTTCGTACAGACGAAATAAATAATCGTCCAGGATGATCGGGTCTCTAGAAAATTTTTGTCCATACGAAAATAAATTATCGTCCGTGGCGATTGGTCCTCTGAAATATTTTCGTCCAGACGAAATAAATAATCGTCCAGGACGATCAAGATCTCTGGAAAATTTTCGTCCAGACGAACATATTCTCGTCCAAACGATTAACCGACTTAGAACAGTTTTCAGCAGTTTCTAGAACCGACCTAGTAATAACCATTCGTACTGGACGAACCTAGTTCGTACAGGACGATCATCTGTACGAAGACATTTTGTACACATATTCAAATAGGGTCGTTTCAGATCGTTTAAGTAAAATCGTCCAGGACAATCCATGATCGTACAGGATGATCCACTTCGTTCAGAATTGGAAACTTATAGTTTTTGGGCGGTTTTTCTTGTCTTTTATATAAATAGTCCAAATTAGACTACCACCCAATCTTTTTGTCTTTTGATCTTCGTGCCTCTTGAGAGAATAGCCAAGGAGAGAGTGGAAGAGAGCATTCAAAGGATGAATCCTACCACTGGAGCGAGAAGGCTTCACTTGGATTACAAAGGTAAGAGTCTCTACTTGTGAAATTGGATTTCTTCACTCTTTTCCTTCTTCCTTCTAGATTCTTGTGAGAAGATCAGTCAAGGAGATCCGGTTCTCTGCCGACACTTGGAGAGTGTGAACAGCCGAAGGGTTCTCTGCCTACACTTGGAGAGTGTGAACAGCCGAAGGGTTCTCTGCCTACACTTGGAGAGTGTGAACAGCGGAAAGGTTCTCTGCCTACACTTGGAGAGTGTGAACAGCCGTAGGGTTCTCTGCCCACACTAGGAGAGTGTAAAAGGATGATGGTTCTCTGCCAGCACTGTGGATTGTGTAAAAGGACGACGGTTCTCTGCCGCACCGGGTAGTGGTGAAAAGAGTGTGTTGTAAAGGCTTCTCCGCCTTGCTGTGGGTGCTAAAGGAGAGTCACTATTAGTTTTAGTGCAATACTCAGAGGGTGCTTCTGAGGAGTGGATGTAGGTCTGGTTATAGACCGAACCACTATAAATCTGGTGTCATTTACTTTATTGTTTTTACGTTTCCGCACTTTAAATTTCAGTTTTAACAACTCTGTGGTTGAAAAATATTTTTCTACAAACTTTAAAAGAAAATTTTATTTCTGTTCAATTTAATCTTCTAAGAGGGTTTAAAATTTTTAAAACTACCAATTCACCCCCCTCTTGGTAGCTTTGGGACATTTACTTAGGCTTAACAACCTAATTACTGGACTCAACAAGTGGTATCAGAGCTTTGTTTCAAAATCATAAGTTTGAACTACTTTTTGATTAACGTAGATGGCTACTTTTGAAAACCGAAACACACCTGAGGGTTACTCTATCACTAAACCTCCACTGTTTGACAATATTCCTTTTGATTTTTGGAAAACACGCATGTCTACTTTCTTACAGTCACTTGATTATCGCATGTGGATGCTAGTCCAGGAAGGTTACTCAAAACCAACTAGATTAGTTGATGGAATTAGGGTAGAAACACCCTATGCAGATTGGACTTTGAAGAACGTGACTTAGCACAGTTAAATGCGAAATATTTAAATAGTTTCTTTTGTGCTTTAAAATCTGAAGACTACATGCGTGTTTCCACTTGTAAAAGCGGAAAGGACATATGGGATAGACTTTGTATAACTTATGAAGGGACAAATGAGGTTAAGCAATCAAGACTCAATATCTTGTTACATGACTATGAATTATTTCGCATGAAACCTAATGAATCTATTTCAGACATGTACACAAGATTCTCTCAAATTATCACCTCTTTGCATGCACTTGGTAGGGAATTAACTAATGCTGAAATGGTCAATAAAATTCTTCGTTGTTTACCTACTGGATACGATGCTAAAATTACTGCAATTACAGAGTCTAAAGATCTAAACATTTATTCCATTGACAATCTTCTTGGTTCACTCATTGCTTATGAGCGAGTAAGTCAAAGAAATATTAATGCAGGTGAACCAAGAAAGGACAAGAAAATTGCACTAAATGTGGAAGAGTCAGAAAGTGAACACTCACAACCTGAGGATGAAGACGATATTGCACTGATGACTAGACAATTCAGAAGCTTTTTAAAGAGGAAGCAGAAGAGACGTCAGCAATGGAATAGAGGTAAGTATAATGGAAATGACAAGATTTCTAATGAAGTGATTTGTTATGAATGCAAGAAACCAGGTCATAAAAAGACTGATTGTCCAAAACTCAAAGCCACTCCTAGCAAAGAGAAGGTAGAGGAGAAACCAATGATAAAGAAGGGCAAGAAGAAGTTTCAAAAGGCTTTTTGGGCAGACTCAGCTTCAGACTCATCTGAGACTGAAAAAGAAGAAGAAGGCACCAACCTTTGCTTGATGGCAGATAATGCTGAACAATCAGATCAATAATAGGTATGTAATTTAACCTATAATGAATTGTTTGAAGTTTCTGAACACATGCATGATGCATATAGGAAAATGAAAAAGATGCATGCTAGTTTAGTTTTAGAATTGGAAGAGCTTAATAAGGAACACAAAATCCTTAGGAAAGATCATGCTTTAATTGATAACAACCACATGAAACTACTTGATGAATATGATGACTTGAATAAAAATTTTGAGAATTTAAAATCATCCTATGCTGAACTTGAAAAAGAATTTAAGAATTTTAAGGATGAATCTGAGAGCAAGACATATAGAATCAATTATACCAATCGAATCTTGGAAGATATGAATTCATTTTACAAACTCACTATAAGAACTCTCGAGGATAATAGGAACCCCCCTAAACTTGAAGATTTTACAAATCCTAAATATTATCCTAAATTCATGAAATTCCTTAGAAGATAATCATATGAAAGAAAACATAGGAATATTTTTCCTAATGTTAAATGTAATAATTGTGAATTTATGGGACATATATCTCACACCTGCACTTTAAAGATGAAAACTAATTTGGTGTGGAGAACTAAGATGCATAAACCTAGACATATCATACATGCATCTGATTATAAATTTCATAAAGGTGAACCCAAACTTGTTTGGGTTCCTAGGTCTAACATTTGAGAATTTTGCAGGGATACTCTCACACAAGACCTCGTGAGAGTATATGGTACCTGGACAGTGGATGTTCAAAGCACATGACTGGAGATACTGCTCAATTCATAATGCTGGAAGCCAGGAGTGGAGGCAAGGTTACACTTGGAGATAATACCACAAAGAAAGTGGTTGGATCAGGTATGATTGGAAATTTGAAAAACTTTTTCATAGACAATGTGTTATTAGTTGAAGGCTTAAAACATAATTTGCTTAGCATAAGTCAGCTATGTGATAAGGGCTATAATGTAAAATTTTTACCTACTAGCTGCATAATTAGCCTAAATGGGAAAATTGTTTTAAATGGAAAAAGGGTAAATAATGTCTACATGCTAGATTTAAATTGTATTCAATCTCCTACTGCTTTTTGTTTGAAAACTATTTCTGATGAATCATGGCTTTGGCATAGGAGACTTTGTCATTCTAGTATGAAAAATCTTAGAAGAATTATCCAAAAGAATTTGGTGAGAGGTATACCTAAACTAGACTTTACCAAGGACCATCTATGTGATGCATGTCAATTAGGAAAACAAGTGAAGTCCTCTTTTAAGTCCAATAAAGATCTTAGGACCAGTAAACCTTTAGAAATTCTACACATGGATCTTTTTGGACCTGTAGGCACTATAAGTCTAGGAGGAAAGGTATATGGATTTGTTATAGTAGATGATTTTTCAAGATTCACCTGGGTTAAATTTCTTTTTCATAAGAGTGAATCATTTGAGGAATTCAGAAATTTTTCAACTTGGATACAAAGAAAACTAGGATGTGAAATAATTTCTATACTAAGTGATCATGGAGGAGAATTTGAAAATGAAAGATTTGAAGATTTCTGTAAAGAAAAGGGGATTGATCACAATTTTTCTGCACCTAGAACTCCTCAACAAAATGGAGTAGTTGAAAGGAAGAACAGAACATTAATAGAAGCCGCCCGAGCAATGTTAGCAGAATACTCGCTTCCTAGATATTTTTGGGCTGAGGCGGTTAGCACTGCATGCTATGTTCTGAATAGGGTGAATGTGAGATCAAATTTGAATAAAATACCCTATGAGTTACTAAAAGGTAGAACACCAAATTTGTCTCATTTACATGTATTTGGTTGCAAGGTGTTCATACATAATAATGGAAAATCTGCCTTAAGAAAATTTGATCCAAAATCAGATGAAGGAATTTTTGTTGGATATTTAAGTGTTGGAAAATCTTATAGAGTATTCAACAAAAGAACTTTAGTCATTGAAGAAACCACACATGTTGTATTTGATGAAAGTGGAAACATGGAAGAGCCAAATGTTGTTGAAGAAGAAATTGAAGAAAACTCCCAAAAGATTGATAGATTAAATTTGGAAGAAAATGTGGAAGAAAATTTAGAAAGAGAAGACTCTTTGCCTAGAGATTTGAGATTTTCTAAAAACCACCCAAAGGAATTGATTATAGGTGAACCAAGTGTGGGTGTTAAAACTAGGCGTGGATTAAACAAGGAAGTTAATCATTCAGCCTTTATTTCAACTATTGAACCCACTAACATTGATCAAGCACTTTCTGATGAATTTTGGATATTGGCCATGCAAGAAGAGTTAAATCAATTTGTAAAAAATAAAGTTTGAGAATTAAGTACAAGGCCAAAAGATCAAAATGTTGTTGGAACCAAGTGGGTGTTCAAAAATAAAATGAATGACTCTGGAGTAGTCATTAGAAATAAGGCTAGATTAGTAGCTAAGGGATATAATCAAATTGAAGGAATTGATTTTGAGGAAACTTTTACCCCTGTAGCTAGACTTGAAGCAATTAGAGTTTTACTAGCCTTTGCCTGTTTTAAAGGTTTTAAATTATTTCAAATGGATGTCAAAAGTGCCTTTTTAAATGGGGTAATTGAGAAAGATGTTTTTGTAGAACAACCTCCAAGTTTTGAAAATTCTAAATTTTCAAATCATGTTTTCAAGTTAAAAAAGGCATTATATGGATTGAAACAGGCACCTAGGGCTTGGTATGAGAGGTTGAGCACCTTCCTACTTGAAAGATCTTTTGAAAAAGGAAGTGTGGATACAACTCTCTTTTTAAGGAAAATTGGAAAGGATATACTTATTGTTCAAATTTATGTGGATGACATCATCTTTGGATCTTCAAATAAACATCTTTGTGATGATTTTTCTAAAACAATGAGTAGTGAATTTGAAATGAGTCTAATGGGAGATTTAAATTACTTTCTAGGATTTAGCATTAAGCAACTTGAGGAAGGTACTTTTCTTAGTCAAACTAAATATATTAAGGACATCCTCAAAAAATATGAAATAGACAATGCTAAACCTGTTAGTACACCAATGAGTTCTTCAGTTCAGTTAGATAAGGACCTTAAGAAAAAATCTGTTGATCAAAAGAAATTTAGAGGGATAATTGGATCTTTACTTTACTTGACTGCTAGCCGACTAGATATTATGTTCAGTGTTTGCTTATGTGCTAGATTTCAATTAGATCCAAAAGAATCACATTTGACAGCAGTGAAAAGGATTTTAAGATATCTACTAGGAAATCAAAACTTAGGGATTTGGTATCCTAAGTTTAGCTCTTCATTTGAAATTATTGGTTACTCAGATTCTGACTTTGCAGGATCTAGAGTGGATAGGAAAAGTACTTCTAGAACATGTCAATTCATTGGAAATTCATTAGTTTTATGGTCTAGTAGAAAAGAAAATTCAGTGGCACTATTTACTGCAGAAGCAGAATACATTGGATTAGGAAGTTGTGTGGCACAAGTACTTTGGTTAAAACAACAGTTGATTGATTTAGGATTAACTATAGGCACTATTACAATTTATTGTGACAATACTAGTGCTATTTGCATTTCCAAAAATCTTATTCAACATTATAGAACCAAACACATTGATATAAGGCATCATTTCATAAGGGATCATGTATCCAAAGGAGAAATTGAACTCATACATGTTTCAACTAAAAATCAACTTGCAGACATTTTTACAAAACCTTTAGCCTTTGATACCATCAGAACTTTAAGAACAAGGCTTGGTGTTATTGATTTGAATGCCTAAACAAAATGTCTTTGCAACATTGATATTTGTTGTGTTTTGTTTTTTGATTTTGTGAATTTTTTTGTTGTTGTTTTGAATGAATTATTTTTGGATCTATGGTTTTGTTTTATGTTTTATGTGTTTTTGAATATTTAGGTTGATTTTCTTAATTTAAAAAATCAAAATTAAAAATTTTGGAGGAAATCGTCCGGGACGAAGATGGTTTCGTACGGGACGATATGTGAAAGATCAGTTTGCGCGAATTTTAACCGTTTTGAGAGCAGTTTTTAATTAGATCGTCTGTACGATCGGACGATCGTCCAGGACAAAAAATTTTTTCTCAAACGTCGGGATGATTGAATGGAGCGGTTGAGTGGATAATACAATTTTTAATATGGACTTCGTCTGTACGAATTTTTCATTCGTCCAGACGAACATGTGTCGGTTCATTGTAGGGGACGGTTTTCAAGAGACATTAAAACGATTTACTTTTTGATCGTCTGTACAAAATTTTTTTATCTGTACGATCGGTCAAGTCAAAAAGCCTGTACGAAGGGACGCATCGTAAGTTGTGTTGATTACGAAAAACCGTTACATTTTGGACGAATTGGATCGTCTGTACGAAATTATTTCGTCCAGACGAACGATGATTTTTGTCCAGGATGTATATTTTCGTCCAGGACGAACGTATCGTTTTTCTTTAAATATGAAGGCTTTCTAACTTAACAATCACACTTCCAAACTTCATTTTCAATCACTTTCTACTTCAAATCGACAATGGCTTCTTCAAGCAAGAGATAAAAGGTGTTGGTGAAGAAACCAAATAGGAATGCCCCAGACAACTTTCTTTCTAAGGCGAATGAGGAATCTTTTCCTCATTTTGCATCCTCCAAAATCACTCCCTCTCGCATTCTAATTCAAACTGAGTTAAAATTTTGAGTAATGCACCTCTTTGCCTCAACCCAATTTCATTTCATACTTTCTCTCGTCCACTTCTACAACAAGCAAACCTACCACTATTTTCTAGCGAACATGAGTTTTAATTCTGACCACTCCACCATTAGTTCTTATGTGTTCAAGCAAAAAGTTGAGATCACCAAGCATGACCTTGGTGCATTTTTGAACTTAAGAACTGAGGGATATAGAGCCAACACCCTATTGAGTGAAAAGAAATTTGAATGGTATGAAATCAATAGGGTGATTAGAGAAATTGGCCTAACCTATCATGTTGCTAGAGTTTCTGGAATGACTAGGGATGCCCGAATCATCCAGCATATCCTTCGATCCTCAATCATTCCTAAAGCTGGTGATAGGATTAATATTACCCCTCTCCTTTCTTCTCTAACCTTTTTAATTATGGAAGGTCATCCTATTGATGAAGCCCAACTTATCATAGACCATATCTATGGGCTTTCAGAAATAGGACATGCAGATCAGAAGAGGAAGAAGAATATTTCATTAGGACACTTAATTACTTACATTTTGGAAAAGAAATACAACATAGTGCATCCTGATGAAGAATACGAAGAGCCAGTTTACTATAATGATACTTCATTCAGATTGCTCTTCAAGGAGGAAAAAGGAAAATCACATGCCAGTGCTTCAAAGGAGGAAGAAGAAGGAGTGCAAACTTCTGCTCCTCAATCAGATTATCAGAATCTGATTGAAAGATTTAATAGATTAGAGACTCACATTGATCAAAGGTTTGATCAATTTGATGCTCAACTTACGCAGCAGCAACAAGACATTGGTAATATTAGAAATGAAGTACATGAAATTAATATCAATGTAATGTTGATGGCCTCCTACTTCAACCTTTTTGGCGGCATTCCTCCTCCTCCTCCAGAATAGTAGAGATGATTTTCTTTATGTTTGTTGTATTCGTATTTTATGTTTTTATTGTGTCTGTTTCAATGTTAAGTGTTTGTGTTTATGTTAGTT
Organism: Dendrobium huoshanense; assembly: GCA_016618105.1. Classification (NCBI taxonomy): domain Eukaryota; kingdom Viridiplantae; phylum Streptophyta; class Magnoliopsida; order Asparagales; family Orchidaceae; genus Dendrobium; species Dendrobium huoshanense. The sequence goes on along the minus strand of CM028344.1, from coordinate 1,402,389 downwards.
TTTCTTTTTAAGTTCAATGTATTTTCCTCTTGTTTTTCTTTTTTGATATTATGTAATCCGTTCATTAATATCAATGGATGTTGTACTGTTTTTTAAATTTGATTTGTTTTTGGAATGTGGTTAATGTTTATGAATTTCATTAGTATTATTTAATCTTCATAGTGCTTAAATTAGATTGTAATTTGAGATTATCTATATTAGAAAATCTAGTCTTTCTAAATTTATAAGTTGTTTATAACTTGTTGTAATTAGAACTTTTAAATTCATGTCTATTCATTAAGACTACATAAAAGTTAATATTACTATTGCAATTTAGATGTTTTCTTATTTTGTATTTCTATGCTCAAGTGATATTTATGCACTTAGAAATATTTGAAATTTTAGATTATAGATTTTGGAAAGAATTGGTCTCAATTACTCTTGAACATTGTACAAAATGTACAAAAATCAAAAGGAATTTGCAAAGATTTGCAAAGTAAAAAAGAGGCACAAAATAAGCCCAACCAAGAAAAAATGCACAAAAATGTGCCCCAAAAATTTTTGGAAAAGATGCGCAAAGCGCCACATGTGGTAATTCTCTTCTTTCCAAATTCTTTCAATCTCTTAATTCAAATTGATCTTATGTTCATTTATATTCTATTGAACTTTGAAATATAGAATTTTTATACATCTCTCTTGTAATGATTTTCTATAGTAAAATGTCTAAATTGAATCATGTCTTTGATAAATTCTTCTTACTTACAATGTTATATCACTTCTTAAATTTTATGAATTTCTATGATTGACCTAATATTTTTAGTTTAAAATTGCATACCCTATGTCAATCACCATTTAGATTAAATTTTAAAATGAATTTCATATAATTACTTACATTTCTTGTCTATTTCTTCTTCACTTTTTGTTGCTGTCAAAAAGGGGGAGAAATTATTGTGTTTTCTATTTTGATTATTCTGTTTGCAAGTTATATTTGTCTTTGTGGTTGTTTGTGTTAAAATTTTTGAAAAATGGTTATGCCTCCTTATTTTAATGTACTCATCATTTCAGGGGCAGTTTAGGAGATAGGAGATTTGTTTAACTTGAAACCATACAAACAATAATTATTTTGCCATCATCAAAAAGGAGGAGATTGTTAGAATAGTTGCTATTTGAATGCCTTTACATTTCTTGCAACTTAAATAGTTTTGATGATTTCAACATTATTGTTCAAATGTGTAGTTATCTCCTAACAATTTTAGAAGATTTGTATTTGCTCTTGTGTGTACTAACATTTCAGGAAAATCAGACTCCAGGCTACGATAACTTCAAATCAAATCCAACATGAGATACTTTTTAAATTTGAAGTTTGTATTTTTTTATTAATTTTGAAAGGGAGTGATTGTAATTGAGTGAATAAAAAACATACACACACACAGACACACATAAGGAGATCATAAAATTTTATACTGATCGTACTGGACGATATCCTATCGTACGGGACGATCGGACAGTTATCTCCTAAAGGGCACATGGAACGAATAGGAACTTGCTCTAAAATTTTTTTCTAAGTCCTATTCGTCCAGGACAAAATTAATTATCGTACCCGACGATTGGTTCTCTGGAAAATTTTCATCCAGACAAATTTTATTATCGTACATGGCGACTGGTCCTCTGGAAAATTTTCGTACAGACGAAATAAATAATCGTCCAGGACGATCGGGTCTCTGGAAAATTTTCTTCCATACGAAAATAAATTATCGTCCATGGCGATTGGTCCTCTGAAATATTTTCGTCCAGACGAAATAAATAATCGTCCAGGACGATCGGATCTCTGGAAAAATTTCGTCAAGACGAACATATTCTCGTCCAAACGATTAACCGACTTAGAACAGTTTTCAGCAGTTTCTAGAACCGACCTAGTAATAACCGTTCGTACTGGACGAACCTAGTTCATACAGGACGATCATCTGTACGAAGACATTTCGTACACATATTCAAATAGGGTCATTTCAGATCGTTTAAGTAAAATCGTCCAGGACGATCCATGATCGTACAGGACGATCCACTTCGTTCAGAATTGGAAACTTGCAGTTTTTGGGCGGTTTTTCTTGTATTTTATATAAATAGTCCAAATTAGACTGCCACCCAATCTTTTTATCTTTTGATCTTCGTGCCTCTTGAGAGAATAGCCAAGGAGAGAGTGGAAGAGAGCATTCAAAGGAGGAATCCTACCACTGGAGCGAGAAGGCTTCACTTGGATTACAGAGGTAAGAGTCTCTACTTGTGAAATTGGATTTCTTCACTCTTTTCCTTCTTCCTTCTAGAGTCTTGTGAGAAGATCAGTCAAGGAGATCCGGTTCTCTGCCGACACTTAGAGAGTGTGAATAGCCGAAGGGTTCTCTGCCTACACTTGGAGAGTGTGAACAGCCGAAGGGTTCTCTGCCTACACTTGGAGAGTGTGAACAGCGGAAAGGTTCTCTGCCTACACTTGGAGAGTGTGAACAGCCGTAGGGTTCTCTGCTCACACTAGGAGAGTGTAAAAGGACGACGGTTCTCTGCCAGCACTGTGGATTGTGTAAAAGGACGACGGTTCTCTGCCGCACCGGGTAGTGGTGAAAAGAGTGTGTTGTAAAGGCTTCTCTGCCTTGCTGTGGGTGCTAAAGGAGAGTCACTATTGGTTTTAGTGTAATACTCAGAGGGTGCCTCTGAGGAGTGGATGTAGGTCTGGTTATAGACCGAACCACTATAAATCTGGTGTCATTTACTTTATTGTTTTTACGTTTCCGCACTTTAAATTTCAGTTTTAACAACTCTGTGGTTGAAAAATATTTTTCTACAAACTTTAAAAGAAAATTTTATTTCGGTTCAATTTAATCTTCTAAGAGGGTTTAAAATTTTTAAAACTACCAATTCATCCCCCTCTTGATAACCTTGGGACATTTAGTTAGGCTTAACAACCTAATTATTGGACTCAACAAAAATATGATGAATGCTTTTGGTATAATGATTAGGAATAAGGCTAGGTCGTTAGCTAAGGGGTATAATTAAATAAAAGGAATGTACTTTGAAAAAAACATTTGCCCCTGTAGCTAGGTTAGAAGTCATTAGGGTTTCACTAGCCTTTTCTTGCTTTAAAGGCTTTAAATTATACTAGATGAATGTTAAGAGTGTCTTTCTCAATATGGATGATAAGGAAGTTATCTATCTAGAATAACCCTCTACATTTAAAAATTCACAATTTTCCAATCAGCGTTCAAATTAAAGAACTCATTATATGGATTGAAGTAAACACCTAGAGTGTGGTATGAAAGACTTAGCTCCTTCTTCCTAGATAGATATTTTATTAAAGGCAGTGTAGATACCATCATATTTCTTAAAAGTATAGGAGAAGATATTCTCATCGCTCAAATCTATGTGGATGACATATTATTTGGATCAACTAATACAAAATCTTTGCGACAAATTTTCAAGTGCAATAAGTGAAGAATTTGATATGCGTATGATGGGGGAGCTTACTTACTTTCTTGGATTTACTATGAAAGATATAATGGAACTTTTCTTAATCAGGAAAAGTATATTACAGACATTTGGAAGAAATATGAGAAGGAGAATGCTAGGGAAATAAATTTACCTATGAGTTCTACCATTCAGTTGGATAAGGATCCAAGTGAAAAATCTGTAGATTAGAAGAAGTATAAGGGGATTATAATATATTTATTATATTTGATAGCTAGCAAACCTGACACTATGTTTAGTATTTATCTTTGTTCTATATTTAAAGCTAATCCTAATGAGTATCATATAATTATTGTTAAGATAATTCTTAAATATATTCTAATCATATTATATGGGATGACCATCTTAACATTGAACATCTAGTAGAGCTCATAGGTTCTACCTGGCACTAGTAAATGATTAACTACAAGAACTTCTTATGTGATTTCTACCTGGCACTAGTTAATGATCATCCAGGTTGATGTCTCGAGATGACCATCTTAACATTAAACATCTAGTATGATTCGAATCATATTGTACGATAGGAGTAACTTTTTATTGATCAGACTAGGAAAATTAAATTACTTAGATCACAGTATAAGATATAAAATCATAGTATATATATTCATGATTTCTATTTTAAGAGAGAAATCACATGCATTCTCTTTACACCAATCCTTCCTCTCAATTTTTCTTACTTCATGTACATGTTCCTACTCTCTGTAATGGCAAGTAGAAAGCATTGAAGGGCTTTCATAAGAAGTTTTTTTCAAACATCCAGTTGATCCCCATTTTGTTAAGACACCTGAATCGTTAAACACATCCTTCAAAATTCTATAATTCCAAAAGCTAGTGATCAGATAAACATCACACCTCTTATATCCCTCACTAACTACTTCATCATGAATGAGATTGATCTCAATGCAGCTGATCCAATCATTTGATACATTGAATACCTTACCTTCATTAGAGATCCAAGAAATAAAAGAAATCCAAATCTTACATTAGAACATATCACTAGCTTCATCGTTGAATCAAAATACAATTTTCAATTTCTTGCACCACTTGACCATCTTCCAATCTTTCATTTAAATAGCTCCTTCCATGTCCTTCATAGAGCTCATCTCTAGAATGCTCATTATGTTGATCGCATGCTATACAAGGAAGAGGGAGGTCCAGCACTAACTCTAGCACCAGCACTTGTCCACTAACATTCTTAGTATGAGGCACTGATTAAGAGATTTAATCAAATGGAGACTCACTTTGATGTTTATGTCGTGAAGAAACAATGGAAGCATAAGAATAATATAGGATGGTCTAGAAAGGAGTTTGCATCCCTTCAAAATTACTTTCAACCATCAACACCACGACCTGATCAGGGAGTTAATTATTAGCATGTGTTGTTTATGTCTATGTTTTTTTTTTTTCATATCTTGTTTCTTTTGTTTTTCTTATTATGCCCAGTCATTCCTTCTTTTTGGTAATGTAAAAAGGGGGAGTAGAATGTTGTTGGTAGGTTGTATTTCTACTATGCTCAGATGAGTCTAGTTTTTTGTATGGCTGTGTTGTTTTTTTTTTATTCAAGACTATGTATTGTTTATTCATTTAAATAAAAAAAAACTCCCAATTTTAAAAAGTTCAACTAGTATGGGGGAGTTTATGATATAGAAAAGTTAATTTTAAATCACAACTAATAATGTTTTCCATAATAAAAAGGGAGAGATTGTTGCAAATTGGGACCAAGGTCTTGTGATTTTGATGATAACAAATATTTTTAGATTATCCATTATGTCTTATAATGTTATTATTATTATTGGATATTTGTTCTTGTAAAATAACATTATATGTCCATTGTATACCATAAAAAGTGATCAACTCAAGACTAGGTAGAATAGGTTTAAGTGTCCTTAAGAGTCTATATTTTAAATTTTATTTAATTTTATATTTTTTTGAGTTAAAGCCTTGTGGTGGATGCTTAACTTGGTGATATTACACCACACTAAAGGGAGTGAAAAAGTGAGAAATTTAGAAGTGTATTTTTTTTGAACTAATATATTGTATGATCCATATAGTACCATACGATTAACTATTCAGAAAATCATTATAATGGCTAACTAATATAATTACATATTTTTAACTCATCATATTGTACCACCCATATCATACAGAATGAATAGTTGAAATCAAGAACTCAACCACAAATCATGTTTTATGCAATATTTTGAAATTCAAAATTTGTACTAATTTTAACATACATTATGCATATTACTATATGACATAATCAAAAGTTGCTAAAAATAATCATGTAATTAGGATATAAATTTTGGATTAATTGATCTTATTAGATTATACTACACGATTCGATAAATTATACTATACGACTCGATCTTTGTACGGGATGATAATTAATCTCCATAAATCTTACTAGATAATGATCTAATTTGAATGTACCAATTATATTGGATGATGCTTTATATCGTATAGGAAGATCAACTCAAATACTTAAACTGATCGTATAGTGGCTAGTTCTTTGTATAATACTAACAAAGCTATTTGAACAAATCATATTATACGATTTGGAATTATATTGTATGATCAGTGTCATCAAAATTGAATTATTAAGCCTTTTTTTAATCCTTGAGTGTCTTCCTTGGTATCTTGTGTGGATCTAGGAAGAAGAATGTTAGCCTGACGATCATCGAGGTTTTCTGCCTTCACCAGGAGGGTGAAAATGATTTCTAGGTTATTTGCCTTCACTAGGAGGGTGAAAAAGGTCAATATTCTCTACTACACCGGGTTGGTGAAAATATTGTAAGGAATTCTCCACCTGCTGTAAGGCTAAAAGTGAGAAACTAAAGTTTTAGTGCAATACTCAGACAATAAGACTTTGGAGAGTGGATGTAGGTCATTGTTTAACCGAACTAGTATAGTCCTCATAAAATGAGGGAAAAATCTCTAGGTAATGTCTTACACAAAACCCAATCTACTTTCTAAAATTTTACTCTCCTTGATGATCCAAAGAAAGATAATGGGACCATAAAGAGGTTGGGGCACAAATTTTCTTTTCCCAGAGATTTCTAGTGACTCCACTAGGGATGGTATCTCTTTCCAACTTTGGCCAATCATCTAAGAGCTATAGTAGCAGCAAATCAACATGAGCTAAAATTCTTAAATTTTCAAGATTATCATTTAACAAATAAAAAATTTAAATATTCTAAAATTACCATTTAATGAATTCATTAAAAAAATTTTACAAAGTAGGGATGAAAGTTTATCTAAATTTCTTGATTTTTTTATTCTGTTATGTATGGTCTTTGCATTTTGGAATTATAAAGTGATATATCAAATATTAGTTACTAACCATTGCCTTTCATTTATGTAGATGGATCTACAGAACACTCCTTTCATTATTTAGCTAGGATGTAGTACCAGTATTCAGTTTGCAAATACTATCATCAACACTAGAAATACAGGAGCTACCATTCAGTTTGATGGGCTATAATTATTTACAGCTACAACAAGGGCTGATGATGTCCATATGTATGGAATGAATTCTGAAGGGCCTACTTGAAGGCCCCATTATGCTGAAACTACTGTACAGCATGTGCATCTGCCAGCACATTGAGCTTCCATTTCTAAAAATCCTAGTCACAGGAGGATTTCTATTTTTAAGAGGCTAACTCAGTCGGAAACTCCAGGTATAAAGAGGGTTATAACTTTTGGAAGAATTTTAGTGGTGATTATTAACACCACTACCTTGATAAGGGAGCCTGTTACAATTTGAAGGAATGATATTGAAGCTTCCTCAAATGGAGTAAAGAAAATGAGGAGGAAAAGAAGGAAGGAAAATGTAGAGCTCAAACCTCAGTAACCATTAGCTATATATCCCTTCATACAACCCGCTAAGGAGCTAGCAGCAAGTATTCCTTTCCTGAATAGATTTTTAGATTTGAGATGGGTGAAGATGAATAACTCTAACAGTGAGCTGAAGAAGTTATTCTTGTACCAGAGGCACTAGGCTCATGTCCCCCAGAGGAGGAGACTCAAAACCCTATCCTCTTGAGTTTTCAAAGTGCTGAAGGTGGAAAAACATAAGGGGTTGATTAAAAAAATTACAATAACCACCTATAATAGGAGCATGGGGAGAAAGGCTACCACTTGTTGTGGTAGAAAGAAAAGAGTAAATATAAGATCCTTCCATTGACCATCAGGATGTGATACTTGAATCACATGTTTAAGGATCCACCACCAAAACTTCCCAATAGAAAGGCAAGGAAATATGGAGGCCAAAGCATCACAAAGAAGAGGTAGCAGAAAGTAGAATAAGTACATGTGTGATATTTGGTATAGCTTCCCGAAGATTTGCTCCATCAACACAAACAGTTAGAAGTAGGTCCCAAATAAGGCCCATTTTGATAATCAGTTAAATGATCAACACCTTAGAGAATCCTATGGGATCCCGTTATTCACCAACCCTATCAAAAGAATAAGTTTACTATAATAATAGCCTGCAGATAAAAAAAACTTCATATAAAATCATAAACCAGAAATTATGTTGGAAATCCAAATACAAAAGAGGATGAAGAAGATATCATGAATATTGAAGTGGTCAACATGGAAAGGTGCGATGGTGATGAAGATGATAATGATGATGGGCAGCCACCACCACCCAAATGGACATATCAACACCACTATGAAGATTGATCCATTATGTTATACTCCTGGATATATATTATAAGATTTGTATCTGTCTTCCATTTTAACCATTTAACTAGAGCTTATTAATGATTAGAGAAAAAAAATATATGATTATATTTTTATCTTGTTTGGAGCCTCATATCATAAGATACTTACCATTTCCTGAAAACTTATAAAATAATATAATGAGATTATAGCTCAACAAGTAACTAAAATCTTATAACTAAAATCACTACAAGATAAAAGAGAATAATATGCTATAAATCATATAAGAAAATATATGCATTAATATATATATGCTGATTATATATATCAATTTATCCTTCTATAGTTAATCACATATTAATCCATTACACCATCAATTATAATAGCTGTAATAGTCAATAGTATTAACCAATAATGTTAAATAGTGATAATGACATAAAATATTATTAATGTTATTGACAATATCAGTATAGTGTTTTTTGTAATGTTGGTATCAATATTTAGATATTCAATGAGCATAACTTAAGGCTATCTTACTCGTACACCTATGACTCTCAATCAATCTCCCCTTATAACTCTAAATTAATATACTCCTTATAACTCTCCTTGAATCACGTAAATCAGCCATCTTGACTCCTTATAACTCCTAATCATTCTCTAGCTTCTTATGACTCCCAAAAACTGAATCACATGGATCAGTAGGGTTTCATATGGAGTTATCATATCATATATCTAATATAATTCAGTACTTCATTTAAAATATAATAAAATTATATAAAACTATTCAGAATGATTAAATATGAAATATATCTAAAATTACATAATGAAAACATATGAAATCGGGAGATAAAACATTTTTGACATATTTAAGAGAGATAAAATTTGTAGAAATCTAAATCATTGAAAGAAAAAGTAAGAGCTTAGTTACTTATAATGAATAGAATAAATTTATAATTGGAATAGCTAACAAATATGATCCAAAGTCTTTTCACTCTCCTATCTCTTCTTCCCTTCTTTCAATTTCTTTATGGCCTAGAAATTAAGTAAGGGAGTCGGTGGGGTGAGGATAGGGTATATATATATATATATATATATATATATATATATATATATATATTAACATGCACTAGCATAGTAGTGCTCACAAATCAACACCAAAGTGCTCTACTTTAGAATTTTCATATTTTTCAAGAAACATTATTTCACATTTTTGAGTTATTGCAATCTCCCTACCTTCAAAAAATATTATCCTCGACATTTTTATATCATTCAAAGAGAGAGAGAGAGAGAGAGAGAGAGAGAGAGAGAGAGAGAGAGAGAGAGAGAGAGAGAGAGAGAGAGAGAGAGCATGCTCAAAACAAAATTTTAAACTCAAATTCACTCATAAGCTCTAGTCATATTTCAATTCTTCCAATAACCATTGCTTTGATACAATTTTTTCGCACTCCAAGTTAATTATATGTTGGGAAAGTTACATATATCTTCCATTTTAATCATTTAACTAAAGTTTACAAATGAAAAATAGAAAAAAAAAATGATTACATTTTTTTCTTATCCAGAGCCTCATATCATAAGATTTTGCCATTTCTTGAAAATATGAAAAACTATGTAATGAGTACATAACTCAACAAGTAACTAAAATCGTACAATTGAAATCAATGCAAGATAAAAGAGAATAATATGTTATAAATCATATAAGGAAATATATGCATCGATATCAATATTAATTATCTGTATCAATTTATCCTTCTATAGTTCATCGCATCTCTCCATTACATTATCAATAATAGTAACAATAACATTCAACAATACTAACCAATAATGTTAAATAATGATAATGACAAAAAATTATATTAGTGTCAGTCATAATATAAGTACAGTGTTTAATGCAATACCACTATCAATATTCAAATATTCAATGATTATATGCTAAGGGTATCTTGCTCTTGCACTTATGACTTCCAATTAGTCTCCCCTTATAACACCTAATTAATGTACTCCTTTTAACTCCCCTTGAATCACATGAATTAGTCACACCAACTCCATATATCTCCTAATCAATCTTCATCTTCTTATGACTCATAATCAATAAATCAGGTGGATCAGTAGGGTATCACGTGGAGTTATCATATCATGTATTTAATATAATTAGTTCTTCATTTAAAATATAACAAAATTATATTAAATAATTTAGAATAATCAAATCTATAATATATCCAAACTTACACGGTGAAAGCTTATGAAATCAAGAGATAACTCATTTTTGATAGATTTAGGAGAGATAAAATAAATAGAAAAAAAATCATTAAAAATGAAAGTAAGAGCTTAGTGACATATAATGAATAGCATAAAATATGTTAAAGGAATAGCTGACAAATATGATCCAAAGGCTTTTCTCTCTCCTCTCTATTCTTTCCCACTTTCAATTTCTTCTTGTCCAAGAAATCAAGTGAGGGAGTCAGTGGGGTGTATATATATATATATATATATATATATATACTAATCAGGGACTAGCACCGCAGCACTCGTTTGGTCAGCGCCAAACATGCTACTTAAGAATTTTCAATTTTCAAGAAATTTTTTTCACATATTTTAGTTATTGCACAACGTGGGTAATCCTCAGAAGAAAGAGGCGAAGAACCTAAAGAAAACTCTATAGTTGGCATTGTCATTGTTATTGATATGCAAAGGCATATGAGGTGGAAAATAAAGGAAAAGGATTGGTAGATCTTTCATTTAAATGATAAGATGATGTTTACCTAAAATTGTCGCCCATTCCACGATTTAGACCAAAACCACCCATGAACCCACGGCGCATGATAACCAACCGCACGATCTCCTCTACCACACACAAAAATGACTCCTCTCATTTGGACATACACACATACACATAGAGAATAAAGATTTGTGAAGGTTATCGAAGACGATCAAAACCTGATCTTGCATAATAACCAATCCATTCGAACTCCAAATCATCCTCCAGCCTATGATCTCTTTCTCTCACAAAGTCAAACCCACGGACATAGGAATAGAAGCTGTCGAACCCTCCGCCAGCCTCTAATTTCCCTACCTGCATCAAGCTTGATCATGAGCTGGTTTCACCTATGATTTCCGCACTTGACACTATGCCTTAGCCTCAACATCATCTCTATCTCATGCACTGAGGTCCATGCTGACCTGCTATCTCCAACACCGGCCCGATTCCTGCATCTGAAGCTGAAGCCACTGCCTACCTACTCCCATGCATTGTCCCACCTCAATGCCCAATTAGGCTTCTCGATTCTTCCGCCTCCATACCCGATTAGGCTTCCTAATTCTTCCTCACACTCAAGCATACTACAATTGACCTATGAGTAGTAACAGGGAATCTATAGTGCCCACAACCAATAACCTATGAGCAAGGATAAGTGGCTTATATCGAACAAATTAGACCACCTATAGGAGATAATAGGGTAACTTCGAGCGAGCAAGATAATTCTCCAATGAACATGAGAACAATCTACTAATACCTATTGAAATTAAAGCTAAAAAACTTTTACGCCACTAGATCCGCAACATACTTTTTCAAGAGGACAGAAGGCATTCGCAGGCTCTTAAATAAAATCTTGGGCATTGCTAAATGAAATCGCTAACACAATGAATCATATTTAAAAATTTAAAATGTCCCTTATGTATTAAATAAGATCACTTAAAATGAAGTGCTAAATCCCTACATGTGCTCTAGTCAACATGTTAAAAGTACAAATACTAATATCCAAGAATGCTGCACAAGGTAAAATGCTACCACCCTGATATGCTTGGGTCAATGTGTTAAAGTTACAAACACTAATGTTTGAGAATGCTTCATAGGGACAAATGCTACAACCTGCATGTACTTTGATCTTCGCATCTAAATCCTAAATCAAATGATTCGAGAATGTTGCATGGGTAAAATATTTAAGTTTCATCCTCCTTATCGAAAGGATTAGAGTTGATCTGACTTGAATAATAAAATGCCCATTAAATACCTGCATGGGCCTCAACGAGCGTGTTATGAAAATACATGTGACATTTAGGGATGTTGTGTGGGTCAACAAGTGAATTTAAGTATAAACTGAATCCTCTATCGGCAAGTTGATAGAGTTGATAAGGTTCAATCCACAAATGCAAATGCCCATTTGTCACCCTGATGATGGCCGTGTTGATAAGAAATCTAAACTAGATGGGTTAAATCTCAAATCCAATAAAAGACCAAATTCTTGAAATTAAATACATCTCCTTAAAACTAAAAATTATCCACTTTACACAACTGTTACTCAGGGTGATAAATTTGAAATTAACCTCAGCTCACAAAGAGTGAATGTGTGTCATGTGTATCACTACGATTCTTCCTTAAATAATCTCTTACCAACAAGGATGTGGCATGTGTCCTCTTATCAGGTATCTTTACTGGAAAATGACACCATTATATTATGATTACAACCAAACCATGTATGTTCCCTAAAGGCTTTAAACCCTTGAGAAATGAATCATAGGGTATATTTGATAGGCATAAAGCCCTCTGTCAACTAAGGTAGATTCAGATATATCCCCTTATAAACCCATGTCTATAAGGTATTCTTGGATGAAGCAACCCAAAGCTGCCGATATTGTACTTTCTGTCAGGTTGGGTCGACTACCTCCTCTGACTAAGTAAACCAGTGAACATGACAACACAGGATATAGGAACCATGAGATCGTGATCGGGCTCATCTTCATTCCCCCCACCACCAGTTTTAAGTACACGGTGATATATTCCAAGTCGTGAAATAAAATTCAAACCATAAAATTATTGCTATTATGCACTAGATTTATGATCCATATGACCTCCTTAATGACTAGCCTTAATAAAAAGTTATCTCTTGTTATTTGGAAGGGTAATTAACTTTAGGGGCTTGCACCTATAGGAAACCAAAACTTAGATCATAAGTTCTCACAAAATGAGGGAGAAATTACTAGGCAGTGTCTTATCTAAAACCTAATCTGCCTTTTGAAAATTCACCCGAAACCTAATCTCATTAAAACTCTCTACCGTCATCAGTACACTTAAAAGAAAAATTGATGCATGGCGCGGGGAGACCGGGTCACACACAATTAATCAAATTTTTGGAGCCAACAGATTTCTGCTGGGGATTGGTTTCTCCTTCCATCTTTTTCTAGTTATATATAAACAATAATAGAGATAAAATTATTAAAATTATAATAAGTTCGTTAAATTTTAGATTTGAAAATATGCAATCAAATATAATTTCTTGTAAATGTTTTTATTTTGTCTAATCTCTGCACTTTGAAAGTGTTGGGTTATGTATCAACTTTCGAATACTAACACTTTCCTTTTATTTATGTAGAATGGAACTATAGAAAACACCCTTCATAGTCTAACTACGATGAGGAGCTAGCATTCAGCTAACTAATGCCATCTTCAACACTAGAGACTCTAAAGCCACCATCCACTTTGGTAGCTTAGAATTTTATGCAGCTACTGCATAGAATGCTGTCGTGCCTATTCACAGCATAACTATTCAAGGCCATCCTATGAGGCCTAATTCTACTGATACTTATGGACGACATGCTTATTCCGTGCAACAACCACGAGCTATTAGAACTGCTACTATTAAAGCAGTTCAACAAAACAAGACCTTAATCTTTAAGTGGCTCTCTCACCCTAAACTTTTAACTGTGAAGAGGACTGATGTCAAACAAAAGACTCTTCCAATCAGTTTATCTGTACCCGAGAAGGATGATGCTGAAGCATCCTCATTTGAAGGAAGGCCCACAAGAAGGGAAAGGAGAAAGTTGAATACAGTGCTGTGAGCCCAACAACCACTACCGATGTATTCATCTACGCTGCCAACAACAGAGATAGAGGTTTACATTCCCACCTATAATAAGTATGCAAATCTAAAATGGGTGAAGAGGAATAACTTTACTGCAAGGTGAAACAGTCATTTTGGGATCAACAATCCCAAACCCCATCTCCTCAAAAGAAGAAGCATGAAACTCCGTATGTATGGATACACAGAGTTATGAAATTTGTAAAGGAGAATGGCTTGATGAAGAGGAGATATCAAGGGCCATTTACAAACAAGACTATGAGAATCCCACCAAGAGAGTTATCATATGCCACGGTAACTCAAGGGAAATTATAATCAGCTCCACACAGTGAACTTTGGAGTGTGAAACTTGGACCTCGTATCCAAGAATTTGCTATCAAAAGATCCTAGTATAAGGGTAAGGAAATTTGGAGGCCAAGTCTTCCTGAAAGATGATTTTTGGGTAAGAAAGTCAATATAGGTGTGATATATGGTGCAACCTCCTAGAGACCCGTCTTTCATAAAAATCATCAATAATGGGTACCTAAGAAAAAGGTTCTTATTACTGTCATTCATAATAGTCGACACCTTGGAGAGTCTTCCAAGAAATCCTATAGCAATCCATCTTTAGTCTCTCAAAAGAAGGTTAATTTTGACTATACTCCTCCAATTGAAGAAATCTCTGTACCACATTTAGAGCCAGAGATATATTAGAAGCGTCGTTCTGAGATTCGAGTACCAAAAAAGATGATGATTAAGTTACTATAGAGGTTGAGGTAGTATACATGGTGGGGCATGGTGATGAGCCACATCGAACACGTCGCTACCGATGACACAATAAAGTGGGGACCATGTCTTCTAAAACAACAATCTCTTAAGAAGATCAAGCTCAATAAGAGCAAGTAGAAGAAGATGATGTCCCCTTAGGTGATGAAAAAAATGATGATAAAGAAGAAATGCTTGTTGAGATATTAATACAAGAACAAATGCATTTGAAACTCCAGATGAAGGAGAAAGAAAAGGAGATATCATAACTGAACAATAAGATAATATAAAAGATGGCATAGATGACTGCAATGATGCAGTTAATACAAAAGAACATGATTACTACTCCTGCACTTACTTAGCAAGTTGATCATCAAATATTGAATCAACCAGTTAATAAGAAGATAATAAGTAGCATTCCTACAAATCTTCTAACCAACCCAATACCCCAGGTGTCTAGAATTTAAACCACACCTGAAGGGGAAAATAAGGCTGATCCACTTGCTCATCTACAAACTCACCAAAATGTTACAAGTACATTTGAGTCGATGATGAATCCACAGCTAGAATCAATCATCAATAAAAAGATTAAAGTTGTCATTGACTCGGAGCATGTTGAGAAGTTTAGAAGCAAGGGTTTCCTGTATCCGGCCAAGTACGACAAGGTGCCATACCCTAAAGGCTATTTAGTGCCAAAGTTTAACACTTTCAATAGCACAGACAATCCTAAATAAAACTTGGCTCTATTTAAAGCAACTTATGGGAATACTGGGGGTATTGAAGCTCTACTATTCCACTACTTCATTAGTAGTTTGACTACACCTACTTTTGAATGGTACTCAGAGCTTCCTAATGATTATGTCAAGATATTTGTAGAACTAGAAAAAATGTTAATAAAAAAATTTTCCAGTGCTATCGAGAAGATTACTATCGCTGACCTTGCCTTAGAGAAATAAAAAAAGGGCAAGTCTATGACAAAATATATCACTCATTGGCGTAATATAAGTATGAAATGTGAATAAAAGGTTGAAGAGGAGCACGTCGTTTAAAAGCTAATGGAAAACATCGATGGTAAGATGTTACCATTTTTATGCACAACCTCCATCAATAATTATCAAGAGCTATTGGATATAGTAGCTAAGTTTGAAAAGTTGAACCTGTCAAAGTCTGAATATCATTCAATTAGACCCCAAAAAAATAAAGCGGTGGATAATATAAGTGATGAGATCTATTCTGCATCATCTTTAAGGATTGATAAAAAAAACTAATCTACCTCTAAACATAACAAAGGAAAGAAATACACGAATTCAAAATCTCTGCCAAAATTAGTTTTGGGAGGAAACGACATGTCTCAAACTTTTCATGATAGAGGAGAACATTCGAAGCCAAGAACTAGTGTAGAATAACATTCCTTAGTGATACAATGAATAGATAATATTATTTTAAAAGGAAAACTATGGCACATAAATTAAAACAAGCACTTAATGCTAGTCATGAATTACTAGAGTGTAAAAAACTTGAAGAAGCTGATCAAAAAGATAATCAAGTTATTGCTTATATCACCCAATTATTAGCCACCATATTGAAGATTGTTATCTCTTCAAAGACTAGCTTAAAAAGAAATATATAGATGGTGAATTTACACAACCAAATAATATTTTAGTTCATCCAAAAAAGGATTCTGTAAAGATGATTATGTCTTCTCCTACACTCCCAATTAAAGAAGGAGATAAAATGAAAGGAAAAATGATGCTATAAAAAGATGAATGGCAGACTTTAATCTCTAAAATGAAAATGAAAATGATCAAACAACTGGAAGGAGTTCCTGGTATAAAATGGAAATCCTCTATGAAACCAGTACTTGAATTAAAAGAAAATCCAAATTCAGGTGGATCCACTTCCAGGTCATTAACTTAGAGGCATCATAATATGAAGCAAGGCATCCTCCAAGAAGTCCAGCAACTCAAATAAGCATAGCATGCTGGAGAAGAAGAGGTATGTACTTCAAATAATAATTTAGAAAATTATCATCAACTAGTGAGAAGACCTATAACACTTGCAAATTTTATGTCTGAACTTAAAATAGACAAATTAGAAGTGGAAGATGATGAACAAGAAGATGAAGATCCAATACATATAGAAACATATCGAGTCATCTTAGTAGCATCAAATGCATGCCAAGGAAGCTCTTTTAAAGATCATGATAGGGGTAACATAGCAATGTCTCTTACAAAAATAACCAATAAAATAACATCTGAGTCATGTCTGATGGCACTACAGACATATTATGGGATATGTTTTCAAGGTGATGATGAGTAAGATCAACAAACAGCTTCATGAATGGAGTGTGTAAAGTTGAATGAAGACTCTGAACATATAACAAAAACTTCATCAGATGAGACTGAGTCGAATGAAGTGGCTCAAGTATAGTTAGAAAGTGGAAAAGTACTACCACCATCACTACTAAAAAAGGGGTTATCAACTAAAGATAAAGGAAAAGATATAATCATCAATGAAGAAATTATCCCTAAAGATCATAAAAAAGAAATATGATATAAATAAAGGGATATAATATAATATCATTTCCCATTTGAGAAAAATCTTAGCATAGCTCAACATCTATGAAGCTCTTATGATATCAAAATATCTTTGAGGAACCTTGATATAGGCTCTCAAAAACCAGTGAGATATGAAGCATATTTTGCAGAAAGATATTTGAGCAAAGTTCTTCATGCTAGAAATGAACCTATTATTACATTCTCTAAAGAAGATCTCATGCTAGGGACTACAAAATATAATCATCCTATATATATCATGGAAGAAAATGATGGCATAATAATAAAGTGAATCTTGATTGAACCTAGGTCTTCGATAAATCTTATGAGCTTACACACACTAAGATCATTATCCCTTGATATTTAACATCTCGTGTCAAATGAACTTATGGTGCATGGCTTCAATGAGAAAGGATAAAAAATTTTAGGGTCCTTTGTTCTTCCCCTAAAATTTGGAGAACTATGCACAGAAGCCAAATTACATATTATCGATGTAGACACTTCATCCAAGGCACTCTTGGATAGACCTTGGCTCCATGATTATGGTCTTATTCCATCAACTATGCACTAATGCATGAAATATCTAAATGATGGAGAAGAATTTTGGATCTCTGGAGATATACAACCCTTCGCAGTCCATCAAGTGAAAATTTATGATGATGTAAAATACTTCATTCCAAATGAAGTAAGTCTGATAAAACCTTCTAAAGCTAAAGCATCAAGCTCAAGTAGTATAAAACAACCTAAAGAAGTTGAGAAAATGGAGACAGGAAGAGTGTGCACGACACCAAATTTTTCTTAAAAGGGCTAATGTATTTTCTAAATTAAATAAAGTTGTTCTCCACTTAGTAAGTGACATGGAAGAAGATGATACTCTGAAACCTACAAGCCTTCGATTAATGAAAAGCCAAAGGAAAATAATTTTGTAGTTATACTAATCCCTCCACAACATTTTAGAGAAATCATATCCCATGAGGTTCATAATATTGAAGAGCTTAAAACAATTAATGTACCTCCCCTATATGGAAGTAGTGGATCGGGAAGCTTATTTTACAAATTTGGAGAGAATCAATAAGAGAATATCAATGAGCTTGGGAATTTTAATGTAGATGCATAGATAATTCCTATAGAAATACCTAGATACTATCCCAAAAGAATTCAACAAATGCTACAAAAAGCTTGAATTCATAATATGATTACTTCACAATGAGCATGTTTCTTTCAAAGTATGCGGTGCCAAGAACGATCAAAGATGGGTAGTTGTGATATGAAAGGCTTTGGATTTATCATAGTAGAACATTCTAAAAAAAATGCATGTTATGTGATAAATGATAAATATCTAACTACTGAGAACACAAATACAAATAAAGAGAAAGATATGGAAGCCAAACCTGAACAAGAAGAACTTGAAGATGGTGGATAGGCCACTACCATAGATGAGCTTAAGGAAATAAACTTGGTAACTGATGAGGATCCTCGCCCAACCTTTACTAGTGTTCTTCTATCTAAGAATAAAGTTGAAAATATGAAAGCATAACACAATGAATTCAGGGACTACTTTACTTAGACATATGATAAAATGCAGGCTTATCCCCTGATATAACTGTTCATAAATTAACCATAAAACTAGATGTAGTACCTGTTAAGAAAGTTCCAAGGTGAATGATACTAGAAATTGAAGAGTAAGTGATTGCATAAACCAAGAAGCTCATCGAAGCAAGTTTAATTTGAGAATAAAAATATGTTGATTGGATAGCTAATATTATCCCAGTAAAAAAATGAACGGATAAGTTTGCATATGCATCAATTTTCAAGATCTTAATAAGTCGTAACCAAAAGTTGACTTTTCACTTCCAATATCAAAATTGCTGGTTGATAATACATCCAACTAAGATATATTCTTATTTATATGGATCATCAGGATACAATCAAATCAAAATGGCACTTAAAGATGAAAAACATACATCTTTTAGGACTCCAATCGACATATTCTGCTACATAATCATGCCCTTTGGCTTGAAGAATGTGGGAACTACATACAAAAGAGCTATGATGCATTTATTTAATGACCTTATTTACCAAAAAAATAAATGCTATTTGAATGATCTTGTTGTTAAAAGTATAGATTGAAGAAATCATCTTAATAACTTGAGAATTGTATTTGAAAGGATTAGAAAATTTAATCTCTAAATGAACCCACTCAAATGTTCTTTCGAAGTTTCCTCAGGAAAGTTTCTTAGATATGTTGTATGACATGGAGGGATTGAGGTTGATCCCAACAAAGTCAAAGTAATTATAGAAATTCCTCCTCCAAAAAGTCTCCATCAACTACATTCTTTATAAGGACAACTTGCATTTATATAGTGGTTTTTCTCAAATCTATCGGGCATATGTCAACCATTTACGAAGCTGATGAAGAAAGATGTACTTTTTAAATGAGATGATAAATGGCAAGAAGCTTTCGATAGTATCAAGAGATACCTATTAAGCCCACCTATTCTTATAGCACCAATTTCAGGGAAGCCTCTTATCTTATACACCATAGTGTTAGAAGAGTCCCTTGGAGCATTGCTAGCTCAGTACAATAAAGAAGGCAAAGAAAATACACACTATTACATCATTCAAAGATTGATCAGAGTACAAATACATTACTCTCCAATTGAGAAGTATTGTGTGGCATTGATTTCCACTGTTTAAAAACTTTGCCACTATATGTTATTTCATAAAATTACACTCATATAAAAGATTGATCCGCTGAAGTTCTTGATGACAAGACCGATATTGATAGGTTGCCTAGCCAGGTGGGCAGTGATACTTCTACAGTTTGATATCACATATATCCCCCAAAGTAGTAGTGAAAGGTCAAGTTTTAGTAGATTTTCTTGTTGCACATGCCATTCTTGCAGACTTACCACTCAATGATGACTTGCCAGTGAACAAATTTTAGTTATTCAAGAAGAAGAGAAATTACCAATATGGGAAATGTATTTTGATGGTGCGTCATCAATTAAACTAGCCAAATCTCTAAACCTCCCCAAAGCTCAAGCCAGTATCAACCTTATCTTCAAATTACCTAACGAAGGGATAATGAAGTTTTCATTTGGTTTAACTTAACCCAGAATCGATAATCAAGTAGAATATGGAGCTTTAATAGGGGGTCTTGAGATTGCCATTTCGATGGAAGTTCAAAACCTCAGAATTTTTGGTGATTCTTAACTCATTATAAATTAAGTACTTGGTATTTATAAAATTAGATGAATCGGGTTAATTTACTATCATCAATGAGTGCTTAAGCTCATGAAGAAAATTATAAATATTACATTAATCCAAGTATCTCGAATCCAAGTGCAAAACTTACTAAGGAAATGGCGAGCATGAATGATAAGCCAGGGCAAAATAATGTCAACCCTCATCGAGTACTAGAGCCAGTAATTCTGTGTTCCTTGCAGGTAAATGGGTTAACAAATCCAAGCTAGTAGGATACAACTTCAGTTGTTCCTCAACCTCCTAAACACACTATTCTTGAAAATCAACCAGATAAACCCCAAATGCCTAGAAGTTGAAGAGCAAGATGACTGGAGGTAGCCTTTCTTTGACTCCTTAAGAGAAAGAAAACTCCCTACAGATAAATCATTAGATATATAGATCAAGAAGAGGGCATTACGATATGCATTTGTCAACAACATGTTATATTGAAAATCATTTAAGCAAATGTGGCTATGATGTTAATTTAGGGAAAGATCAAGCTGATAAAGTTATTTTTTGAAATCTATGAAGGATTATGCGGTGCACATCAATTGAGTCCTAAAATGACCATTAAAATTAAAAGACTAGGTTATTATTGGTCATCAATGGTAAAAGACTAAACCAATCATGTAGATATCTGCCATGAATGTCAAATTCATGATAATATCATACATCAACCGCTAAAATCATTACATCCAACTATAACATCCTAGCCATTTTAATGCTAGGAGATAGATGAAATAGGGCCAATTGATCAACCATCTTCTTCTGGAAACCATTTTATATTAGTAGCAATAGACTATTTTTCTAAATGGGCTGAAGTAGTTCAATTTAAAGAAGTCACTACTCATCATGTGATCAATTTCTTTACTCATAATATTGTCTACAAATTTGATGTACCATATTGTATAATCTCAGATAATGATCCAACTTTCAAAAGTACTGAGATCTATAAATTTATTGTGAGACATAAAATTGATTGGAGATATTCATCAATCTATAATCCAAGGGGAAATGGATTGGCTTAAGCTCTCAACAAAATGCTCGCAAATCTGCTCAGAAAAATTCCTATAAAGAATAAAAGGAAATGGCATAAATGGTAGAAGAATTATGGGCATATCATACTACATACAATACACCAACAAAAGCAACTCCTTATGTGTTGGTATTCGGAGTTGAAGATGTGTTGCAACTTGAAGTTGAATTTCCATCAATTTGGGTAGCTGTTCAGTACAACCTCACCAAAGAACAAAATGCTTGCCTACGAATGAAATGGCTTGATGCGTTGGATTAAGTCAGGTTCCAACCTCAACAAAATTTAGAAATTTATCAAGCAAGAATGGTGAAATATTTCAACCATATGGTACGCCATTGAGCATTTCAAGAAGGAGAATTGGTCATGGTGCTTAGAAGACTAATTATCACACACTAAAAAATTGGTGATAAATTTGAACCAAATTGGGAATGCCCTTTTGTCATCGACAAGGTGTACCAGGAAGGAGCCTATCAACTGATCGATATGGAAGGTCAACGACTTATGCCCCCGATCAATAGGATTTATCTTAAGAAGTACTATTCTTAGAGAAAAGCAAGTTAAAAATTTTTCCCTTTTAAAGGAAGAAAAAATTTCTAAGATATCTTAGAAATTATCCCATAAGATAGGGGGTATTTTTAAGTTTAAAAATGCCAAAAATCAAATGACAGTTGAAGTTTCCCTTTAAGACAGAGGAATTTTTAAATATTTATTTGGGTTAACATTGATCCCTATAAAAATATTTAAAACCAATCATGATGTTATCACTGCATAAATACAGGGCAGAAGCTAGTGCCATCAAGAAAGTAAATATACGATCATTACAAAAAGTGAAGATTCATCTTTAAATTTCCTTAAATCCTAGAGTTCAGATAAAAATACTTTTGGTCTGATAACTTCAATAAATAAAATTTGACAAGTATGAGCTAATATAGTATAAGTCCAATGCTCAAATAGGTATAATATCAGTCTCAACAAGCCTATATGTGGCTGAGTCACTAATAATTTTACCAACTCAATAAGCCATGATAAGTGGCCATAGTAGGAAAGCACCTATTTTGTTAGCCCGATGACAAATACTGCCTAGTTTGATATTTGTCAAATTTAACAAATCATAGTTTTTTAGATTAAAAAGATTTCCTCATGAAAATGGATCGAAGCCAAATTTAGAAGAAAAAATCCTAATCAAGTATAAGGCACAAAGCCATAATTAAAATATTTATCAAGTTAGAGCATTATTCTTCAATAAATATGTCAGGAACAAAGCTAAGATATAAAGAGCTTTGCTTTTTTATCATGTCCGATAATGCACAAAACTTAGGACCGAAGAAGTAATATTGTAGTACTTAAAAAGCCATAGGCCGAACTAAAAAAATAATTGTCATCATTCAAGTCCATCATGCATAAAGCCTTGGATTGATGACTATCTCTCACTAACCTAATACAAATATAAAGAGTATAGGTCACTGATGTGGATTCTTCATCAAGCCCAAGAAAGCACAAAGTTTAGGTAGAAGAAATGTTAATTCTTGACAAATTGAGAAGAAAAATAAGGGATATTTATAAGAACCTCTATGATACATCTAAAATCAAATTTTAGAGATCCGTAGGCTCAACCAGTTTGTAATAAATATGATATACTATAGGGCACATATCATATTTGTTGGGGGGCATCTATTGACCTAATATTGCCACCCATTCCACAACTTAGAACAAAAAAACCCACGATGCATGACAATTGACCCCACGATAAACTCTACCACACACAAAATGACTCCTCTCATTCGGACATATATGGGAAAATAGATAAAAAAAGATTTTGGAAGCATATCAAAGATGATCTAAGCCGGCTCTCACTTGATGAGCAATCCCGTCAAACTCTTAATCATCCTCCAACATCCGATCTCTTACTCTTGTGACTTCAAACCCACAAACAAAGGAACATAAGCTGTTGAACCCACCACTGACGTCCAATTGCCTTGCCTTCCTTCGACTTGATTGCTAGTCGACTCTAACCATCACTTCACCTCTGATTCCTGCACTCAACACCATGCCCTAGCCTCGATGTCATCTCTATCTCATGAACAGAGGACCAAGCTAGCTTATCACCTCTGCCTCCAGCCTGATTGCTACATTTGAAACTGAAGTCGTCGCTTTCCTGGTCCTGTACGTCATCCTGCCTACATGCCCGATTGGGCTTCCCAATTCTTCTACCTCCCACTTTATACATATTATATGTATATTATAATATTATATATATATATATATATAATTAAAAAAAAAAAGAGAAATAAAGGGAGAGAAATGAGAGGATTTTCTAACTGGTGGGAGTAATTTGAAGGAAGTCCTAGGGTTTGATTCGGTCCCCCAAAGCCCTTGGTCATCGAGTTTATTTAACTGAGGGATTAAAGTCATGATGACCCAATCTCCTCATTGTTGATTTGCTCTGGTTGAGTCAAACCAAAAGGGCGAATGCCATCCTTACCTCTCGACACCAAGGAGGAGACATCGGGAGGCTGCTGAAGTTTACTAAAATATTTGGGACTTAGCCAAATTTTTGACAGACAATCGTCCAAAGTCATATGAAACCAATCATTATCAATCGAAGCTTCTGAAGACTAATTATGGGACTCGATGACATCCCGAAGCCCCTGGCCATTGATTTGTTCCATCCAGGTGGACCTAAAATGGCAAAGGCCTTCCTTACCTCCCAGCACTGGGGAGGGGGTGCTGGGAGGCTGCCAAAATTTTAGGGAACAACAGGCAACTTGGATAGAAAATTGAAAATTAATTTGAACATAATTCAAACATAAAATCATTTTTAAGCTAAATTGAATTGAATAATGTTAGACTTGGACTCAAAATCAAACTTCTTATTAGGATCTCACACTCAACAAGATAACAAAATTAAAAAGTCATTATAAAACTTGAATGATAATTACAGGAACAAATAATACATAATGAGTAACTACTAGACAACTTGATTATAATATATTAAAATTATGATTTATAAAGATGCAAACATCTATTAAGTGTTACTTGATATGAAATTCTAATATATGATACTGCATATAAAGATGAATGTTTGAATGCTAGTACAATTGTTCCACTCCATACCTAAACACTTTTAATGCTATCTTAGAAGGATAAATGCCAAAATGATGTTGTATTTGATACTGAATAGTAGGTTTATATAAGATGAAAGAAGAAAAAAGATTGATGTTGAATCAAGTTAACAGAGCATAGTTATAAGATCATCTAATATAATTAACTTAGGTTGTAATGAGAAAAAGAAAAGATCTTGTATTTATATAAGAATATAGTTTTGGTGGTAGACAGTAGCATTAACAATAATCACACAAGCAAAGCTTACACACCATCAAGCAAGTTTTAAATGCAAACATGACACTCAAGCATACCATAATTTACCTATGAGCTAAAATAAGGAATCCATAGTGCCCATAACCAATAGCCTACGAGCAAGGATAAGGGGCTTGTATCAAACAAATTAGACCACCTATGTGAGAGAAAATGAGAACTTGTAACGAGCAAGATAATTCTCTTACGATCATAAGCACGACCTACTAATACTTGTTGAAATTCAAGCTAAAAATTCTTTTACGCTACTGGATCCAAAACATATTTATACAAGCGAACAGAAGGCATTTGTAGGCCCTTAAAGGAAATATGTGGCATTGCTAAATGAAATTGCTAACACAATGAATCATATTTAAATATTTTAAAATGCCCCTTATGTATTAAATAAGATCCATTAAACTAAAGTAATAAATCCATGCATGTGCTCTGGTCAACATGTTAAAAATACAAACACTAATGTTCAAGAATGTTGCACAGGGTCAAATGCTACCACCCTGTATGTGCTCTGGTCAATGCATTAAAATTACAAACACTAAAGTTCAAGAATGTTGCGTATGGTCAAATGCTACAAACTGTATGTTCTCCAATCATCGCATTTGAATCCCAAATTTAATGATCTGAGAATGTTGTGTGGGTCAAATATTCAATTTTTATCCTCCACCTCAAAAGGATTGGAGTCGACCTGACTTGAATAATAAAATGCCCCCAAATACCCGCATGGACCCTATGAGCGTGTTATAAAATACACATTATGTTTAGGGATGCTACACATATCAACAAGTGAAGCAAGTATAAACCTTATCCCCTGTCGGCAAGTTGATAGAGTCGACATGGTTCAATCCACAAATGCAAATGCCCATAAGTTACCCCGATGTTGGTTGTGTTGAAGAGAAATCTCAAATAGAGTGGTCAAATCTCAAATCCAATAAATGGAAAAATACTTTAAGTTAAATACATCTCCTTAAAACTTAAAGATAAAAATCATACACCTTCCGTAATAGTTAGTCAGGGGTGATAAATTTTAAATTAACCTCAGCTCACAAAGAGCGAATGTGTGTTAAGTGTGTCACTACGATTCATCTTCAAATAGTCTCTTACCATTAGAGACGTGGGACGTGCCATTTGATAGGGTTGTTTTGCCACAAAATGAAACAATTATATTACGATCACAATCAAAGCTCGTATGCTCCCTAAAGGCTTTAAACCCTTGAGAAATGGATCATAGAATATATTTGATAGGCATAAAGCCCTTTGTCAGCTAAGATGGATTGAGATATATCACCTTAGACAAACATAAACCTAGGTCTATAAGGTATTCTTAAATGAAGCAACCTATGGCTGCCGATAAGATACCTTCTATCAGGTTGGGTCGACTACTTCCTTTGACTAAGTAAACCAGTGAACATGACATCCCGGGTTGATGAAACCATGAGATGTTGATTGAGCTCTTTTTAATTCTCCCACCACCAGTTTTAAGTTCATGGTGATAAATTCCAAATCATTAAATAAAATTCAAACCCTAAAATTGTTACTATTATATATTGTATTTATGATTTATATGACCTCCTTTATGACTAGCCTTAATCAAAAGTTCTCTCTTGTTATCAGGAGGGGTAATTAATTATAGAGGCTTGCGCCTATAAGAAGCTAGAACTCAAATCATAAAGTCCTCACAAAATGAGGGAGAAATATATGGGTAGTGACTTTTCTAAAACTTAATCTTCCTTTTGAAAATTCACCCAGTACATAATCTCATTAAAACACTCTATCCTCATCATTATTCTTAAAAGAAAACTAGATGGATGGTATAGAGAGGCCGAGGCACACACAGTTAACCAAGTTTTTGGAGCCCATAGATGACATATATGACGATAATGATACACATTATGTAGAAAACTTAATCTTTAAGCCTCCACACTACCCGACCTATGCCTACTCCTCTTACCAATCTTCTAAACCTCTAGATGCCCCAAGTTTTTGGTGCCAGAGGCACCCCTGAAGGTGTATTGAGGTTAGTAACTTAATCTGCAAGCCAACTCTGTAGAACATAGTGAGAACCTCTAAGCTTACAATGAATGCATAGCTTGATGGTTTAATTGGTGAGAAGATTAAGGCTATTATAGTATTTAATTAGGTGGAGAAGTTAATAAGCAACAGTCACCTATAACCAAGTATAATACGACTAGGTGCCATAACCGAAAGAGTATTCTATCAAAAAATTCCATTCTTTCAATGGGAACAGTAACCCCAAATAGTGTCTAGCTCAATTTAAGGCCACTTATAAAAACACTAGAGACACCAATGCATTACTCTAATAGTTCTTCCGTAGTTTAACTTTGACTGCTTTCGAATGGTATGCTAAGTTGGTGAATAATTTTGTGAAGATGTTCATAGAATTAGAGATTATATTTGTGAAAAGGTTTGCTAGTGAGATGGAGAAGGTAACCATGGATGACCTTACCCTAGAGAAATTAAAAAGGGAAAATTCAAAAACCAAATATATAACTTACTAGCACAATTTGAGTATTAAATATGAACATCAGCTAAAAGAGGAGCACACCATTCAATTGTTAATGGGAACCATCAATGATAAGAAGTAGCCATTTTTTTATATGGCTACCATCACCACATTTTAAAATCTACTGGATAGAATGGAAAATTTTTAAAAGCTGAATTTATAAAAATTAGAAGCCTACTCTAACAAATCCTGGAATGCTAAAGTCACGAACTCTAGAAAAAGTGAAGCCTACTCCATTTTCTCATTTAACGCTTATAAGAGAACATAGGTGGTGTATTATATTGATAAATAAAAAGGGTAATTTATATTATAAATAAAGATAAGCAGCCGATGTAGTATGAGAATATGCCAAAATAGTTTTACCACCCTAATTCCCAGCCAAAGATGGCATTAGGGGATATGACAAGCCTCAAACATTTCTTGGTGGAGGATAATGCATAAAGAAAACAATGAGAACTAGTGATTTAACGTTACAATCCATAAAAAAATATGAATAAAGAATATCCATTCAAAAGGAAAGTGTCACAGAGCAATTTTGATAGACACTTAAAGCATGTATGGAACTCTCATAATATTAGCGATTTGATAAGTCTGATCACACTAGATACCCAAACTATTTTCCATATCATGGGTGATTAGTCATCCTATTTAAGATTACTACATCTTTAAGGATTGGCTAGAAAGAAAATATAAGAGGGGAGAAATCACATTATCAGATAATGTGCTTATTCATTAAAAAAAGAGTCAACTCAGGTGGTTATAACTTCTTTCATACCATCAACTAAAGAAAAAGCCAAGGAACCATATAAGAATGAGCAATGGGAGACTGTGATCTCCAAGAAAACCATAAAGATGTTTAAGCAAGATGTTGACCTATGTTATGCATCCAAAATAAACAAACAAAATTAAAAAAAAATGAAAATACTTGTTTTAATCTGTCGAGTCCTCCCCAAATCCAACTCAAATACCTCACTTTGTCGAAGGAATCCCGCAAATCCTGTTGATTCTCTGACACCCTGTGCTAAGTCGCTTCTCCCATAAATCTTGCATTTCAGTCGCCTCAACACCACTGCAATCGATCGATACAAGGAAGATGAGTGAGAGCCTTCAATTCCTCTCCTAATTCACTCATTTCCTCTAATCTTCCAAACTCTTCCCCAAGACCAAACCATTTGAGCTCCCATCGTTGCTGCCGACCGGAGCTTTTCTGTCGACCAAGATCTAAGATCGAAGTCAAAATTCTTGACTTTTAACTCGCATAATTGATTCATCCATGAAACCGCCCAACTCCGGATCTACCACAAGCCCTGCTTCCAAGCCGATCGTACACTGTCCAACTTTCCTCTTCCCCTACAAAAAAAAAAAAAAAAAAACTTTCCTACTTCATGTCATCGCCTGCTCCTATACATCAAGATCCTTAGCCTCTAACCTCTACACCTTAGCCAGATCCGAGATAAGGCCAAACTGCAGCCTAGCTCCACCCTACCTGACTATTCCTCAGGTGAAATCCACCAGCAAGCCTAGAGTGACCCTCCTCCCATTTGCAAATAATGACCAAGGCCTCTCCATTCGAACCCATACTCTTTATTCTAAATCACTGTGCTGAGCTCCACCACCCCAAACAGCCCTCTGAGCCCGACATCACTATCTCTACCTGCTTCTCATGAAAGCCAATGCCTCTACCTCTCAATTGCTTTTATCCACAAAGAGAGAGAGAGAGAGAGAGAGAGAGAGAGAGAGAGAGAGAGAGAGAGAGAGAGAGAGAGAGAGAGAGAGAGAGAGAGAGAGAGAGAGAGAGAGAGAGAGAGAGAGAGAGAGAGAGAGAGAGAGAGAGAGAGAGAGAGAGAGAGAGAGAGAGAGAGATAGGGAGAGAGAGAGAGAGAGGAAGCTTTCCCCTACCTCAATTGAGCTTCCAATTGTAGACCTCCCGAGCCCTAGCTAAGACTTGTACAATTCTGCCCCTCTGCTCTCACCCAACCCACCTCCTTCTTAAACACTCCAAACTAACCCATCTCCAGCCCATTTCAAACCTAAATAACAACCAATAGCCTAACCTAGCTGAATCCTCACACTGGTAATGTCTTTTTTTCCCTCACTTCAACATTTTGGTACTAGATGCATTTAATATTAATATTAAAATTAAAACCAATATTAATATTAATGTTAATATAATATCATAATGTTAGTTTTGTCATTATTTATGGTGGTAAGATTAACATCTCTATAAATTTAATAATATTATTATAAATAAAAATAATATTATCATTAGTCATACTATTATGAATAATAATATTATTATTATGTAAATAATTATTTGTATAATCTTTTATATCTATATAAAATAATACAAGAGAGAGAGAGAGAGGGGCAAAAGATTGAAAACAAAAAAGAGGTAAAAAAGAAAAAGAAAAAGAGAATTTCAAATAAAAAAAGAGGGAGAAAAAGAAAGAATTTCAAAAAAAAAAAAAAGGATGCAAAAAAAAAGAGTGAAAAGAAAAAAAGAAAGACAAAAAATTGCTTCTCTTACCTCAATCACCAATCACTGGTCTCCAATCACCAAGGTATAACTCCTCTAAACCTTAAAACTCAAAGAGCCCACCTTCGATGCTTGTAGCGTGACAAAACAACCACATATACATGTTTTTGGTAGTGTGGTGTAGTAAGTGTGTTGCGGTGCTAGCAACGAAGCGGATGATAAAAAAGACTCATTTTGGTATTCAAGGTGCACCAGAAAAATTCTAATAAATGCCAATGTTGCACCATAAAAATTATAATACACACCTATGACAAGGCAGCGTTATTTATAAGAACCCTGAGTGGGGAAAATAACCTTGATTTTTTAAAGATAGGTACATTCAAATACTTCATACACGGATTTATTATGCGTGGTGGGAATGAAGACTACGGCCACGGTGGCCATGGACACCTACCATACTCGCCTTTATTGTGCGTAGTGGGAAGGCCTAGACTCCTGTAGTTTTCCACTGAACAGGGGAATGCTGGGAGACTACCAAAGTTCTTTTTGAAGATGTACAAGGACTTGGACAAATTATAGGGGACTTTATTTAGACTTAATTTGAATATTAAATGGACTGAATGCAAACTTGTATGATTAAATAAAAGGCTTTATTTAAAATTGATTTCGACAAAAAAAACTTGAGCTCAATGTGAATAAGCAAGAACTCAAATGAACTAAGTGCAATGGAAATGAACTTAAACTGGACTCAGACTTGAACAAACTTTAAAGGATATGGACTTGATTTGAACAATCAACTAAACTTGTAACTATAAGGAAAATTGGTCCAAAGGAGTTAATAAAAGTGTAAATCATGAATTAATTGGTTCAAATGCATATGTTAATTTGTCTTAATCCTCTAACTAAAAGCTAACATGTAAGTAAGGAATTCATAATGAATAAGGAATAGGATCTATGAGCTATGCTATGAAATGTTGGACTTCACATGCAATATGAAAGTGTAAAATGAAATCAAGATTCCTAAATTCATGCAATAGTTCATCCATGAGTAGTGTAGTGATACGCTCATGAATAAAATTTGGAGATCTAATAACATCTCCATAATGGGCATGGTGAATATAGAAGCCTATAATGATTGTTCATACCACCTATGATATTACCATGGCAAGCATACATTCCTATTCCCTAAAAGCATGAAGGAAGTGATCATTGTAGTATTCTAGAGCCAACACTAAGCAACACACAAGTGACTAAAGCAGTTCTCTATGAACATAAAGGCCAAGGTGCAATGAATAACACTTTGTGTCATGCAAAAAGTTAACAACAATTTAGTGTTAACCAAATACAACAAATCCTCGTAAGTAATGAAGATCAATGCATGATGGATATGATGAACTCTTGTAATAGTGACAATAAATATGTGATAAACATGAAAAGTTCTTCGTAAGAAAAAATAAGAGAGTTATAACAAATGCAACTTGCACACAATTGTTGTTACTTAACTGTAGATAAATAAAGCCCTTACGAATGTTAAACCCCCGTACAGACATATGCAAACATTGCCATGAATTAAAGGGTAAAAGTAGTAGAATGTTGATAAAAATATAAACATCACTATATGACAATGAGAAATAATCACCTGCGGGCCATAAAGGATCTTTATTGTCTATTAGATGTATAGTATTTATCTCTTATGATAGTGAGAAATATACAAAATATCATAGTAGCTTGCAAATCGATATGTACGAAGAAGTTAGTGGTGCATGCAGGTTAATTTACCATCAGTACTAATATGCAAGCGCATACAGTGTTCTCCCATAATTGAATATACATAACATGTAGCAAATGCAAGTGTCCACATGCCATTGTAGAGGACCCATCGTATACTCAACATGTCATATATGAACAAAATGTTAGATGACTGCAATGAATGTAAATTCCTACAGGCCACTGAAAGAGATTTGTTATACATTCAACAAGTTGTTTATGGGTAACATATGAAAGAACTAAGATTGATGTAAGTGTTTAAAAATGCAAAGCTAGAAATTCAATAATGCATAACCATCTACTTGCAGAAAATGACAACCAGTGCATGACAGTCTACATGTAAGAAACATGTAAATAACAAATATGAGGTCACTCCACCAGATTCGAAACATCCTTACAAGCAGACATAAGGCATGTATAAGAATTCACCCGCACAACCCATATATATATATATATATATATATATATATATTACATTCTTGAAATTCTCTTATATTTCAAGAAATCATTTCAAGCATCTAGCAAAAATCCCCTTCCAAGATTACGGGCGTTTTAATTTTTTTTTTTTTTTGGGTTGAAACTGTACTACGTGTCGAAATACCAAAATAAATATTTAAAATTATGAAATACAAATTTTTTCTAACCCTTCCCTTCAAGACAAGGGGTATTTTCAAAAATTATTTATGTTGACATAATGCTTCATATTGAGATCCCCAAATAATTATTTAAAATTAAGAAATACAAACTTGCTTGACTCTCTACTAAAAGATTGAGGGAATTTGTAATTATTTATTTATAACAACATAGTGCTTTGCATCGAGATCCCTAAATAAATATTTAAAACCATCAAATATGTTATTTATATCAACATCATGATTCTCATTGAGATCCACAAATAAATATTTAAATCCATTGAATATGTTATTTTGCTTGACATTACGCTTCATGACTAGATCCCTATATAAATATTTTAAAATTACGAAATATATCATTTTAGGCATATATTATGCTTCACACTAAGATCGCAAAATAAATATTTAAAATTATCGAACATATCATTTAGATCGATATTATTCTTCATGCTAAGATTCTCAGATAAATAGTTTAAGTCATCAAATAAAAAATCTCTTCAAACAAGGGAATATGGAAATTTTTCTTGTGATATGTATGTTTGTACAGATGATTCTATGAAACTCAAGACATCGCATTTTTTAACATACAAAGACTTTAAAGGTTAAAAAAGAAGATTTTTGCGGCTACATACTCTAGTAAGTCAAGTTAGATTGACCCAAATTCTTCTACAACCTGAAGCTAAGGTTGATCAAATGGGTATATAAG
This sequence comes from Dendrobium huoshanense, assembly GCA_016618105.1. Classification (NCBI taxonomy): domain Eukaryota; kingdom Viridiplantae; phylum Streptophyta; class Magnoliopsida; order Asparagales; family Orchidaceae; genus Dendrobium; species Dendrobium huoshanense. The sequence goes on along the minus strand of CM028344.1, from coordinate 1,369,328 downwards.
GTCAGATTCAATAAGTCTAAATATGGCAAAATCGCTAGCAGCTCCATCTACTCAATAAGCTATAATAAAGGCCATAGTAGAGGAACCTCCATTTCATCAATATGTCTAGAAGAATTGTTAGAATAATGAAGGCTTATTAGACTAAACAAGTTCAAGTAGTCATGGTTCAAAATTTTTTTCTTAATAATCAAGGAGTCAAGTTTACAGAGATAAGGATGAGTCTCAATCAGAATAGCTATTGAATGCACGTAAGATTTAAGATCTCAAAACATGATGGATGAGTTTAAATTTACAAACTTTAATAAAGTTAGCTTAGAAATTTCATTTTCTACACAACTCAAGTCTAAAGCCTGAATGAGCATATGAGGTCAGACTCAATAAGCCAAGATGTGGCCGAGTCACTAACAGCTCCATCTACTCAACATGCTATAAGAAAGGCCATAATAAGAGAACTCCTATTTTAGTAATCAGATGATAAGAATTGTTAAACACTAGATCACTTATTCTTGTAAGTTTAAATAACCCAAATTGGAGACTTCTTGACTGGTTAAGGGTCAAAGTACTATCTATATTTGGTACTACTGATTAAACTTGAAACCTATAAATTTTTAAACAAGTTTGCCAAAGCACAAAGAAAATGACCAAAGAAACTAATCCAAAGTTAACATAAAGCCTAAGGCTTAACTAAGAAGATTTCCATCATCAAAAAGTTTGCTACACACAAAGCTCTGGATTGATAACCCCTCGCCACCAACCTAGTATAAACATAAAGGGTTTGGGTCATCAGAATCTACTCCTTTATCAAGCATGCGAAAGCAAGAAGCAAAGGGAAAAAAACATACAAATATTCTAAAAAGTCAATAGGGACAAATCAGGTAATCCACCTCTAATATCTGCCACATAAAGCATAAGAAAAAAGGACACAAAACATCAGAACTCAAACTAAAACTATGAAGAATGTACACTATTTATTCCAATAAGTGTCTAATGTTGTGACGACGAAACAACAAAAGTTACAAGAGTAGTAAAAGAACTCATGAATAGTTAAAATATTGAAATTACTTTATTTTAGTGATTCAAATTTTACATGTGCAAAATTTTAAATTACATCATTTTACATGCAAGAACCAACCGATAAAAAGGAAAAGGTGACATTATCCTTTATTTAGGATTGAAGTCTATCCTCTAAATCTATGTCTGAAGTGGAAGTAAAAAACCCTGCTCTATTCCTTCTAAAGATGTGGCATTTTGTATTTTTGGGACCTGAATAAAGAAAAAAAATTCAAAAAAAATATGGTAAAAGGGATTATATGGAAGTACATAAAGCTATATGAAAAAGGTATACCTAAACTGAGGTCTTTTGCAATAGCTTGCTGATTAGTGTTATGCACCTCTTAGAACTTGTATAGAGCAACAAGGGCACCACTGATCAACTAAAGAAAGAAAGAAAAACTATATAGACTAATAAAGTAAAAGTGTACCTAAGTGAAAGCCTCCTATGACAGCTAACTAGTTGGTATCCTACTCCTACAGGGACCTGCACAGAGTAGTAAGGCATCAATTTACAAAAATGGGTGGTGTAAATGTAAGGTGAAAGCTAAAAATAACCAGAAAAGAAAGGCATACCAGAGCTGAAGGTAACTATAGAAAACCTGAGGCAGCAAAGTCCTACTAGCTGGTTAGCATATAAAGCTCGAGAAAAATTCGAATGAAACTTATAATTATATAGCAAAAATAATATATTTATATATAATTGCAACAATGACAAATATCAAGCATATATGAAAGTGCTAAAAATCTAAATGATTGATGCTAGTAAAAGAGAGGAAAAGGAGACAGTGCTATCTATTAGTGTTAGTCTGCAAACCATGCTCTAAGGATCTAAAGTAAAAAGTACAATGTCACTATCCAATGGGTCTCTACTTGAGTAAATTAAACATGTAAAATTTTCTACGGACATTTCTAAAAATCTATAAAGACAAATAACTAGCATGATGCCAAAATACAAACCATAAGTAACCCACAAATGAAACCCTTGGTAGGATATCCAGTATAGATATTTAAAGATCTACAGAGTCAACTAGATTATAACAAATATCATTCACTCTAAATGCATATCAAATTTATTGGAAGGCATTTTTTGACTATATATATATATATATATATATAATCATTTTTACCTTTTCAAATCCTACGCAAATCTTATCCTGCCACCTACTACAGTTCCCCATCATCTATAATTCAGCACTACAATTAGGAATAAGTAAATAAAAAAATATTAAATCCTATGATAAATGTTAAAATCTCACTCTCTGTCTCTTAGTTCTTATGCTCTTCTCTATTCACGCTCATTTTCTCTCTCTTTCTCTCTCTCTCTCTCTCTCTCGCTCTCTGACTTCTCCTTAAACCAAATATCCACTCATCCGTTCTTCCTCATACATGTGTAAAGCATCCCATCTATCAACTTCTCTTGTACTGATATTATAGATACCATACGCCTCTGTGACATCCAAACTATCACCTACCCTGATTCATGCAAATCACATAAACAAGTTGGTTCCTCATCCATGTATAATCTCCATAAGCCAAAGCTATATATAGTTGTCCAAAATCACCTTTCCCACCTCTTCCTCACTATAATAGCCTAGTCCTAACTAGCTTTGACTATAAAAATTGATCTGATTCCATAATCTATTTGATTCATCTATTGTGTGCTATCAACTGGATCCTTTGTCGATCCAGCTCTGCCTGCCGACCAAATCAACTAGCAAAGAAATCTTGCTTCTACCTTCCTCAAAGATTGTCTGCCTACAAGCTAATAGAAATCTCATCACCCTTATCTATCCTATCAATCCAAATTATAACATCCTTCAACCTTTTCTCCCATCTATACTTACCGATCCCTCCAATCGAACCTTCATATCAAACCCACTTCTTTGATCCTTAGCCGCACATCCCATGACTTAGCCTCCAGCTCATGTGAATCCCCTACTAAATCTAACCCTCCACCTATTTGAATATCTAACCTACTCTTGCTCATGAAATCACTTTGTTTAACCTAACTTTATCTTAATTAGGCCTATCCCATTTCCATGGACAATTTTACCACTTGTAAAAATCTTAAACTTGTTCTTCCCTCACTGTAAAGCTAAAATTCTCCTACATCATTAATAAACTTTCCAAACTATACTTAACCCAAATATCACAGTAACCTTTCAATCACTATACAAATCTATTTATAATGCCCAATCTATTTCCCTACATTATTTCATCCCATTCCAAAAGTCCACTTAGCCCTTGAGAAAATCTAAACCACTTAGAATCAGCCCATTATAAACCCTCCAAATACTTCCTCCCTTAATCCACCTATATCCCAAAACAACCCTTCCAAATAGCCAACACTCTCTCTACACTTAAAAATCATGGTTGTGGTGTTGCTCGACACCTACCTTATGCTCTCTTATATCATGGTAGGGAAGGCCCAACTCTCAAATTTCCCCTAAACATATGAAATGCTGGGAGACTACTGAAATTCAAAGAAAATGCATAGGACATGAACTTGAATAATAAAAGGACTACAGGGAATAAAACTTAAATGAAATATAGAGAACAAAACCTTATATCTAAAATAAGATATGTAATTTGGAAAATAAAAATGAATCATGTAAGTAAGGATCAAATAAAAAATATAATGACATGGTTGCAATTGACAACACAAGGTTTTCAATCAATATGAAAAGATTATCATGTCAATTGAAATGTAAACATAAATGAGCAAACCCACTATACAAGTCATAAGCAACCTTTAAGTGAAATAAAGGGCCTATAACATTCAACATGTCATGGGCACAAACAATGACTAACGAAGATTGTAATGAATATAACAACCTATTTAAAATCAATTACATAAAACACTGCTTGCATGTAAAGATCAAATAATCAATATGCAACATTTATATCAGTAATTTCCTATAAGGAGGGATGGATGTGAATTGAATGATGACTAGACAACCTACATGCATGAACAATGTAGTGAGAAATGTAACTCATTTGGTAGTAAATGTTGGCATATAGTTGGGATGAAAGCCTTAGCATGTTATACAAGAAAATACTCCATCACATTATATAATGCATGTAACTCACATGGTAATCTACACTGATATGTAGATGTATACACTAATAATTAGTAAATAATTAAGCTCCTTACAAATATAGATGGCATAGTATATGAAAAATATGAATATATGCTTATAAATGATGAAAGATTTTTTGTATGCAAAATAGAATACCTACAAGTAGTAACCAAAGATATGTAGTGAATGCTACAACATTCCTACAATCAATGATGATTTAGAGTCAAACAAATATAGTAATTCCCTATAAGTAAAAATGGATGACATGTAACAAATGCAAACACTTATGAAAGGTTCTAAAAAGTCCATACCATACACAATGTGTTATATACAAGCAAGCATAAGAGCTTGTAAGGAATGCAAATATCCACAAACAACTATAGGAGATTTGTTAATGAACGACAGTACAACTGCATAAAGTAGAAAATGACATGCAATAAAATGTTACAATTTACCTGTAATCAAAAGCAGGGAATAAGTAATATAAATTGTTAGCCATTGATAAGATGAGATAGTAAACTTATGATGTCAGTCTATCACATCAGTTAAATCAATTAACTTGCAAGTGATAAGTAAGAGGCTCCTAATACATTATATAACATATTTTTCAGTTGAAGAATAACCCAATAGGCCGAATAATAAAGATAATGATGAAATGATGAAGATGAAAAATAGAAGAACCACATTGCTAGATTATAACACCTACACTTCAAGGAAGTTTGCACATTTTTTCAAATGATTTCTACTTGCTAAGATGAGTTTAGTATTACATGATTAGCTACCTGTAATAAGCAATGAGCGACCTATAATATTACGCCATGCCACCAGATTTGTAACACTCATACAACCATATAGTGGGCCTTTACATGCTCTTAAAGGAAGTTCATGCATTTTTCAAATGATCATAACTTACCAATAAGAATTTAGTGATACTCGATGAGCTACCTATAATAAGTAACTAGCAAACTAAAATACAGTGCCACACCATCGAATTTGCAATACTCATATAAGTAAACATAAAGGGTTTCTTAAGCCTCGAATAAAATTTTGTCCAAACTTTAGTGATAATCATTTAGAGTAAATAATTATATTTAAATATTTAAATACTACCCCCTCAAGTAATAAAATATGATTACCCATATGGGTCATATCAAGCATGTTATGGGTACACACATGACATCTGAGAATGCTACGTAGGTCAAAGAAAGAAATCTATGATTAAGCCTGATACTTCTATGTGAATGGATATGAGTCGGCATGGTTCAAACCATCAAACAAATATACAGTTGAAGCATCGACCTCGATATTTATTTTATACATTCATATTAGGCCTTGAAAGCCTATAGCAAATGAAATTCACTAATAAAGGTATAAAATAGAAAATGGATTTGATCCTCTATTAGCAAGTAGATAGAGTCGAAAAGGTTCGACCAAAAGAACAAGAATGCCCATAAAAACCCAATGATTATCATGTAGACAGAAAATCTCAACTAGAGGGGACTCAAAATACTTGAAAATACCTCCCAAATTCCAATGAAAAAAAAAAACAAAAACTCAAACCATAAAGATTTAAAATATTTAGAATTGAAATAAAAATACCTAAATTTTTAAAGCAAAATAACCATCCACCCTCCATAATAGTTTGCATAGATGGAAAAATCTAAAAAGAACTTTAGCTTATAAAGAGCAAATGCCTAGTCATGAATATCACTAGGATTCATTCTCAATACATCACTTTCAAGTAAGTACATAGCATGGATCCTCTAACTGGTGATTTCATCATCAAATGGAACCACACCTACTGTTTTACTGCTAAATTTCACCACATATAAAGAGTTATGATCAGGATCCTCTAATTGGGTAGTTTTGTTTCAAAATGGTACCATTATATCATAGTTAAGGTTAGAGCCTGTATATTCCTGAATGGCTTCAAATCACTGGGTAATGAATCAATAGGATAAAACTGATAAGGCATAAAGCCCTTTGTTAACTAAGGTGGATTCAAATTTATCCCTTTAGATAAATATTTACCTCAGATCTATAAGGTACCCTTGGCTGAAGTAACATATGGATGTCGATAAGGATCCTTCAATCAAGTTGGGTTGACTACCTTCTCTGACTAAGTTTACTAGGGACCATGATAACCTAGAACGATAAAACCATGGGATCTTGATTGGGCCTATCATCACTTCCCCCACTATCTAATTTAAGTGCAAGGTGATTAATTTCTAAATTTAAATATTAAAATTTAAATACCTAATCATGCTGTTATACATCAAATAGTACATAACTCTTTGATAACTAGACTTAATCAAAAGTTCTTTCATAATCGAGAGGAGTAGTTAACTCTAGGGGCTTGTGCTTATTGGAAACCTAAACTCAGATCATAAAGTCCTCATAAAATGAGGATGAAATCTCTATGTAATGTCTTATTCAAAACCTGATCTATATTCTAAAAATTTTCCTCGTAACTTAAGTGTTAAAACTCTCCTCGATGACGTGATGAAAGATAAAGTGACCGTGGAGAGGCTGGAGTGTAAATTTTTGGAGCCCATAAATACACGTACAATGTTACACAAAGTATCTTTTACATTTTCATGTTTATATTGGCTAAACGATAGAAAAATTAAAAAATCTCTAACAAGTTGCCTCTACTATGGACATTAGTGCTTAGTGGGTGAGCAAGTTTGGGCGAGTCCATGGATGAACTTTGAGATGAAGGGAACTATAGCTAATAAGCTTATTGATATTGGTGCTGATTTGTGTGCAAGATCTTGGATCATCTGAGATCATAAAATAGGTGAGTGAGATGTTGTGGGAAGAGAGAGGCTTCAAGTTGATTTATCAAAATAAAATAAGCTATGAAGTGCATATCCTGCATTAGGAATGAAATATATGGAGTACATATCCTATGTTATTTTGGCAGAAAAGGAAGTGCTTATGCATAGTCTAAAATTTGTATGGATAATCATATTTCTAATGTATGGATTGAATCTGATTAGTTATCATTAGATAATTTGATTACTTCTAAATATCGTAACAATGCTTCTTTGTTTTACTTATATCAAAAAATTCTTGTTGCTTTACTTAGCTTTGAGTATAAAAGCACTCATATTTAAAAGGAACGAATTGTGCAGCGAACTGGTTTGCTAAGAAAAGTGCTATTTATTCTGATACATTTTTTAACATAATTGTTCTGAGCTGCTAGATTTAGAGGCATGCTCAGGTTTGACTGAATTGGGCTTCCTTACATTGGAAAGGGAACTTAATTTTCTTTTATTACTAGGTCGAGCCTCATGATCTATTTCTTCATGCTGTTGGTTTTGGGTTCATTATTTCCATCTTATAGCTTGGGCGTAGTGGTGTTAACCTCTGTATTACAACTCAAAATGGGAATAAGCCATAAAACATCCATACATACCTTACGCTCGTCAGATCCACAAAATCCTACACGATATCTACCCAAAATCACACTGAACCACTATGCATTCGGTGCCATTCCGCAATTTCTGCTCAAACCTCACTCTCGATCGCTTCTCTTCGGTACCTTTAAAAGCCGATCGAGCGAAACCTTCATGGAACCATTCACTACCTCCCTCCATTCCCATCTACATGATCTATCCCTCCCTAGCAGACCACTGCCTTCAATCCCAAGTGCAATGCAAAATCTTCCAAGCCGACCTCTACCAAACGGAGGTAACCCAAACTCGCCATCCTTCTTCATCCCTATCATCCGACTCCACGAGGCCATAATAAACTCCACTGTGCCAAATGCCTCTCCTCCTTGCCCTTGCCTTTGCTGACATCTCACGAAAGCCGAGAGAGAGAGAGAGAGAGAGAGAGAGAGAGAGAGAGAGAGAGAGAGAGAGAGAGAGAGAGAGAGAGAGAGAGAGAGAGAGAGAGAGAGAGAGAGAGAGAGAGAGAGAGAGAGACGAAGAAAAGTCTATTACCTGAAGACCTCTGATCTCCCCTAGCCAATGCCCCAAACTCCTGGGAGCCCTCTCCTTACCCGAGCCTCACACCCGACTCCCTCTCACCTGACCTGCATACCTAACTCAAGTATAAGGTATATCTGTATATGACTATTAAACTGTTAATTAGTGTTATTTGCTTTATTAATTTTATATTTATTTATATGATGAAAATAAAATAATAAAAAAAACTGAAAAGAAATAAAATTGATGTCTTGAGTTTTGTGCCATCCTACCTCGATGTTCATGTCGGGCTGACAAACTACCCATACACAATTTTCTCTAGCATTGTGGTAAGGGAACCTGACAAGACACCTACGATGAGGTAGGTGAGCGACCCCTTGACCCCAAAATTCTTATTCTCGACATTTGTATCGAGCAGGAAAATCGTTCATACACTCTTTTCTCTAGCGTGGTGGGATGAGAACCCGGTGCAGTGCCTACAACAAGATCGGGATATTCATAAGTACCCGCTCGCAGGGAAATAACTGATTCTCTTTTGCAACAGGTACCGAAGACCCATACATGCCTTTCTCTGGCATGGTGGGGACAAAAATTTCACAACTACGGTGTCCTCGTACGAGGGCATCTATCGTACACACGTTTTTCTTGCGTGGCAGGAGGCTCAATTTTTCGTAGTTTTCCCTTAAACTGGGGAGACGCCGGGAGGCTGCCGAAATTTTGGGTGAGTATGATGCTGCATTAGGGCCTAATTTGAACTCAAAAGAATAAAGACTTGGACTCAAAAGAACAATAGCAAACTCAGACTTGTGGACTTTGATATAATAAATTCAAATCTTAATGAATTCAAACTCAAATAAAAATTACTTATAAAAGGAAAATGATCCTGAACATTTGAACTCAAATCAAACTTGGACAAATGATGTTGAACTGAACCATGAAAGACTTGAATCAAATGTGAACTCAACTTGAACTCAACATAATTTAAATTCAAAGGACCGCAGGGAGTCGATGAACGGAAGAGGCTCATATTGAGCCTGAACTTTATTTGAACATATTTTGCAATTGAACTTATAATGATACAGGGGACTCTAACAGAACTTTGAACACAAAGAACTTGGACTCAAATGAACAGTGGACTTATGGGATCAAACTTGAACCAAATGGACCTAAATGAACTTGAACTCAAATAAATTTGAAATTATAAGACTTGAACTCAAGCAAAACTTGCTAATTAGACAACAGAGGAACTACTCAAACAGAACTTGAATGAACTCGAATTGAACGACAAGAATCTTGAACTTGAAAGTGATACAAGGGAACTTGAACCATTTAGACTCAAACTCATATGACTAGAGGATTCATATTAAAGCTTCATCGGACTTGGACTTGGTCATAATTTGTGGATTCGAACTGAGCATTAAATGAACTAAATCATACTCAAATTGATCATAAAATAAATTCGGGTCATCAAATGATGAATAAAAAAATACTAAATGAGCAATCAGGCAAGTGGATGTGTCTATCTCCTTCAAAAAGAAGAATCATATATGCAGCAATAATCACAACAACCTTCTTGCAAATGGAGATCAAATTGAAGGGATACCAATGAGTATTGAAGATCAATACACAAACAAATATTATATTCTCTTCTTCAAGTAGAAGTAATTGATATGTAATGATGATAATGATGTGATATGTCCAAATACATTCAAGTGAGACATCGAAGCACAAGCAAGTACATCAAACTTCTTCAAGCAAAGAAGGCTAATACACTATGAGCATAAAGACATAAAGAATATGCAATGAATACTAGGGGTATTCATACATATAAAAATAGCTTAATTGCAAGCAAATGCTACTACCTTATATAAACAGAAAGATTAAATATGCAATAATGCTCTTGAAGATGGGATTTAATGTTAATCTACACAGTATTCATGCGAGAAGACATAATATCATTTGTGATTAGAAATGATGAATACATTGAAAGAATAATAGGTCTCCCTATGAATGCATGTACACATATGTAGTGTTGTTTATAGGTGATTATAAGAAATTAGTCGTAACAAAATCCAAATTCAATATGGGTAGTATTTGAAGATCTAAGGTACACTTAGCATCATACACATAAATGGAAATAAATGATAGATGATGGAGATCACAACCACATAAGGGAAGACAAATACACAGATCTCTTGTAAGCAAAAGATGATTAATTAACAATCAGCTAGGCAATGAAGTTCAAATGTCTCCAGGGTTGTGGACGACCCATTACATACACCACATGCTATCCATAAGTGAACACTGGATGATACATCACAAATCAAATGTAAATATCTATGAGATTTTGGGGAAGACCAGTTGCACTCTCAGTGTATAAACCACAAGCAAAATACCAAAGGACAATAATAAGTATGAGCTCTTATAGGTCACTATGTATGACCCATTATCCAAAGATGTAGTTTGAGAGCAAGCATAAAAGAACTGCAACAAATACAAATGCCTGTAGTCAATTCTAGAAGACTCATATGCAAAGTAATGATCACGAACAAAAACATCATGTGAGTGCATCTACAAACGTAAAAGCAAAAGACTCATTATTGCACTACAATCCACATGCAAAAAGCAACAAGTAGTGCATGATAGTCCACCTATACAAAGCAGTGAACAAGTCTATTCAGAAGCTGCTATGCCATGCCACCGGATCTATAACATTCATACAAATGAATAAAAGGCATTTATAAATATTTCAAAATATCTCTGCATATACACCGTAGTTTGTATACACATAGGTACACTAGCGGTAAAATTTAATCACATGTATAATTAGTAACCCACATGGGCCATGGCGAGCATGTTGTAGGAATACACGTGACGTCTAGAAATGCTATGCGGGTCAATAAGTTCAAACTCGATCCTCGTAAGTAGGTAAATAGGAGTCGATAAGGTTTATTAAATAATTATAAAAATGCCCCCAAACAACCACATGGGCCTCAGCGAGCGTGTTGTAAGTACACACATGACGTATAGAGAAGCTTTGCAGGTCAATAAGTGAATTAAAGTTCGAACCCGATCCTTATATGCGGATTAATATGAGTCAATAGGGTTTGAACTATTAAACAAATATATAATCATGGTGACCGATATATTTGTTTTAATGCATTCATATTACCCCTTCAAGGCCAATAACAATATGAATTCACTAACAAAGGCACAAAGCCTACGAATCCTGATCCCCTATCAGCAGGTTAATAGGGTCGACAAAGTTCAAGCTTTAAATAGCAATGACCCCTCACACCCTGATGATGGCTGTGTTGAATGATAATCTCAACAGAAGGGGTCAACTTCAAATATCCAAAATGCCATCCAAATGCTTATCAAAACTCTACAAAAATTCCAGAAATCCTAAAATCCAAAAATATTTTAAAATTGAAATAATCCATCAGACCACTTAAAGTAAAATATATCCACACTCTGCAACAATTTATCGTGGTGGACAAATTAAAATTTTCTTCAGCTCACATAGAGCTAATGCCCAGTAAAAAATATTACTAAGATCCATTCTCAAACAATCTCCTACTTGTAAAGACGTGATACTTATCCTCTAACCGACGATTTTGCCACCGAATGGCATCGCAGGATGAACAGTTATGACCCATGGCCCTCTAAACCGAATAGTTTTTCCGCTAAATGACACCACGAAATACTGGTTATGGCCAGAGCCAATATACTCCTTAGTGGTATCAAATCCTTGAGATATGAATCAATATGATATAATTGGTAGGGCACAAAGCCCTTTGTTAGCTAAGGTGGATTAAAATTTGTCCCCTTAGACAAACATTCACCCCAGGTCTATAAGGTCCCCTTGGACGAAGTAATACATGGCTACCGATAAGGATCCTTCTATTAGGTTGGGTTGACTACCTCCTTTGACTAAGTAGACCAGGGACCATGATGGCTTGGGATGACGAAACCATGGGATCTTGATCGAGTCCATCATCCATTCCCCCACCATCCGCTTTAGGTGAAAGATAGTGAATATTCTAATTTTAAATATCAAATCTTTCCAAATTTCCAAAAGATAACCCAATTTATAAATCCAAACCCAATTCCCAAATTCAAACCTATGCTTCTACTATATGCTAGATACTATGTATCTCTATGTATCTTATGACTACTAGCCTTTATTGAAAGTTCTCTCTCGTTATCAGGAGGGGTAATTAACTATAGAGGCTTGTGCCTATAGGAAACCATAACTCAGATCATAAAGTCCTCACAAAATGAGGACGAAATCTCTGGGTAGTGTCTTTTCTACAAACACATCAGCCTTGCAAAATTTACCCTAGAACTTATTCCGTTAAAACTCTCTCGCCGAAGAAAAGCAAACAACGGGCGGAGGCTGGGGCCGAATTTTCGTAGCCCACAAGCGGTTGGATGGGGTGTGTTGTCTTTGCTCCTGGGTGATCTTCTCTAACTAGTTTGAGGCTTTATGGTTTGGTATCTAAATTATTTGTGTTAGGCGTCTAATATTTTCTCGTATATTTGTATGATTTCTCTACTTTTTTGTTGTAGGTAGTTCGATATCAGTTTTCTTTTCTATTGGAAGTTGTATATTGATTTTGTGGCAAGGGGGTGTCCGTCTCTTTATTCAAAATTTTGTTGTATTATTTGGATTTTCTGAATTGATTATCCTATTTTATATTAGTTTGTTTGTTATCATGTTATCCTTCATGTTTTCTTCGTGTGCTTTAGTTTTTTGCAGGTAATGACATTGCTAGTTTCCTTGTTGATTCCAAGTGTGCTACATTAAATATTTTAGCTTTGGCTATTTTTGAGGGTTCAATTCTTGCTTCTCGATGCTTTTCTCTTTGCTTTTTTAATTAGATAGGATCATTGGCTAAATAGGTTTATTTATTTATTTATTTTTGAGATATGAATGTATTTTTTGGGCTATAGTAAGCATTTGAGCCTTTAAGGCTAGTAATCATTTTTTCTTATTAATAAGTAGGCCCTGCTATAGGTTTAAAAAAAAAAAAAAAAAAATCTACAAGTATAAAGAGTAAGAAAATTGAATTATATATAAGAAGCACATAATTTAATATTTATATTTACTCTAAATGATAAATATTAATATTAAATTACATACTTCATAGATAATAAATTTTTAACTATTTTTTCCTTCTTTATATACTTTTTTCTATGTTTAAGAAATAAACTTATTATTATATTTTTCTGATTGTTAATATATTTTAATATAGTTTATTGCTTTTGTTATGCTTATATTTAAAAAAATTTATTTATAAAATTTCAAGTGCTTTTGATACATAATAATATTTTTTCAAAATAATTATAGTTAATTAATATAGCTACTAATTTAACTATATGATTTATTTTGAAAGTAAAGAAATTAAACAGCCCAAAAGATAATAATTAATTTGTAGTTTTCCTTCTTATAAACTTTTAAATATATTAATGTGCACATGACGACCATATAATTCAACTCTAGTAAAAAAAAAGTAATTCTTAAGAGTTGTGCTCAAAGAGAATAGTGACATCCACTACTAGTAAATAAGGCTTTAGTAGCGCTTTTTTCACTTACTACAGCGGTTTAAAAACATCTACCCATCAGCTGTATTTGTATTCGCTAGAAGGGATGTCAGCGGATTCTAAACTGTTCAACATCTTTTTTGAATTCTAAACTGCTCAATATCTTGACTCTAGCAGCAGTTTTAAATGTTGCTTATTTTAAGCCAACGCATAGTTGGTCTATCTTTGTTGAAGAAGAACGGATACTTGGACTAGTTTCAAATAAAAATTATGATTAACCAAAATCCTTGGTAAGTGGCCTAATCGACCTCACTTGCCTTTTACACTTTAACTAGGGTTCTCACGTTATAGTAGCAAGGCTCTATGAGCTGCTAAATAGACAACTCAATACTAAATCATCAGGCACGCTCAATTATTGGTATGATAAGGCTGCTATGCAAAAGTTTCATACGAGACTATAACAGATGTCAGTGATTCTTCAGGCAGCTTTGTGAAAGAAGCAGTGACTGGCATTTAGACATATTCAAGTCTTATCCACAGGGGCGGGGCCAGAAAAAAATTTTAATGGGGGCTCAAATTTATACTAGTTATTAAATTATTTTAAAATATCATTTTTTAATGTTATTATAAATCATGAGATATTTTTTAATTAAAAATTTAAAAATACAATCAAATATATATTTGATCACCTTAAAAAGAAATATAAATATCACTCTCTCTCTTATCATTCATTAAGAAATTAAGAATGTTAACGAATTGAGTTCAAATAAATTAATTTTATACTTAGGAATATTTTATTTGAATTAAGTCTTAATTTTAAATTATAATTAGATTAACTATATTTAAATTATTAAGATAATATTCTCCCTATTTCTAAATTAATTTTAAATTAATTTGACATTATGATTCACATTAGTTAAAGAAAATCATAAATAACAAAAAAAATTAAAGTTAACCCTATTAAATTAATTAAGTTACTAAGATTTGTTAAAAAATTTATTTGTTAATTAATTTATTGCCTTATTACTTAAAAAACATTTGGCAGCTTTAACTCTAATTTCAAAGAGAGAGAGAGAGAGCTATAATGAGGGCGGTAATCTTTAAGGTTTCAAACGAACCAAGACTTTGATGAGCTACTCGTGACTCGGCTCAATAAGGACTCGTGAACAAACTCACTTAGAAGTTCGATTAGAGCTCGACTAAGAAGCTCTATCAGTTAAATTTAAAAATAGATACTATTAAATCTACTAATTTAATAGTTTATTTTTACTAATTTAGTTTTTTTAATTTTAACCATTTTTATTAGAAATATTTTTAACTTTTATTTTTATAATATTTTATTAAATATTCTACTAAGAATTTATAAAAGTTCTGCCTATCTCGCCTCAATTTAAAAAAAAAATATTAAACTCTTACCCCTCTCTCTCTCTCTCTCTCTCTCTCTCTCTCTCTCTCTCTCTCTCTCTCTCTCTATATATATATATATATATATATATATATATATATATATATACTCCAGCCTCATTCCAATTGCCCGCCCGCCCTCTCTCTACATATTTGGCATTTTTTAACTCCCACCACTTTCTCTCTCCTCCGCGGCATCTAAAAATTTTATTTAAAAAAAAAAACTATAGGCTCTTTAATCCCACACCGCCTGGATATAAATTATTATGCTAGATAAAACCAAAATTATGTTGAACAATATTGAATGCAGGGACGGGGCAGGACAGCTGAGGTCTGCTGAACAAACTAGAAGTTGTTTGTTTGGTTGAATATTGGAAGACGTCGTTTTTTTTTTTCAGTGGGGGCCCGTGCCCTCAGGGCCCCCACTGTAGATCCGCCACTGCTTATCCACTCATTTTCTGACATGCATGTCTATGTGCACGTTTGCCATGCATCTGCTAAAGAACAAAAATATAAAAATCAAATATATGCAATTAATTTCCAAATTCAGTCAACATAAGCATCTCAGATCTACAATCTCTGAAATATAAAAATTGGAAATGCATTCTCATATTCAACCGACCTAGAAATGCACATATTGTTATTGAACTTGCATTACATATTAGCATGTTAAACTTAAGGGGGTGTTTCGTTGGCTGAAAAGGTAATACATGATAAAAGGAATGTAGTGTATATATAATGAATACTTTAGAGTTCACAAATATTAAATGAATGCATGAGATTACTTTTTACATTTTGTTTGAAGTAAAATGAGTGTAATGTAATGTTCAATGAGGGAGGTGGTGGCAATGGTAGTGGCTGGTGCCGGCCGGAGGTAGACAATGGACGACGGTGACGGCTTGTTGCAGCAGCGGTAGTCAATGACGATAGTGCTCTGCCGGCCGTGATGGTCAAATATAGTGGACAATGGCTAGCGGTGGGCAGTGACAAAAGCGATGAATTTATAGTGTGTTTTCAACATGCTAAAATATGAGGAATGTCAAATACATTATAAATCAATTGCATAATAAATACAAATTCATCAAAATTTTACACTGCATTAATTTTACTTCAAACAAAACAATAATATTCTTAAAACCTCTACCTTTGGAATACTTTACACTCCATTTACTTCAAACCAAATAATCACTAAATTCCATATACTAAATGACATACAGGTGTAATTATTCAGAGGGAATTCCATATAAACAACCAAAAATCAATGAAGGAAGATTAAAAACATTTAGAAACTGTATAGGATAGTAATTTTCTCTATACAAGTCATTCAGTGGCTTGGGTCAACTATTTCTGCCATCAAGAACTTTCTCAATTATTAGTGGACATACACACGTTTTTTTTTTTTTCTCTAAATGCATAGACTGTGTAAGTAGCATGCCTATGTTGACAAAATTTTTATGACTTTGGAGGTGAGGACACATTGATGCTGATTATTGTAAGCATCTTGAGATTGATCAAATAGATGTCACAAAATTTTCAATATTGTTCATCTTCAGGTGCGTATATTTGATATCAACATGTACATCTATGAGTAGAACATCAGATTTTGAGTATCTCTATGGGCATTTAGGATTTCTAGCACGTAAGTGTTGATCACATGTATGCACATCTTAATGTGCATATAGTTGTTCGAAATTTATATCATCTCTTATCTGTAATTGTGAGTGGGATAATATATCTATTATGTGCATGTTTAAAAGAAATAAAAAAGTTGTCCCAAATGAAGCCTTAATGGTTTATACGCTTGGAGATTTAGGCTTTGTTTGGTACAATTTTTTAATTGCTTCTTAAAACAGCTTTCTTGCACTGCAAGCTTAAGAAGCTGTAAAAAAGCCATCCCAAATGAAGCCTTAGAACAAACATTAATTTCTTTTAGTTTAAATGTTATTAATGCCCATCATAATTATTATTGTGCTGAAATGCGATATATATCAATAAAAATGAAAAAAACAGTGACCATACCATTTCCAAAATTTCTTTCATTCCTTCCACTAGTTTCATCATGGCAAACAAAGCAAACAAAGGAAATTTCCTAAATAATTGTAGGAAAAGTTTAACGAAAATGAAGGCATGTTACACTTTATTACTAAAAGAGTATAGTCCAATTAAACTTCAATAAAAGTTAGACTTGTTATGTACCAAAGAGAGATATGAATAACTTGAATAAAGGCCTCCAATCATTGAAGAAATTTCTTTTGATATTTCTTTTTTACATAAAAGAAATTATCTGAATTTCTAACTATTTCTCCCCGATAAATACAAACTTCTAATATTACTCAAATTATTACTACTATTTTCGTACTACTATGATTATTGGTTTTGTGCACCATGAAAAAATTATTTTGTGCAAAGTCTGGATGGAAAGAACTATTGGGATTGTTAGCGTACACAAAGTGTGAACACTGATTTGATATACACCCAGTGTACAAAATGTGTACACAGTGTGAACACTCACATGTCTGGACAGTTCTTCCAATCCAGACTCTGCACTTAATAATTTATCCAAACCATGACATCAAAAATCCTTTGCATCTCATGCTAAAGGTTATATTACATATATTAACTCAACTATTACATTTGTAAGAAAATACAAGTTGTTTCTTTTGTATGAGAAAATATTATTTTTGGTAGGTAAAACCTCTCACATCATTTATGTATCATACAAAGTGTTCAACAAGAGTGTTGTATTTTTATTCCATGCAAAGTTGATGAAGTAGTGTTAGAATTATTAGTTTAAGAAACATTTATGCAAATGTGATCATGTAATGAGTGAATCATCCAAGCAACAATCCATAAAATATATGTTCAATCCAAAAGAGAAACTTCTAATCTTTATTCTCTCTCCATTTTTTTGGATGGGTGCCAAAACACATTAAAGATAAATTAAAAATTAAAAATGTATGCATAAAAAGTATCGATTAAAAATGCATTTGAGGCATTTGATTCGAGGAGGGACTCTATCTCATTTAGGTGTAATCCTCACCCCCGTTCGAGGGAGGCTTATGATTATTACATATGGGGCGTACACCTTAAGGCTATTTGAGACACTGCCTCATTTTATTTACATGAATTGTATAAGTTTTAGGGCATTAGGATGTAGTTATTTCAGCTTCTTCGTGTGTTTGTGTGAAGTAGACCTTTAAAAGAGAACCCCCTTCGCCTGTTTCATCAACTACTACACTTTTGTCAAATTGGGAAGGAGTTAACAATCTTTCTTCATTTCAAGCTCTTCTTCTACTTTGTTCGGTTCATGTGAAGTATAGTTCAGAATGAGTCAATCTCCAATCACAACAAAGGTCATTTCTTCCATTCCGAGCACTGTTCTGTCGTCGTCTGCTTTTTATGAAGTTGAGCTTCGAAGGAATTATGGGCTCTGTCAACTTCCTCTACTTTGATCTTTCTTCATTTTGATTTCTTCTTTGGCTTCACCTAGGTCATGTGAAATAGAGTTCGGAACGAGTTGATCTCCTGTCACAACGAAGGTCCTTTCTTCTATTTGGATTGTTGTTCTAGCATCACCTATTTCGTGTGAAATTCAGTTTCAAAGGAATTGTTCACTCCGTTAGCTTCCTCTACTTCGATCTTTCTTCATTTCAAGCTCTTACTCAACTTCATCTAGGTCATGTGAAGTAGAGTTCCAAACAAATCAATTTCCCTTCATAATGAAGATCCTTGCCAACATTTCAAGCATTCTCCTGGCCTCGCCTGCTTCGTGTGAAGTTGAGTTTCGAAAGAATCGACTAAAGGTAATGTCTCCCGTGATCTTCTGTGATATTTTTTTTTTGGTTAAAACCTGCGGAGAGGCCTACGTGTTAATTTCAAAAAAGAGGTTACACAGTCCTTAAAAGGATCCACTAGCTCGCTAATGCTCGAATGAGCTACAAGGAAAAAGTAAAAAAGCCCTATGAGCCTGTAGTTCCTTAATCTAAAAATATGACAAGGGCTGAAATCTTTCAGCACCCAAAAATTGAAGCTCAATAGATAATCATTCAGAATAGGCTTCCTGCAAAAAAGGAGAAACAAAAAGAAATGCAGCACAAAAAGAAACCAAAAAAGAAATACCTGAAGGTCAAAGTAGGTCATGAAGATAAGATTGGAATTACACCTGCAAGGAACCCTCCAAAAAACCAAATTAGAAGAGAAAATGTTTAACGCATCAGTGAGGAAAATAAGACAATAGGCAGGAGAGGCTTTGCGATTACAGTAAAAACTGTTGCACACAGAAACAGAAAATTTCCACTGGCTACACAGATCCAGAATAATACACAGATTACCCAGCTGCAGCAAACAAAATCTATAATTCACACAGGTAAACTGCTAAGGGTTCAAGGTTAGACGCAACTGGATACAGAAACCGCACATCACACAAATAAATTTGGTGCAGGTGATAACAGATCCCAGAAAATAGATCCCAGATAACAGATCCCAGGTGATAACAGATCCCACAACTGGATTCAAGCAAATTCCTTACTGGATAGATAGAAAAATAGGACCAGATAAATGGATAGCACGGTAAGGAAAAATTTTAGTCCATAAAATCAAAGGCAGCTAGCAAATCAAATTGTAAAAGGTTAACAGGGTAATAAAATTAAGAACAGAGAACAAATTGCAGGTGATAACAGTTCCCAGAAAACAGAGCAGAAAAAAAATGAACAGCAGTTTATCCATGTCTAATATAAGGTAAGCCAGTGTTATCTAAATTGATCAAAGATTGTAAAGTTGGATTCAAATCAGTAGGATTAAACTCAACATAATGAGAAATATTGCAACTGTTATCAGCTAACCAATCAGCACACGTATTAGCTTCACGAAAGATATGAGAGATATAATAATTGACAGTAGAAAGGAAAATCTTAATTTTCCTAATAAGATAAAAACAAACCGGATTGCCAGGCACAAATTTTTAACAATCTGAATGAGGAGCATAGAATCAACCTCAATTCAAATGAAAGTAAAGCCCATTTTAGAACAAATTTTCAGACCAACAAAAAGAGCATAGAGCTCAGCATTAATAGCAGAATTGCAACAAATAGGTTCAGAAAAAGCAGCAAGAACGTTACCAATAGCATCACGAATAATACCACCGGCACCAGCACTAACAGGGCCAAAAGAACCATCAGTATTAAGCTTAACATAAGGGGGCTTAGGTTTGATCCATCTAACAATTTTGTCAGCAGAATTAACATGAATATCAGAAAAGTTAAGCCCCAAGTTGTCAGCTAAATAACGACAACCTTTAAAATTCTTTCTAGAGAAGAGTTTGTGAGCGTGCATTTGAATAATTTTGTGCTTAACATTAGAAATGATGATATCAGCATCCATTTTAATACCATTGTGCTTGGCATTATTACGAGCATGCCAAATATACCACACAATAAGAATGGGAATCAGGTTTAAAATATGACCTTTATAATTATGAAACCAATTTTTAAAAACGGAAATGAGGTTATCATAAATAGTAATAGACGGTTTATTATCAATGCTATTAAAGAAACACCAAATTTTTTCAGCAATGACACCAGAGACAAATAAATGATCAATGCTTTCAACATTCGAGCAGCACAGACATTTAGAAGAAAGTTGAAATCCTTTCGTTTGAAGCCTAACATCAACAGGAATGTAACTTTTGATACATCTCCAACTTAACACATAATAGGATAATGGAAATTAGCATTCCAAATGGCCGAATATAAAATAGAACTTTCCTTGTGAATTCTGAAAGCTTCCCAAGTATTTTTCAAAACAAATTTGCCAGAAGACGGAAGAGAAAATAAGATAACATCATTGTCATTATGTTGAAGAGGGATCTCTAAAATTTTATCAACAATGCAAGGAGGAACCATCTCCAAAAGTTTAGTAATATCCCAACCTCCATTGTAAAAAAAATGAGCAACTTTAATACTACTTAAAGAACAGGTGTTGAGCAAAGTATCAATAGACACGCACCCAAGACAATTATCTTGCCAGAAAAAAATGTCACCTTTCCTAAGACCCCATTGAATGTACTGCTCAGCCTCCCATTTAATATTGCACATTCTCTTCCAAACTAAAGAGTCAGTGTTTCTATGAAAGCATAAAGAAGGGTGAATGTTGGAGCAGTACTTAATATTCATGTAGCGAGCCCATAAGCATAGATTCGATCTAAAAGAGAACCATAATTTAAAAGAGAAAGCTTTGGCAGAATCAGATAAGGATTTGCAACCAAGTCCACCTTCAGACAAAATACCACAATTCTTGTCCCAAGTAGACCAATGAATGCCCTTATTGTTAAAAGTAGAGCCCCAAAAAAATTTGTTTAAAATCCTTTCAAGTTTAGAACACGTGGAAATAGATGGAAGTAAAGTATGAAAAAGATAAATATGCATAGAGTTTAAAACAGACTTGATCAAAATGAGCCTACCACCATAAGATAAGAAATTAGAAGACCAATTATTAAGCTTCTTTTCAATTTTCGAGAAGATATTGTCAAAAAGGAAATTCCTTTTTTTACCTTTATAGATGGGAGTCCCAAGGTAGGTAACAGGAAGAGCTTTGTGGTGAAAACCACAAATTCTCTGAATAGAATTAATCCTATTATGAATGACAGATTTGCCAACAATAAAGGTGTTTTTCTCTTTGTCAATAGATAAACCACTTTCATTATAAAAGCTAACCAAGAAATTCAGCAATAAAGAAACATTGTTGATAGAACCATTAGTGAATAAAATGAAGTCATCAACAAAGCTAAGATGTGAAATGGGAAAACCTCTAATAGTACGAAAATTTAACATCGGATTTCTCAAGTATAAATCGTTTAAACCTCTAGAAAGATATTCCATAGCAATAATAAAGAGAGCAGGAGACATCGTATCACCTTGTCTTAAACCTTTGGATGATTTGAAAAAAACCATTGTGCTTGTCATTGATGATAATAGAGAAGTAACAGTTCTCAATGCTATTCTTGATCAGAGATATGAAAGAGTTATTAAAGCCAAAAAGAGAAAGTACTTTGTAAAGGAAATTCCAATTGATATTATCATAGGCTTTAGACACATCAAGTTTAAAAATCACATTGCCACCTTTAACTTTAACATTAATATCATGAGTAATTTCCTGAGCTAACAAAACATTATAAAAAATACTTCTACCTTTCACATAACCAGTCTGATTAAGAGAAATAATATTAGGCAGAATGTTAATTAATCTCTTAGCAATGATTTTAGAATTCAACTTATTAAGAAAAGTACATAAACTAATAGGTCTAAAGTCTTGCCATTGAGTGGGACCATCTTTTTTAGGAATAAAAACAATATAAGTAGAAGAGAAAACTTTAGGGTAAGAGTTACCAGCAAAAAAATCTTCTACAACATTAATAACATCATTCTTAATGATCTCCCAATTGTTTTGAAAACATTTAGTAGTGAAACCATCCGGACCCGCGACAGCATTATTATCAAGATCTTTAATAACATTGAAAATTTCATCTTCAGTAGGAGTTTGGCAAAGCATAGTATTGTCAACCTCAGTAATAAGGTTGGGAATTAAATGCGGGTTAGTGATAGGCAAACAATCAGTAGAGGAGTTAAAGATATGCTGAAAATAATTCACACCAGAATTACAAATAGAATCGTCAGTGGTAAGAGCAGTACCATTCGTATCAATGATCTTGTGAATATGACTTCTAGTTTTCTTCTTGTTAGCTAAAGCATGAAAAAAATTAGTGTTTCTATCACCTTCTAAAAGGAATTTAGCATTGGACTTTTGATTCCAATAACATTCTTCTTGACATTGAAGAAGAAGGAGAGATTCCTTGGCCTGATTAAGGGAAAACATATTGTCAGAATTCGGGTCTTGCTGGTAAATATTATCTAAAAAGGAAACATTAGACTCGGCCTCTTTAATATTAGAAAATAAGTTCTTGAAAATATTTTTGTTCCACCATTTTAAGCACTGTTTAAATCTAGAGAGCTTAGACCATAATCTTAACATACCAGTTATATTGTTATTTGGATAAACAGGGGCATTCCAATTAGAAGATAAAAGGGTAGGAAAATCAGCATGAAGCATCCACATATTTTGAAATCTAAAAGAATAAGCATTATGCTGTAAACACTTGTTAATATTTAGAAGGAGAGGGGAATGATCAGAGAGTGTTCTGCTAAGATGCTCAATGTTAGATAAGGGTAATTCAGCAATCCAATCATCATTAAAGAGACATCTATCCAGTCTTTGCCACAAATTCGCTCTATGCCAAGTGAAAGGGCTACCAAAATAACTGATATCGTTTAACTTGCAATCAGTAATCATAGAATTGAAATCATCCATAGCATTAGCATTGGGTGGATTGCCACAAATTCTTTCCAAGATGTTTGAAATAATGTTTAAATCACCACCAATACACCAAGGTCCACTGATAATAGAAGCAAATTGTCTTAATTGATTCCATAAAGGGATACGATTCGTTTTAGTACAAGCATCATAAACAAAGGAAACATAACAGTTAATATTGAAAAGAGAAATGTAGCAATGACACACTTGAGGCAAATCCTCAATAATATCAACAGATAAAGCAGTTTTCTAGAAAATCCAAATTTTGTTGGAGCAATTAGCATAATAATTAGAAAAACCTAAGAACATAGCAGTAGAGGAAATCTTGGAATTATTAATTAAAGGTTCAATCAAAACAAGTATTTGAATATTATGAATTATGCATAAATTCCGAACTCTAAGTTTAGAATCCTTATCACCAATACCTCTAACATTCCATATGAGAGCTTTAATCATTGCAAACCTTTTGAAGAAGCTTGAGATTTAGTAGATCTAGGAGCAACAGGTAAAACATGTTTAGATTGCTTACTTTTTTTCCTTGAAACAATTTGGAAATTGTCCTCCTGAGGACCTTTGCATTTCACTTTGCTAGTATCAGAAATATCTTGTTTAGCATTTGAGCTTGAAGGAGCATTGCACGTAGAAGGAGGAATAAACTCCCCATCTTCACATTCCTCACTAACATTATTGTTTAACAAAGAAACTTGTTTTTCCAACAAAGCAGGTTGAGAGCAATTTTCAGTAAAGTCATCATTATCAACTTCATTAAACATGGAAGCAATAGAAACAAAAAAGGAAGGTTCATTTAAAGTGCTAACATCATTGTGAAGAGGATCATTGACCATAGTATCATTTAAAGAAGGTTTAGTAGTTAACTGTAAAGCATCAGCTGTGGAATTTTTATTGACAAGTATAGTATAAGACGAATTTAAGATCGTATCATATAAATTATGAATAATAGGTTGCGGTTCCACCAATTTCTCCAAATTCTCCACATCCTCGATAGATTTTTCACTAACAGGCACATATTTTTTTTGAGAATCGGCGGAGCCAAGCTTCACATTAGACATAATTTTAGATTTTTTAAGTTCAGGGTGTAGATTAAAACAATCATTTTGAGCGTGACCATGCATTTTGCAATGGGAGCAGAAATCAGGAACATTATCAAAATCCACTTTTTGGAAGTAACCTAAGGTTTTAGATCCAACCCAGATTTCTTTAGGATGTTTTTTTGAAATATCAACCTCAACGAGGATACGAGCCATAGAGAGTCTAGTGCGATATGCAGTGGCTTGATCCGTTTGCAATGGTCTTCCAAAAATAGAACCTAATGCATGCAGCACTTGCTGATTGAAAAAAATTAAGATGAAGGTTAAGAAAAAAAATCCACACAGGCACGATGGGAGATTCTTCTTTGATATCGAAAAACGGTGTCCATTTCAAAATACGCATTTGACAATTGAAAATGAAATATGAGCGCCTGGCAAAAATCCGACTATAATCAAGATCGTTCGATAATTGGATCGCAACATGCCTAGAGTCAAGCAGACCAACCGAATAAAAGCCAGACAGTTTTAAAGAACCAAAAAATTGACGAATAGCATCTAGATTGGGTCTGCGTAACCCAAATTTACCAACAAGAGTAAACTTGAAAGGAGATGCTAATTTCAGAACTTCTTCATCAGAGAGTAAAACCGTAGGAACCCCATTAAAAGTAGTTTGTGTTAGAGATGGAAGTTCATCACCTGCTGAAGCCTTTCTGGAAAGTACCTCTTTGAAAGATCTAGATCTAGAAGGAGATTTTGGAGTATCATCTTCAAGGTTGAAGAAACCTTTATTTTTTTGCAGCACAGGCTCTGAAGCTTTCCCCCAAGAGGAGGAAGGAGCAGCAGTAGCCATAAAATAGGGCCCAGAAGGGGCACAAAGCAACACGGAGAGCCAAAATAGAACAAACGCTCGGAGAAACGGTCGCAAGGTGGAAGAAAAAGGGATCGGAGACGAAGAGAAGAGGGGAAAGCTAAATCGCCAGAGCGGCTAGGGCAAACGAGGAGCGAGAAAAGTGATCTTCTGTGATATTTATTATGCATGTAATGATTTTTTAAAACCTTGCCATTTTAGTAATTCATTGTAAAATCCCAAATGTGGTACTCTTCAATTTTATTGAAATTTAATTATGCTTATTATATGGAGTAATTTATAAAGATGAATTTGACATGTTGGAATTTTACAAATTTTCATTTTATTTAATTTACTTTGTCTTTTTCCTTCAAGCCAATTTCCTATTCTCATTGAGCCTGAAATTCTTTTGAAAGAAGCAAGATCCTTGTTCAAATATGATGCTTACTTTTAATATATATATATATATATATATACACTTTATTTAGAAAGAATCGTGGTTTCAATTTGATAAATAAGAAGTTGTTCGTGTGACTATAAAAAAATATGTTGAGAAGGCTCGGTGATAGGAAGTTTTGTAGGTTTTATGCTCTCTTTTCACAAGTATCATATAATATATATCTTTGATAGTCATACATTCACATGCATGATATTTAGAGTATGGATTTATGAGTTATTATATATGTTTTAATTTTTTGTGGGTCTTCAATATAATTGGATGATAATGAATAATGCACTTCTTTAGATTTTAATGGTCTTGAGTTTTGGGAGAAAATGTTTTGATACATTTTTTACAATGATTCATTAATATGTCAAATGAAAATTGAAAAAAGTTACATTATTTATTTTTTGATCGCTTCATAATCAGCAATAGCCTTAGTGGCCATAAGGAAAGTACTTGAAATGGCAAAAAAACATAGACCTTGGCTTCTTTGATTTTTCTTTTTCCATTCACCCTTCCACAACTTCTGTAAGCTCTATAAAGTACAAATAAAGAGGACAAATAATGCATGCTTCTGAGCTTCTCACAAATAATAAATGCTTGTCATTACCATTGTTGATATTGCATCTTTACTTATTATTGATTGATTATTTCTTTGAATTATTAGAATGACTGGTGGTACAACAAGGAAAAATCCTACATGAAAATATGACACCAAGTTAAAGTGTCAGGTGAAGGTGCAAAAAGGGATATATTTATATGAAATGTAATTTTTATGAGAAGTGCAATACTAGAGGTGTTAAGAGGCTTAAGGATCACCTGACTTGCACACATGTCAATTTAAGACCATATTAAATTGTACCTAATGAAGTAAAAAAAAAAATAGAATATACAAACTATTTAAAGAAGTTTTCAACGCCAAAGAAGTAACACAAAGAAATATGGAGGAGATGGCTGGAGTAAGTTCTTATTATGGTTCTCAGCATAATGGATCCAATAGTAGAAGTCATTTAATTTCTTTTAATAGAGGCACTCTAGGCCCAATGGATAGGTTTATGGTGAATGTTGATGAATAAGTGAACATGAACACTCAAAATATTCCTCCTACTTCGAAGGAACTAAGGAATAAAGTTTATTTTGATATTATCAAATGCTTTTAAGAAAATGACATTCTATTTAATGTTGTTAGGAGTCCATCATTGATAAACATGCTTCAATTTCTTAGGAGCTATGGTCGAGGACTAGAGCTTCCAAGCATGTATTATTTGAGGGCTTGGATGTTGAATGAGGAGGTCAGAACACCATCAAAGATGGTGGACGAATTTAAAAAGTCATGGGTGGAGATATGAGTGACCACAATATTAGATGGTTGGTTAAATATTTGAAAAAGGAGTATCGTTAACATCCTTGTTAATAATCCATATGTAACTATTTTTTAAAATCATTTGATGCCTCAAATTTTTAAAATGTTGGATGATGTTTAGGAGAAAGTAGGAGAGGCATTAGTTGTTTAAGTTGTAATTAATAATGCAAGTGCATACAAAGTTGAAAAGAGATTGTTAATAGAGAAGCAGAAGCACTTTTACTAGACTCCATGTGCTATACGCTGTATTGATTTCATGCTTGAGAGGTTATGATTGTTGTCTTAGTATAAATTTGCCTTACTGAAGGATAAAATTGTCAACATGTTCATTTACAATCACAATTGGGTGCTCAGTTTAAAGAGAAAATTTATTGAAAAAGAAATTATTCGACTTATTGTCACTAGATTTGCAACTACAATTTTGACCTTGCAAAGATTAAAAGAGTTAAGACAGCTTTTAGAAGTTATATTTGCTTCTAAAAATTGAATAGAAATTCATAGGACAAAAACAAAATGAAAAAAATAAGTGAAGAAGATAGTTCAAAAGTGTTAAACGAGCACCATAATGCTTCAAGTACTAGTGCTACAATGTCCACAACATTATGGCATTGAAGCAACAAAAGAAAAATGTCAATTAATGTAGTGCCTGAAAGAGCAAAGGTTAGCACCACAGTTCTTCACAATGTTGTAGTGCCAAATATTAGCATCAAAGGAATGGAGTCTAAGGAATTTGAGAACGGAAGTTCAGAACTACACAACACCAAAGCACTGGATTACACATTCAAGCATTGTAGTGCTTAACATTTTTAGTTCCATGGTAGTACAGTTATCAAAATGAGGAGTCATACCAACTCAACCAAAAGACTCACTAGTTCAATTAAATATCCTAGATGGATTAATCCAATGCTATAACAAAGCCCACTTATCAGCATTGAGGTGCTAGTTCATTTGATAATGCCATGATGACACTATGCCAAGCATCACAGTGCATGAGCCTAATTAAATACTTAATATAAATATTTATTTAGTCTTTTATTTAGGGGTTTTATCATTTCAGATTAGTTTAATAATTTTAGTGAGTCTTGAGAGCTTACATGCCATGCCACTTTAAAGTAAAGTCTAAGGGAGGCCAAGTAGGATAAAGATACATCATTCAGAGATTACTAGCTTATTTTACTATGAGAAAGCAGACTTGTTAGAGTAAGGAAGGAATGAGGAGAGTGAACTTGTACTATTCAAGAGATATATATTTTCACTTTGACCCTTCTACTCTTTTTTATACAATCAATGAATTCTCTATTAATCTATTTTAATTTCATGGCTGTCTAATTCTCTAATTTTGGGCTAATGGTGTGAATCCTTAGTTAGTACTAATATAGACTCTTATGCTTTAATGAATTAATAGTTGTTTTTAATATCTCTGATTCTTAATCTAATCTATCTAATGGACATGTATAGAGTTAAAACATAGTGTGATATATTATCTCAATAGAGAAATATTGGAATGATTAGGAGTATTGAAATAAATATTTATATAACTAGATATATTAAGTTTAGTATTTTAGGGAGTCTCTAGAAAAAATAACTATAGGAGGGCCATAAACCTTCCTTCACATCCTTAAAGATTGATGGAGATCTAAGGATATATATTCTCTAATTCACAACCAACTTATAAGAGTTTACTTAAGAAATCTTTGAAAATACATGATCATTAGTCCAAAATATTTTAACAACTGGTATCTTATCTTTTCTTTTGCAATTTTTAGTAGAGACATACATTCCAAACAAAATTTTTTTTTAGTAGGATAAACATTATAGCTAGAGTAGACAATACTAGAATATTTGCATTATAGTAGAGCATTTCCATGTCGGATTGACACTCTCTCATATCACTTTTATTACTTGATCGACACATAAACTTGCATTATTTTATGGAATTTATATCAAAGAAAACTTAAACATATTTCATGCTTATCTGCTTAACGCACAATCTTGTACAACCTAGTATTATGTACATTAGGTCTTGGCATCATTATCAAGGAAATAATGTGCTTTCGTAGAAATTTATTTTATATTATTAAAAAAGCTACATATTTAATCCTACTTATATCTTGTATATTGTATCTTTTTGTTTGTTGCTTATTGTTTATTTTAGTTAAATTTTGAAAAGTAAAAGAAAACAAGTTTTCTTGTTGTCATATTATTTTATGTAATTCAATTCGTACATTATTGGTGTATGTATTGTAGAACTAGTAAAGAGCTCTTCTTATTTCTTTTAGATATTGATAGGACCTACAAAAATTAGAAAATCTAAAAAGACTATATACTTAAGAATTGCTGAACCAAATCTAGTTCTAGATCATTCTAGACCTCTTAGGGAGTAAATCAATCCTATAATAGATGGAATTCATCAGAGTATCAACATACATACTATTCAAGATAATAATTTTAAGCTAAAATCTACCATAATTTAGATGGTTCAAAATTTTCAATTTGGGATAACCCCTATTGAGGATCTTAACCTACACTTAGCTATTTTCTTAGAATTCCAAAGTCTATATTCTCTCACCTCTCCATTGTTGTACACCAGCAATCAGGTGTTTCCAGTTGCAGCTTGATTGCACTACTGTAGATTTTGGTTGTTTTAGTTTATTGGTTCAATTGTGTAGAATTATTTTTTTATATTTATGACCTAAGGCCTATTAGCCTTTGGTTTTCTTTCCGATTCACCATCATGGCGGCTGGTCCATCTTCATATAAGCCCTCTCCATGGAGTAATCCACCTGCAGCTTCGATTGTTAGCAATCAAGGTTCCTTTAGTGATGTTGGTGATCATTCTAACCCTAAATCTCATTCTTTTTATGATGTTCTTGTTGTTGGTGTCCAGTCGAAAAATTTTGATTTTGTTTTTACTAAGTCTTCGGTAGAAGGTTGTCCTTCTTTGTTGATTTCTAAAGATGACATTGTGAAACTTTCTTCTCCTTATTAGTATATGTTTGTATGGAAGTTTTCTTTAAGGTGCCCAAATCTTAGCTCGATTAGGTCTTTTTTGGTAACATCAAATTGTCTGATGTTTTCTCTATTAGATTACTTGATGCTTGGCATGTTGCTATTCAACTATCGCATGATTTGGAATATAGCCTGATTTTTATGAGACTATCTTATTATATTAATAACTATCAAATGAGGCTTTTTAAGTGGACTCCTTATTTTGATATTAAAGAGGAGTCTCCTATCATTCATGTTTGGATTTCTCATCCAAATTTGAGGTTGCATTTCATTAATCTGCATGTTCTTCAGACATTGAGATCCATATTTGGATGACCTCTTCAATCTGATTAGGCTGCTACCTCAAGATTTTGGCCTTCTGTTGCCCGGATTTTGGTGGAATTAGATGTTACCAAAAAACATTTGAATGACTTATTGTTTGGAATAGAAACTTCAGGTTATTTGCAAAAAGTTGATTTTGAAAACATACCATATTTCTACTCTCATTGCAAAGTTCATGAACATTCATTTAATGAATGTTTTGTGGGTCACCCAAATTTTTAAAAAGGGAGAAAAGAGGGAAAAAATGTGGATCATTTTTTTAAGAATGATGGTATTGATCATGAGATTCCTATCACTTTAGAGGTGAATAATGATAATATGGTTTATCAAGAAAACATGGTTACAATACCTACATATATTCCTAACATGGAGGAGGAAGCTAATGATGGAAATAATTCTTTAAAAGAATCTCATTTTGTGGCACCAAAGGATGGATTTGTTGGTCAAGACATAAAAAGGAACCTATGGATTCTAGAAGATTGTCTTTGAAGGATTTAGTCCAAAATGGAAATGGAGATATTTATTCTTCCAAAGTTAGTGGTGATGGAGATCTGATGCATAATCAATGTTCTTTAAATGTTAGCAATGGTAAACAAGTGGAGAATGAGGAAAGACATGAGGAGGAGTTCACGAAGGAAGAAGAAATTGTTCCTCTCTAATGTTTGGATTGAAACTAATGCTAAGCTTATCATCCATTTTATTTTGAAAAAGCCATTGCTAATCCTTCTTATTTCTATATTATTAGAGAGATTAAATAGTGGTTATCTCTTATCAACCTTTGTATAACTCACATATATATGGAAGGAAATGTTGTTGCTGACTACTTAGCTAATTTGGGTTGTAACCTGTTGGATTTTATGGAATTTGCGTGGTACTCTATTTCATCTAGAGTGTTGGGTTTATCTAGGCTTGATTATATATGGGCATGCCTTATGTTAGAGTGTCTTATTTCTTTTCTTTTGGAGTCTTACTAGCTTAATTTTTATGTGGTGTCTTTATTCTCTAGCTCTCTATTTGAATATACTCTTTATTGTTTCTTTGATAATTTGGTCATTGATATGTTTTGTTGGTTGGTTAATTCTATTTCTTTTTATAAGGGGGGTTTATTATAGGGATTTACTTACTGATGACTTTATATTATATACATCTTTATTTGGGTTGGTTATTTTACAAGCTAGTTTTGATTCATTGGGATATTATTATTATTTTATTACTCTATTTTAAGTGGAAGGATCAAGAGGGCAGAAACATTTATGTTTTTTCATCCACGGGTCTGCCTTATTTGAGGATTATTCAGTCTCCTACTATCTTGGTGCTTTATATTTTGCTTCCCACATCATTTATTCTGAGAAATCATAATTTCTAGCACAATGGTGTGCATTCTCGATTCCTTTAGCTTTCAGAACTTTCTCATTTTTCCCTTATCGTATTTCTACAGTACGTTATTAGAATTTCCTTCATTCATTCAATATAGTTCTTTTCCATTTTTTTAATGCTTATAGCATGGCTAATTACTTGTTGCTATATAGACCTAGTAGGCTTCAGATGGATTCCATCAGAGATATCAATATCCTTTGGTTTTTTATTTTGATTAGTTATAATCCTGCATATATCTTATTATACATGATTTGGTTTTGCAGTCTGATTCTCTTGCAGATTGAAGGAATGGAGATATTTGGGGACAAGATGGGAAATTATTATAAGAAGACTGTGCCAAATGTGTTGATTTTTTTTCTTCCTTTTTGGGTGCTGTCCTCTGGTAGCCCTAGAATGTTATTAGGTTATTTTGTAAATCGTAGAACAGTTTTTTTTATTCATTTTGTACCTCTTTCGAGCAATAGTGAGATGAATGTTCCCTTTAAGAGCCTTGTAATATATTTTTTATTATTATGTAGGCCCTTTTTAAGGGTTTAATTACAAAAAAAAAAACTAGTTTCTTAGAAAACTATATACCACTAAAGTACAATGGTGTTAGTGGTAATGCTACTAGGCTTCTATTATTTTTATTTTCTCAAAGTGACGAAGCTAAGATATGGTTAAATTACTT
This sequence comes from Dendrobium huoshanense, assembly GCA_016618105.1. Taxonomy (NCBI): domain Eukaryota; kingdom Viridiplantae; phylum Streptophyta; class Magnoliopsida; order Asparagales; family Orchidaceae; genus Dendrobium; species Dendrobium huoshanense. The sequence continues at coordinate 1,336,867 of CM028344.1, read as the reverse complement.
AACCCCAAGCTATATAACCTCTTGGAATGAGTTGGCATATAAATTCTTAACTAAGTATTTTCCACCTTTTAAAATTGTCAACCATATAAATGACAAAACATTTTTTCCCCCAATTTGAAGGAGAATTTGTTACAATTTGGGAGCTTCATCATGCGTTTTATGAATACAAATATTATTAAATGATTATTTACTTATTCCAACATATTATTCAAGATTTTTGTTTTATGAACTATTAACCTTTAAGATAACAGCATGCCCAAAGAAAGACTAAAGATTCAGGATCAAGACTATGTGTTGTTAGTGTGTGAGTTAAATTATGTATTGAAAAGTCTATAATTTTACTTTCTTCTTGAGTCAATATATGTAAAAAGTTGTATGCTAACATAGCAACCATGCATACACAAGGGGAGGGGGGGGGGGGGGGGTGGTAAAAAGAAAATATTTTAATTTTTTTTATTAAATCATAACGTACGAGCTTAATCAAACTATATAATCAACTAAAATAAAAATTTATTAAAATAATTTAATCTTAAAAAAAATCAAATTTTAATTATAGTACCAACCCCACGTCATATTGGACGATCAACTATAACAAGAAACCTCATCATGAAATCTAACTTACCTAAAGTAGGCTAATTTTAATTTTGAATTTTGAACTATTTATAATGTATGAAGCCTTTAATATTGTACAATTTTTTAAATTATTGCCTCATTAGGTCAGTTAATTGAAGAATCATATCAAATCTAAACTACATATTAGATTGTACGATTGTATATCGTACTAGACGACTCACCCGAGAAGTCTGGATGGCATTTGGCTCATTTTTTATAATTCAATCATTGATTTGAACTAATTGTATTATACTACTTTTCATTCAAATAGTAAAATCAGTTAAGAACTTGAACTAATAGTATTATACACCTAATTGTAGTATAGTACTATAGTAGGATAGTTGAACTATAATCACACTATATAATCATTAGATCACATAAACATAAATAAAAATATTAAAAAATTAGGGCTTTTGGAATTTTATTATTTAAACTCATTTTAATTCATCTGAGAGATTTCTTTAGCAGTCCGAGAGGATGAATCTTTAAAATTAAGGGTTTGAAGAAAGAGATTTGAGCAAATGGGAAAGAGGTAAAGTTGTGTGTGTGAGAGAAGAGCCTTATAGGTGCAAGGGAATGTGAGAGGGTATTTTCATATGATTTCGTTGGCCAACATCCACCTCCTTCCTCCAAGTGTAAAAACCATTTTTTGAGGGAAAATTCACGAAGATGCTCTTGCTGTCATTGGCCATTGGCTACTACTTTGCACCAGGGAAGGTGAAAGGTATTTGGCTACTCAACCATCTCGGGGAAGGTGAAAGGGATTTGGCTACTCCACCCCCTACGGAAGGTTAAAGGAATTTCAATTCTTAGCTACACCGAGGGTGGAAATGATTTAGTAATGGCCTTTTTTTCTTTATTAAGATATGTAAAGGAGAGTTACTAAATGGTTTAGTGTGATACCTGGAGAGGTGGACTTTAACGAGTGGATATAGGTCAAGTTGACAAAATCAATAAAAAATTTGGTGTTGTTCATTTTCATCGCACTTTATTTTATGTGATTTATTTTCTTGCATATTTGCTTTCTTGTAAGTCAAAGTTGAACGTAGTTATCTTTATGATACTATATCTTTGTGACTATTTTGAGATTTAGACGTTGTTTCAAAATGAAATAAAAATAAAAAAATAAAAAAATAATAAAAAAAAAATATTTATTTATTTTTCTACTAAAAATTTAGAAGACAAAAAATGGTTTTTATTTCATTATTTACTTTCACAAAGAAAAATTTAATTGTAATTTTAAATTTGGAAAATTGGTTTTAATTTAAAAAAGGATTTTTAGAATGATTTTTAAAACACCAATTCACTGACCTCTTAGTGTGTCATTAAATAGTTTAAGTGAATTCACAACCATCCTTTGAACTTTCAGAGTTTATCTATAAAATGAGGCAAATATTTAAGGAAATATATAAAAAATGCCCTCATCAAGCTTTGCCTGATTGGTTAGTGATTCAGACTTTTTATAATGAGCTTGTAGGATCCCTTAGATAAATTTTTGATGTAATAGTTGAATTTCAGTTGCCTATTAAAAAGGTGAATCCTAATATAGTAGCATGTTTATATGAGTTACATGCTTTATTAATTTTGATTGCTCAAGTAGCTACTATTTCTATGAAATTTGATAATTTTGGAGTTAGTACATGATCTAGATCACATATGCTTTTGGAAGAGAAAGTTTTAAATTATGTTTTAAGAATAATGCTTAAGGGGTTGAGGAAATTTATTTCATGAGAAGACAAAATAATCCCTATTATAATACTTATAACCCAAGTTAGAGGAACCATCCTAACTTTAGTTGGTATAACAATGATGACACTGGTGATAATTAATGGAATACTGGTCAATCTAATTTTGGAGGGAATTGGATAAATCTTAAGTAACCTGTAATGAACAATATAACTTATTTTCCTTCATGTTTATCATAATGATCAATTCCAAGATAGGAAGACACCTTTGTAAGGGGTAGTGATTAAATTTGAAACTCAATTGCAAAGTTAAGGTACTTTGACTAAAAATTTAAATATTAACTAACACAACTTACAGTCTCTTTTAACACTAAACCTCATGTAGTATTATCCAATAACTATGAAATTAATCAAAAGAAGAAAGGGAAGGATCTTTGTATGGACCACTTAAGGAGCGGTAGTAATGCTACCCAGCCAAAATGATATATCGAGGCAAGTCAAACTAAAGACTATAAACTTAGCACTGCTTGTGAGGCAATCCAAATCTACTAATATTAAGTCTTCATTTTGTTGTTAAAATTTTTATTTGTTTGTTTAATTCTAATTTTTATTTATTTATTTTGTAATTGTGAAAAATATAATATGTTTTTGAAATATGCATTAAGTATGGTTATGACTAACATAATTATGTATCAATTTTCTAAAAATTAATATATGCTGTAAATTTAATCTATTGCCATAACATCATGTTTTATAGTACTACATCATTTGCTTGTCAAGCACTACAAAATTTAAATTAAGCATCATTGAGCTAATGTCTTGGGAAAATTGGCATTTCACAAAATTGCAATGCTGCTACTTTAGCACTTCGATGCTACTTCCACTCATGCAACACTTCTGTACTAATCAATATATCAATGCTGTGATAAATTGATAATTACTACAACACTAACAAATTATATTTAATGCTAATATATGGAACATTTGCATTCATTATGATTCTTTATAAAACATCGCTGCACTATGCGTAGCATAGTAATGTTAGGTCAAAACATAATTAGAAATTATGGTACTGTTGTGGTGGACTTTTAAAAGTATTGAAGAGCTCTCATGTGTCAAACATCATGGTGATTCCTTAGTCAAAAAGCTGTTAGAACACTTTTTGATTCATATTCCATGGTGACACGAGCCCTTCATATGTAGTGCCACCATCATTATGCATGTTATCATTTAGTTCTCTTACTAGCACCACAATGGTACTCATCACAACATGATAGTTCTAGCCATGTTCATAAATAGGAAGTACAAGTGTTCATTTAAATTTCACTAAGCTTTGAGATGTCATTCTTCCCTAACTTATGTTTTAGTGTTCTTTGCACTTTTAAGTCAAACTTGTAAATGGCTCCTATGGTTTTGGCTAGGTAGTGGAGGGATGCCTCCTTTTTTGATAGATGGTGATTCATCTGAGCTGAGGTAAAAGATGTTTGACTCTTGATTAGGTTGTTAAGCCTAAATTATTGTCCCAAGGCTAACCAAGAGGGGGGGGGGGGGGGGGTGAATTGGTAATTTAAAAAACTCTTGTTGAATTTTAGAAAACCGATTTATAATTTTATCACAAAAGATTTTTCAATCATAAAACATTAAAGTGCATAAAATAAAAATATAGAAAATAAAAGATAATAGAAGAATATCAAGTTTTATAGTGGTTCGGTCAAACAAAACTTATATATACTCCCTAAAGACTCCCTCTTCAGGTATTACACTATTACCAAAGTGACTCTCCATTTGCACCCACAGCAAGGTGGAGAAGCCTTCACAATTTTCTTCTCTTCCACTAATCCCCGATGCTGTAGAGAATCATCATCCTTTCGCACCCTCCAAGTGACAGCAGCGAACAATCATCCTTTCACACCATCCAAGTGTCGGCAGAGAACCAGCATCCTTTCACACCCTCCAAGTGTTGGTAAAGAATCATTATCCATTCGCACCCTCCAAGTGTTGGCAGAGAATCGGCATCCTTTTTCACCTCTTGGTAAAGGCAAAGAACGCGCAATCGATATTGAAGAACTTCACTTAAGAGCTTCAAGAGGAGATGGGTAGAAACTTGAAGGAGTCAAAGAGATCCTCGCTTATGGAAACCTTGTGAATCCCTCACAACCCCCCTCACTTGATCTCTCACAATTCACTCTCACAATCTCTCCCAAACACTCACACTCAACGACCACTCTTAAGAGAAATTTACAACAAAGATGATTTCTGACAATTTTTAGGACTTCTTATATAGAAAAGACATGAAAAACCATCCAAAAATTGAAATTTAAAAGCAAACTTTCCTACGATAGTACTATATGATCGCATATCATCCTCGTAAGAATGAATAGTGTCTCGTATAAATTGCCTGTATGAATACATAGTTTCTCCGATCGAACATGCAATGTCATGTACAAATCGCTCATACGAATATATAGTGTCCCCATACAAATACGTAGTGTGTCATATGAATCGCTCATACAAATGCATATTGTCCCGTACGAATTGTACGTATGAACCAAGTTCATCCAGGACGAACAGTATAAAAATTTTCAAATTTCATCTGTATGAAATGTCGGGACGAAATGAGCTAGAACGAACCCTAGACGTTTGTCCTTGTGAAATTTAAATCGTCCCGTACGATCCCTACTTAGAAAAAATTTTTTTTGAGTGAGAACAGATCTGAGATGTTTGTCTAACTGCTCGTAGTATTTTATAACTGAACAAATCATCCCGTACGAAATGAACTTATATAGTATGATAAGTTTAAAAATTTTGCAAATTTTAAATACTCCCCAATAAGTGTGTGCATAGTTACTCAATTACAATTACACTCTCTCAGACTCAATAAAATTAAAAATATAGACTCCATTTATAATGAACCCTAATCTATTCTGATTTGAAATCTTCAACAATCTAGAGTATGATTTTCCTGAAATGTTAGTATACACACAAAATAAGTATATAATGAAAAATACTATTAAACATAAAGATGTGAGCCATATTGTTTGTTATCATCAAAAATATAAACTCGTGAGCAATGAGTCGCAACAAAAGAGAGATATGCTAGGTTATTTATGAATAAGCAATTTTTACCTGAGTGGGATTTCCAAAACATGGGAGGTTCAATCATTCAAATAATAGTGAACAAGGGTTAGGAAACGCTTTTTTAGTAACCTCATGTTATTATTTATAAATATTGTCTGGGATTTTTTTTTACAATTATTAAGGAATAACAAGTATTTTATCTAGGGTAAGTTTGTTCCTTTCGATCCCTCTAAAGCTTAGAGACATGGAATGTTATGCTTATTATTTCTTTAATATTGCACATATTAATCATCATAAGGTGTTAAGAGTGCTGTGTGGACCCGACCAAGAGTGTCTGTCAAGAAAGAAAGGGATGGGGAGGTTATAAAATTTTCAGCCACCTGTTTGACCTGATTATCCAAAGCTTGGCATTGTTTTATCTTTGCTCATTTGTTCCCAAGCAAAAAATATTTCTGAAGTTACCCGGGATAAAAACGTTTTAAACTATTCCATTCAAACAAAACATTTAATCAATATTGGAAAGCTAATTCATTCTTCTCACATGTACATCATTAGGGGCTCTTTTTTATAGGTTTAGGACACCCCTCTCTTGTTTATATCTTGTGTTTAGCTACTAAATTTTTTAGGTGAACCTAATGAAGAGCAGTTGTTTCCCATTTTTTCTCACATAAAGTAGAAAATTGAGGATTTTGAAAGGATAGATGTAAAGGAGGAAGTCAGACCTAGTGAGCACCATGTCATCACTCGACTAAGTAATAGTTGGTCAAGTGCCCAGTCTCCTAGAACTTTAGGTAAGCATGTGTTTGATTTGAGAGATCAGACTGAGAGAGTTAATGATTTTTATGACAAATGCTAGAGTTAGCAGGACAATTAAGTTGATATGCTAGAGAAACATTACGACTAAACGTTTGATTTTAAGTAAACATTAGTGGGAATGTTTAGAAGGAGCTCATTTATTAAAAATTCAGATCAGCTTCATTTCCCTACTACTCCCGAGTATCAATCTTTTTTTAGCATATGTATGGTGGTGTTGATGAGGTGAAAGAGGAGGAGGATTGGGATTTAGAAAGATATTTGTGATTGTTATTTTTCTTTATTTCTTTATTGGCTTATTAGCTTGTTGGATTGAGAGAGATAGAGAGAGAGAGTTGAGATGGTATCTTATGTTTATTATTGGTGTATATTTTTTTATTTTTCTGTATTTTTTATTTCTTTATTTGAGGAAGATCCCCATGGTGATGAGATGCTTGTAGAGGGCCATGATAGCCCATGATGTTGTGATATTGTGTCAAGTTTCAATGTAGTATTGATAGAGGATAGTGCACGCAAAGTTAATGATTAACTTGAGTATTATCATTTGTTCATTTGAAGAATAGAATGTTTGGATTTAGATTAGTTCAAGCATGCTACGCAATATGCTCTCCCGATATATTTGCGCATTTATAAATTTAAATTTGCATGTTTATGTTCAATCTTCATACTTGAATATATATTCATAATTTACTTTCATTTTACTGTTGAATGTTGGTGGGCTCAATTTTGAGATGATGTTCCTGAATTAAAAGCCTATACAATTAAAATTTTTAGCCTAACATAATTGGCTTTTGCATGCGAGTGTAATTAGAAAGCGAGACGAATGAACAAACTTGTTTATGTTATGTTTAATAAGAAACTGAAGGATAAACATCTTATACTACAAAAATAAAGAAATTGTGATGATAAATTAGATCAATTAATTATTGGTGGCTTACAATCTGATGATTAATGGGTTATTCTTAGGGCGTTGATGTTCTTGAAGTTAAAGCTAAAGGATAAACTTATATCAATGAGGATAATGAAGCAATTTTTTTGGACATTGAAATATGTATTGAATTGGGATGCTTGGACATCCCAAGTATATATAAAAAAAGAAACAAAGTTGAATTGGAGCTTAAAAAAATTCAAGGATAATTTTAAATATAATGATTTTTTTATTATTAATATATTATTTCATTTTAGAATACAACTTATAAAATGTTAACTGATATAGGGGATAAGGAAAAATAATAATGTAGGTGAAGAACATTCTGAAGATGACTTTGACATAAATTATGATGATTCTTCTGAAGATTGTCAACGTGATGACAAAACTGCTTTGGGTCTTGATGCTAAGGTTATATTTAAATTTTATGTGAGTATTTATTTTTATTCTTGTGTTCTAGTAATATATATCTTCAAACAAATTATTATGCTCATAATCTACAAAATATTTCGACATTTTGTGAATTAATTATAATTTTAAATACTTTATTTTTTCATTTTGAGGCTTATACCTCGATCCACCTCGAGACTTATGCCTCGCCTTGCTTAGACGTCTCAATTCCCGGTTTTTCCATTTTAATCCTTGATAAAAAGAAAGATGAAAATTCGGTTTGATTCATGGGAATTTTATAAAATTTTCAAATTCAAATACACACATGAAAGCTTCTTGTGACAATTTTCATTTATGTTTAATACATAAAGAAAAGACAAGAAACTCCCAAAATTTAAGACGTATTCATAAATTTTCTTTAACCCTTGTTGAAGAAGAAGGTTCATAACCCATGCCAAAGTTCATGCGTATGAAGTTTTCAACCTTTAAATGGTCCATACACTATAAGATTTCGTCCAAACACATTTTCCTTTGTTTAAATGTCGCAATGGAGTCCTCATGAAAATGATGTATCTATTCATGCATGTAATTAAACTATGTAACATTGCTATGTTGAAAAAGAATTTGAGAACTTTATCTTCTTCTTTTTTTCTTTTATGGCTTTTTTTGTGGCATTATTCTTGAAGTTTTCGTACAAAGTGTGTCAATTGCAAATATTTACATATATGAAAAATTTTAAATTGAAAATATATATACTTTAAATAGATTTGGAAAATATTAAAGGTCCGTTTGCTTGCTTGAAGTTAAGAAAAACATTTAAAAAATCATTAATTTATTAGATGTGTTATTTAATTTCTTGCATCTAGAAAGCAACACATATTTTGTACTTAGCTAAAAAATTTCTAAAACATGATGAATATATTTTATACATAAAATAAGTTAACAATATAAGTTTGGCAAATATTTAATAGATATAGAAACCTCGATGCATTTCTAATGGAAGAGTCAAATATTTATAGGAAATCGGGCATATCCACACAAATGTGCTTCCCCATCATTCACATTTGATAGCTTTCTCGTAAAGCTCATGAGACGTATGGAGCTCCTCTTATTTTATGCGAGATGTATGCAAAAAATTAAGGCCAAATTTTCAGAAGGAGCGAATTTCGTGTGGAATTTAGCTGAAGGAGCGCGAATCCGAGAAAATTTGAGGAGCCAATACGCCGCACACTTATGCGCATTCAAGGAATGCGTGTAATGAAACGGCGCATTCATAGAATGCGCCGAATGGTTGAGCGCATTCTATAGAATGCGCTTTTCGATTAAGCGCATTCTATAGAATGCGCTTTTTAGTTAGGCGCATTCTATATATTTTTCCTCTGTCCCACTGGATGTGACCCGAAAGCTGAGAGGATTTTGTTTTTATTTCTTATGAATTTCTTTGTATGATTTTTTGTGCAGTTGGCTGTTGTCACATTCTAGCAAACAATCATTTTGATGTTGTGAACTTCCGTGCATTCTTGTCCGATGGGAAAAATTTTTTTTTTTACTTTATTAATCTTTTTTTCTTATTTAATTTTAAGTTTATATATGTCAATTAATAAATTTATTTATCTTATTTAAATAATTTTTTTTATTACTTACGGGATGAGATCCACTAATCTGAAAGAAAATTCTAATTTTATACATTCATAGAATTGAAAATTAAATATAAGAAGTTATTCTAAAATTCTCAAATTAAATTTGTATAAAACTGATTTTAATAGATTTTAGATAATTTAATTTAAATTAAAAATTAATAAATTTAAATTTGAATTGAAATGGCTTAAATGCTATGAACCCATAATTATTTGCAATTAGGTAAGACAAGATTTTCATTAAATTTGTATGTTACTTTTAAGTTTTAGGTAGTAATTATAGTTATTATGGTTATTAATGATGAAGCAAGTGTGCCTTAATATCAATATACTTTAAAATAAATTTTAAAGTTAGGTAAATTATGAGATTGAGTTAATGAGAAATGAAAGAAAATGGTGAAATAATTATTAAAATAACTTTAAAATAGGAGTAAATTATTAAATATGTGTATTTCTATTAAATTTGTTATAAACATATTATGAAACGTGAAATTAATTTTAGATGTTATATTAAAATAAATTATATATGAAATTACGACAAAGTATTGAGTATTTGGATAAATAAATATTTATTCATCATCTTCTTCTCCGTAGGAAGATTGGAATGGGAGTATTGCTAGAATTAATTAACACAAGTTATTGAAGATACATGATAAGTTCAGCAATAGAATGAAATACATATCATAAGAATAAGAAGAAATAAGAAATTATAATTACGAGCGGCTTAGTACAATGCGCATACGCGCTTGGATTTGGGTTAATGTAGGACAACATAAGAATTTTTCTGTGAACTGCTTTTGAATTTGGTGCCAATCTTTGATATTTAAGAACTCCTTCTTCTTTTTACCATCTATAACATTCAGCTCTTGATATATTTCTGATAGGAATGCATCTTGATAATTATGCCACTCTTTGTACAGAATACAATGTTGAACATCAGTTATTGGATTCTCAACATTGACCGCAACAGAACCATCCTTTACTTTTGTGATTTCACTAATTCCTGTTTTTAAAGTACTTATAGGAGCGAAATGACCATTATGATCTCTAAACCTTTGTCGTACAAATTGCCAGCCCAAATCAGTAATAGTTTCTCCATCCACATACATGGGATGACGACATTTGATAACTTCATGATATGTATCCCATAAACTATCGTCTTCATACCATGACCATTCATGCAGACAACATCGAAAAAATTCATTTGATCTTGATTTCTCCTCCAAGAATTCATCCATTGGGTACGACAGACATTCTGTTAATCGAATTGTACCATCATAGATCAACTTCTTCCTTGGAATAATATGTAGGAAATCCCTTGATGGTGACCGCTTTATTGATAAGCTCCTTGATGATGATGACATTTCTACCTGAGTATTTAGCATATGCAATTTAGTCCGTCCTTAGGATAATACTATTAAATGAATTTTTTTAAATAAAAGATTTGAAAGACACGAGCGAATTTAATATAACATATTACAAGTTAAGCAACAATTACGAACATGAATATTCATTATCAACATAACAACATGAAATACATTTAAACGTTATGTTCGAACGAGAAACTAAATAACAACATGAAATACAATTTTAAAGCACGGGGATAGGAGTAACGCTGAAGTTACTGCTTCATATTATTAAGAAGATATCGTAGACGAGTTTGGAGCTGCGTTTGTGTAGGACAACATTTGAAGTTGATCTGGAATTGTTGTTGTAATTGTTGCCAATCATCTCCATTAAGAAAATCCTTAGCTTTTCGGTGTTTAGAAATTTGCATCAACTGTTTATAAGAATTTAATATTTTCTTATCATGGTTCGGCGTCCATTCAGAGTATAAGATGCAATTGTCTATATCCATCATAGACCTTCCTAAACCTGGTTCAATGTCACCGTTTTTATCTCGACAAAGTTCTAGAATTCTACCTTTTAGGAAAGCTTGTGCCACAAGGTGGTGCTTAAAAACGGGAAAGCCTTCTTGTATACATTTCCAGCCTAACTCTCGACGTGCTTGGTTACCTTTATATTCCTTCTCTTTCATTGTATCATCATGTAAGTACCACAGTAAGGTATCGTCATCTTCATCCCAAGTATGGATAATACACCTGAAAAGTGCATTTGATGAAACTCTAGCCTCCAGGTCGTTATCGAGAGGATAACATAAGCTTTGACGCACTCGTACGGTACCCTCCGTAATCCATTCTTTGATTTCTGTACTGCTGATATCATCAGAATTGTTGGAGTACATGATTGGTTGCTGATGCTGAAATGATATTTTTTTAGAATGTCCGTGAGAATTCTAGATTTTACCTTTATTATGTAATACAAAATAATGAAGATAAAAAATGAATACGTGGCAAAAAAAATTAACTAGTAGATATGAGTTGTCAAGCAAAATAATAAAAAGATTTCATAATATTTAAAATTTTCTATAATAGGTAGTCATATGACAAATATCAGCACAACAATACATCTCAAAACTCATACTATCGATGCCTAGGCAGTGCCCCACTCCCTGGAGTAAATCTATTTGGTGCCCTTCGTCTTCTCCTCTGTAACTGTGGCTCCTCTGAAACCTCAGTCTCCTCCTGCTCAACCTCGGCACGTTGGTGTGATAGTTGTATACCTGCTTCCGTAGGATAACCTCCTGTTAACATAATGTCCTGCTGCGTTGGTGATGAAGGTAATCCAACTGATGACATCCAGGGCGGAATGGCCATTGGAAATAAGGATTGCCCACTGGTTTGGTCGTATTGTGTGTCATAATAAATTTGTCCTGGCTGAGAAGACTGTCCAACGTGCGGGCTCCTATGTTGGGCTGAAGTACCTGCTCCCATGTAATCGAAGGCCATGGATGGTGTATGAACAGAATGCCGATGCGGGTCCGGCGCAACATTCCGTCGGTGCCTACTTCCCATCGACCTGGAAGGAGCATCTGAAACAGATCGTCTGCTGTGCTGCTGGCCTTGAGAACTCTCCGCACGTTCTCGCCTTTGTTGCTCTACCTCGGTCGATGTATCGAAGGTAGTGTAGTCGATATAAACAGATTGTTGAACTCGGGCAGACAACTCAGCAACCTGATCTATGGCCATCTGCATTGAACTAGCATTTTGTCCCCCACCCCCGGCTAGTGGCTCAAGTATAGCAGATGATCGTATGTAGTAATCCGCCTAAAAGAAATATAATTTTTTTTAGGGTATTGTAAAAAGAAATTAATACATTATAATGAACATTTCAATACGTACAACTAATCTCTCGCCAGGTGATCGAGGAAAGAAGGTCTCCGGAGGCTCAACTTGAGGTTGTAACAGGTAGATAGATGCCCAAGATCTATACCACCGTAAATAAGCACCAACTTCTTGGTTGCCTGTACCTGAAACTGGCATGATGGGTACCACGTAGGCCCTTCTCTCGTCCCACATCTGGAGGTAGTCACGGTACTGTACTGTCCAATCTTGATCTGCTCGACCCCTACCATCAATGCGCCTGAATGACTGTTCCATGGGTTCAATTACAGTGGTTGGTAGACCTGAAAACTGTCTTACAACCCGGTCTGGAAGGTGCCACTCTGCACGTTTCCAACTAATAAGTGGAACTCGTGCCCTCCAAATCTCTTCTCCATCATGGTACTGTATTGGAAGAGCAGCCAGAACTGTATGGGTATACGGAGTCATGATAACCTAGAAAAATGTAATAGAACTTTAGTTATAATTTTTGAGATAAAATGTTTTGTTTTAATATTAAGACGTTTATTATACCTGACTCATACGCAACCCATCAAACTCATCTCTATACGTCATTGTATTGCCTGCAGGTAGCTCACGTATTATATCTTCAGCCCACCTATATATTTGTATGAAGCATTAGTAATGAAAAAACAAAATATCTTTTATTGACCAGATCTTACGAACCTGCAACCCAATGGACGGCCGGCTAAGTCAATAATCTGCGGGACTCGGAGTGTTGGTCTACCAATATGCAGTCGTTCCCAAGACCAAACTTGCAAGAGTGCCACACAACCCGCTATATACGTCCTTGTTGGTCTCATTGCATAACACAGCTCTTTGTAAAGATGTGCAAGAACAGCACCACCAAGTGACATCCGACTGAAGCTCTCAACATCGGCTAGTAGAGGTAGCCATTGCAGTGAAACATGACTACGTGATGTATCTGGAATTAAAAAACAACCTATCATGAATAGGATATATGCACGAACATGTCGTAGGAAAATATCTGGTGCCAAATCATCGTAGGAGTCTCTGTAAAATGTCCAGCGGAGCCAACGTAGTGGGAGCATAGAATCTATTTGTGAAGAACTTATCCTGAATGTCGCAACGTCATCCTCATCATTGGGGTCATGATATACTGTATCCCTCCCAGGATGCGTACCAAGTAACTCATCACAGCAATTCGGCCATGTTGGGCAAATACGTCCTTGCCCAACAACATTTGGACCAACCACTGCAGGTCCATCAATTCTAAGCCCTAATAAAATCTGTACATCCTGCAATGTAATAGTCATCTCATCGATTGTTAAATGAAATGTGTTTGTTAATGGGCACCATCTCTCTACCAGTGCCTGTATCAGGTTGTGATCCAACCTAATAAACTGCAGATGCCTGAGGTTTTGAAATCCCAGGTTAGTCAAAACGTATATCATCCGTGGGCACTCAATTGGCCATTCCCTAGCCATTCGCATGTGAGATGACGCAAACAAAGGAGATGCCTGAAAAGTTCAAATTATTAAATATTAGTAGCATAATTAAGCATGACATATGTAATACAAAATCAAAGAAATTTAATTGACATACATTCTCTGGGTCATGCGCCCTATGAGAATCTCCAAGTGATGCTATACTAAGCTGCACTGGGGCATTTTCTGCAGTCGTACGATGTGTTGTGCGTCGCCCTGAACGAGCACGTCTAGATCGGTCGGCCATACCTATCCAAAGAAAGTAAAATAGAAATCATGTAATTATAATGCTTAATTTCTAATGAATTAAAATTATAAGGAGTGCAACTGGACTACCTTGATGATGAAGGATTGTTAGGACAAGTGGTTCTATTGTGACCTATTTGTTTACAAAAATCACAAGCTTTGTTTGATCTACTCGGGGGTTCATCCATCGTGGTACGAAACCTATTAATCCGTGGTCGCCCTGCGTGACGACGAAAACTTGGTGCCATCAAAGGGATTATTCCGTGCTCCTCATTAAAGGTGGGCCATATGTCTTTCGGGGGGAAGACATGGAACAGTTTGGAGTACGTAGCAATATACTCCTCGATCAGAAAGATTGGAGATACAAAAGCATTATGATCCCATCGCCTATAGCCAGCAACTGCAACGACATGAACGCAAGGAACATGAAAAATTTGTGGTTTCAAACACGTGCACGTACTGGTTGATGTATTTATTATCTCGACCTTATTTGCTCGAGAAGACGTATCAATAACTTCAAATTCATTTCTGTTAATCGTGACTGGTTCAGGATACCGTCGAGCATCACGTTCTGCTCTTTGTATAACTACCATGGTCCGTGGAACGAACTTTGATTGGCCTTCGACTACCCACTTTCCAGATTCGGATGATCTTCTTAAGAATAATGCTACAAGATTATAGTAAATTGACATTACTAATCCTTGTATCGGCAAACCTCGAGCTCGTTTAAGCACCCCGTTAAAACATTCAGATGCGTTTGTGGTCATTATACCATATCGACAGCCTTCATCAAATAATAGGGTCCATTTGGCAACATCGCGTTGGACTAACCAATCGAATGCCTCCTGCTTTGTCATTTTAATTTCATCCATCATGCGATTGAAATATGTGTAATCATCAGTATTTCCAGCAAAATACATTTTGTTACTCAAGCCCTCACTATCTGGAGTTCCCAAACGACGGACCATTTTTTTAAAATTTTCGCGTAAGTGACGAAGGCAATGCCTATGAACGGCATTAGGAAATACTTACCTGCACCCGCGCACTAATCCTGGGTGCTTATCAGAAACTATACACAACTTCTGTCGAGTAGCAACCACTGGTAAAAGTTGTTGTATCTTTTGTAGGAACCAAATCCACGATTCATTGCTCTCCGATTCTACAACTGCAAAAGCTAGTGGAAACAATCCGCCATTCCCATCTATGCCCACTGCTGCTAAGAGGGTCCCTCGATACTTCCCAAGCAAGAAAGTCCCATCCATACTCAGCACTGGTCTACAGTGTTGCCACCCATAAATAGAAGGACCGAATGCCCAAAAAAGTGACTTAAATCGTGCAGTTGGTACGACATGAATGTTATATACAGTGCCTGGTTGGGATAACCTAAAGGCTTCCATAAAACAAAAAAGAGAGTAATAAGATTGCTCGTAGCTACCAAAAGTTGCTTCAATAGCTTTTCTACGTGCATCCCAAGCCTTCATGTATGATATCTTAATGTCATACTTCGACTCCATTCTAGCTATAATCTCCTTTGGCTTCATGTCTAATTGTTGTCTAATTATAGGAATTATTTGTCTGCATATAAATTTTGAGGTGCAATTATGGTGTCCACTAGCCAATATTGGGTGAGTGCATGTATGTGGAGGTCCACAAGTCGATATTTTCCATAATCCACCTAACCTTTTACTTCGTGCAGCATGTAAGCGCCAAAGGCAGGGACGATCAGGAGCCAGATGTTGAGCACAAATGACACTCAATCGGCTTTTATTGGATGTTGAATTTATAAATTGAACATTATGAAGTATCGACCAACCATTAACTGCGACTTGCAAATCTACTTTTGTATGAAATATCTAACCTTCATATAACTCTACTGGTGTTGTTGTTTGTAACGAGCCAATAGTGCTAACACAAGGAGCATCAAAATTTTCATCATCATCCCACTGTTGCGTTGTCCGAACAGTTTCGACAAAATCGTTATTGATGTTCATGCCATCTATTCCATCACGATTTTGTGTTGCGTGTTCTGCAATGAACTGTTGTCCATTACAATCTGTATTGGTAAATTGCTCCATAGGTATGTGGGACTCTAATATCGGGCTACCATCATTTGATGAATTAGTACTATCGCTACGCATCGTTTCATATCCTTCATCTTCAATTTCAGAATTACGCTCGATGAAAGGCATTGAGGGGTTCATATCTTCTGCTACTGTATTATTGGAGGTGTCGTAATATGAATGTTCCCCTATAGTAAGTCTAGGTTGAACTCTTGGAAGCTGCCCTACTGGAGGACCATCTAAGTGATCTTCAACATTTCTCGGAACTTCTCTAACACTAGCCATAAATGTTTCAGATATGCGAGTTGGCCTAACACATAAAAGTTAAGTTAGGTGTAAGGACAAGTTAAGTCAAATAGTTATTATATAAAATTGTTGATACGCACATGTAAGGGTCAACCGATGGTGCAGCAACCTCGATGGGTGAAATTTGCTCAACCTCCACATACACAACAACAGCTTGTGTTCTAGCCTCCATCAACATGTACTCACAGACCTCATCATCAGTGACATGAATCGCACAAAATCCACCATTATTTCGAAGACGACATGTCAGGTTAATAGTGGTTGTTGTTGAATTTATTCTAAGTGCACGCATAATTCTCCTTTTTAACATTTCAAGGGAAATATTATTATCGATTAGGAGTGGTCTAATCGTCCCGCCAATATAACTTGGTGTGAAGTCGGCCGAAATTTGTAACTCTCCATTGAAATACAGCAATAATCGAGACATACTATAAACATAAGATAAGTAATGTAATTAATACCTATGTCTTATGAAGACTTATACCCATAAATACAAATCTAAAATCAATTATCAATGATTATTTAACAAAATTTCACCTATTGATCATGGAAAAAATATTATGATTGATAATAATATTTACTAGCGGAGCCAAAAAAATTGTTCAGGGGGGGCACTGTTTGGGACAACTTTCATACTTTTTGTTAAAGCATAAAGAAACTCTAAACTCTTAGAAATAATAATCTATAGTTGTTGTTACATCATAATTTTCCTCCATGAATGTAATTAATAATTTTATTCTACAGAAATATATGGGCACATCATATTTATTTTGGCTGCTTTATGTTTTAAATATATCTAACGATTTAAGCTTTGTCGGGATAGCTTTGTTTCTATTTTTAAAGCAATCTTTCAACTGAATGTTTTTTCAACTAAGAAATTCGTACTAAAAAGAAATAAATCGTCCCGAACAAGACCTTAAACTATATTATTAATTTGTGCTTGATTTGATATATTTAAGAAAAAAGTAACTTAACTTAATCTTCTCTTTATATCTATTTTTTTTTAGAATTAATACAATACAACTCTCTCTCCACCTTATAACACACAAGGTTAACATGTACATCAATATAAAGCAAAGTATCAAAAAAACAATAAAGGTGCAATTTTCTTATAATTTTTTCGGGATAACCAATATAGTGATAAAGCATGTTAGAAAACTCGAGGATTAAGCATCGAGGCGTTTTTTACTGGAATTGCGCAAAGGCGGGCCTCAAGGCAAGCCTCATATTGCGCAATTTTAAACCATGGTTGATACACTGTGCATGTTTCAAATGAAATCATGCCTATAGATCTATTAAAAAATGAATTACATGAATACTCAGCCATAGTATCAAATCCCAACTTGATACCTATTACTTAATCATATGACAACCTAAACTACTATCAACTACCTTAATTTAGCCATCACTTAGAGGACTTGAGTGTGATACGTAGTTCAAATTTGAAGTTGGGTTTCTATTTTCTTCCACAATTATTTTTCATAAATTTTATATCTTCATCCAATATAATTACTTTAGGCAATCCATGCAATTTAAACATCTTTCTAAAATATTTGTTATATAAAATACAATAGGAGTTTAAAATATTAAATGAACTATTTTAAAAAAGCAATTGATCATTAAAAAGATAAACTCAAGTTTCCGTAAAGTTTATGATAATCTTAGAACAAAGTAAACTAATATCCTCCCAAGAATTAAATAGAATAGAAAATAGTGCAGACAACCCATTATTATGCTTCCTCCCTTTTACCTATCGGGAAAATGTTTTTTTTTTTTTTTCAGGAAAACTCTACATTCAGAAACTATGACTGACATGCCTTTCTAAACTTTTCCAGTAATAACCGTTTTCAGCCATAGCTTTATTTTCATCACAAGCAAAATATCGTGTTGCACCACTAGCATATGTAACTTTAAGATAAGAAAATATATTAATGTTGAGTTCCCCTGAATAGAAAATCATTCTTAATCAGAAGTCCTTATTAAGCATAAGCTATTAAGCATAAGCGAATCACTAATTAAGACAAGATAAATCCTATTGAAATTCTTGCAATTGGCACAATCTTCTTTAATATAACCAAAACTATCACGTTAACCTTTATGGCGTGTAAAATAATAATATTACTTACGACATCACGAAATGTATTTTCAGTTCCAACATATTGTTTTGACACAAATATGTTTTCTCACTTAAATTCAACCAATTTGGTATATACTATTTTATTTTGAGAGTTTAGATATGTTAAAGCCTAGTAATCATAGTATAAAACACATTTCTTAAGCAAAAATTGTGTTCAATTGATAAACCCTTCTATATATATCAACTTTAATAATTATTCTTTTTAACTCATGCAACTTCTTAATAGCTATTAGCCTATTATATATGGCGTTTTGAGGATTGGTGCTACCTTCCTTCATTTTTGATGTCTAACCAACAAGCTCCTTAGAGAAAACATTAATACACTTATTCATCATAAGAATTCTACTTATCTTGCAAATTTCTTATTTGGTTGTTTCTAAATTTACCAAAAAGACTAATTCACCATATTTCATTTATTTAGTAATCTTAATAGAGCCAACAAGAGTTGATATCATTCCTTTCTCACATTAAAAGTAAAATATCATACCATTAGTCAAATCAAATTTGACTCACTTTTTCTAGTATCTAATGGTTGCAAAATATTTAATCAGCATATTCATATAAAAAATTACATCAAACTCAATAAGTGGTAGCAAAATTATTTTAGATTTAAATGTTCTAATAACTATCACTATATCCACAAAGTATAAAATATTTATAGAAGTGTTATCACCAATAGGTAATATAATACCCGATTCGAGAGTTAATTGAGTATGTTCCACATAAAACTTAGCGAAGATAATCTCAAATAAGAAAGAATGTGAAACTTGTAAATAAAAAAGTTCTATATTAGCAATTTTGGAAAGGTTAATCATACTTGTTATAACCTTTAATGACTCCTTGGCTCCATGAGATGTCAAATCAACACTTATGGATTATTATTCAAATTAAGTAGCTCTGGTTATTTATAAATTGGTTGTCTTTTTCCCATTCTTTTCCTAAGTATTTCTTATATTTTAAGGGCTTGTAAAGCTTGCATCTTTTTAATTTGCCTCTTAAAATTCATATGTTAGGACTCTTAATTTTATTTTTTTGATTTGAGATCATGAGGTTAACTCAAGATAATATATATAATTTATAATTTTTAATATAGTATCTCTTAATTGCTTGATTGACTTTACAGTAAAGTGGTTTCAGGTTTAATAACTTGGGATGATGGTACCCATGAAGCCTTCGTCAATTTTTTTTTTTTCTAAAATTAAACACTTTGTCACTTTGTCAACAAGGTGACAAACGTTTGTCACTTAAAATTTTTTTTCTAAAATTGAGTCGTTTGTTAATTGTTGATATATAGACCTTGTTAGGTTCACAGTGACAAAGTGACAAACATTTAATTCAACAATTATTTTGGTGTAAGCCTCTCCACAGTGTCAATGACTCCCAACAAGGTCTTTATTCGATTCAACAACCATCAAAGCAAATATTACACACCCAACTCAATCATCCTTTACAAAAGCATGTTGGCTCAATTTGTTTAAAGCTTTTTACATGCCTCAATAGTTATATTTATAACCCCAAACAACTCAAAATAACTAGGGCATCATTACAAGTTTCAAATTACAACACTTGCGAAAAACAAGTTTGTAATCTTAGGTGCCATATGGGATCACTTTTATTTTTTAATTATTTATATTTTGATTTGAAATTAAAAATTTGAGTTGAATTATTTTAAAAAAAAAATATGAAAAATAAGAAATAACAATAAACAAATGTACTTTTAAAAACAAAAACACAAAACATAAATAATTCTTAACAAGCGCTTAGTTTTAAGGAAAAAAAAAATTTCCAACATTAAAATAAAATTTGTAGCAACTTCTCATAGGACTAACAATAACTAAAATGAAGAAAAAAAGGAACACTTATTGTTGAGCTCAGCTACAATACTTATCCAAGAAAAAACATCTTAATTTTCATTTCTTCTAACAATACTAACTTTTTGCCCATCACAGAGTTTTTTTTTTTTTTTAAAGGCAATGGCAGTAAGCAAAAAAGTGGTCCAAATCGATTCCATAATATTGCTTGATGGCGAAATATTGTGATCTTTCTTTTAAATAGAGGAAAGAACACAAATCACACAACTGCCCTATGATATAAATCTACATATATTATTACAACATAAACATAAAACCTTATAAATTAAACTGCTAATAAAAAACCATACCTTCTGAGCTTTAACACCGAAAACTTGAGAGAAACTACGCTTGAGAAGGAATGGTGTAAACGAGAACGCAGCCTGCCCTTTTATAGCCGGAAGTTCAGCCATTTCCGTCATCAATGATCAGCTCCCAACCACTCATATTCAGCTACCCGCATAAATTTCACCACCGTTTCAACTACTTTCGCGGAAAAACTGGATCTTGCCCCCGCTAAAAAACAAAATCCTCTCAGCTTTCGGGTCACAGCCAGCGGGACAGAGGAAAAAACTATAGAATGCGCCTAACTAAAAAGCGCATTCTATAGAATGCGCTTGATCGAAAAGCGCATTCTATAGAATGCGCTCAACCATTCGGCGCATTCTATGAATGCGCCGTTTCATTACGCGCATTCCTTGAATGCGCATAAGTGTGCGGCGTATTGGCTGCTTCTCAAATTTTCTCGGATTCGCGCTCCTTCAACTAAATTCCACACAAAATTTGCTCCTTCTGAAAATTTGGCCAAAAATTAATAATAAATAAATAAATAAAATAGCATGCACATTAATATAGATGGAAAACAAAGCATGCATTAGTGTTGCTTGCTACCGCCGCCGATCTGCTGGCCACCGCTTGTCACTACTAGTCGCTGATTTTTTATGGTCGATCACCTACCTCCATCACTAACATCAGCCACCGCCAACCAACTGTCGGTCACTATAGCCCAGTCGCAACTATACACTGAGCATCGGCCATCGCTTCCATCGATCACCACATGTCGTGCATCGGCCACCACCAGCAGCCTCCACAATCATCAGTTGTCATCACTATCTGACTATATTTCTTCTGCACTATATTCCTTTTACTTTTCCTCCATTTTTAGCAAACAAAACAGCCCAAGTAAATTATATTGTTGGAGAGAAATTAAAAATTGTACTAATCCTGTAAGATTGGGAGATAAACACATTCACACTTATCATAAACAAGACGATAAAGGATAAAAAGAGAAAAAAATCAATGCTAGGTGATCACTAATTTGTTTTAAGGGCTTACATGCCAGCGTTAATCACAACTATGATAGAGAAGATTTATAGGGTCAAACCAGCTTGATAACATCAATAGAGTTCTCTTTTAGCTTTAATGTTCCCGCTTATGAGAACTGAGCTTAGTAGGCCTTCATAAAGTATCAAACAATTGAAAAATATGTGAATTCTCTTAAAACTAAAACGTCTTTATCATGAAATTTATTGGATTTAAATTTAGAAATAATCCATTAAAATATTCCAAATTTTACATCGCGCATAAATAATCATTTATAGCAATTCTACAATTTCAATCTATTAACAAGCCACACGTTAAATTAAAGCAACTCAATTGATTCTCCTAATTGCCTCCTTTAACAATAAACGCTACTCGAAGTGCATTTTCATCAATGATAAAAAATTGATTAATTCTCTCTTTATATATTTTCTCCCTCATTATCATTCATCTTCTAATTTAAGAAATGATGTGTAATTTAAGTTAAATTGTGTTTAGATCTCAAATATATTCGAATAGTATTATTTTTTATTTCTCTCTAACATTTAATTTATGTATTTATTTGATATACTCATAAATACCCATGTAGGCTTTTCACATGCACTAAACAAGATCCCACTAAGAGACTTGGCCCAAATGGTTTTTTTTTTTTTTTGGGAAAATTTGGGCCAAAGCCCATATATTACTATGAAAAGAAAAGGTTACAAGTAAAGGAGATTACATGTAAAAAACTCCCAACATAAGCAAATACAAAAACTTATGTAGGACAAAAGAAGAGAGAAACCCCAACTCTACCACCCATTACAAACAAAGACTATAAGAGAGCCAAAAAAGTGGTAAATAGCACATAAAAGAATTTGAAGCCTTGCAGCAGCAGGATAACCGAAGGAGATGCTGTGGAAAGAGACCACTAAGGACAGGTAGGATGAATCAGCTCCAAAATACCCGATGTCTGCAAATAAAAAAGGATAAGCAATACCCAGCTCCTAAGCCGAATAAAACTGGACTCAGACAATCATAATAGAACATGGAAGGAACCCTGGTTGCCCGAAGGCCGTCCAAGGGGCCTGCGAATGGGAGCATCATCATCGTCCAGTCTAAGCTTAGCAGGCATAACGAAGGGACGAGGGACCCGAGGGATACCAGCACAGAATAATATATCCAGCAACAATTTGCACATGCCAAACATATCCACCTCATAAATTCAAAGATCACACCTGCTGGATATTGAATTCCACAAAAAAAAACCTACAGGAGGTTAGTGAATTCCATTCCTTTTTTCCATCTTATAAGTTTCATAGCTACCTTCCTTTTAATCAAGGCATGAACGGTGGAGCTACTATTGAAGCAATTAGCAAATTTTCTAACATTACTTTCTCTCCATATAGAATAGACAGCAGCCCAAAGCTTAAGAAGGATAAAAGGTAAACTACCCGATCCAGAATCAACCCCCATCGAGAGGAATTCAACAACTTGACTAATATTAGGCCTTAATAGGAAAGCATTAAGTGTAGGAATCAGAGCAGATATGATTTTAAACGTATAATCACACTCGAAAAACAAATGTGAAATACTTTCAAAACCATAGTGACAGAAAATATAGTGAGGATCCACTTCAACATTCCACTTCCGAAAAGCATCATTGGTTTTGAGGCCACCAACTAAACAAAGCCAGGCATATATCGAGAATCTGAGAGCATAATGTTGATGCCACACAAAGCTACTCCAAGATACATCAATATCAGCAATGTGATAATCAAGAATGAAATTACTAAAATTGAAAGAAGTACCAGAGCCCCAAACTAAGCATTTACCATACTGTTCTGAAGCTATAGAAGTAGAGCAAATTAAATTCTGTAAGCTCTCAGGAGTAGAAGGCGGCAAATTCTAACCAACAGAACTATAAACTTTAGCCAGTGAAGTGTTATTCGGAAAAAAATTAGTGACAGTATGGTGGTTAGGAAGATCTTGAATACAAATGCCATTACACCAATGATCCCACTTTAAACTAATGGGAGAATTTTCAGATACTTTGAAAAACATTCTGGCCTTAGCTCTAGACGCAGAGCAACAAATACCTCTCCACATAGCCGTTGAATTCGAAGTGGGAGGTCTCAGGGGGAGCAATAATGCATCAAGAACCATTTAGATAGAGGGGAAGACCAGTTGAACATTCTAAGGATCAAAGAACAGTCATAAGCATAACGAATGGCATTAAGGGAAGGTAATCTGAGACCACCTTTAGACTTGGGTTTGCAAGTGTTGGCCCAAGAGACTAAATGGATTTTTTTTTCCTTAATATCCCCAACGAATAGAAATTTAGCTGAAATTTTGGCAATATGTTTGGTACATAACTTAGGTATAATTGCCCCACGAATCCAATAGGCAATAGTATTCCAAATAGTAAACTGTAGAAACTGGAGCCGGCCTGCAAAAGAGACTGACTTTGCTTTCCAACCGGAAAGCTTGTTAGTAATAATATCAAGAAGAGGGGCGAATTGAGAGATGAGAATTCTCTTGGTGGAAATTGGAATGCCAAGGTAGGTGAAGGTAGTGTAGAGATTGTGGATGTGGAGGGAGTCACAGATAGCATTGGAGTGAGGAGAATTCCCATGCATGATAATAGAACTCTTGATAGGATTCACTTTCAGGCCACAAGAGGTGGCAAAATTGTGCAGAATATCATTCAAGACTTGATAGTTCTCCAAAGTAGCCTTACCAAAGACAAGGACGTCATCGGCATAAAGCAGGTGGGATATACATAAACCTTTGATGTTAACTGGCCGAAAAAGAGATCCCTCCTCCATATTATCAAAAAGACAAGATAATGCATCCATGGCAAAGTAGAACAAGTAAGGACTAAGAGGGCACCCCTGCCTAAGCCTAATAGTGGAAGGGATGAAACCCTCCAAACCACCATCCATACAAATAGAAAATTGCACGTTAGAGATACAAGCTTTAATCCACTGAACAAATAAAGGAGGAATACCCTTTTGAACCAATCTTTGCAACAAAAACTCTCTCGAAAGAGAGTCAAAGGCCTTCTTGATATCCAGCTTAGCACACATATAAGGTTCTTTAGTGCATTTTTTGAAAAACCCCAAATTTTTTGAAAAACCCCAGATTGGCCCAAATGGGTTCGGCTTCGTTTGGGACGGCTTTTTTATTGCTTTCTAAAATGGAGTTTTAGTACAAATTTTTTTATTTTTGTATTAAAACTCCATTTTACAAAGTGGTAAAAAAGCCATCCCAAACCAAGCCTTCATCTCTCAAGAGTAGAAAACTAATTAGCTCTGCTCTATAAAATCACGGCCACTTTCCCAACCAAGTCTTGACTTGAGAACTCGCCCAAGCAAGCTAGATCAAAGAGTCGTTCTTGTTGGCGAGCCTCACAAGAGGACTCATCTGAGGACTCATCTTGATTCACTTGATCCATAGATGTCACTCATCTCAACAAAAGCTATTCATTGATGGTCATTCTTTAAATCCAAGGCCACCTGTTGACTTCCCTAATCCAGTTATAGAAAACACACATCTCAAGAGTTGCAATAATGATTTCTCGGATTTAAAAAGTCCTCGACCTGTGATCCCTTCCACTCAAGAGGACTCGCCCTTTTACTTCAAGAAGTATGGATCCATTATATCTAGAATCATGTTAGCCATAGATATCACTCATCTAAACAAGAAATATTCATCCATAGTCAAGGCCACTAGATTATCATTCACTTTCCTAATCTAGTTATAGTAAAAACACGTATACCTTAAGGGTCAAAGATATACTTTCCTTGGTTCAAGAAATACTCGATCGGCAATCAATTTCAACAAAGAGGGACTTGCTCTTTTGCTTCTAGGACACAAAAAAAAGAACTAGCATCATAACTAAGGGCATTACTACCAATAGACGATCACATGGAGTCAAATCTATTAAGTAGCTTGATTATGAAATCCTACAATAAATCTTTTCATACATTGTACTTTGTACTAAATTTTTACTTTCTCGTGTGTAGCCCTTCCTATAATCCTTTAAGATTTATAAATAAGAGGTGAAACTGTATACTTTGGATCCTCAAACTTAGTAGTTCACCATAAGATATCAATATCAAAGTGCTTACCTCGATGCGTAATGCTAATCCTACTCACAATCATTGACACCGGAGTGTGCTCTGTTTTAGTTAGCTAAGTTGTCATTTTGTTCAAGTAGACACCTATATTGCCTATTCTTTCTGTATTGAGAACAAAGGTTATAAAAGCCATAATAAAATAAAGTCGGGATAGATACTTTTTGAATTGAAATATTTCTGACTCTTTTATTTGAGGTTTTCTGTATCCTGTACTGTGTGCAGATAGTGACAAGAACTCCGGTGAGAAGACGATACGCTTCCGTTGGAGATCTCCTAAGAAGGTAACTCAATTACCTTCTGCCCTGTTCATTAAAACTTCCAGTTCTATCACTCGGCCAGCGTCAAATTGGTATCAGAGCTAGCAAAGATGCCGCCTCGAAGGAATCCGCAGTGACCAACGAGAGATGTGATCGTTTAAGATTTACAAAGAGAAATTCAGCAGCTCCAGCAAAGGTTAGCAAGATTCGAGCAGAGACAACCAGATCAAGAAGTCCAAGAAGAGGAAGAAGAGGTGATTCTGTTTCATCAAGATTCTCACAATGAAGAGGAAGAAAGAAGAACATTGCCTGGTCGTATGAGGCATCACAGAGATGATGCCGGAGTGAAGATATATCTACCTGACTTTGATGGCCGGCTAGATCCTGATGAGTTTTTCAACTGGATGTACACAGTAGAAAGAATAATTGATTTTAAGGAAAATTTGCCAGAGTGAGTTGTCAAGATCGTCGCTATTAAGCTGAAGAAAAGTACCTCCCTATGGTGGAAAAATTTAAAACAAAGCAGAAATCGTGAAGGACGTAGTAAAATTACGACCTGGGTTAAAATGAAGAAGGAGCTTCAATGCAAATATTTGCCGGAGAGATATCGACAAGAATTGTTCTTAAAGCTCCATCGTTTACAGCAGAATCAACTCACGGTTGAAGAATTTATTGCTGAGTTTGAATAGTTATCTCTCCAATGTGATTTGTCTGAACCTGAGGAAAACACTATTGCTTGAGTCTTGGAGGGATTGCATGTCTCAATTGCTAATGTAGTCCAATTGCAACCGTACTGGACGTTGCAAGATGTCTTTAATCTATCTCTTATAGTAGAAAAACAACAACGTCCTAATAAGTGGACTCGTGGGAAAACAGTTGTTTCTGAAGATGGAGTAGATAAGACTCATTTCAAGAAAACATATGGAAAGTCCTTAGGAATGGCACCTGGGAGCAAAGAATTTAATAAGCCTTCTAATGAAGCACAGAAGTTACCCGGAGCTAACGGCTTGGCTCCAAGAAAATGTTTCAAATGTTAAGGTTATGGTCATATTGCTTCAAGTTCTCCAAATTGTAGAATCATTACGCTCATGGAAGAAGTTGATCATGATCAAGATATGGTGTGTGAACCTGAATTGGAGAACTTTCCTCAAGCATTGGACACCAAAACTACAGTCATTGCAGCAGACGAGGGGAGTTTACTTGTTCTCCATAGATTGCTCAACTCATAGAAGGAAGGTTCATGCCAACGACATAGTATTTTTCAAACCAGGTGCACTGTCGGCGAGAAAATCTGTTAAATGATCATTGACAATGGGAGTTGTGAGAACGTTGTATCTACTACCATGGTTAAAAAACTAGCATTGCCCATAGAGAATCATCCCAAGCCATATTCTCTCTCCTCAATTCAGAAGGAGAATGAAGTTCAAGTAACCAAGCGATGTCTTGTTAATTTTTCCATTGGAAACTTTGTGGAACAAGTATGGTGTGATGTAGTGCCAATGGATGCTTGTCATCTATTGTTAGGCCGTCTATGACAGTTTGATAGGAAGACCATTCATGATGGAGAAACCAATACGTACTCCTTTAAGCATCAAAACAAAAAAATTGTATTGGTGCCACTTCAAGGTTCTCAGTCCATGGAACGATGGTGGGTTATGAAGATGGGTTATGAATGGAAAACTTCCTTTAAGACACATGAAGGCTTATATGAGTGGTTGGTCATGCCGTTCGGCTTGACCAATGCACCTAGCACTTTTATGTGCCTAATGAACCATATTTTACAGCCTTTTCTCTCTAAATTTGTGCTAGCTTACTTTGATGATGTTCTTATTTATATCCACGATCTTCAGAAACACCGTCTTCATCTTCAACGTGACCTTGAAATATTCTGAGAACAACAACTCTTTGTGAACAAGGAGAAATGTCAGTTTGCTATTCCAGAAATCTCATTTCTGGGATACAATATATCAGCCGAAGGATTACAGGTGGATCTAGATAAAATTGAGGTAGTCCGTAGCTGGCCAATTCCTCAGTCCTTTACAGATGTTTAAAAATTCCACGAGTTAGCCTCCTTTTGCTGAAGATTTATCAGAAATTTCAGCTCCATTGCTGCTTCGATGACAGAACTTTTAAAAGCTGATCGGTTTGAGTGGAATGAAGAAGCACAAGTAAGCTTTGACTCTTTGAAGGTGCATTTGTCGTCAACTCCACCCTGGTATTACCCGATTTCAATCAAGGCTTTGAGGTTGAGTGTGATGCCTCCAATATGGGCATTGGGGCAGTGCTTACACAAGGAGGTCATCCTGTGGCGTATTTTAGTGAGAAATTAGGTGATACTCGCCGGAAATACTCAACTTATGACAAATAGTTTTATGCTATTGTGAGGGCTCTACAACATTAGAATCATTACTTTCTTGCCACTGAGTTTGTGCTTTACTCTGATCATGAAGCTCTTTGATTTTTAAGTCATCAAAATAAAATAAAAGCAAGGCATGCTCGGTGGTCAGAGTTCCTATCTGCATTTCACAATGTACTTAAACATAAGGCTGGGCATAATAACCAGGTGGCTGATGCACTCAGCCAACGCCACCTCCTATGACAGACATTACAAACCAAGGTTGTGGAGATTGAAGCAATCAAAGATTTATATTCTAGTGATATAGATTTTAATGGAATTTGACAACAATGCCAAAATAGGCCTTTCAAGCTCTTCCACATAAAGGAAGGCTATCTTTTCTACAGGCAACGAATCTGTGTACCCAATTATTCCCTCAGACGAGCCCTTATAGCTGAGAGTCATGATGGGGGATTATCTGCACATTTTGGAAGGGATAAAACTCTCAGCCTATTATCTGAGAATTTCTTTTGGTCTTCTCTTAAGAAACACGTCAGAAGATATGTACAGAGCTTCTCTACATGTAAGAGAGCAAAAACGACAAACTCTTATGTTGGACTTTATACACCATTACCAGTACTCAGTTCTCCTTGGGTTGATATTAGTCTAGATTTTGTGGTTGGCTTACCCCGCACTCAAAGAAACAAGGATTCTATCATGGTGGTAGTGGATTGTTTTTCTAAGATGGTTCACTTTCTGCCATGTGCGAAAACATTAGATGCTACACATATAGCAGATTTATTCTTCCGTGATATTGTCCGCCTCCATGGTATTCCAAAGACAATTACCTCTGATTGAGATGTAAAGTTCTTGACCCACTTTTGGAGAACTCTTTGGGAAAAGTTTGGCACCTGTCTCCAGTTCAGTTCGGCAGCACATCCTCAAACAGACGGCCAAACTGAAACTGTTAATCACAGTTTAGTTAATCTCTTACACTATTTTATGGGCAAAACATACGACAATGTTACCTCACGTTAGCTCAGTTAGAGTTTGCATTCAACAGATCTATTAATCAAGCCACCAAATAGAGTCCTTTTGAAGTTGCATATGGATACAATTCTATTACTCCTCTTGATCTTGTTTCGATTGCACCTCCCACTGCTTTTAGTATAGATGGAGAGAAACGCAGTAGGGAAATTCAACAGTTACATAAACAGGTCCAAGAAGCCATCGCAAAGCATAAGACTAAATGCTAGAGACAATAAGTCCCGATTGAAGGTCAAATTCAAGGAGGGAGATCCTGTCTCGATTCAACTACGAAAGGAACGTTTTCCTCCTGGAGCTTTTGTCGAGCTAAAACTTAAGGTTGATGCCCTTTTCGCATTATCAAAAAGCTTAATGATAATGCATATCAAATTGATCATCCTGGTGACTACAACATATATGCTACATTCAATGTTGCTGACTTAATGCCTCACTACGACCTTGACCCCTCTCTTGCCCCAAAAGAATGACACCGGAGTGTGCTCTAGTTTAGTTAGCTGAGTTGTCATTTTGTTCAAGTAGCAGCCTGTATTGCCTATTCTTTTTGTATTGAGAACAGAGGCTATAAAAGCAATAATAAAATAAAGGCGGGATAGAGACTTTTTGAATTGAAATATTTCTGACTCTTTTATTTGAGTTTTTATGTATCCTGTACTGCGTGCAGGTGGTGACAAGAACTCCGGCGAGAAGACGATACGCTTCCGTTGGAGATCTCCTAAGAAGGTAACATAATTACCTCTGCCCTGTTCATTAAAACTTCCAGTTCTATCGCTCGTCCGGTGTCAATAAGACCATTGATGAGAAGAGCATAATTATCCTCCTCAGTGAGTACAAAGATGAGAATCTTAGCTGAGTAATGCTAGCAAGATAGCTAAAGCAAGGCTACATCCAAAGTTAAAGATGCCCAACCTAGAATCTTACCCAGAGAGAACTATGCCCATTAATCACATCACATCTTTATTTGGCAATGCCAATGGTTTAGCTACCTACCACTAGGCTTGATTACCTCATTCACTAAATTCAAGAGGAAGATCTTCACTCAATTTTTAAGTCTTCAAAAGACTATAAAAACTCACAAGATCTATTTAAGATGAGCTAGGACCTAAATGGATCACAGCAAAACTTCACTATTTGGTTCTAAAAGAACGTTCAAAGTGAAGGACTTAAATGTCACAATTGCGTGAGCTACCTTGAGACGAGGCCTATGAGAAGCCCATTCAACTATTCTATCTTGTTGCAACAACCTCAAACATTGATTAAATTTCTCAACCTTAATAATAGTCATGTCAACAAAGAGTGTATCTCTGTGGACAAAGTGCCTTAACGAATTGCCCTAGAGTGCTGGCCATGAAACATGATCAACATCAGGATTTTGATCACAAAAGAGGACACCTATGGAATCACAAACAATTAGAAGGCCACCCCTACCACAAACACTCTGCTAGTTTGGATCGCTAAGGTTGTCCATACCTGCTCCACGAATATGTGAACACCATTACTCAGTCATCAATATCACAAAGAAGGAAAGCCCTCTACTCACTAGTATCACATTGTTATAATACATTTAAAATAAGAAGTTGTTCAAGTGCCCACCACCCATGACGGTAAGTACTAAAAGCTATAAAGCATAGACAGGAGGGAGGAGTTAATTGAATGATTTTAAAATCTTTTGAAAATTGTAACAACAATTACAGCGGAAGCAAACTAATTAATTAACTTTATTTTTTATTTTAAAATAACTTTGAGAACAAAATAATTTAACAAAATATTTTAACTAGACAAATTATTATTTAGCACCAAAAAAATTAAATTAACTTTAAAAAAAGGGTCACATACAACAAAGAGAACTAAGCAAAAGATCAAAAGTGATAGCCTCATATCATCAACTCCTTCCTCACAAAACTCTTTAAATCATCTTTGTTTTTCTATATTTTATAGTTAGTCTTGCGGATATTACTCTTGGGATTTATCACCCTTTCCTCACAGCAATTTCTAAGTCATTGCTTGTCAACTTTTTATACTCAGTCTTATGATCATTCCCCTCAAACATATTTGAATTTAATGATAAATTACAAACATATGCACGTGCGCGCATGCACACACACATACACACATACATAAACATATATACTCAATGCAATGGTGACATAATTGATTGTTTGCGCATGTGATTGATTTTTGTTGGACTTGAGCTACACAATAAAAATATGCTTAGATTTTATTCGATATATAAAAATAATGAAAGACCATTAAATAAATAAGTATATATATCAAATCAAGTAATAAAGTGATAAAGAATAGTGTTGATCTCACGAGGAAGTGTTTTGCTTAATTATACTTAAACTATTACTATTTAATCTAAATGCATAATTTATCCTAATGAATATAAAATATATATTTTTTTGTGTTTGTTATTTAATGGAGATCCATAAGCAAATTTGATACTAATGAAGATATAAAAAGTTGGAATAATAAATATAAAACGATATAGTTTTCCTAATGTGAATATTAATTTTAGTCGTGGATCAGAGCATATGCACCCATAAATCTCTATTGAGCTTAGAGTTGAAAGGGAGATTTATAATCTTCATATAAATATATTATCTCCAAAGAACCTAGAAGGTATAACATCTTATGTCTTGGTACGCCAACATTCTATTTTAATACTCATATTTATTCAAATATTCCTTGGTCAAGGCTATATATCACACTAGATATTAACAACGTATATAATCATTGCATGCATTAAAAAAAGAATTGGAGATATTAAAATCATCCATAAGTTTTTTAAAACATAAAAGTCTATATTAGTAATTGCTATGTGCTTATTTTATTAGCCAAAAATAAGAGATTTAGCTAGACCTGAATAACACAAGAAGCAAGCATATGTTCATTTTATTTGTATAAGAAAAAAATATAGAAGAATGAGTAAAATAAATGTCACCTGTAATGATCTGTTGATGTTCTGCACTCTCCTTTCTCCAATAACATAACTGCTTATAAAATAAAGGGCTAAGATCACACAAATGAGAGTATCTTGTAGTTCCCTAGCCTCTCTTAGACTTTACTCCAAAATAGAACTTAAGAAAGATAGTATAAAGGATAAGACTCCACTAAAATGATATACCTCTCCAAAAAAAAGAATTGAAAAATATTTATACACGTATAGGAACGGACTCAAGAACTATGGTGTTTGACATGGTGGTGTCACAACATTATAATTTGAATTAGCACCATGGTGCTATAATGCTTTCTCTACTGTGTATTTGGGCTTATCTGACATAGCTAATGGTTGAACAGGCACATCTTCTTGCTGAGTCAGCAAGGCTCCTCATTTTGATAACTTCTCCGTAGTGGTGCTATAAAAGGTTGATTATTGCAATGCTTACTGATAATTGGCAATCCGATTTTAAAATTCCTGATACTCTATTGCTACGGTGTTAATTTCTCGTATAGTGGCCCTGTGATGCACTGTAGTACTGACCTTGGCTCCACCACAGTGTTGATCTTCCACAAAATTTAGAGCAGTCGACGTCAATGTTATCTTAATTAAGCACTAGAGTGCTATATATTCCAACACTATGGGATGAAAAATATGGAACTATGGTGCTCATTCAAAACTTCTAACTTTTATTTTTTCTTGAATAATTCCCACAATAACATACCTTAAATAAAATATTTTTACTAAATTTAACATGATAAATAGTGCACATTTTACACATAATAAATTTCACTCAGCTTAAACTCTTGTTTGTCCTAAAGCAATGGTGAAATCACCAATTAATTAACTTATTATCCAAAGTAAAAAATTGCTAATGTAAAATTACAAAAAATATAAGATACATTATAGGTTGCAGGTAATTTGGAATGAACAAATTTATAATTCTAATTTGAAAGGTTATAATAATTATCCTAATCACTCACCCCTATTATTGCTAACTTGTATTGAATCTATCCACTATGAATGTATGTAAAAAATTAACTTCTAATTTTAAAAATGAATAATATATTACTTAGGAATTCGTAATGTTTGCAGTTAAATTGGAAGTTCATAAGTGCACAATCATATGTATTAGTTCACTTACTTTATTCTATTAGATTTAGGTATTTGGATACTTTAGGACTTGAGCTTCAATAGATAATAATTTTTTAATGTACTCATCTTTTTTTCTTTTCCATATTTTCTTTTATGATTTTTCATGTTTTTTCACTTTTTTATACTTATGGAGTATATATTTAATGATTTTGAATATAAGTTTCACTTTCATCCTCTTGCAATCCTGATTGATTTAATGCAAAGACTTAATAAGGTCAGAAATTCTATAATTAAATTTACTATGATCTTCCAAATTTAAGCTACCCACTTCTTCCCTTTAAACTCAGTTACTCGTTCTTCATTTCAATAATTAATGTATTAGTGTATAATTTCATAATTCAACACAAGTCACTAGATTAAATGATCTCTATTATTTAATTATTAAGTCTTTAAATTATAAATTATTATATAAAATTCCTTCAAATTATCATCTACAGTTTCATTATTATCTTAATTTTATATAATTTTCAATTATTATTTTTGTCCTAGAGAAATAAGTAATCAATATATAAGTGCTATGTAGAGAATAATACTTCAGCATTTAAGGAAAAAAAGAATTTAAATTAAATGCAAACAACATAACACATTACATTAAAATAAGTAAAAATTGAATATTAAATAAATAATTATTTTCATTTGAATGCTAAAAGGCTCAAAGGCCCTTAATATAACTACTAAAAATAAATATAAAATAAATAGTGCATGAATCACTATTCTCCTAACCCATCTCAAGTAAAGATCCATATGATCTATTCTTATCAAAATAATTACAATATGACTCAGAAACACAACATAACATCACTCTAATAACAATATATCACAATATCATGTGATCCCCCCCAAGAAAAATATATGAAAAAAATAAACAAAATAATATCTATAAATCACTCTACTCTCTCTCTCTCTCTCTATCTCTCTCTCATTCACACACTCACTTACTCTCTCTCTCTCTCTCTCTCTCTCTCTCTCTCTCTCTCTCTCTCTCTCTCACACACACACACACACACACACACACACACACACACACACACACACACACACACTCAAAAGCCTTATAGGAATAACCAAACAAAAGAGAAAAATAACCTTGATCACTCAAAGTTATGATCCTCCTCCCCCTCATCATTATCATCATCATATGTCTAGGTCTAAACAAATGACTGGTATTCTAGAGAAGTAGGGTAGTGTAGTTGGTTTGGATTTCCGTAAAGGGACTCCCCTAAACATCCCCACTAAAGCCTCATTAAATTTTATTGTATTGTGGTAATATTTTTCTTATATATCCAAGTAATGTGTCTGTCATTCCCTACTCTCCACTTAGAATTCATTTACCCCATCCATCTACTCCCTCAAATCAGCTACCTTCTCACTAAGATACTTAGAAATCCTAGAACTACTATTATTGTTGTTGGACCTACTAGACAAATGAGGCTCAGCAGGATCAGCCTCCTCTACACCTAATTTTTTGTAACCCTTAATTTTCTTTTTATGAGGTAAAAAATAGGGAAAAGTTGTTCTTTACACCCCTTACAATAGCATTAACACATAAAATATAAATAAGAGTTGGAAACCCAAAGCCTATAGAAGTAGTGCCTCAAATAATGTATGTTAAAGAAGAGTAAATAACTTTCCCCAAATAAATAGTGTATCCAACTTAAATAGCATATTTAAGAAAAGTATGATCTTTGGTTTTCTCATTAATATTTTTGCTTGGCAAAAGTTGAGCAGAAATAAAGTAATGCAAAGCTTTAGATAGTTGGGTTAAGTAGGATGCAGGAAAATTAAAAATTTTGTCCTCCCTCTTCTTCAACACAACCCCACTTTGTGGCACTCACAAGACTCTTATAAAATCATTAGGATCCATGGGAGCAAGATAAAAAAGTGTAAACTCATCAAATTCAAAATAATTAAGCTTATAGAGGCAATTACTTACAACATGGTCAAATGGTACCTATTTACCTCTAACATAACATTTATTCTCTATAGCCTCCTTCCCATTTGCAAAAAATATCTTAGAAAGTTGATAATAGCAACATGGGGGGTTCCTCACATAATAGTTCTTAACCCCAATTCACTGTCAAATATATTATATTCCTTCTCGGGTATTGAAACCAATGCTCAAAGATTAATTTCTTATTTACCACCAATGCCCTATACCTTGACTCAACCTCAATAGAGATGAATATGCTCTTATCATAAGATAATGAAACATATTTCTTATTATCAAACTTTTTTTGGGACATTTATTACAAAGCTCAAACAAAGGAAGTGCAAAAAACTTGGAGAGAATTAAGGAAATAACATAGAAATTTTTTTGAAATGGGCATATATTGTATATAAATTTCACGAGCATTATGGTACTTAAGAGATCAGTACTATAGTACTTAAAAGCAAATAAAATGATAAAAATTTAAACAATAAGATCAGTCTCGGGCGGAGGTCGAGGCCGAATTTTTGGAGTCCACAGATTTCTGGCGACTCCGCTGGGGATTGGTTTCTCTTTCCATCTCTGCAGGTCATATTTTTGGAATATTCACTAGCTTCTTGAGAGCTTGGGGAATTTGGCTCAGTAGCTCCAGCTTGCTCAGTCTCAGTCTCATGTTGTGGTGGTACTAGAAACATGACATTGTGGCACATACATTGTAAATAAAGCGCCATCTTTTTGTCTTGGAAAACATAGTGGTCTTGACATGTACAAGCATTATAGTGCTTAAAAAGACCAACGTTGATATTCATTGACTGAGATAATAATGATTTAGAAATAATATTTTGGTGCTCGTAACAACACTGCATTGCACAATAAAGTTAAATAATTTTAAATTTATGAACATATAGTTTATTTAACTACACTTTCATCATCACAATAAACATAACAGATTAAAATCATAGCGCTTATGATAGTAGTGCCAAGGCACTTGAAAAGGAAAAATAGCACTGACATTTAATGATAAAGTGCTATGATGGCGCATCCCAAAAAAAAATTGGAGGCCTCAACACTAGAATGCTATTTTTTAATGCCTTGATCATGGCTTGTAAATGCTGTGGCACTTCAAATACTGAAGTTGTGGCACTGGTTCAATTTTTCATATAGTAATTTTTTTTCTTCAGGAAATATACAAACACATAATAGAATTTGGTTACCTCCAAATACAACACTAAATTTATAATCTTCAGTTGAACTTATCTTGATTAATCATTTTGGTTGTAATGAATCACCACCAATTATCAAGTGATCTCCACTGTGCTCTTTTTCATTTGGATTTATTTCAATAATACTGGGCAAAGTTCCATGAGCTCTACTACAAAAAGAAATTGCAACCTAAGCTAATTGATTCTCTAAAATTTTTATGAAAGCAACCTAACTTTGCAAGTGGGCTCCTAACAAAATTTCAACCTCTTTGAAAGGTGATTTCCTCCCTCTAAATTGATTATTTTTGTTAAAACATGGGGAAGATAATGGTATAGGATTTACTTGTGGTTGCTAAGGAATATTTGAATTTTCTCCTTGATTAAATTGACTTACATTACATTGGTTTTTACCTCCAATATAAATATTTAACCAACTCAAAACTACGGTTTGTTGATATTATCTACCTCCTAACCTATTATAGTAATTTTGATAATAATAAATATATTCATGGATGTTCTAATATGTGTGCTAAGTATTTCAGGTGTAATGATTTCATGAATGTGCATGATAATTACTTATATGGGTTGTACATTGTAGAACTCAAGTTCAATCAAAATTTGAGCTGAAAAAAATCAAGATGGACTAAGATGGATAGCTTGAAGTTTTTATATTACTG
Organism: Dendrobium huoshanense; assembly: GCA_016618105.1. Classification (NCBI taxonomy): domain Eukaryota; kingdom Viridiplantae; phylum Streptophyta; class Magnoliopsida; order Asparagales; family Orchidaceae; genus Dendrobium; species Dendrobium huoshanense. The sequence continues at coordinate 1,299,456 of CM028344.1, read as the reverse complement.
TAGGAATATCTTAGATTTCTATTGATATTTACTTGCATGGTTTGATTTTCTCACAATCTAAATATATTAAAATTATTTAAATATTATTAATTAAGGATAATAAGCTTAATTTAGAAATCTATAGGATTCCTTTATTAAATAAATTTTATATGCTTCATAGATTATATAAATGTTATAAAATTTAAAAATTTAATTAATTAGGGAAATTAAAATTAATAAGCTCATATAGTAAAAATTTTATAATGTATTCATTTTGAATAAAACTTATTTCAGATAAACTTACTAATATATCATTAATTTTATCAAAATTACATATATATCTATAACTGATTTTAACATTATATACTCGGTAGCCATTTTTCCTTATTTTGGATGTATATAAAGAATTTTTGAAGTTTCTAAGGACTAGCCATTCTATATCCATTTGAAATATATATTTATTTAATAAAAATATATTATTTATCAAATATTATATAATTAGTTGATAAAAAATATTATATTATTATTTTTATTCAGAATTAGCTTTACTTATCCTTTCCCTTTAAATACTCATCTTTCTTCTTATGAGGGCTATTCAAAACATAAAACTCCAGCATTATTTCATCCCTCCTTTCTTTTTTAATGTTAAATCTTGAGAGGAGAAACTTTTATCTTAAGTCCCAGAGTTCTTTTCATTTGCAAGATCAAATTCTTGTTTGGAATGCTTCAACGCACTAAATCATGTGATATCTCTTAGAGTTCTTGAGTTTGATTTCTTTCTCTAAATATTCAGTTGCACTTCTTTTCGTTTTCACCATATATGTTTCTTAAAAATATTTATTATTTGATGAAATACTAGTTAAGAATGTTATATTAAGTTTTCTATGATTAAATCTCTTAAATCAATAAAAATAACAAGTATTTTATCTTTTTTTTATTAGGCATAGATTTACATTTCAAATCTAATTCATTTTTAAAAATATTATTTTATTTGACTAGTTATAGTTTAAATCAGCAAGAAACATATTTTATTTAAAATATTATTCATATTTATATGAAGATATAAATTTATCTTAAAGTAACCATTTTTAATATTCCATTTGTGAGTAGTGAGGTGATTGAAATTAAATTATATGATCACCTCAAAATATTTTGGTCATTTTATTGCATGATAGTTTAAGCTTATATTATTTACATCAAAATTTTTTTTTTCTTAATCTAAGCAATTTGTCTCAGTGAACTTAAATTATAATTAGATTGGGTTGTAATCACTCTTACTTAAGAGAACTTAGAATATAAAAAACTTCTTTGGTTTGAAGAAGTGAGGTTTGTAAGGCAAACCTAGGATTATTGGATTCTAACCTGGGAGTTGGCTAGAGTGGACATAGGACGGTTTGGAATCTGGGTTGAACCACATAAAAATATTTTTCCTGATATTTTATTTCGTGCATTTATTTTTCTTTATCATTTATATAAAAATTTGTTTCTTTTTTATATTCTTGCAAAATACCATTACAATTATTTTAATTACCTTCTTTTAATAAAATGTATTAAAACCTAATTCACCACCTTGTTGAGGTTCCATAGTCATCCAATAGTTGGAATCAGAGTCTTGGCTCATTTTATTTTGGCTTAACATCTTAGAGTAGATCCACTTATAAACTATGATACAAGATTTGCCTAAGGGTTCACTTCCTGAAGGACAATCCGCTCATAGACCACATATAAAGTTCATTCTTAAGAGGACATTACTCTTATATGTGGCACATGCTTACACAACAAATACACCCACTAGAGAAATTAATGAAATTAAAATTGAAAAACTTTTTTTATGAGCAGACTATATTAAAGAGGGAATTAAATGAGTTAAATGATAGAGTAAGTAATAGTTTGCATTGTGCACTTCTTCCAGATGATTACATGAAATTTTTCATGTTAAATTAAGCAAATGAAATTTAGGATAAATTAAATATAAGTTATGAAGGTACTAGTGAGATTAGAGATACTTACATAAGTAGGCTTATTCATGAATATAAATTATTTTGTATGTCTCCTTCTGAGACTATTTCTTATATGTATACAAGATTTATAACACATTACATTCTATTGGAAGAACATATAAGACTCGAGACTTAGTCTATATGATTCTTAGATGCCTTCCCAAAGAATGGGATGCTTAAGTAATTGCAATTAATGAGGTTAAAGATTTATCTACTTATCCACTTGATCAGTTTTTGGGTTTTTTGATAGCACATGAACTTATTATAGCTCAAATAGATAAGTTGGATAGCTCTTCTAAGAAAGAGAAAGAGAAAAATCACTACTTTATAGGTTGATGATAATGATGAGCCTAGTTTCTGAAGCTCTAATAAAGATAGCAATGGGGTGGTCATGATTTCAAGAAGACTTGGAAGCTTACTACAACAACAACAACAACATCAAGCCTTTATCCCACTACGTGGGGTCGGCTACATGAATCCTTTTTCTCCATTGTGTCCTATTAAAAGTCAAATTCTCGTTTAAATCTAATAAAGAAAGGTCATTCCTAATATTTTCTAACCAAGTCTTTTTAGGTCTACCCCTACCTTTCTTAACATAAGTCAAATCTAATACCTCTACTCTCCTATCCGGGTCATCAGAAGGCCGCAGTTTTATGTGACCAAACCATCTAAGGCGACTCTCTCTAATCTTATCTTCTACTGGAGCTACTCCAACCTTTTCACGTATATGCTCATTTTGTATCCTATCTCTAAGGGTAAAGCCACTCATCCACCTGAGCATCCTCATCTCTGCCACACTTAACTTAGTATTATGCTTCTCTTTTAATGGCCAACATTCAGCACCATAAAGCATTGCAGGCCTCACTACCATCTTATAGAATTTTCCCTTAAGTTTGAGGAGTACATTTCTATCACATAACAAGCCCGATGCATTCCTCCACTTCAACCATCCAACTTGAATTCTGCTGATAATATCCCCATCTATTTCACCATCACTCTGAACAATAGATCCAAGATATCTAAAACGTGTACTCTTATTAATGACTTGATCGCCCAAAGTCACAATCCCCTCACTAGATATATTACTACTAAAATTACACTCCATATATTTCGTTTTAGATCTACTCAAGCGAAAACCTTTAGACTCTAAGGTTGACCTCCATAATTCAAGTTTACCTTCAACTCCCTCTCTAGTCTTATCAATAAGAAGAATATCATCAGCAAAAAGCATACACCAAGGTACATCCTCTTGCAAATGTCTAGTGAGAACATCCATGACTAAAGCAAAAAGATATGGGCTTAAGGCTGATCCTTGATGTAGCCCAACCGAAATAGGGAAATACTTGGTCAAACCACCTTGTGTTTGAACACAATTAATAGCTCCTGCATACATATCTTTAATGATTTGAATATAAGCATTATTGACTCCTTTCTTTTCAAGAACTCTCCATAGCACTTCTCTTGGAACTTTGTCATATGCTTTTTCTAAATCAATAAATATCATATGTAGATCCTCCTTATTTTCTCTATATTTCTCCATCAAACCTCTTAATAAATGTATGGCTTCTATAGTTGACCTACCCGGCATGAATCCAAATTGATTTTGAGAAACATTAGTATCACGCCGCAACCTATGCTCCATAACTCGCTCCCAAAGTTTTAAAGTATGACACATTAACTTAATACCTGTATAATTCGCACAATCTTGTGCATCACCTTTATTCTTAAAAATAGGAATTAACACGCTCATTCTCCACCCATCTGGCATCTTTTTAGTCTTAAAAGCAGTATTAAAAAGTTTAGTAAGCCATAAAATTCCTTCATCTCCTATGTATTTCCACACCTCTATTGGAATATCATCAGGTCCAATAGCTTTTCCACCCTTCATTTTCTTTAAAGCCTCTCTAACTTCAGTTTTACTAATACGCCGATAAAAACATAAATCTTTATTTTCATTTAGGGTGCTAAGGTCATTATAGTCAATCTTATTTTCACAATCTTCATTAAAAAGTTTAGCAAAATATCTCATCCATCTTTGTTGAATATCATCTTCTAAGAAAAGTATTTTTTGATCTTCATCTTTAATACACTTCACTTGAACTAAATCCTTACTACTCCTATCTCTTTGTTTGGCTAACTTATACATATATCTTTCTCCCTCTTTAGTATCTAATCTATTATATAAATCACTAAAAGCTAATGTCTTTGCATCGCATATTGCTTTCTTAGCATCCTTACGAGCCACTTTATATATTTCCCAATTATCAGGAATTTTTAAAATTAAACCAATTTTTATAACAAAGCTTCTTATTTTTAATCTTTTCTTGCACATTTGGATTCCACCACAACTACTTTTACTATTAGGAGCTTTTCCCTTTGATACTCCAAGGATATCTTTTGCAATATTCTTAATATTACAAACCACTTTTTCCCACATAATATTAGCATCCTCATGCATAGACAAAATCTTAAGATCTAAAATCTTATTTCCAAAAATATTTTTGTTAATATTCTTTAAATGCCCCCATCTAATCCTAGAAAAATGTTTTACTTTATTTTTTATTTTATGTCGCTTTATCTTAAAGTCTAAAACTAATAATCGATGTTGGGTACATAAATTTTCACTCGGAATAACTTTACAATCTTTACAATCTAAACGATTTAGTTTTCTAATAAAAAAATAGTCAATCTGTGTTGTACTATATCCATTTTTATAAGTGATGAGATGCTCATTTCTTTTTTAAATAAGGTATTAGCAATTGAAAAATCATAAGCTAAACAAAAATCCAATATGGTCTTGCCACCTTCATTCGTCGTTCCAAATCCATGGCCACCATGAATGCTTTTAAAATCATCTACCTCTCTACCAACATGTCCATTTAAATCTCCTCCAATAAAAACTCTTTCTTCAATAGGTATCTTTTGTATTAATTCTTCTAAGACATTCCAAAAATTTAATTTATAACTCATATCCAAACCTACTTGAGGAGCATAAGCACTTATAATATTAACAATATTATCATCAACAACAATCTTTAAAGCTATAATTCTATCTCCAATCCTATTAATTTTTATAACATTATACTTTAAACTCTTATCTATAATAACACCTACACCATTTCTAGTACGACTCTGACCCGAATACCAAAGTTTAAATCCTAAACTATCAATTTCCTTAGCCTTCTTACCAACCCATTTAGTTTCCTGAATGCACAAAATATTTAAGTTCCTATGAATCATAATATCTATTAATTCCATTAATTTTCCTGTAAGGGAACCTATAATCCAAGTTCATATCCTAATTTTAGTTTCATGGACTAGCTTCTTTGCCCACATCCATCCTTGATGTTGGAACCCTTGCCTATTTAACACTGCACCCGGGCACCGGTGCAGCAGCCCTTGCACACTTGTCACTGTATTCAGGCCATACAGCTCGTCGCTTCTAGGGACGCCCTAGCATTAACACAATTTTATAAAGGATTCATGTCATTATTGTTCGACAAGTTTTACGCTAGCTGTCGACTACCTAACGCAACCCTCCACTTTTCTCATCCAGGACTTGGGACCTGGCAATGACAGTGTTACTTGGAAGCTTACTAAGGAAGAAAAATAAAAGGTTTACAAAATATAAAAATTTTAAATTTTAAACTAAAATATTTCCTGCAGGAAAATGGAATATTTGCTACCATTAAAAGATGCCTGGATATATAACAAGAGATTGTCCAGATCTTGTTAATTCAAAGAAGAAAGAGATGAATATAGATAGAAAGAGTGACAAGAAGAAAATAAGCATTTTTTAGAAGAAGAAGAAGAAGAAGAAGAAGATGGTTCTATAAGCCAACCTAGATTTAGATGAATCAAGCTCATTAGATAAAGATGTGAACATTTATCTTATGGCAAGAGAAGAATCTAATTATGATTCTCAAGAGGTATGTAATAATATATCTTATGAAGAATTACATGATGTATTTAATGAACTAGTTGTTTAATATAAAAAATTAAAAAGAAAATATAATATTTTAGAAAAAGAGCATAAAATTAAGATATGCATTATAATGACTTAAGAGATAAAAAAGAGTTCTTTATTAGATCATTCTTTACTTGTTCGTAAACTTGAAAGAGAAATTATTCTTTTAATAGCCAGATTAGATTTATGCATGAATTCACAAGTTTATTATAAAGTGAAAGTTCGCGAGGGTTGTTAAACCTTTATGAAATATCATGAGGCTAACTAAGAGGAGGGGGATAAATTGGTTATCTTAAAATTCTTAAGCCAAAAAGAAAATCTTTTTGAATTTTTTAAAACAAACAATTTTATCCCACAATGGTGAAGCGAAAATGATTTCATAATATAAAAAATCAAAGATTTCAAACACATAACAAATCATAGAAAAAATGCATAAATTAAATGCAAAATAGTAAATAGAATGAATGCACTATAATTATAATGGTTTGGTCAACTTGTCCTACATCCACTCTTTGCAAAACCTCTTCTCTAGGTATTGCACTAAAAGTAGTGTTTATCCTTTTGCCTCTATAGCAAGGTGGAGAAGCCCTTATAAAATCTTTCCATTAACCCGATGAGGTATACTACCTTGAATCTTTTTACTCCCTCAGGTGAAAGTTTGTGATGGGTGTTAAATCCAAAGGCACTAGTCCCGAGGCAAACAAAAAGGGGGGTGGTGAACTGGTTATTTAAAAATTTTATAACAAAATAAAAAATCATTTTGAAATCTTTTTTAATATTTTAAAACAAACTATTTATGCATAAGCAAAAATAAATTTATAATAATAAAGATTAGAGATTTTGACCACAAAATAAATAACAGATTAATGTAAAAATTAAATTTAGAAAAGTAAATATAAAGAACACACTATATAGTGGTTTGGTCAACTCAACCTATGTCCTCTCCTTGGAGACTCAATCTCCACGTATTGCACTAAATAGAAGTGTCTCTCCTTCTGCTCCCACAGCAAGGTGGAGAAACCTTTACAAAATTTTTCCATCGACCCAATGAGGCAGAGAAACTTAAATCCCTTTACTCCCTCCAAGAGTAGGGAGAAAACTAGGAAATCCTTTTTCACCCACCTGGTGAAGGAAAAGAACATGGGAATCCTTTTACTCCATTTTGAAGATCTCCCCAGAGCCACCAATGAATGAGGGAAGCAACTTGAATAATAAGATGAAAAAAATTCTTGAGGCGACCTTTATGAATCCCTCACAAGGATCTCTCTCTCTCTCTCTCTCTCTCTCTCTCTCTCTCTCTCTCTCTCTCTCTCTCTCTCTCTCTCTCTCTCTCTCTCTCTCTCTCTCTGTCTCTCTCTCAAGCTCTCCCTCTTCCTTCTGAAGCTCTTTTTTAGATCTCATCCAAAGAAAAATATTATCTCAAAACATAATGAGAGTGCTTAAATAGAGAGCCTCCAAAAGAAAACCTAATTTTTAATTTTGTCCAACTAATCATCTAGTACAATCGATAGATCATCCTGTATGATTAGTACAAAATAGCTCTTTTAGCCAGAATAATAACCTTTACCTTATATGTTCAGTACATATATTTATACTGATAACCTAATACGATCCTGTTATCATCCGAGATGATTAATTCAAGATATTATATTGAATGTCCAGTACGACATCTGATGATGGGTGGCGATCTTCATATCATCCCGAAACCCTCTCGAGATGTCCAGTATGATTCTCCTTAATGATTAGAAGAAAAATATGATTCTCCATAACAAATCATCTTGAACGGTCTTGAGTTGTCTAACATGATTAGTTAAGTAAACTTATTCTTTTACAAAAAAACCCTTAAAGGGGCCTACGCGTTAATTCAGCAAAAAATTTTCTTTTATTTCTTTTTTTTTTAATTTTAAAGAGGCATAAAAAATAGAACAAATAAAATTCAACTAAAATCAGTAAAGTCAAAATTGAGGTGGAGACTGGCAAAAAATTCAAGAAGTTTGGAATTGAAAGTAAAAGTAAGTGTAAGAATAAAGCCAAAAGTGGTGCTGATAAATTGGCCTAGTACCTGATAGGTCAAAGCCTCTTAATTAACCACTTTAAAGGGTTAATCCTATCAAATTTGTAGCGGGTGTAAGCAACATCATCAGCTGCTTTAGTAAAGCAAGAATCAATAGCACTCCTGGAAGAACTGCGTGTGAGTGCACGAGATCTTTTACCACCATCCATATCCAAGAATTGAGAGTTTAAGTGAGAGAAAAAAGAATTTGAATGATTGGAGTGAAGAATAAGGCTTGAGATTGGTTGTTTATATGGGATCAAAAAAATCATCTAGGATGATCTTAAGATCAGCAAGGACAATCAGAAGTAATAATTTTGTTAAGATGATCGGTCAAAAGTTTTGATATTATTATTTAGGATAATTAGATATTGTACTGGATGATTGGATACAGAGTGACCACCTCGAGGAGTCATCATTTATAATAATTAAATAAAGGGATCATATAAGATGAACACGTGTATCATCCAGGATGATATTTAATAACGGTTCATCCAAATATCATTCAAATCATCCAACTATTTCTATCATGTGGATCATCTAGTACAATGTATGAATCATACAGGATGATCACTAATAATTCATTTTGATTAGCCATTGGATGTGTTGTGATCTGATAGGAATATCTTTGTTCATATCATACATGATGATATGGATCGTCCCGGAAGATATGAGCAAAATAGAAAATATTTATAATATGGAAAGTGATTATCATAAGTTTTTCAGAAAGAAGAAAAGAACATAAAATAACATAAAAACTAAATAAAAACCAATCTTAAATCAAAACAAAAGAACATAATTTTTTTAAATTGATAAACTCTAGTAAATGATAAATTTCTCTTGTAAGAGGATTAAAAGTTCGTAAGAACAATCTTGTTGACCCTAACTTGCAATCCTTACAATTTAAAAATCTTTTTAAGAGAAAATCCATCTCATAAAATAATTTAGATAAGAAGAGTGATCTTTTAAACTTCTCATCAAAAAAATATTTGATAGAATAATATTACAAAGTAATCAACCAAAAATCATGATTTTCAAAATTTAAGTATTTGAAAGTATCAAGTGGCATATAAATTCTTCTAGGATTTAAAGATTTGATAGAGAATGAAGCTTATCACTTTATGGGCTCATTTTATGCATCTTCTTTAGTTATCTGATGCACTTTATTCATCTTTTAATTTTTGATACAATTTGGTGTATCTCATAATTATTTGATGGTCATTGTGCATATGTTAAGGTTTCGTTTGGACTCATTTTATGCCTCTTATCATTTTTTATGAGTTGTCTTCCTTTCAAAATCTTTAAAGACTCTTAGTTGTGAGATTATCTTCCAGATATAAGAGAAGAAGAACTCACTCTCTAATATAAGCAAGAGTAAACCATAAAACAAAAACATATCTATGTGATAGATGCAACAACTTGAATGTGAAAGCATAAAAAGGTGATTTAATGACTTTGAACATCATTTATATGAGATAGATTACTGTAGGAAGATAAAAATAGATCTTCATTCCAAAATCCAACTTTTTAATTTGAAATAGTTTTTGCTTCAAAAAAAAAATATAGCAATAATGGAGTTAGTGGAAGAGAGAAACTCGTCAATGTTTCTTCCTATAACTTATTTAGGGAAGTCAATCATTGCTTACTAATTTCTAAAACCAACACAAGATAAAAATATCATTTAAGCCAGAAGTGACAATTGATTTGATTCCATAAAAAACATGTAGAGAAAAAATGATAGAAAAATGAGAAACAAAAAACAGAAGTACACAAAAAGAAAAAAACATATAAATAAAACAAAAATAAAACATCATAAAATAAGAAGTAATAATTTCAAGTATTAATATCTATTACACTTAATATGATTCTTAAGATGCTGAAAATTTTAAATGCAAATGGTTTTGTAAAAATATCAGCAAGTTGATTTTCAGTGACTACATGGTGACACGCTTTATGTCTCCTTTAGTACATGGTCCCTGATGAAGTGGTGCCTTATATCAATATATTTGGTCTTAGAGTGCTAGATTCTATTCTTTGAATTGTAGATGGCACTAGTGTTATCACATAGGATTGAAATTATCCCTACAATTAATCCCAAATCAAGAATTTTTTTCCTTAACCAAAGAAATTGGGCCATAAACCTTTAAGGCTATATACATAACATCTGGAGTAGACAGGGCAACTGAGTTTTATTTTTTATCGGACCATGAGGCTAACGACTATCCTATGAATTAACAAGATCCATAAATGCTTTTTTTATAAACTCATTATCCTATAAAATTTAAGTAAGAATATCCTATTATTTCAAAGGAGGTGCTAAGCATGCCTCGGATGCCAGATTCCTAAGTCAACAGTTCCTAGGAGATACCTAAGAATTCTCTTAATAGCAATCAAGTGGGACTCTTTTGGATCAACTATAATGCTAGCAAAAATACAATTACCAAACCTAATATTAGGTCTGCTAGTAGTCAAGTAAAGAAGTGATCTAATTATTTCTCTGTATTTCTTTTGATCAACAGATTTTCTAATTAATTCTTGTCTAACTGAATAGTGGAACTCATAGAACTGTTGATTGGCTTGTCTTTATCCATTTCATATTTCTTAAGGATATCTTTAATGTATTTTGATTGAATAAAAAAAAGTTTCATCATCCTTCTTCCTTATGCTAAATCCCTAAAAGTATGTAAATTCTCCCATGATACTCATCTCAAATTTCTTACTCATTATTTTTGAAAATTCATCACATAGTTTTTTATTAGAATATCCAAATAGAATATCATCAACAAAAATTTGGATAATGAGTAGTTCAACTCCTACCTTTTTTAGAAATAAGGTAGTGTCATCCCATGAAATATAAAACATCATGTAGTAAATTTTGAGTAGATAATCCCATATAATTTGATCGAGCAATATAACCATAATTAGTCTCCTAATAATAGAATTAATTTATGCAAAATTATCATAAATCATCCAGTATGATGTATATCATCTTGTATGATTAAAACAATGTTTGAAGCTTAAAATATTACCTAAATTGTGATTGGTGACTATTTGTCATGCCCATAACTAATCATCAGGTGCTGAGCCATTTTTTGATGATGACAAACATTATTGTTTAAAATTTTGAGAGCAAGGAAAATTTTTGTTTATCTTTTTTTTATTTTGTTGGTATTTTTTAAGGAAATATGAGACATAAGAAAAAATAGAATAAAAACATAACAAAGTATATTTCTCTAAAACTTATGTTGAAAACAATAGATAACTATCCCTTTTAACATCACAAAAAGGAGGAAAAAGAAAATACTAAATAGAGTAATAGTAAATACATCATAATAAAAAGATAACACCATAAAAAAAACATATTAGAACTCAAAGGACCCTGATCAGGAGGAGGTGGTGGTGGTGGCTAAAAGTAGCGGTGAAGAGAGGTAAACTTCTCACTAAACCATGCCATATCTTAATCATGTTACTGTTGCTATTATACTATATAAGCATCAAAACAAGATATGTCTTGATCATGCTACTACTGCTGATCAACTATGTATGTGTCAAATCAAGCCTCCCACAGATAAAACTGCTAGACCAACTAATCAGTCTAAGACTACTGGCTGATATGAATAAGTGTAGGATTAGGTTCCTCCTCCTCTTCCCCAGGCTCCGCACCAACATTATGATAATGAGTACTCTGAAGGGTGTGGAAGGAGATATTAGAATAGAATGCAGGGTGGTGATCAGGTGAAGCTAGAAATTTAAGATTACATTTTGATTCAAGGGCAAAGGCAATGAGATGTCCTAGGTCTAGGTTTGGCATTCTTTTATGGATAGGATCTCTAATACAGGTTAAATAGTCAGCATAATGAATGATAAGATCATATACATTAAAGTTTAAGTTAGCCATGATGTAGTAAGTGGTAAGTGAACGTAAAGGTGTAATATGAATCTGATCCCTAACTATAGGAATAATAGAATTATAAAGGATGTGTTGGCTGGTTTAGGCATATTTAACTATGGTATTAACTTGGCCTACATGATAGTTCACATTTGTTTTCCTAAGAAGATTATTAGGAGGAGCCTAGTTAAAATTTGGATCTGAAGCTAAGATATAGGTGAAGGAATTCATGAAAATACTGATAGGTAATCTCTACATGCCTTCGATTAACATATGAATTTAAGGCGGTAAAAGCATTATTAATGCAAAGGTTGGCAATGAATTCAAACAAAAGTTTTGAATTAAATGGAAAGGCTAATGTAAGGAGAAAGCCAAGAGTTATTCTTGCAAATATATCAAGTACTTGAAAGTTCAAAACATTTTGATTGATGATTTTTGAGGGGGTAATGCCAGCATTATCATAGCAATTATAAGCCACTTCATCAGCTTCATATGTGAAATGAGGATCGATAGCCCACCTAGACAAGTTACCAGCAAGCACTTTAGGTCTTTTGCGACCACCCATTACAAGTTTGAGTTCATGAGGGAAGAAGAAAGAATTGGAAGGGGTTGAAGAGAATAAACAAAACTAGCCATTTATAAAGAAATTTCTAAATCGTACAGTACAATATGGAGATTGTCTTGAATGATTGGGTGCAATCAATTTGTCTATATGATCAGTCAAAAAACTTAATCTGATCATCTATAATGATCAGGCATTGTACGGGATGATTAGACATAGGATGACCGTCCCGAGGAGTTAGCCTATATAACTATTGACTAACTGGATCGTATAAGACAAACACATGGATCATTTTGTATGATTTATCATAATAGGTTGTTCGGACAGCATTCAAATCATTCGATGACTCCTGCCATATGGATCGTATAGTATGATGGTGAATCACATCGGACGATCATAAATAATTAATCAAATTAAGCCATTTGAAGTGTCAGATCTTGGATTTGAATTTTTGCTAAGATCATAAAGGATGATGTGGATCATCCTGGACAATAAGAACAAAAATTAAAGAATTTAGGTGATGGAATGTGAAAATCGGGATGATTTCAAAAAAAAAAATTAAAATACCAAAAACATAAAATAAAATAAGAATAAGCTAAAAATAGTCATAAAATAAAATTAAAAACACACCTTTTTTGACTCAATCAAATCCAATAAATGATAAAAATATTATTATTAGATTTAAAAACCTCTAAGAAATGAATTGATAATGTGGAGATCTAGAAAGGTTAAAAAATTGATGTCGTTAACCATAGCTCGTACTCCTTACACGTCAAAATCATTTTTAAATGAAAATTTAAATAAGAAAAGAAATTAGATAAGAAAAGTGATCTTTTCAAACTTTGTTTGAAAAAAATACAATGGAACAATATTGCAAAGTAATTAATCAGAAATCATGATTTTTAAATTCAAGTGCATGAAATATCAATTGGCACAAGGAGTCTTCTATGATCTTAAGGATTTGAAAGAAAGATAAGCTAACTTTTTGTGGGCTCATTATGTGCCTCTTTATCAACTTTTAGCACACATTGTGTATCTTTTGATTTTTAATACACTTGATCCATGCTTCAATTATTTCATAAACATTGCACATCTTTTTAGTTTTGGGCTCATTTTGTGGTTCTTTTTTTTTTTTTTTTTTGCATGATTGATTCCTTTCTTAACCTTAAAAAAAATTCTTAGTTGTGAGATTATCTTTTAAATATAAGAGAGGATTGAAGGTTCGTTAGGGATGTTAAGCTCTTATAAACTAGTCCCAAGGCTAACCAAGAGAGAGGTGAATTAATATAATAAAATATTTTAGCAATCAAAACACAATCACAACCAAGATTCACCACAAAAAAAACCAAAGTGAAGAAATTAAATGCGAAAATAATAAAGGAAAGAACACCCCAGATTTATAGTTATTCGGTCAAACCTTGACCTATGTCCACTCCTCAGAGGCACCCTTTGAGTATTGCCCTAAACTTAGTATCTCTCCTTTTTCCCCCACAGCTAGGCGGAGAAGCCCTCATAAAATCACTTCCACCTTCCTCGGTGCGACGGAGTAGCCAGGTCCTTTGACACCAAAGAGTTCTTCTTCTTCCTAGAACTTTCCTAAAGACAAGCCTTGAATCCGATAGTACTAAGGTGCAAACTCATTGGAGCAACCGTGTGGAATCCCCCACCACACTCCCTTGAAACCCCCTCCAAGGATCTTCTCCCTCTCTCAAACTTCACCCTTTCCTCTCTCTCATTCAAGCTCTCTCTTTAAGTTTCCTCCAGAAGAATGAAGCTTCAATGGCTGCCAAATACCCTCTTCATGAGAAATGAAGAGGACTTAAATAGATTTGGAAAAGTGAAATTATCGTCTAGGCCGATATGAATATCGGCATGGCCGATCAGCGTAAATTTTGCTCAATCAGCCTAGTCAGTTTGAGATGATTAGACAATTTTTAGTCATATCATCTCGGTCGATCCTGCGATCGGCCCGGCCAATGCCCGGGACGATGCCTGGGATGATGTCCAAAAATAAGTAATACTTAAATAGATCTGGCGGCTAATTCTTTTTGATTTGAGCATATCATCCTGGCCGATACAAAATTGTTCAGAATGATGTGCTTAATGATAGCTGCCTTCATAAGGAATCCCTAATTAGGATTTCTATTTTTGAACTGAACGTCTAGGCCGATATAAATATCATCCCGGACGATGTTGCCAAAAACAGTAAACTTTAGGAAACAGACAGAAATTCTCCCAAGATGTGTGTGTGTGCAAGATTACTTAGCATCAAGAACCACATTATTTACACTAAACTCAAGAAAGGAAAAAAATACAAACTGACTCAGATTTAATCTACTCAATCTTGAGCTGGCTTGAGTTGCACTCGATCTTGTGGACCTGAAAAGTTAGTAGGCAAGGCCTTCGTAGAAAATCATGAGTGTTTGCTATCATCAAAATTCTAATCCATGAAAACAGATCCGCAATAATCACCCCCTTTTTTATGATGGCAAACATTACTGGTTGAATTTATAAAAAATAAAAGATTTCTCCTAATCTCCCCCTTACTAAAATAAAACTTTTAAAAATAGGGGAAATTTTTTTTTTTTTTTTTTAATTTTTGAAAAAAAAGAAATAAATACAACAGTATGTTCTCCCCTTTTGACATTATTAAATAAAAAGAGAATGGGCACAAAAAAGTCTTAAAAAAGAAAAAGTTATCTCATATTTTATTCAAAAACTTTGTAAGTAATGGATGGACACCGCATAATCCAGTAAAGGTAACAAAATTCAGAAATTGATAATCCAAGCTCAAGTTCTTTTAAAGGCTCAAAATTTTTTTAATCCAATATCTAAATCAAGGAATAAATTAGAAAAAGAAACACTAATTTTTAAAAGCTCCTTTTATTAAACATATCTAATAGAAGATTAATGTAAAAATTGGTGAATCAAGAATCATGATTTTTAAGATGAAGTATCAAAAATATCAAGGGTTTTCTTAAGCTTTAAGTAATACAGAAAAAGTAACCATACTCTTTGTGGGCTCATCTTATACCTCTTGTCAAATTTTGGTGCACTTTGCACGTCTTTTACTTTTTAATACACTTTATGTATCTTTCTCAATAGTGTATATTTCTTAATTTGGCATCATTGCGCATCTTTTGTTTTGGCGTCATTGGCCACTTTTTTGATTTGGCATCATTGACCATTTTTTTTAATATGCTACCTTTCTAAAAATTTTAAAACAAAAGTAAACCCGTTCTATTAACATAACAAACTACTTGATTAAGAAAACTATGAGGTATATTTAATAACTTGCAAAAGATTCCTATGCGATAGATAAAATATAGGGAAATAAAAAAGTTCAATTTCAAAATCTAATTTAAAATATGATGAAGATTTTAAATCAAAAGTTGAATAACCTCTTTTAAGAAACAGAGTTTGATAGTCAAAATCAAGAGTTTCATTCCTTTGACTGTTTTTAGAAAAGTCAACCACAACTTACATAAGAATTTAAGAAAAATAGGAGGTATATAATATATATATATATAAGATAGTGATGTGTGTGTTGATCAAAGAAAACAGTCATAAAAAAAAGTAAAGACAAAAAAAAATTTAATGAAAAAGAAAAGAAAGAAAAAAGTGAAAAAAATAAAAAATGCACAAAAATGAACAAAACATGTAAACATAGAAAAATAAAGCACACAAATAATGGTTTAAATATTATCTTGCTCCTAGTCTGATGATTCAAAAGCTAGGTCTCCCTAGGAGATTTTTTTCTTTTCATTTTTTTCCATTTTTATAATTTGCTTAGCTTTACCCTTTTCTTTTGTAGGAAGAGTTCTCAAACTTGGGCACTAATTTTTCATATATCCAGATTTCTTACATCCAAAGCAAATAACATTAGAATAAATCTTAACATTCTTACTATTTTTACCTTTATTCCACTTTTATTGATGCTTATGTTTTAGTGAGCTTTTCAATTTACCTGTAAAGTCATTACTTTTCTCACCAACTAAGCCACTTTTCTCTGTTCTTCAGCTTTTAGCACTATCGTTTTACCTTCATCCAAAAGTTTTCGACCTAAACTCTACTCGTAGGCAATGAGCGAGCCAATCAAATTATCAATAGAATATTCATTCAAATTTTTTGATTCACAAATAACAACAACTTAAGCATCAAACTTATCAAGTAGGCAATATAGAATTTTATTAACTTTTCAAAGTTTGAAAATTCTTTACCTAAAGCATGCAATGATATCTCAATTTGAATAAATATAGTATACATGTCTAAGATCGTCTCATAAGGTTTCATACAAAATAGTTCATAATCATGCATTAAAATATTCAACATGGATTGCTTGATTTCACTAGTGCCTTCATATATGGTGCGTAATTTATCCCAAATTTCCTTACCAATAGTGCACGTGAATACTGTCACGACCCAACCCGACTGGGATGGATCCCGCTAGCATCGGGCCGCGACACAACCATTGAAAATCTAGGATCTAGCTTTGGAATTTCCTTCAGACTTTTTTCCAAATATTAAATAGACAGAAAAACATAGAGCTACTATAAACATCCAAATACAGAACAGTTCATCTATCTTTTCTTTCATCAAAACAATCATATACAGATACAGTACATGGCTTACAGACATAAAGAACAGAACATAACAGAACAGAAAAGCCATGACTGTACAAAAATCAAAAGTACAAAATACCTAATCACTGATCAGACTCTGAACTGCTAATTCAAAACTTCTTTCCCTTTTCCAGAACCTAAAAACCACGCAAAAAACAAGGATAAGCTAACAGCTCAGCAAGACATCACTCACCAATCCAAATCATCAGAAATTCACATCAGAAAATACATCAGAGAATAGTTGTACGGAAATCATAGAACAAGCAGAATAGATACTTGATCAATCAGAAATCAAACAACTGATACAAAAAACTGAAGTCATGTCTAATCAGAGTTCAGAACAAATATCATAAAGCTTCCAAGTCATAGAGCAGACATAATCGTACGGAATAACGAGAATCGTATAGGAATCAGAAATCAGATAAAATCACACTCATATTAGATAATTTATAAAGTAGATCAGATAAATCACAGAAAAGATTATCAGATATCAAACATCAGATTTCCTGACTCTGACAGAATCTCAACGGATTCTGGCCCCTTATGCCTCCCTTCCCTGATATAGAAAGAATCTTAACGGATTCTGACCCCTTATGTCTCCCATTGTGCTTATAGCACCAGAACAGATCAGATATACAGAATTTTCGGAACAAAACTTATTTCAGATTTCAGAGCTCATTTCAGATTTCCCTTACACTTACAGAATCTCAAAGGATCCTGGTACCTTATAACTCCCTTCTGATAGCATACAAACACTTCAATTCATTCAATGTATCAATTCAGAAAATTAGAATTCTTACGAAAAAACATAACGACAGTATATGGAATATAAACAAAATTCACAGATTCAAAAATTTACCAAATTACCACAAAATATCTACAACAACATTATAAGACTTTTACTGTACTGACATAACATTTTTCAACATCCTGATAACTTGCAATTCAATTAAAACACCGCAGAATCCAAAATATCCGATAAAAATCTTCCAGAAAATAATCAAAACGTGCACAATTATCATCTCAGAAATATACCAAAAGTTACGCGGTAAAACCTTTGTCAGAAGAAAATAATACCAGAAATTCGCTAATGGAAACAAAATTCAGAATAGAAAAGTCATCAAAAATCTCATTTCTGAAAATTGAGAAAGACGAATGTGCCTTACCTCAAGTCGGTCAACTTCTCCAACTACGGCGACGGACAAAAACGGACAGAAGTCACCCAAAAATCCACTTTTCTTCTTCTTTCCACAGTTTTCTCTCTCCTCGGCTTGCATTCCCGTCAAAATCGGCACTATTCAGATATTTATTAAGCAGGATCGTCCCGAACGATGTTCCCGATCGTCCCGGGACGATCTCCTCTGGACCAGATCGTCCAGACAAAATTAAATGCCCATTTCATCATCCCAGGATGAAACTCTCGGTTCAGTTCGTCCCGATGGTTCATCCCGACTGTTCCAGGTTCGTACAAACGAACATGCAGATTTCTTCACAATCTGTACAAATCGTCCCGGGATGGTCCACTTTGTCCCAGATGATCCTGGGAGAAAAACAGTCTTTACAATCTCCCCAACTTCAGAAAAAATATCGTCCTCGACATTTCCAAACTAAACTAAGTCAAAACAGATACGAATTTGAGTGCCTCATGTCCGACTCCTCCCAAGTGGCTTCCCGAGCTGTTCTGTGCTTCCACTACACCTTAACCATAGGAATCTGTTTACTTCTCAGTTTTCGCACATCATAAGCCAAAATATTCTCAGGTTCTTCTTTGTACTACAGATTCTTTTGAATCTCAACCTCATCAGCAGACAACTTCTTGTCAGAATCAGATATCCACTTTTTCAAAGAGGATATATGATAAAAATTATACACATCATACAGCTGATCGGATAACAACACTCTATAAGTAGACTTTCCAATTCTTTCAATAATCTCAAAAGGTTTTTCAGGTATGTCGGACCTTGAACTGAATTTGCTCATCCTTTTAAAGTTTGGAAGTAAATCGTCCATCTCGATCAAATACAATCACTTTAGATACACTATGTAATTTAATAATTTCCTTCATATATACCTGTGCCAACTTATCCACCGGATCCGTATGCCTGATCTGAAGAAAGTGTGCAGACTTCATCAATCGATCCACAATCACCCAGATGGCATCATGTCCTTGCCTTGATCGAGGGAAACCCAGAGCAAAATCCATCGTTACCTCCTTCCACTTCCACTCAGGGATAGGCAACGACTGCAAAAGACTTCCTGGTCACTAATGCTCTGTCTTCATTAACTAACAGGCTTCGCATTTCGCAACAAAATCTGCTACATCTTTTTTCATTCCAGGCCACCAGAATAAATTCTTCATTTCTCCATACATCTTGCCACATCTCGGATGAGTCGTATAGCCTGAATTATGAGATTCATACAGATTGTCTTTCCTCAAATCTTCAAATACAGGAATCCACAATCTATTCTTGCAGAAAATAACACCAAAATCAGAAACTCGTAGTTCAGGTTTCTTACCAGATTCAATCTGAGTAATCAACTTCAAATAGTCGGAGTCTAACTTCTGAGCTTCCTGAATCCTTTCTTCCAGAGAAGACTGAATGTTCATCTGATTCAAAACAACAGAATCCGCACCAGTGGAGGAAATTGCCTCCAACTGTAATCTTTCTATATCTCGTATCAGATAGTCATCAGAAGTGAGTTAAATACCTGATAATCCAGAAGACTTCCTGCTCAAAGCATCTGCTACCACATTAGCCTTACCAGGCTGATACTGAATAGTCAGGTCGTAGTCCTTGATCAACTCAAACCATCTTCTTTGCCTCAAATTCAGATCCTTCTGAGTGAATATGTACTTCAAGCTCTTATGATCTGTAAAGATCTCACATCTAACGCCATACAAATAGTGACGCCATATCTTCAAAGCAAACACAACTACAGCCAATTCTAAATCATGCGTCGGGTAATTCTTTTCATGTGGTTTCAACTGTCTCGAAGCATAAACTATTTCCCGACCATGCTGCATCAGAACACAGCCCAAGCCTTTCAATGAAGCATCACTGAACACCTGAAATCCTTCTATACCTGATGGAAGTGCTACACAGGAGCAGAAGTCAAACAATCCTTCAACTTTTGAAAACTAGCCTCACATTCCGAAGTCAAAATAAAAGCTACTGACTTCTGAGTCAGTCTTGTCAGAGGCGTAGAAATCACAGAAAATCCCTTCACAAATTTTCTATAATATCCAGCCATGCTAAGAAACTACGTACCTCAAATACCATAGTAGGCCTTGGCCAATCAACAATAGCTTGAATCTTCTGGGGATCAACAAAAATACCTTCACCGCTCACCACATGCCCCAGAAAAGAAATGCATTTCAGCCAGAATTCGCACTTGGAGAACTTAGCATACAACTGATGCTGTCTCAAGGTCTCCAACACAATGCTCAAGTGTCTGGCATGATCTTCCTCAGAAGAAAAATATACCAGAATATCATCGATGAAGACGAACACAAACTGATCCAGATACTCCTTGAACACTCTGTTCATCAGATCCATAAAAACAGCTGGTGCGTTGGTTACCCCAAAAGGCATAACCAAAAACTCGTAGTACCCGTACCGAGTACTAAAAGCTATCTTCAACACATCAGCTTCCTTCACCTTCACCTGATAGTAACCAGATCTCAAATCAATCTTTGAAAACACATAAGAACCAAAAAATTGATCAAACAAGACATCAATCTGTGGTAATGGATACTTGTTCTTGATCGTGACCTTATTCAAATTTCTGTAATCAACACACATACGGAGTATTCTATCCTTCTTCTTCACAAATAGTACAGGTGCTCCAGAAAAAGAAATACTAGGACGAACAAATCCTCTATCCACAAACTCCTGGAGCTGAACTTTAAACTTAGAAAGTTCCTTCGGTGCCATCCTGTACGAAGCTTTTGATATTAGAGTTGTACCCAGAAAAATATCAATACAGAATTCAACATCTCTGTCCGGAGGTAAACCAACTAACTCCTCAGAAAAAATGTCAGAAAACTCCCATACAATCGGTATATCAGAAATATAACCCACATCTATATTCATATCCCGTATAGAAGCCAAAAATACCAGACAACCCTTCTTCCTCATTCTTCTGACTTCCAACACAGAAACCAGACAGGATAAAACACCTAGTAATCCTTGAAATACATATCTCTTACCATTCCATAAGCAAGCTCACTTGCTTCTTCAAACAGTCAATTTGAGCCTCATACATACTCAGCCAATCCATACCCAAAATCACATCGTAAGAAGAAATCAGCAATAAAATCAAACTCGACTTCCATTTCTTGCCTGAAATATCAAGCTCACAGAAACAAAACTTCCAGGCGATCAAATTACTTCCAGCTGGTAAAATAACGGAAAGAGAATCTGGTAGCAAAACAGAATCCAGATGCAAAACATCAAAATAGCGCTCGAAAAGAAACGAGTGACTGGCTCCAGAATCAAACAAAACATGACAGGGATGTTCAAAAATATAAATTGTACCTATCACCACATCCGAAGCATCTCAAGCCTCTTGCTGACTCAAACTATGCACCCATGGCTGAACTGGAGCTAGAGCTGCTTAACCACTAGACTCCCGCTGATTACTAGTAGGTTATCTCCGTGACACAGAACTCGACCCACCACCTCTACCAAAGGTTCCTTCAGTCACAGTACGTGGAGGAACAGTCCCTCGGCCTTCCTGCTGAGCTGGCAGGTCTAAGAAAGCTATTAGATCAAAACTCAGATCGTCTATCAAACCTAGTCTTTGGACACTCTGCAATCTAATGTCCTGGCTGACCACATATGAAGCACTGACCAGTCATCCTGTAGCACTGGCCAAAATGTCATCGTCCACAACTTTGGCACACAGGTGCCCCACTGATAGATCCAGAATAGATCGTACTGGTAGCAGCAGTACCAAAAACTTTAGTGGATCCCGACTGTCCACTCCTCCTGGGATCTCCAAAAATAAATCTCCTCTTGTTAGATGAACCACTATTAGAAGCATAACCCCCGAACCTCTTCCTACTCGCAGTCACCACTGCTGGGTAGCCATCAGATCATTCTCAATCAAATGAGCTCTCTCCACAAGCTCAGAGAAATCAGAAATATGAAATGGTACCAGAGGCTACCTTAGACTATCTCATAGTCCCCTCAGAAATCTATAGCACTTCTCAGTAGAAGTACTCACCAACTGCGAAGCATATTGGGCTAAAGCAATAAACTCTGCCTCGTACTACATCACAGTCCTGTCCTCAAAAAAGTTTCCTGCATCTGCTGTCTTGTAGAAGGAGGTACAAACCACGATCGAAATACCTCAGAAAACTCTTCCCAAGAAATCAGAGAGTTTAGCTTTCCTTGGAACTTTTCCTCCTGCTGGCCCATCCACCAGCGTTCAGCCTCGCCATCCAATAGAAAAATTGCCAATGGTAGCTTTCTATCCGACGGACACTACATACCATCAAAAGTCTTTTCCAACATCCTCAACCACTCCTCAGCTGCTCTGGGCTCAACAGTGCCCTTAAACCTCAGAGGTTTCAATCTCAGATATATCTACAGATGTTTATCCACATCCTCAGATCGAAAAGTAGAGGCTCTACTCTGAGTCTCGCTCATCATCTAGGCAACCAGCGTAGCAAACTGAGAAAGTGTATCAGAACCAATCACTAGGGTAGTACTACTCACCGGAGCTGCCTGACTAGCACTCTGTCCATCTGTCATATCTGGGTCTGGAAGATCCATAATCACATAAAAAACTAGGCACAAAAACAACACAATAAAAATCCAGACAAACCAGAACTACCCCAGACAGACTCACAGATCACTTCCTATAGCTCTGTCTTATAATCCAAATTCCAAAACCATTGCTCTGATACCACTAAAAAAGCTTGCCACGACCCAACCCAACCGGGACGGATCCCGCTCGCATCGGGCCGCGACACAACCATTGAAAATCTAGGATCTAGCTTTGGAATTTGTTTCAGACTTTCTTCCAAATATTAAATAGACAGAAAAACACAGAGCTACTATGAACATCCAAATACAGAACAGTTCATCTATCTTTTCTTTAATCAAAACAATCATATACAGATACAGTACATAGCTTACAGACATAAAAAACAGAACATAATAGAACAGAAAAGCCATGACTGTACAAAAATCAAAAGTACAAAATACCTAATCACTGATCAGACTCTGAACTGCTAATCCAAAATGTCCTTCCCTTTCCCAGAACCTAAAAATCACACAGAAAACAAGGATGCGCTAACAGCTCAGCAAGACATCACTCACCAATCCAAATCATCAGAAATTCACATCAGAAAATACATCAGAGAATAGTCGTACGGAAATCATAGAATAGGCAGAACAGATACTTGATCAATCAGAAATCAAATAACTGATACAGAAAACTGAAGTCATGTCGAATATGAGTTTAGAACAGATATCATAAAGCTTCCAAGTCACAGAGCAGAAAGAATCATAGGGAATAAAGAGAATCGTACAGGAATCAGAAATTAGATAAAATCACATTCATATAAGATAATTCATAAAATAGATCAGATAAATCACAGAACAGATTATCAGATATCAAACATCAGATTCCCTGACTCTGACAGAATCTCAATGGATTCTGGCCCCTTATGCCACCCTTCCCTGACACAGACAGAATCTCGATGGATTCTGGCCCCTTATATCTCCCGTTGTGCTTATAGCACTAGAACATATCAAATATACAGAATTTTCAAAATAGAACTTATTTCAGATTTTAGAGCTCATTTCAGATTTCCCTGACACTTACAAAATCTCAAAGGATCCTGGCCCCTTATAACTCCCTTCTGATAGCATACAAACCCTTCAATTCATTCAATGTATCAATTCAAGAAAATCAGAATTCGTACGAAAAATCAGCGGCATAAAAACAGAATATGGAATTTATACAAAATTCATAGATTCAAAATTTAACCAAATTACCACAGAATATCCACAACAACATTATAAGACTTTTATTGTACTGACATAATATTTTTCAACATCCTGATAACTTGCAATTCAATTAAATAGCCGTAGAATCCTAAATATCCGATAAAAATCTTTCAGAAAATAATCAAAATGCGCACAATTATAATCTCAAAAACATACCAAAAGTTACGCGGTAAAACCTTTGTCAGAAGAAAATAAAAGAAATTTACAGAACGAAAAGTCATCAAAATCTCATTTTGTTATGTGCCTTACCTAAAGTCGATCAACTTCTCCAACTACGGCGACAGACGAAACTAGACAGAAGTCGCCCAAAAATCCACTTTTCTTCTTCTTTCCATAGTTTTCTCTCTCCTCAGCTTGCGTTCCCGTCAAAATCAGCACTATTCAGATATTTATTAAGCAAGATCATCCCGGATGATGTTCCTGATTGTCCCGGGACGATCTCCTCTAGACCAGATCGTCGACCAGATCGTCCAGACGAAGTTAAATGCCCATTTTGTCGTCTCGGGACAAAACTCTCGGTTCAGTTCATCCCGACGATTCGTCCCGACTGTTCCAAGTTCGTACAGACGGACATGTAGATTTCTTCACAATCTGTACAGATCGTCCTGGGACGATCCACTTTGTACGGACGATCCTGGGAGAAAAACAGCCTTTACAAAAACAAACATAAAGTCTTCAGAATTTAAAGCACGAAACAAACAGTTTAACAATTTTGCATTCAATTGAGCATTGATTTGTTCTTCCTTACTCCATTGATTAAAAGAAATCTCAGTTTTAATTCCATCTATAGTATGTGATGGTACACAATAACCTGTTAAAATCATTTGCCACATTCAAAAATTAATTGATTATAAATTTGTGAAGAATAAATTTAGTGAAGAATAAATTTGTGGAATTGAACACTAAAGATGATTTCAAAGAAGTGGGAGAAGAAGTTCCTTTAGTTCAAGCTAAACCTGATTTGTCTGATGGGCATAATGAACTTAATAAAGGTAATGAACTACAAGGAGCTGATCCAAAAGTGCAATTGGAGGTTCTAAACAAAGAGCAAGAACTTAGAAACAAATTGGGTATGGAGCCTAAAACTCTTTTTTCTACTGTAATTGAAAATAAGTTTGATGTATTAAATAGCCTGTTAGAAGAAGGGGAAATTATTGCCCCTGATGAAGTCAATGACCATTCTATGGTTGCGAACAAAGAATTGGCAGTTAGTATTGCTAAGAGGGATAAAGATATTTCTAAAGAAGAACCACGTGATATTGTAGAGGCTACTTCAGAGAAAAAAGGTACCACACAACTTAAAGGTTTGGGGCCTATAAATTTGGCTCCTAGGAGTAGTAGCTTGGATGGGGATAAGTTGGGGATGGCATCCCCTCATTTCCAATAATGTCATCTATAGCATTTTATAACTATATAGGAGCCAGAAAGAAAAAGGCTTCTCTATATCTTATAGATATTGTGAAAAATTATGATGTTTTCTTTTTAGTTTGTTCGAAACAAAAGTTGTTATTATGGAAAGGAAGGATATGGACACTCTTATTGGTCCGGATTGGGATTTCTTTCATGTACTCTCTGAAGGTCTTTCTGGGGGAATTATGCTGCTATGGAAGAGGAAGGTTGCTAAATTTTATGTATTGGAAGCTTCTAACCAATTTGTGATTGGTGATACGGAAGTTTATAACAAAGGGATTTAGTGTATTGTTCCAATTTATGGAAACAAGGATGCATACAAGAGAAGAAAGATTTGGGATAGATTGGAAGCTTACTCTTCCAAGGACTTACCTTTGGTAATAGGAGGAGATTTTAATTGTATTCTTTCCAAAGATGATAAAAGGGGAGGGAAGAGATTCAGTTTTTCCTTGGATCTAAGGAAATGAAAACCTTCTTGGCTAACAACGATTTACATGAAGTTGGATTTGTTAGTCCATGGTTCACTTGGTGTAACAACAAAACTGGGAATGATCGCATTCTTGAAAGATTGGATATATGCTATTTGAATTCAGCCGCTATTAATTCCTCCCATAGATTGATGATTAAGCATTTGCCTCAGGTGGCTTCTAAACATTGCCCAATTCTCCTAAATCTATTAAGAATTCAATATTCTTTAGAAAATTTTTTAGATTTGAGGACTACTAGGCAACAAACAAAGCATCAGTTGTTGTTGTAAGGGCTGTCTGGCTGAAGAAATCTGTGGGCAGCTGTTTCAACATACTGAACTCTAAGTTGGATAGATCTTTGAAGGCTTTACACTACTGGAGTAGAGCTAAATATAAAAGTATTTTTCAGTCGAAAGACTCATTATTGAAAGAGATAGAGGATTTATAATCTAAAGAAGCAGGTATTTGTGGTCTTTCGGAGGAAGAGCTTTGGAAGCTTAAAGTAAAACTAACAAATTTAATTCAATTCTAGCCCGGTTAGATACATGGTGGAGGCAAAGGGCTAAAGTGAAGTGGATATTGGAGGGAGATCATAATACAAAATTTTTCCAGTCATTTGCAATGGATAGGAGAAATTCAAACTTTATTATTAAAATCAAAGATGACAATGGTGAGATGGTTGAAGATCAACATAAAATTGAAGAAATCATTGTTTAGTTTTTTCAAGCCAAATGGAAAAATATATATTGTAATTTGCAAGGGTGGCTAGAATCGAGAAGATGCTTAAATGAGGATGACGCAAATATTTTAAACAAAGCGTTTTCTATAGATGAAGTTGAAGACATTATTAAGAAAAGTGCAAATTATAGTTCTCGAGGTAATAATAGTATTACCTACTCCTTCATCAAAGCATATTGTTATATCGTTAAGAAGGATTTTTGGAATGCTGTTAACTTTTTTCTTTGAGAATCTGGATGGATCCTAGATGGAAGGAAATTCTCATTGGTCTTATTCCCAAAGTTGAGAACCCATTGGCTCCCTACAACTACTGGCCAATCAGTTTATGTAATACAATTTAAAAGGTGGTGGCTAAAGTTTTAATGAATAGAATGGCATCTATAATTCCTAAAGTCATCTCCAAAGAATCGGCGGCATTATTGAAAAGGAGATCATTGACGATTCATGTTATGGTGGCTCAAGAGATTATGCACAAGTTCAGGTACTCTAAATCTTCCAAAGGCTTTATTTCTATTAAAATTGATATGGAGTAGACATATGATTCAATGGGTTGGCCGGCTCTTAAAAAGCATTGGAGTAATTTGGATTTCCATCCAAATTTTCAAGTCTTATATTGGAGTGTGTGCAAGACTAAAAATTTTCTATTTTGATTAATGGGAATGCTTCAAGTTGGATCCAAGCTAGTAGTACATTCCGACAAGGGTGCCCATTGTCCCCTTATTTATTCATTATATGCTCTCAATTATTAACCAATGCTTTTATGGAGAAAGAGGAATCTATAGGTATTCGGGTGAATACTACAGGTCCATGGATTTCTCACATGTTGTATGCAGATGATGTGATTAATTTTTTTGAGATTAAGCTGCAAAGCATCAAGGAGATAAAGGGAAATTTGGGATGATTTTGTGAGTGGACGGGCCTGAAAATTAATGCATCTAAATCTTCTCTTCTTCATAGCAAGGTTGTAGATAGAAGAAAGAAGAAAAAGGTTTCCCGGATCTTGAAGTTCAAAGTTATTAAAGAGCTAAATTACCCTTGTTTAAAACTAGCTCTTAGAAGATTGGTTGGAAATGATTTCCAATTCATTATTAAAAAAAGCTCTTAAAATAACAAACATTTGGGGAGGTAAATTGATGTCTTTGGCTGGGAAAGTGATGCTTGTAAAAACTGTGTTACTTTCTTATACAATCTTTCTTTGCACCAACTCAGTGATTCCAAGAAGCATCCTTGATGAAGTTGATAAAATTGGTAGAAGTTTTATTTGGAACAAACCAAATGGGAAATATGGAATCCATTATGTGAATTGAGAGTTCATGTGCTTACCTCTAAAATGGGGAGGTAGAAGACTCCATTCTTGTGCTAACAAGGTTGGCCCTTTAAGAGCTAAGATTGCTTGGAGATGTATTCAAGATAAAGATTCATTACTTCACAAGGTTTTCTATCCAAAGTATGGTAATCTGTTTGGCACCGGTGCAGAAAAAAATCTGGTCCAATTGCTTGGAAAATCGTATCAGATGGAGGGAATTCTTTGAAGACTATTTTGAAATGGTCAATTGCATATGGTAAATCAATTGATATGTTAAATGACTATTGGATCTTGGATAAAAGTCTTAGCAAATGGCCAACTTTAATCACTAATGATATTGGTGATAATAGGGTTGAAAGTTATATTGAAAATGGAACATGGAATTCCGAAAAAATTGAAGTTAGTTATGGGTCCTGAACTTGTCAAACTTGTTTGTCAAGTTAGTATAAAAACTGAGACAGATAGAGATTCATTGGAATTGATTATGCAAAGGACTGGAAAATCTTTATCTTCCATGGTGTGTGATGCTACGGTACAGGATTCATGTACAATACAATATTAGAACTGGATTAGGAAGATCAAACTTATGCCAAGGGTTGAAATGTTTTGGTGGAGGATTTTTCATGATGCATCGCCTACTTTTCAATTCCTAGCTTATAGAAGGTTACATAGGGATATTGGATGTCCTAGGGATTGAAACGAAGGAGAAGATATAGAGCATATAGTGGTCAGATGCAGTAAATTACAGGAAGTTATCTAGTTATTAAATAAATGGGGTTTTTTTATCCCAATTTTCTCTAATCTATCAGAATGTTATAATTGGCTTTCTAACGAGAAAACTTTCATGACTTCTTTATTCTGTAATTTAATCTTCTTCAATTGGAAGTCTAGAAACAAACTTACTCATAAAAGGATTGAGGATACCGCATTGGCTATTGCTACAAATGCCTTAAGCTATGCTTCAGTTACTGCTCACGGTGATAGTGGAAATTTGGGTATCTTGGGTGTTTATCAACCATCTAGGTTGTGTGATCTTCATTGGCACCCTCCTACACCTGATTGGATCAAGGTTAATGTAGATGCCCCATTGCTTCCTTCTTACAAAGCTGGAATAGGAGGTGTTTTTCGTGATTGTAAAGGAAGATTTCTCTTGGCATTTGGAATGATCGGTTCTCATTGGGATGTCTCTTATTTGGAGTTATTGGCTACTCATGCTATCAAAAAAGTCATCAAGGATTGGATGTTCAAGTTTATGGGAAAAATCATAGAGGGGGACAATGATAACATTATCAAGTTTCTTCAAGAAGAAAAATCAAAAGGTACCTCCTTCTTTGATAATTTTCAAGGTATTAATAAGTTTGATCATGTAATTTTAATTAGTATTGATAGAAGAGGTAATAAGTTAATGGATTTATGTGCTAACTATGCCCTTATTAGTTCTTTTATTCGGGATGATATTAGTTTGTATATGATTCCTCCTTTATTTGTGTCTTTATTAAAGGATGAATCGTCTATCTTTAGCTTGTAGTTTGCTCTTTATTTTCTTCCATTAATGTAATTTGCTGCATTTTCCTCAAAAACAAAATAGTAAACTCTAGAAAACAGTCAAAAATTCTCCCAAGGTGTGTGTGCAAGGTTACTTAGCATCAGGAACCACATTGTTTACAATAGACTTAAGAAAGGGAAAAAATACAAACTGGCTCAAACTTAATCTACCCAATCTTGAGCTGGCTTGAGGTGCACGCAATCTTATGGACCTGAAAAGTTAGTAGGCAAGACAGTCGTAGAAAATCATGAATGTTTGCTATCATCAAAATTCTAATCCATGAAAATAGATCCGTAATAAGGATAAACTCACTCTCTTAGATAAGGAAGAGTAAACCACAAATTAGATTCTCATCCATATTATAAATGCAACAACATGATTAAGAAAACCAGAAAGAGATTCACCGACTTGGAATATTATCCATATGAGATACATTATTGTAAGAAGATAAAATAGATTTTTATTTTAAATTCTAATTTTTTTTTTGAGATGGATTTTGATTCAGAAAGAAAATACACAACTAAAGAAGTTAGAGGAAGAGAAATAATCAGCAATGTTTCTTCCTTTAACTATTTTATAGATGTCAATCCCTTCTAACATATTTCTAAATAAAAAATAAGGAAAATTTATCATTTATAAAATTCCACAGCATAAGTGAGCAGTGATCTGATTCTTAAAACACTGAAAGAATGCAACAGAAAAAAAACATAAAATAAAAACACATAAAACAAAATAAACATACAAATCAAACAGAAAAAATAGAAACATAAAAAATCATCGATTTCAAGCATGAATATCTATCACACCTAATCTGGCTCTTAAGGTGCTGAAGGTTTCAAATGCCAGTGGTTTTGTAAAGATATTAGCAAGTTGATTTTCAATGGCTACATGGTGTAACACTATGCCTCATTTGGCAACATGGTCCCTAAAAAATTGGTTCCTTATGTCTATGCGTTTTTTCCTGTAGTGTTGAATTGGATTCTTCAAAATGCAGATGGCACTAGTGTTATCACATAAGAGTTGAATGGTGCGGACAAGTAATCCTTAATCCAATATTCATTGCTTTAACCAAAAGGACTTGGGTCACACAACTTCCTAAGGCTATGTATTTAGCTTCAGCAGTCGACAATGCAACTGAGTCTTATTTTCTATTAGACCAGGAGACTAAGGAGTGTCATATGAATTGATATGTTCTAGAAGTGCTTTTTCTATCAACCTTATATCCTACCAAATTTGAATCAGAATATCCTAAGATTTTAAAAGAGGTACTATGCCTAGGATACTAGATTCCTAAGAAATATCTAAGTATTCTCTTAACATCAGTCAAGTGGGACTCTATTACATCAGCTTGAAATCTAGCATAGAGATAAACACTAAACATAATATTTATTCTGTTAGCAGTCAAGTAAAGAAGTAGTTATTCCTCTATATTTCATTTTGAAAGTTTGTTAGGGATGTTAAGCCCTATGAACTTAGTCCCAAGCTAACCAAGAGGGAGGGTGAATTGGTATTTTAAAAAATTTCTTTTCACAAAGAACAAAAATCACATAAACCAAAATCACACCACGAGAAAAATAAATAATACGGAAAATAAAAGTGCGGAAGCAAGAAAATAATAACACAGTGATTTAAAGTGGTTCGGTCAACTTGACCTACGTCCACTTTTTGGAGGCACCCTCCAAGTATTGTACTACAAATATGACTCTCCTTTAGCCCCCACGGCTAGACGTAGAAGCTCTCACAAGAACCTCCTTTTTGCCACCCCGGCAAGATAGAGAACCTATCTCCTTTTGCTTCCTTCTGAAGCTGGCAGAGAACCAACAACCAGATGCTCACTCCTTACCTCTACCGACCCTTCCACGGACGAGAAACTCTAGACGAAGAAGAAGGCAAAGCGATCTTTGAAGCAACCCTTGTGAATCCCCTCACAAGCTCCCCCTCTCAAGATCCTCTCTCTCTCCCTCTCTCTCTTTCTCTCCTCAAGGCCTTCTCAGGTCAAGGCAGCAGACAAAAGTTTTCAAAACATTGAACAAGAGCTCTTAAATAGAAGTGGTTTAAAGGAGCTCATTAATTGCAAGTTGCTGACAATATCGTCCAGGCCAATATGGACATCGGCCTAGCCGATCAGTACAAATCTCAGAAGATCGGCCAGAGCATCGCCCTCAATGCAATTTGGATGATTTAAAATTGGCTTGATCGTCTAGGCCGATCTCACGATCATCCCGACCGATCCGTTCAAATCAGAGAAAAATCATCCAGAGCATCGCCCTGAATTCGAGCTGGCAGATATTTATCATCCTGAAGTAACCAAGGTTTTTGAATAGATCGTCCTAGCCGATCCTACGATCGTCCAAGATGATATGATTGTATCAATCATCCTTAATTACTCCCTTGATTTCCTGATCAATTAAGGCATAATTTGAGAATATTGTCCAGGCCGATCAATGATCGTCCTGGCCGATAATTAAAAAATACAATATACCTTAATTATCTATGGCGACAATTTTTTTCTATTTTGAGCTTATTGTCCAGGCCGATCTGTTAATGACGGCTGCCTTAATTAAGAATCCATATTTAGACTTTCAGTTTTAAGCCTGGTCGTCCAGGACGATGTGAATATCGTCCTGGCCGATCTGAGTAAAAATAGAAATTCTAATTCTCTCAAGTGTGTGTGTGTAGGGTTACTTAGCATCAATCTCTTTGACAATTATAAATAGACTCAAGAAGAGAAAAAACAAAGTACAGACTGACTCAACCCTAGACCTGCGCAATCTTGAACTGGCTTCGTCTGTTCGTCCAATCTTTGATTCTTAAAAAGTTAGAAGCAACAAGCAGTCCAAGAGAATCAACAGTGTTTGTCAATCATCAAAACATAAGTCATGAAAATAGATTTGCAATAATCTCCCCCTTTTTGATGATGGCAAACAACAAGTAGGAAAAACTTAGAGAAAAATAAATTCACTAGAAATTCAAAGTTACAAGAACATACCCTTTTTCTATCACATCCTACTCCCCCTTTTGTCATCACAAAAAGAGGGCCTTAGAAACACAAAAGAAAAAGTAAACAGAAACTAAAACAAACCACAAGACAAACTACAGAAAATAGAAAACACATACTAGAAAAATGAGGGATCCTTATCATCAGAAGGAGGTGGTGGAGGTGGCTGCATCTTCTGCCTCCCTGAAATGAGGGTCAATCCTAACCCTCGAAGAACTCCCAGAAGTCTATTGAACTCGTTTCCTATCGGTCA
Source organism: Dendrobium huoshanense (assembly GCA_016618105.1). Taxonomy (NCBI): domain Eukaryota; kingdom Viridiplantae; phylum Streptophyta; class Magnoliopsida; order Asparagales; family Orchidaceae; genus Dendrobium; species Dendrobium huoshanense. Next base: position 1,266,644 of record CM028344.1, on the reverse strand, counting down.
TAGCAAGGGATTAGCAAGGAGACACAAGAGGACAAGGGATGAGGTGGAAAAAATGGCTGGATCGGCCAGAATTTAAAGAAACGGCCATATCGTCCAGGCCGATCTCAGAATCGTCCGAGCCGATATGGCTCAATAATTTCGTACAAGCCGATTGGTCAAAAAGGCGGTCAGATCGACCGGGCCGATCAGAGATCGGCCAGGACGATTAGACACAGGCGATCGTCTCGAGGAGGCAATCCGGACAACCGTTGAAAAAGTAGATTGTCCGGGCCAATTAGGTGTATCGTCCAGGACGATGCATAATAATTGATCATACCGGCCAATGTTAAAACATTTTAAATCTCTGCCATGTGTATCGTCCAGGATGAACAGTGGATCGGCCAGGCCGATTGTCTAATAATGGATCATCCAGGGCCAATTTTAAGGATTTAAACGTGCTGACACGTGGATCATTCAGGACAATCCAGTGTATCTGCCAGGACGATGCACATAAAATGCATCGGCCAAATGAAATATTCTATCAGCTAGGACTATCATCATGATTGCAACAGAGTTCGATCAGATCATCCAGGATGATATAGTATTGTCCAGGACGATGACTTACAACATGGACAGAAAAGGTCAGCATATGGAATTTGAAGAGATTTTGTCTAATCGTCCAGGATGATAAAAGTATTGGCCAGGAAGATGTGACTAGAATTTGAAACCAAGGAAAAGATGGTGATGATCAAGGCCCTCGAAAATAAAACAAAATAAAAGCAGATAAAAATACAATAATAGAAAGCTAAAAATGACAAAAATAAAAAAAATGAATATTTTTGAATTTTAATTTTTCTAATTTTTTTTTATCAACGCTTCATATGAGAAGTTTTCAAATAATTAAATTTTAGATTTCCACAAGATCAAGGAGTTTAGCCAATCCTAATCAGACAAAGGTAAAATATTCGATTCTGTTAACCCTAGATCAGACGTTCCTTATGGTATAAATTTTCTTTTGAAAAACAAAAAGGTTTAACTTAGAATAAACCTAATTGGACAAAAAAAAAGGTCCAATCAAAACTTGTTTACAAAGAAAAAATCTCATAAATAATAAAACAAAGTAATTTGCCTCAATCAAGGAATTTGAAATCAAGCCTTTGAAATCATCAAACACCCAATGTGTTTTCTAAGTTTTAAAAGTTTTGAAAAGAGAGGATAGCTTGCATTTAGTGGGCTCATTTTATGCCTCTTGTCACTTTGATTGGATCTTTGAGCATCTTTTGATTCTTTGATACACTTTTGTGTATATATTGTTCTTTTCAATTTGGCATTATTGGCCTATTTCCTTTTTAATTCTTGCAAGTAAAAAAACTCTTTAATAAACCCTTAAAAAAACTTAGTTGTGAGTATATCCTCCAAATATTAGAGAATAAGAGCTCTTTCACTAACATAGGGAAGAACAATCCACAAAAAAATCAAAATCATGTGATAAATACAAAGGCAAGATTTTAATTAACTTGAAAGATATATAAGAACTTTGGTTATTATGTATAAGATAAATTACTGTAGCAAGAAAAAAGGATCTTAATTTCAAAAACCATTGGTTAAAATGAGTTAGACTTTTGTTTAGATTTTTTTAGAGAAGAAAATCATACCATAAAATAAGGTCAGAAGGAGGGAAACCATTAACGATGTTTCTCCCATTAACCGATTTAGAAAAGCTAAACACTATCTTCAAAACTCCAAAATTTAAAATCTTGAAAAGATTCAACATATGGAAAACCAAATATAAAAGCAAAGAGAAAACAACAACAAAGCAGAAATAAAACACACTGAAACAAAAAACACATTTCAAGAATTTATTGAAGGAGCAGGTTTAAGCAATTATGAGCTGCGAGTCTTCATATGTCCAGTTATCCTATGCTCCCATAAGGTCTTTGGTGAGAGCACTCCTACAAAACTCAATAGTCAGATTTAGGAACCCAAACAGGTTTGGGCCCCTTCTTAGAAAAAGTAGAATGCAATACAGGTATGGTATGCTGTGAATCATGCACCTTAGGTCTCCACACCCAATGTGTACTACGGTGAACGATGCAAGTGTGTGAGATGTGTCCTAGCATGCCACATGAAAAACATCTAACTCCAGGAAAAGAATTTCTTAAATGATTTGAGTTATAATGCCTCTTCCTAGGTTTTGGCTTAGGATAAAAAGTAGATGTCATCCTATTTTTCTTACATGTTTTCAAATCATTTTGAATCCTCAAGTTAGTTCTTTTTAATGCATCATTATCAATCCTCAACTTTTTCTCAATCACATTAGATTTCTTAAGATCAGAATTAAGTGAGGTGTGTGAAACTTTTAATGCATTATGTTCATCAATTAATTCCAAATGCTTTTTGTTTAAATCATCAAATTCATCAAGAAGAGCCATATGATTTGAATCAATCGTTGCATGATCTTTAAGAAAAACTTCATGCTCTTTTTGTAAATTCGAAAGTTCTAATTTCAGGCTTGCATGAGTTTTCTTGAGTTTTTTGTATGATGCATGTATTTTCTCACAAATTTCAAACAATTTATCATAGGTTGGTTTACATACCTCTTCCTCATCACTTTGAACTTCTCACATTAAACACAAGTTTGTTGTTTCATTCTCAGGTTCCGTTTTAGATGAATCAGTACCAAATTCCACCCAGAATGCCTTTTGGATTATCTTCTTGTCCTTCCGAAACTTAGGTTTCTCCTTACCTTTATCCTTTTCTTTGCTTGAGTTATCTTGAAGTGTTGGGCAATCAGTTCTCACATGTCCTGATTTCCTGCATTTATAACAAACAATATCAGAAGATCCTTTAACATGTTTATGATCCTTAACTGTTCTCCAATTTTGATGATGCTTTTGTTTCTTCCTTAGAAATCTTTTGAATTGCCTTGTGATGAAGGCAACTTCATCGCTTTCAGACCCGGAAGATTCAGAATCCGATTTGTGTACATTCAATGCAATTGTTTTCTCCTTCTTCTTCTCACCTGCATCAAGATTTCTTTGATTCACCCCTTGCTCGTAAGCAATGAGTGAGCCAAGTAAGCTATCAATTGAATAACTGTTCAAATCCTTAGATTCAGTGATTGCAGTGATTTTAACATCATATGACGAAGTCAAGCATCTCAAAATCTTATTTACTTTTTCATATTTTGAAAGTTCTTTTCCTAATGCATGCAGTGAAGTAACTATCTGAGTAAATCTAGTATACATGTCAGAAATTGATTCATGAGGTTTCATACGAAAAAGTTCGTAGTCATGCAAGAGAAAATTCAAACGGGATTATTTAACTTCATTAGTGCCTTCATAGGTGATACACAACTTATCCCAAATTTCTTTACCAGTTTTGCAAGTAGAGACACGCATGTAATCCTCAGATTTTAAAGCACAGAAAAAGCAATTCAAATATTTCGCATTCAATTGAGCTAAATCTCGTTCATCAAAAGTCCATTCGGTAAAAGCAACTTCCGTTTTAACACCATTAATTTTACGAGAAGGTGGAGAATAACCTTCTTGAATAAGCATCCACATGCGATAATCAGTAGATTGTAAAAACATTGGCATGCGGGTTTTCCAAAAGTCAAAAGGTAGGTTATCGAACAGGGGAGGTCAGGTAATAGAATACCCTTCCGTAGTGTTACGATTCCCAAGGTTAGCCATTGATTAAATTCAAAAAGGTTTCAAACTTAAATTTTCGAATCCCACTCTAATACCACTTGAAAGTGCTCAGATGAAACTAGAAAGTGCTCTGATACCACTTGAAAGTTCGTTAGGGATGTTAAGCCCTATGAACTTAGTCCCAAGCTAACCAATAGGGGGGTGAATTGGTATTTTAAAAAATTTCTTTAACAAAGAACAAAAATCACATAAACCAAAATTACACCACGAGAAAAATAAATAATGCGGAAAATAAAAGTGCGGAAGCAAGAAAACAATAACTTAGAGATTTATAGTGGTTCGGTCAACTTGACCTACGTCCACTCCTTGGAGGCACCCTCCAAGTATTGCACTACAAACATGACTCTCCTTTAGCCCCCACGGCTAGGTGGAGAAGCCCTCACAAGAACCTCCTTTTTGCCACCCCGGCAAGGCAGAGAACCTATCTCCTTTTGCTTCCACCTGAAGCTGGCAGAGAACCAATAACTAGATGCTTACTCCTTGCCTCTACCGACCCTTCTACAAATGAGAAACTCTAGACGAAGAAGAAGTAGAGCGATCCTTGAAGCAACCCTTATGAATCCCCTCACAAGCTCCCCCTCACAAGATCCTCTCTCTCTCCCTCTCTCTCTTTCTCTCCTCAAGGCCTTCTCAGGTCAAGGCAGCAGCCAAAGGTTTTCAAAACATTTAACAAGAGCTCTTAAATAGAAGAGCTTCAAAGGAGCTCATTAATTACAAGTTGCCGACAATATCATCCAGGCTGATATGAACATCGGCCTGGCCTATCAGTACAAATCTCAGAAGATTGGCCAAAGCATCACCCAGAATGCAAACTGGATGATTTAAAATTGACTTGATCATCCAGGCCGATCTCACGATCATCCCGGCCGATCAGTTCAAATCAGAGAAAAATCGTCCAGAGCATCGCCCTGAATTCGAGCTGGCCGATATTTATCGTCCTGAAGTAACCAAGGTTTTTGAATAGATCTTCCTGTCCGATCCTGTAATCGTCCAGGATGATATGATCGTATCAATCATCCTTAATTACTCCCTTGATTTCCTGATCAATTAAGGCATAATTTGAGAATATCGTCCAGGCCGATCAATGATCATTCTGGCCGATAATTAAAAAATACAGTATATCTTAATTGTCTATGGAAGCAACTTCTTTCTATTTTGAGCTTATCGTCCTGACCAATACACGTATCATCCAGGCCGATCTGTTAATGACAGTTGACTTAATTAAGAATTCATATTTAGACTTTCTATTTTAAGCCTGATCATCCAGGACGATGTGAATATCGTCCTGGCCGATCTGAGTAAAAATAGAATTTCTAATTCTCTCAAGTGTGTGTGTGTGTAGGGTTACTTAGCATCAGCCTCTTTGACAATTACAAATAGACTCAAGAAGAGAAAAAATAAAGTACAGACTGACTCAACCCTAGACCTACGCAATCTTAAACTAGCTTTGTCTGTTCGTCCAATCTTTGATTCCTGAAAAGTTAGAAGCAACAAGCAGTCCAAGAGAATCAACAGTGTTTGTCAATCATCAAAATATAAGTCATGAAAATAGATTTGCAACACATTTGATCAATAGATTTTCCATTTGAATCATTATCTAACTGAATATTGGAACTCATGGGAGTGTTTATTATCTTGGCTTTATCTATTTCAATTTATTTTAGGATGTTCTTAATATATTTTAATTAAACAAGGAAAATTCCATCATTCTTATACCTTATACTAAATCTCAAAAAGTAGGTCAATTCTTCCATCTTACTCATTCCAAACTCCTTACTAATTATTTTTAAAAATTCATCACATAGATTTTTATTAGAATATCTAAACAGAATATCATAAATATAAAGTTGGATAATGAGTAGTTCATATCCTTCCTTTTCTAAAAATAGGGTAGTGTCTACGCTTTCCTTAACAAATGTTCTCTATAATAAAAATGTGTTTAGCCTTTATTATCATGCTTTGGGTACTTATTTTAGTTCATATAATACCTTGTTTTATTTGAACACATGATTAGAAAATTATGAATTTTCAACATTCAGAAAGGCACTTTTGACATACATTTGGTATAGTTTAAATCTCTTAAAGCAAGCAAAGGCTAGTAGCACCCTAATAGCTTCCAATCTAACTATAGGGGCAAATGTTTCTTCAAAGTCAATTCCTTCTATCTGGATATACCCCTTATCCTTTAATATTGCTTTATTTCTAACCACAACACTAGAAACATTCATTTTGTTTTTGAAAACCCTTTTAGTTCCAACTAACCTTTGGACTTTAGGCCCTTTAATTAGCTCCCAAACATCATTCCTTACAAATTAAAATAACTCTTCTTGGATGGTTAGAATCAACAATGCATTAGATATGGCTTGATTTATGTTTGATGGTTCAGTTATTAAAATGAAGGCAGGGTGGTTTACTTCTTTTCTATGTTTATGCCTAGTTTTAACACCTTTAGATGGGTATCCTAAGATCAGCTCTTTAAGATGAATTGAAGAATATCTCCATTCTCTAGGCATTGTATTTTCAGGTTTACCCTTTCCTCTAGATTTATAGATTATACTCTTTTGGCAATGTCTATAAATTATTCTTGTTCTACCTTAGACCCTCCAAAATTATCAGATTTATCAAATATAACATGAGTGGTCTCCTCTACTACCAATGTTCTTTTACTGAAAACTGTATAGGATTTTCCAACATTTGAGTATCCTAGGAACACTCCTTCATTAGATTTGGGGTCAAACTTTCTTAGTAATGATCACTTTACATCCAAAGACATAAAGGTGAGAGAGGTTGGGTGTACTACTCTAAAAACTTTTATAGGATGTTGAGTTCACCATAGATCTAACATTTACCATAATTAGAACATAACAAGCTGTATTCACTACTTCTGCCCAAAAATATTTAGGAAGTGAGTATGAAAGTTTGTTAGGGTTATTAAGCCATTATAAACTATTCTGAGGCAAACCAAAGGAGTGGGGTGAATTGGTATTTTAAAAAATTTAACTTACATAAGAAGGAAAATCTTTTTGAGATTTTTAATATTTTAAAATAAACTACTTTTATCCAAAGGCAGAAGAAAAATAATTTTGATATTTCAACCACACAAATAATCAAGAGTAAACAATACAGAAATTCAGTGCAGGAATAAAAATAGAAAGAACAAACTAGATTTTTATAGTGGTTTAGTCAACCTGACCTACATCCACTCCCTAGAGCCTCCCCTCTAGGAATTGCACTAAAACTATAGTGTATATCCTTTTGCTCCCATAGTAAGGCGTAGAAGCCCTTACAAAAAAATTATTCATCGACCCCAGTGGGGCAAAGAACCTAGACTCCGTTTTCTTCGTCCTAAAGCAGGTAGAGAATCCCAACTCCTTTTGCTTCCTCCTGAAGCTAGAAGAGAACCTTGATCTAGTGCTCATGAAGACCTCCCTAGAGCCACCAAGGAGCCAAGGATAATGATTGGAGAAAAAAACTTAAATCCTTTCTTGGAACAACCTTTATGAACACCTCACAAACTCCTCCTCATAAGATTCTCTTTCTCTCCCAAGCTCTCCTTCTCCTAGTTTAAGCTCTCTCAAGTCGGGACACAATCAAAAAGATTATATCATCAGCAATTAAGAAAGCTTAAATAGAAGGCCTTAAAAACATCATAATTTTCAACTTGCCAATAAAGATCATCCATGAAAATTTTCTATCATCCTTTATGATTAGTTTAAGTTAGCCCTTCCAGCAAAAATGATCATGTTTCCCTATACTATTAGAACATAAAGTTTGTTCTAATCATCCAAGATGATGTATACATCATGCCGTAAAATTAGTTCAAAATTAGACATTATTGTCCAGCAGATAGTTTGGGAACTCCAAGAGAAAAATAAGGACAATATATAGAAATATAACTGTTTGTCCAAGATGATATTGTGATCATCATGTATGATTAGTTCAAAATCAAACATTATCATTCAGCAGCTAGTTCAGGATGTCATGGAGAATTATGAGAAAACTAAGATTTTTCTTACGGATCATCAAATACAATTCTACGATCATCCCAGATAATATAACTAATCTATCTAACCTTAATTACTCTCCTAATCACTTGATTAATTTAGGTATGAATGGAACGAATCATCTAGGATGATCATATTGTCTTATACTATTAGTGCAAATTTGAGAGTTCTAAAATCTTACCTAAATGATTTTAGTGGATGGTTTTTGTGATTTAAGCATATTATCCAGGACAATGTTTGTATCATCTAGGATAATTTGCTTAATCAGGTTTACATGACTCAGATGCTCTAATTAGGGTTGAGAGCTGAACAGATTGTCCAAGATGAAAAAAAATCATCCGATATAATTTGGTCAAAAAATTAATTTTCTCTATCTCCCTTTACTCACTATCTTGAGTGTTTGTGTGGTTACTTAGCTTCAAGATCCACTATATTACAATTTACTCAAGAAAAGGTAGAACATGCATTTAAATTAAAATTACAGACTTGACTCGGTCCTAGTTTACCCGATCTTGAGCTAGCTTGAGAGTGAGCTGGTGGACCTAAAATACTAGTATTTAATAGAGAAAATAGATATGGAATGAACTTTAATTATTAAGTGATCTCATAGTAAATAAACATAATTATATTTGTTATCATCAAAATTTTAAGGCTTGAGTCTAGATCTTCAAAAGCTCCCCTTTTTTTATAATGGAAAACATTATTATTAAAGCTCTCAAAGATGTTTTGTTATTCCTTAAACTCCCCCTTACTAAGAATAGACTTTGAAAAATATGGTAGGTGACAAAAGAAAAAAAGAATAACATAAACAAAATAACTAAGTAGGAACACAATAATAACCACTAAGTAAAAATAACTTTTATAGGCACACAAGCATTTATAAACATACCTACTCCCCCTTTTTTCATCACAAAAAGGAAGAACTAGAAATACTAGAAAGAAAAAAAGAACAGAGAACATTAGAAAAACACAAAAACAAATAACAATAAAAAGTAAAAATACAATGAAAAAATAATAAAAAGACCAAAAACAATAGTTTTTTTAATCAACCATCATTCTAGACAAACTTACCTTAGTTTTAGATTTAAAACTTATAAAAATGAATTAATAATACTAAAATCCAAAAAAATGGTAGAACAGCTGATCTTGTTAACCCCAGCTCGAACTCCTTACTGGGTAAAAATATTTTGAAAACAATAATCTAACTTAGAAAAGAAATTAGATAAGAAAAGTGATATGTTCAAAACTTTGTTCTAGAAAGCATATCAAATAGAAGAATATAACAAAATAACTAGTCAAAATCATGGGTTTTAAACAATTAAGTGTTTGAATATATCAAATGACACATGAATTCTTCTAAGATTTAAATATTTAAAAGAGAAGAAAGATTATTTCTTTGTGGGCTCATTTTGTGCCTCTTGTTAGTTATTTGGCACACTTTACACATCTTTTGATTTTTGATACACTTTGTGTATCTTTCAATTATTTGGCAATCATAACACATCAAATTTAGTTTTCTATTGGGCTCATTTTATGCATGTTATAAATTTTTTGAGCTACCTCCATTTTTAAACCTTTAAAGAATCTTAGTTGTGAGAATATCTTCTAAACATAAGAGAAGAAAAACTCGCTCTCTAATATAAAAAAGAATAAATCACAAATAAGAATCATATTCATGTGATAACTACAATAACCTCATCAATAAAACTTGAAAATGATTTAATGACTTTGAACATTATTCATATGAGATAGCTTACTTTAAGAAGATAAAAAGATCTCAATTACAAAGTCTAGCTTTCAATTTGAAATAAATTTTTTCTTCAAAGAGAAAATTACACTACTAAAGGAGTTAGGGAAATAGAAATAATCAACAATATTTCTTCTTTTAACTTATTTAGAGAAGTCAATTATTATTTACAAATTTTCAAAAACAAAAGAAAAGAAAAAATATCATTTTAGCAATGACCAATAAAAAAAACTGTAGGAGAAAATAACATAAAAATGAACCATGGAAAATAGCAACACATTAACAAAAATAAACATGCAAAGAAAAACAAAAGGAATATTAGAAAATAGAAAGCAATGATTTCAAGCATTAATATATATAACACCTAATTTGGTGTTCAAGATGTTAAAAATTTTAAAGGCCAGAGGTTTAGTAAAGATGTCAGCCATCAGTTGCTATATGGTGTAGCTAAATGTCTCCTTTAGTAATATGGTCCCTAATAAAGTGTTGTTATACCAATGTTTTGTTTTAAAATGTTGGATAGGATTTTTAGAGATGTAGATGGAACTAGTGTCATCACATAGGATTGACATTATGCCTACAGGTAATCCTAAATCTAGAATCTAATACTTTAACCAAAGGACTTGAGGCCACATAATTTCTTAAGGCTATATATTTAGCTTCAGCAGTGGAATGTGCAACTGAGTTTTATTTTCTATTAGACTAGGAGAGTAAAGATTTTCCTATGAATTAACATGTTCTAGAAGTGCTCTTTTTTTCCAACCTACACCTTGCAAAGTCTAAATAAGAATATCCTATAATCGCAAAAGAAGTGTTATGACTTGGATATCAAATTCCTAAGTTTTAGTTTCCTAAGAGATATCTAAGGATTTTCTTTAGTAAAGTAAGGTGGGACTCCTTTGGATTAGTTTGAAATTAGCACAAAGGTAAACACTAGATATTATATCAATTCTACTAGCTGTCAAGTAAAGGAGTGATCCAATTATTCATTTATATTTTTTTTTATCCATTGATTTTCCAATTGATTCTTTATCATATTGAACAGTGGAGCTCATAGGAGTATTTATTGGCTTGGCTTTATCTATTTCATATTTCTTTAGAATATCTTTAATGTATTTTGATTGATTAAGAAAAGTTCAATCATCTATTTACCTTATGCTAAACCCAAAAAAGTTGGACAATTCTCCCGTCATACTCATCTCAATTTTCTTACTCATTATTTTAGAAAAATTATCACATAAATTTTTATTAGAAGATCCAAAAAGTATATCATCAATAAATATCTAGACAGTGAGTAATACATTTCCTACTTTCCTAAGAAAAAGGGTGGTGTCATGCTCCCCTTAACAAACTCCATTTCTAGTAGGAATGTGCTAAGCCTCTCATACCATGCCCTAGGTGCCTATTTTAATCCATATAAAGACTTTTTTAATTTAAAAATATGATTTAAATATTGGGAATTCTCAAATCCTGGCTTTGCTCTATAAATAAAACTTCTTTTATTATCCCATTTTAAAAAAAAAGTACTCTTGACATTCATTTGAAAAAACTTAAATCCCTTATAATAGGCAAAGGCTAGTAGCACTCTAATGACTTCTAATCGGGCAATAAGAGTAAAAGTTTTGTCAAAATCAATCCATTATATTTTTTTGTACCCCTTATCCACTAATCTTGCCTTATTCCTAACTACCACACCAAAATCATACATTTTATTCTTAAAGACTAATTTGGTTCCTACTACACTCTGGTCCTTACATCTTTCTACTAGATCCCAAACATCATTCCTAACAAAATGATTTAGTTTCTCTTATATGGCTAGGATCTAGAATTCATCAGAAAGGGTATAATTGATGTTGGTGGGTTCAGTCATTGAAAAACAAAGTGGTTTACTTCTTTTTTAAGTCCATGCCTAGTTCTAACACCTTTAGAGGGGTCTCCTAAGATCAGTTCTTTAGGATGAATCAAAGAATAAGTCTATTTTCAAGGTAAAGTATTTTGAGGTTCTACCCTTTACTCTAGATTTATAATTTCTACTCCTTAGGTAATCTCTCCTATTTTATTTTCTTCCTCTACCCTAGATTTTTTAGAATTAGAATCATCAAACACTATATTAGTAGTCTCCTCCACCACCAATATCCTCTTATTAAATACTCTATAGGATTTCCCTACACTTAAATAACCTAAGAACACACCATCAAATTTTGGGTCAAGTTTTCCTAAGAGTGATTTCTTATTGTTTAGAATGAAAATCTTACATCCAAAGAAATAGAGGTGAGAAAGGTTGGGTGTCCTACCTTTAATGATCTCATAAGATGTATCTTTCAGTTTGGATCTAATATTCACGTTATTCAACACATAACTCATAGCTTATGCCCAAAAGTATTTTGGAACTGAAGACTTTGCAAGTATGGCTCTAGCGGCTTTAACTAAGGTTCTATTCTTTATTTCAGCTACCCTATTCTACTGAGGGGTCCTAAGAGCTAAGATGTTATGACTAATCCCTTGCTCCTCATAGTAAGTTTCAAATATCTCATTTTTAAACTCTCCGCCATGATCACTATAGATGGTCAAGATATCACAACCTAGATTTTTATTAATATAAGTGAAGAATTATTTAAATTCATCAAATGACTCACTTTTATGTGACAAAAATCTAGTCCAAATGAACCTAGAGTAGTCATTAAATATTACAGACCTAAAGACCTTTCCCCCTAAGCTTGCAGTGCTAATGAGTCCAAATAAATCAATGTGAAGGAATTTTAAAGGTTGAGAGTGTTAATGATCTTAATGGAATGGAAAGAGGATTTGACTTGTTTCCCTAATTGACAAGCATCACATAGGTGGTTCTTAGTGAATTCAAGCTTGGGGATCCCTCTTACTAAGTCTTTTTGGTTTACTTTTATAAGTGTTTTAATAATAGCATGACATAATCTCCTATGCCACAACCAAGACTCATCAAAAATAGTTTTCAGGAAAAGGGTGTTATCAGAATTAACATAATTTAAATCTAGCATGTAAAAATTTTTCAATCTTTTTGCATACTGCACAATTTTTCCATTTAGGCTAATGATGTAGCTAGCAGTTAGATATTTAATTATATAGCCTTTGTCACACACCTGGCTTTTTCTTAGTAGATTATGTTTTAAGCCATCAATAAGTAAAATATTTTAAATTAAAAGGTTCTTGGAGTTTCCAATCATACCTGCATCCACCACTTTTTTGGTGGTGTTGTTTCCAAGAGTGATGTGCTTCCATCCTTAGCCTCTAGTGAAATGAATTGATTAGCATATCAAGTCATATGGCATGAGCATCCACTATCTAGGTCCACATGCTCTCACAAGGTCTTATGTGAGAGCAGTCCTATAAAATCATTAAATATTAAATTTAGGAACCAATATTGTTTTAGGCCCCTTCTTATGGAAAGAAGAATGTAATGTATGCATACTATGCTGTGAGTTTTAACTTTTACGTCTCTGCACCTAATGTGTACTACAGTTAGTGGTGCAAGTGTGGAAAATATGTCGTAACATGCCACAAGAGAAACATCAAATACCAGGAAAAGGGTTTACTTGTTTACTTGGGTTATAGTGCATCTTCTTATGTTTGAATGATGCATGATGATCTGATGGAATATAAAACTTATGCATTGTGTTTAGTTTTTTTTTTCTTTGAAAGTACTTAATTTAGCTTCTAAAATCTTTTATCAATTTTTAAGAATTAAAATTTCTATTTTCAAAGCATGCTCCCTATTATCTAAATCAGTTGCAAGAGTATCTAAGTTTTTATATACATTTTCTAGCTCAATATGTAAACTTTTGAAGGAATCATTATCATTTACTAAATCAAGATGCTTTTCATTCAATAAGTCAAATTCATCCAACAAAGTCAAATAATTTCTATCCAAAGTTGAATGATCTTTTATCAAAACTTCATGCTTTTTTTGTAAGTTCAAAAATTCTAATTTCAGGCTAGCTAGTGATTTTTTTAAGCTTTCTATAAGATAAATGATTTTTTCTCAGAAACTTCAAGCAATTGATTGTATGTTAATTCATATACATCTACTTGGTTAGAGTGACCAAGTTGATCATCTGCCATTAAACACAAGTTTATTATCTCCTCTATAGCTTCAATTTTAGATAAGTTAGATGTAGAATTCACCTAGAAAGCCTTTTAGGTTCTTAGCTTGCCCTTCCTGAACTTGGGTTTCTCCTCACCCTTCCACTTTCTTGGGTGAGTCTTAAGTGTAGGGAAATCAAATTTTATATGTCCGGGCTTCCTGCATCCAAAGAAAATCACATAAGTAGAACCTTTAGAATTCTTATTATTCTTACCTTTGTTCCATTTCTAATGGTGCTTTTGCTTATTCTCAAAAAGCTTTTAAATTTCCATTTAAATAAGGAAATATCGCCATTATTAGATCATGAAGTATTAGTGTCAGAATCATCAACCTTTAAGGCTACAATTTTGTCCTTTTTTTTCTTGCCAACATCAAGTTGTCTTTGGTTCACAATGAGTGATCCAAGTAAGTTATATATAGAATAAAAATTCAAATCCTTAGCTTCAGCTATAGAAATAATCTAAGCATCAAAGAAAGAAGGTAAACACCTAAAAATTTTGTTAACTTTCTTATAGTTCGTTTGCTCTCTTACTAAGGCATGTATGGAGGTGACAATTTGTGTAAACTTAGTTTACATTTCAAATATTGACTCACTAGGTTTCATGCAAAAAATTTCATAGTCATAAAGTAAAATATTTAACCTAGATTGATTAACTTCATTCTTGCCTTCATAAGAAATGCATAATCTATTCCAATTTTCTTTACCAGTTGCACATGTTAAAATACACATGTAATTTTAAATTTTAATACACAATAAATAATTTAAATATTTTGCATTAAGTTATGCTAGATATGATCAAAAGTCCATTCAAAAAAAGGAAGTTCAATTTTTATGACATTAACTTCAAGTGTTGGTGTAGAATAACTTTTTTTACAAGCATCACATGCTATAATCTATAGATTGAAAAAAGGTGGACCTACGAGTTTTCAAAAAATCAATTGTATATTATCAAATAAGGGTGGTCAAGTAATAGAATACCCTTCAGCCATATTTTAGTTTCCAAATTTTGCCATGGATCTTTAATTCAAAGTTTTCTAAAATTTGATATTTCGAATCCCGGTTTAATACCACTTGAATGTTCATTAGGGTTGTTAAGCTCTTATGAACAAGCCCGAGGCTAACTAAGAGGGGGGATGAATTAGTGTTTTAAAAAGTTTAACTTAATCAACAAGGAAAATCTTTTTGAGATTTTTTTAGAGTTGAAAAAAAACTACTTTTATCCCAAGATAGAAGCAGAACAATTTCACAAAAATAGAATCATGATATTTCAACCCCATAAATAATCAAGAGTAAATAATGCAAAAAGTAAGTGCATGAATAAAAATAAAAAGAACACACAAAAATTTTATAGTGGTTTGGTCAACATGGCCTACATCCACTCCTAGAGCCTCCCCTCCAGGTATTGCACTAAAACTATTGTGTCTCTTCTTTTACTCCCACAACAAGATAGAGAACCCCTTACAAAATTTTTTACCATCCCCGATGAGGCAGAGAATCTAGACTCCTTTCGCTTTCTCCAAAAGCATGCAGAGAATCCCAACTCCTTGTACTTCCTCCTGAAGCAACCAGAGAACCTTAATCTAGTGCTGATGAAGACCTCCCTAGATCCATCAAGGAGCTAAGGATGATAATTGGAGAAGATAACTTAAATCCTTGCTTTGAGCAATCTTTGTGAACACCTCACAAACTCCTCCTCATAAGATTCTCTCTCTCTCTCTCTCCCAAGATCTCCTTCTCCTTTGCTAAGCTCTCTCGGGTCAGGACAACTTCAAAAGATTATATCATCAGTAATTAAGAAAGCTTTGTTGCAGATCAATGGTTTATGATTTTGATGATAGCAAACATTCTTATTTCTCTACGACTGCCTTATGTACTGACATTTCAGGTTCACATGATCGAACTATAATTTGGAATCAACTCAAGATTGGGTAGACTAGGTCTGAGTCAGTTTGAACTCTTTTATTTTTCTTGAGTCTGTTGTATTTGGTGAGGCACCGGATGATTTGTAACTTGGATGATTCTCTGTTGGATTTAAATTTTTGGTAACATTGTCCTGAACGATATTTATATCGGATGGGACGATCTGTTTAAAAGCAAAATCCCTAATTAGGGCATCCTCATTAAGGCAGGCGTCATTAGAGGATCGGCCTGGATGATACCTGTATCGGCCTGGATGATACCTGTATCGGCCAGGACGATAGTATCAATTCAGAAAGAATCAACCGCCATAATCAGTTTAGGAATTCTTTATTTTAGGAAATCGGCCAGGATGATATTCATATCGTCCAGGCCGATCTAACTCAATTATGCCTAAATTGATCTAGTCTCTTTGGAAAGCATTAATGGTTGATTGATATGATCACATCATCCGAGATGATCGTCGGATCAGCCGGGATAATGTCCTGGATGATCTACATCGGATAGCTCGAATTCAGGGAGATGATCAGGACGATTGAAATCAGTTTTAAACTAATCAGCCTGGACGATCGTGATATCGGCCAGGACGATATAACCAATTTTCTTCTAATCATTCCAAATTGTCCCGGGTTGATGAGCTGAATTTGTACTGCTCGGCCAAGATGATATACCTATTATCCTGGAAGATAATGTCGACAATTTGCATCAATGAGCTCTTTTTGAGCTTTTTTATTTAAGCTTGGCATGACACTTTGTAAGTGTCTTTGGCAGCCATTGTAGCTTCATTCTTGTGGGGGAGACTTGAAGAGAAAGCTTGAAAGGGAGTGAGGAATGGGTGAAGTCTGAGAGGGAGAATATCATGTGAGGGGGGACTCAAGGGAGTGTGGAGGGGATTCCACATGGTTGCTCCGACAGGATTGCATCTTAATACCATCGGATTCAAGGCTTGTCTCGAGGGAAGTTCACCAAAGAAGAAGATCTCTTTGGTGTCAAAGGACCCGGCGACTCCGCCGCACTGGAGAAGGTGGAAGTGATTTTGTAAGGGCTTCTCAGCCTAGCTGTGGGGGCTAAAGGAGAGACACTTATTTAGTGCAATACTTAGAGGGTGCCTCTAAGGAGTGGACGTAGGTCAATGTTTGACCGAACCACTATAAATCTGGTGTGTTCTTTTTTTATTTTTGCTTCCGCATTTATTTTATTTGTGGTGATTTTGGTTTGTACTTTGCTTAAAGTTTCTTCTTTTCCAATTCACCACTCTCTATATTTAGCCTTGGGCCAATTCTATAGGGCTTAACATCCCTAATGAACTTTCAAGTTGTATCAGAGCACTTTCTAGTGTCATCTGAGCACTTTCAACTAGTATCAGAGCCGTATTCATAAAATCTAGTTTTTAAAAGCTTTTGAATTTCGATCCATGGCTAATTTTTCAAATCATACTATTGCGGAAGGTTATTCAATCACCAGACTACCTTTGTTTGAAAACATTACTTTTAATTTTTGGAAGATTCGCATGACTACTTTCTTACAATTGATTGATTTTCTTATGTGGCATATGATTTTAACTAGTTATTCATCACCGTCATGTATTGTAAATGTAGTTAAAACTAATATTCCTTTTAATCAATGAAATTGGAAAGAACAAGTAAATGCTCAATTGAATGCAAAATCTTTAAATTGCTTTTTCTATGCTTTAAATTCTGAAGATTTTATGTTAGTATCTGCATGCACTACTGGTAAGGAAAATTGGGATAAACTACACACCATTTACGAAGGCACTAGTGAAATCAAGCAATCCAAGTTGAATTTATTAATGCATGATTTTGAACTGTTTTCCATGAAACCTTATGAGATGACCTTAGACATGTACACTAGATTTATTCAAATTGTAACATCATTGCATGCTTTAGGAAAAGAATTTTCAAATTTTGAAAAAGTTAACAAAATTCTTCGTTGTCTACTTGATAAGTTCAATGCTAAAGTAGTTGTTATTTGTGAATCAAAAGATTTGAATGAATATTCTATTGATAATTTGATTGGCTCACTCATTGCCTACGAGCAAGGGTTGGGTCAAAGACTTGTGGATGGAGGTGAAACAATTATTCTAAAAGCTGAAGATATAGAAAAAGATTGCTTAGTTGGTGACGAATGCAATGACTTGTCAAGCAAATCACAAAGCTCACCAAAGCATAAGCAAAAGTGGAAAAAAGGTAAAAATGGTAAGGATGTTCATATTCCTTCTAACATTATTTACTTTTGATGTAGGAAGCCTGGACATATGAAAAAACAGTGCCCTAATTTAAAAATTCTTCCTACGAAAGTAAAGGGCAAGGCGAAGCAAAATTCAAACTGGGGAAACAATGAAAGGCAAAAAATCTTATGAGCAGATCTGATTTCTGAAGCATCGGACCATGAGAGAGATAATGGTTAAAAGCCTTTCGGGTTTTTGTGTTGTGTTTTTGTGTTTTTCTTTTTTTATTTTTGTGTTTTAGTTTTGTTTATTCTTTGAAATTTTTGTTTTCGTGAAAGTTTTTCTCTAATCAACACACACGTTCACTTTTCTAAAAATGAAAAATCTACTTACTATTTTTTCTTGAAATCTTTGATAAGTTGTGTTTGACTTCTCTAAAATAGTCAAAGGAAGGAAACTCATATTTTTTACTCTCAATCTCTATTTTCTAAAAGAGGTTATTCTACTTTTGATTTAAAATATTTTTCATCTTTTAAATTAGTCTGTAAAACTAAATTTTTTTTTCTCTCTACATTTTATTTATCGCATAGGGATCCTTTGCAAGTTGTTGAATCTAACTCATAATTTTCTTAATCAATAATTCGCTTTATCAATAGAATAGGTTTACTTTTGTTTTTAAGACTTCAGAAAGGTAGCATATTAAAAAAAATATTGGCCAATGATACGAAAAATAAAAGATGCGCAGTGCGCCAACTAATTGTCAAGAGGTATAAAATTAGCCCACAAAGTTTAATGCTTATCATTCTTGTACTTCTTGAATGCTTAAGAAAATCCTTGATACTTTCAATACTTGAGTTTGAAAATATTGATTCTTGATTCAACAATTTGTGCATTGATCTTCTATTAGATATATTTTATGAAATGAGTTTTTGAATAAAATTTGTTTCTTTCTCTAATTTATTCCTTGATTTAGGTATTGAATTAAAATGTTTTGGAGTCTTTTTAAAGAACTTGAGTTTGGATTATCAAATTCTAAATTTCTAATCTTTTCTGGATTATGCGTTGTCAATCCAATTCTACTAAGTTTTTGATTAAAACCAAGAGGTAACTTTCTCATTTTAAGAATATTTGTTTTTAACTATATCACGGAAGATTTTTGTCTTTTGGTCTTTTTGTTTTTTGTTTGTGCCTCTTCTCTTTTTGATAATGTCAAAGGAGAAGAACGTATTGTTGAATTTTTATACTATTGTCGTATTTGTATCTTTTGTTCAAAAATTTTAAAAAATAATAAAAATATTTTTATCTCCCCTATTTTTAAAGTGTTATTCTAGTAAGGGAGAGATTAGGAGAAAATGTTTCTTTTTGAAAATTCAAATTGTTTGTCATCATCAAAAAAAGGGGAGATTATTGCGGATCAATGGTTTATAATTTTGATGATAGCAAACATTCTTATTTCTCTACGACTGCCTTATGTACTGACATTTTAGGTTCACACGATTGGAGTACAATTTGGAATTAGCTCAAGATTGGGTAGAGTAGGTCTGATTCAATTTGTACTCTTTTTCCTTTCTTGAGTCTATTGTATTTGGTGAGGCATCGGATGATTTGTAACTTGGAAGATTCTCTGTTGGATTTTTATTTTTGGTAACATCGTCCTGGATGATATTTATATCGGCCGGGATTATCTGTTCAAAAGCAGAAACCCTAATTAGGGCATCCTCATTAAGGCAGCCATCATTAGTGGATCGGCCTGGATGATACCTGTATCGGCCAGGATGATAGTCTCAATTCAGAAAGAATCAGTCGTCATAATCAGTTTAGGAATTATTTGTTTTAGGAAATTGGCCAGGACGATATTCATATCATCCAGGCTGATCTAACTCAATTATGCCTAAATTGATCTAGTATCTTTAGAAAGCATTTATGGTTGATTGATACGATCACATCATCCGGGACGATCGCCGGATCAGCCAGGATGATGTCCTGGATGATCAACATCGGACAACTCAAATTCAGAGCGATGATCAGGACGATTGAAATTGGTTTTAAACTAAACGGCCTGGAAAAACGTGATATAGGCCAGGACAATGTAACCAATTTTCTTCTGATCATCTCAAATCATCCTGGGTTAATGAGCTGAATTTGTACTGCTCGGCCAGGCCGATATACCTATCGTCCTGAACAATAATGTCAGCAACTTGCATTAATGAGCTCATTTTGAGCTTTTTTATTTAAGCTTGGCATGACATTTTATAAGTGTCTTTGACAGCCATTATAGCTTCGTTCTTGTGGGGGAGACTTGAAGAGAAAGCTTGAAAGGGAGTGAAAAATGGGTGAAGTCTGGGAGGGAGAAGATCCTGTGAGGGGGGACTCAAGGGAGTGTGGTGGGGATTCCACACGGTTGCTCCGGCAGGCTTGCATCTTAATACCGTCAGATTTAAGGCTTGTCTCGAGGGAAGTTCACCAAAGAAGAAAATCTCTTTGGTGTCAAAGGACCCGGCGACTCCGCTGCACCAGGGAAGGTGGAAGTGATTTTGTAAAGGATTCTCCGCCTAATTGTGGGGGCCAAAGGAGAGACACTTATTTAGTGCAATACTTGGAGGATGCCTCCAAGGAGTGGACGTAGGTCAAGGTTTGACCAAACCACTATAAATCTGGTGTGTTCTTTTCTTATTTTTGCTTCCGCATTTAATTTACTCATTTGTTTTATTTGTAGTGATTTTGGTTTGTACTTTGCTTAAAGTTTCTTCTTTTCCAATTCACCACTCTCTTTATTTAGCCTTGGGCCAGTTATATAGGGCTTAACATCCCTAATGAACTTTTAAGTGGTATCAGAGCACTTTCTAGTGTCATCTGAGCACTTTCAAGCTTAAATATAAGGCCTTAAAAAAAATCCTCTAATTTTTTAACTTGCCATCAAAGATCTTCTAGGATAATCTATAGATTGCTGTGTATGTTTAGTTTAAATCAACCCTTCCAGTTAGGATGATATGGTTTTCCTGTATGATTATAACATAAAGTTTATTCTGATAGTCCAGGATGATGTGGACATTATCTTATATGATTAGTTCAAAATCAATCATTATCATCCAACAGATATTTCAGGATGTCCAAGAGATAAATCAGAACAATATGTAAAAATATAACTAATCATTTAGGATGATGTTGCAAATGTTTTGTACGATTAGTTCAAAATCAAATATTATTGTCTAACAGATAGTTTATGATGTCTAAGAGATTTATGAGAAAACTAAGGTTTTTCTTACAGATCGACAAATATGATTCTGTAATCATCCTAGATAATATGATTAATTAAAATAACCTTAATTACTCTCCTAATCACTTGATAAATTTAGGCATGATTGGTACGAATCATCCAGGATGATTAGGTTCATCTTATATGATTAGTACAAATTTGAGAGTTTTAGAATCTTGTATAAATGAGTTTGGCGACCAATTATTGTAATTTGACTATATCATCGAGGACAATGGGTGTATCATCTAGGATGATTTTCTTAATCAGTTTTGCATGACCCAGATGCCCAAATTAGGATTGAGAGCTGAACATATCATCTAGGATATTAAAAAATCATCTTATTTAATTTGGTCAGAAAAATTAATTTTCTCTATCTCCCTTTACTCATTCCCTTGAGTTTGTATGTGTAAGATTACTTAGCTTAAGGATCCACCTTATTATAATTGACTCAAGAAAAGGTAGAACATGCATTTAAATTAAAATTACAAACTTTACTCAGTCCTAGTCTACCCGATCTTGAGCTGCCTTGAGAGTAAGCTTATGGCCTGAAATGTAAGTATTCAACAGAGAAAATAGATATGTAATGAACTTTAATTATTAGGAGATATCATAGTAAATAAAAATAATAATGTTTATTATCATCAAAATCATAATACTTGAGGAAATATCTGTAATAGAGTATTCAACTAACATGGGTTTAGCTCCTTCAACCGAGGTCTTATTCTTTCTTTTAGCAACCCCATTCTATTGAGGGGTTCTAGGAGCTAAAAAATTATGATTTATCACTTGCTCCTTATAGTAAGATTAAAATTTATCATTTTCAAATTCTTCACCATGATCATTATAAATTATCAAAATTTAATAAATTAGCTTCCTTTGACCAAGTGGAGAATGTTATAAATTTCTCAAATGATTCACTTTATGTGATAGGAATCTAACCTAAGTAAATTTTAAATAATCATGAATAATTACATTCCCAAAGACTTTCCCTCCTAGGCTTGTAGTGCTAACAGGTCCAAAAAGATCTATGTGTAGGATTTCTAAAGGTTTGATAGTCTTAATATCATTGATTGAGTGGAAGGATGATTTGACTTATTTCCTTAATTTATAGGCATTACAAAGGCGGTCCTTAGTGTACTATAGTTTGGAAATTTTTATAAGTCTTTTTAGATAATTTTCCTAAGGTATTTTATGCTTGTATGACACAATCTCTTATGTCATAATCAACATTCATCATTAATATTTTTTAGTCAAAAAGAAGCAGTAGGTTTAATAAAGTTTAAATAAAGCATATAAATATTATTAATTCTATTTCCTTGCAGTACAGTGTTTCCATTTAAGCTAATCAAACATTTGGTAGATAAAAATTTTATGATAAATCCTTTATCACAAAGCTGACTTATGCTAAGTAGGTTATATTTTAAGTCATCTACCAGTAAAATATTTTCAATAATAAAATTTTTGGAGTGGTAATTATACCTAATCCCACCGCTTTCCTTGTGTTGTTATCTCTAAGTGTCATCTTGCTTCCCGCCCTGGCCTCTAGAGAAATGAATTGATTTGCATCTCCAGTCATATGTCTTGAATATCAGTTGTCCAGATACCATATACTCTCACAATTCCTTCTATGAGAGCACACCTAAAAAATCATCACATGTTATATTTGGGAACCCAAATACATTCAGGTCTCATCTTATGGAAAGAAGAATGAAATACATGCATGCTATGATATGAATTTTAAAATTTTGGTTTCTACACCAAATGTGTTCTATAGTGAATGTTGCAAGTGTGAGTGATATGTCCTAGCATACCACAAGAAAAATATTTAACATTAAGAAAATAATTTATTAATATATTGGGGTGATGGTACCTCTTCCTAGGTTTGAATGATGCATGCTTTGGTGACGATTTTTGAAACTCTTCAAGTGAAGGTGGTGTTTTATTTTCTTTGAAGCATTTATTTTGATTTGTAAAAATTGGTTTGCACTTTTAAGAATTGAATTTTTAATTTTCAATTCATGCTCCCTTTCATCAGATTCATCTAGATATGCCTTTATTTTTTAAATTAATCTTTTAAATCAATATGGGTTGCTTTTAAGGAATCATGTTTATCTATTAATTCAAAATGCTTTTTGTTTAAAATATCAAATTCATCTAACAAAGCTATGTGATTACTATCCAAAGTTGAATGAACTTTCCTTAGGCATTCATGCTCTTTTTCAAAAATGAAAAGTCTAATTTAAAGATGGTATGTAATTTTTTAAGCTTCATATATGCAGTATGAATTTTTTTTATAAACATCAAATAATTGATCATAGGTATGTTCAAATACCTCCTCTTGATCAGGATAATCAAGATGATCATCAGTCATTAAGCATAGGTTGGTTACCTCCTCTTCTGCTTCAGTTTCAGAAGATTTTGATGTTGAATCTGCCTAGAAAGCTATTTAAGTCCTTTGCTTTCACTTCTTAGATTTATGTTTTTCTTCACCCTTCTCCATACTTGAGTGAGCTTTAAGAGTTGAGCAAATCAAACATCAGGTGGCCTGTCTTTTGGTATTCAAAGCATATAACATCAAAAGAAATTTTTGAATTTTTATTATTCTTACCTTTATTCCATTGTTGATGACATTTTTGCTTTCTCTTTAAAAATCTATTGAATTGCTTAGTCATTAGTGTAATATCATTATCATCCTGTCCAAAAGAGTAACTATCATAATCATTAGCCTATAAGGCTACCATTTTCTCTTTTCTCTTTTCACCAGCATCAAGCTACCTTTGACTCACTCCTTGATCTTAGGTAATGAGTGACCCAAGTTAGTTATGAATGGAATAAACATTTAGATCTATAGATTCAATAATGATAGTGATTTTTACATCATAGGAAGAAGGTAAACAATGTAAAATTTTGCTAACTTTTTATAATTTGTAAGATCTCTTCATAAGACATGGAGGGAAGTAACAATCTAAGTAAACCTAATATACATTTCAAAAAATGTTTTACTAGTTTCATGTAAAAAAGTTCATAATCATAAAGAAGAATGCATAACCTAGATTATTTCCCTTTCTTTGTTCCTTCATATGTTATGCAAAGTTTATCACAAATCTCCTTACCAGTTGTGTAAGTGGAAACAAGCATGTAACAAATTTTAAAGCACAAAAAAAAAATAGTTCAAACATTTAGCATTTAGTTGGGCTAAATTTCTATCATCTACGCTCCATTCACAAAAGGGAAGTTCATTTTTTATGCAATTAACAAAGTGAGAAGGTGCAGAATAGCCTTCCAAAACTAATATCCATATGAGATAATCAATTGATTATAAAAAGGTGGACATGCAAATTTTTTAACAAATCAAAATTAATATTATCAAATAGAGGTGGTCTAGCAATTGAATATCCTTCCACAGTATTATGATTACCAAAGTTTCAATAAATCATTTTTTCAAAAGTTTTCTAAAACTTAATTTATAAATCCCTCTTTGATACAACTTGAAAGTTCATGAGGGTTGTTAAACCCTTATGAACAATTCCGAGGCTAACCAAGAGGGGGGATGAATTGGTTATCTTAAAATTTCTTAAGGCAAAAATAAAATCTTTTTGAAATATTTTTTAATATTTTAAAACAAACAATGTTATCCCACAATGCGGAAGCTAAACTAATTATTAAATAATCTTTTTATGTAATTTTTTATGAAAAGCCTATAGATTTAATAATAAATTATTTGAATAATTATGATATTAAGAATATAAAGATAATAAATTTGGAAGAGGAGGATGATTCATTGCCTAAGGAATGTAGATATAATATAAATCCACCCAAAAGAATTAATAATTTGTGATCCTTCTCAAGATGATAAGTCTAGGATAATCCTTAGGGATGAGGTAGAACATTCATAGAAATAAAGATGAAGTTTTAAAAGATAAATATTGGATAGTTGTTAAAGAAGAGGAATTTAACCAATTTGTAGAAATGATATTTGAGAGTTAGTCCAAAGACCTCATGATTAAAATATAATTGAAACTAAGTGTGTCTATAAAAATAAGCTAGATGACTTAGGAAGTATTATTAGAAATAAAGTTTTGGGTACGCACAAATACAATGAATAGAATTTGAAAAATCTTTTACACATGTAGCAAGACTAGAGGCCATTAGATTTCTCCTTGCCTTTGCTTGTTTTAAGGACTTTAAACAATTTCAAATGAATGTCAAAAGTGTATTTTTGAATGAGTATATTGATTAAGACGTATTTATAGAATAACCACCAAGTTTTGAGAGCCTTAATTTTACTAATCATGGGTATAAATTAAAAAACACATTATATGGTTTAACACAAGCTTCTCATTCTTGGTATGATAGGTTAAGTAACGTTTTAATTAAACATGATTTTAGAAAAGGTAAGATAGATACAACTCTTTTTTTTCAAAAATAGTGGAGAAGAATTTATTATTATACAAATTTATGTTGATTATATATTATTTGGAAGTATAAATGAAAGTTTATTCCATAAGTTATCATTAATGTTAAAAGAATTTTAAATGAGTATGATGGGAAAACTCACCTATTTCTTAGGACTTTAAGTAAGGCAACTAGAGTCTGGCACATCCATTATGTCAAACTAAGTATAAATGAATTATCAGAAAAGTTTTATATGAAAATATTCAAATTGAGTAAAAATCCCATAAGCCCACCAACTATAGTTGATTTAAATGGATGAGAAAAACTAATAGATTAAAAGATTTATAGGAGTATGATAGGTTCGCTTTTGTATCTTATTGCTAGTAGGTATGATATTATGTTTGTTATATATTTTTGTGCAAGATTTTAAGCTAATCCTAAGGAATCACACTTAATTGTAGTTGAGCAAATATTTTGCTATTTAATAAGAACTTGTAGGTTAGACTTATGGTATTTTAAATTTTTGTTATCATGTAATTTAGTTGCATATTCGGATATAAACTATGCTAGTTATAAAGTTGATAAAAGTACATCTAGAACCTATCAATTTTTAGGATCATCACTTATTTCTTGGTCTTCTAAAAAATAAAATTATGTAGCTTTATACACTATTGAAGCATATTACATAACTGCAGTTAGTAGTGTTACTCAAGTTCTATGGCAAAAGGAAAATTTTGAAGATGTTGGAAGTAAGATTAAAATATTCCTATTAAAATTTGATAACACAAGTTCCATTATTTTAATAAAAAATACTATACAACACTCATGAACTAAACACAAAGAGATTAGACATCATCTTATTAGGTATCATGTTAATAAACGTGATCTAGATATATATATTTTGTAAGCATATATTCTCAAATAGCATATATTTTTACAAAATCATTAATTGAAGAGAGATTTTGCATGTTAAGATGTATGCTTTGGATGTTAGACCCATTTTAAACATTTTATGTATTTCTATTATTCTTATTGATGTTGTCAAAGGGAGAGAAGAATAATATGTTGGTCATGAATCTATTCACATGCATATGTTCAAGGAGAGAATTATTATTTAGTAAATTAACATTAAAAAATATTTCTCAATTATTATATATGTATTTCTTTTAATTATTAAAATTTGTGCTAAAAGGACAACTTGCACTTTTATTATAACGATGCTCAATATAAGTTTGTTATCATAAAAAGGAGGATGATTGATGATATTATCTATCTCATGACCTATTCAAGTGATTTTGATGATACCAAACATATTCTTGAATGTTCTAATATGTGTGCTAAGTATTTTGGGTGTAATTATTTCATTAATATGCATAATAATTACTTATATGGGCCGAATATACATTGCACAAATCAAGTTCAATTAAAATTTGAGCTGAAAGAACTCAAGATTGACCAAGATGGGGAGCTTGAAAGCTTTTATATAATTGTAGAGTATCTTAGAGGTCTATTGATATTTATTTGCATGGATTGATTTGCTATCAAACTAAATATTTATTAAAATAATTTACATATTATTAATTAAGGATAATAAGCTTAATTTTGAAACCTATAAGATTCCTTTATTAAATAATTTTATATACATCATAGATTACATAAATGTTATCAAATATAGAAATATAATTAATTAGGCAAATTAAATGTATTAAGCTTATATGGTAACATTTTTACTATGTGATCTTTTTGAATTGAACTTGTTTTGCATAAATTTACTTATATATTATTAATTTTATCTAAATTGCATCATATTACTATATGAATATTTAATATATCCTTAAATATATTAAAATATGCATAAGCTTTTATTTCATTATGTATGATATTATTTTGATAGCAAATTAAATGGCATAATTTTTATTTTATTAGTTTGCTTAGATTTTTCAGAGAAAAAATTGATAAGTTACATGACCAACTTTTTATTGAAATTAAATATATAATAATTTTGCAAACATTATCTAATTTTAATATTATATGTTGGGTATCAATTTTACCTTATTTTGGATGTATATGAAGACTCTTTTTACTTTTCCAAGTGACTAGCTTTTGTATAGCCATTTGAATTTTATACTTATTTAATATAATTAAATTCTTTATCAAATATTATATTATTAGTTGATTAAATAATATTAGATTATTGATTTTCTTCAAAATTGGCTTTACTTGCCATTTCCCTTTAAATACCCCTTTACTCTTCTTGTAAGGGCTATTTAAAACATAAAACTCAAGCATTATTCTCTTTCCTCTTTCCTTCTTTACATGCAAAATTTTGAGAGGAGAAACTTTTATCATCATTCCAAGAGTTCTTTTCTTTTGTAAGATCAATTTTTTGGTTGGAAAGCTTCAACGTACTAAATTGTGTAACATCTCTTGGAGTTTTTGAGTTTGCTTTGTTAATCTAAATATTTACTTGTAGTTCTTTTAGGTTTCATCATAGATATTTTCTTGAAAATACTTATTATTTGGTGAAATAATATTTAAGAAATTTATATTAAGTTTTCTAAGATTAAATATTTTAAATCATAAAGATAACAAGCAATTATTTTTATTTTCTTTTATTTGGCATAGATTTACATTTAAAATCTAATTCATTTTAAAGTAGTATATGATTTGAGGAGTTATATTATAAATTAATGAGAATTTTTTTTTATTTTAAATATTATTCATATTTATATTAAGAAATAAATTTATCTTAAAGTGAACAAATTTAATATTCTATTTGCAAAAGTGAGGAGATTAAAATTAAATTGTAAGATCACCTCAAAATATTTTAGAATTTTATTACAAGATAATTTGTGTTTTTAATATTTACATCAAATTATATACTTTTTTATTATTCTAAGCCATTTGACTTTGTGAAATTTAAATTGAAATTAGTTGGGTTATACTTGGCTATATAGGAGAGTACTTAGGTTGTAAACAACTTTTTGGTTTAAAGAAGTGAGGTATGCAAGGCAAACTTAAGATTAGTGGATATATATATATATATATTACTCTCTTAGAATTCACCTTATTAAAAGGCCATTAGAAGTTATTTTTAGTCAATTTTTAATTAGTTCATATGCTTCATCAAATGGCTTAGACATTACAGATCCTCCAGCTGTTGCATTTATGATTGACATAAGGCATCCTACCAATCCATTATAAAAAGCTTGAATAACCAACCAATCGGGTAAAGTATGATGAAGGCATTTCCTAAGCACTTTTTTAAATCTCTTCCAACTTTCATAAATTCACTCCCCCTGAAACTGGGTAAAATATGTGATAGCATTTCTAGGTTTAGTAATTTTTTAAGGTGAAAAATACTTATCTTGAAATTTCTGTATCAACTCATCCCAAGTGATTATAGAGCCTAGGGGAAAACTTCAACCACATCTTATCTTTATTTCTTAGATAAAATAGGAACAATCCAAGTCAAATATCATTATCATTGACACTATTATACTTAAATATTACATAAATTTCTAAGAAGCTAGCTATGTATAGGTTGGGATCCTCAACAGGAGTTCCCCTAAACTGGAAATTTTAAACTATCAAAATTATGACATATGGTAATGCAAAGGTATTGGCATTGATAATAAGTCTATTGATATTTTGAAGGATTCCTTCAAAATTCTCTAAGAGTTTTAGGATGGTCCTGATCTTATACTGGTTCAGATATTTATAAAATCTTTTTATTTTTAAAAATTTTCTAAGGCTTTCTATCTCAGAATCAAACAATAAGGTCTCCAACTAGATCTACTAAGCAAATAATAATGATAAAATAAAAAAAAAATTATAAAATTAAACTATCAAAAAATTACTTTTTATCTTTTTTGAAATTGTAATAAATATAGTAAAATAAAGATATAGGATACAAGTAGGTTTAAATAAATACTTATTTTAACAATATAATTTATAATATGTAATGCACACATTACTTGCCTAGTAACGGTGCTAAAAACTTGATGGTTCAGGCATATGAATGATTTGCGTTGGACTTGAGCTACATAATAAAAATATGCGTAGGTTTTCTTAGATATATGAAAATAATGAAAGTCCACTAAATATTCAAGTGTATATCCCGAATTAAGTAATAAAGTGATAGAGAATAGTATCAATCCCATAATAAAGTGTTCTTCTAAATTATAATTAAACTACCACTAATTAAACTAAATGAAGAATTTATCCTATTGAATATAAAATGGATGTCTTTGAGTTTTTTCCACTAATGGAGACTTACAAATAAATTTGATACTAATGAAAATAAAATTTTTTTAGAATATTAAATGTAAAACAACATAGTTTTATTAATAAGACTCTTAATTTTAGATCTAGATCAGAGCATATGCATCTTTAAATCTCTGTCAAGCCTATAGGGATGAAAACTGAGGTTTAAGGCATTTCTACAATTATATTATCTCTATAAAACCTAGAAGTTTTAATATCCTATGTCCAGGTATGCCAATATTCTATTTTAATACTCTTATTTATTCAAATATTCATCCATCGAGACTGTACATCACACTGTATATTAACTGCATATATAATCATTGTTTGCATTAAATAAAGAATTAGAGATATTGAAAACATTCATAACTATTTTAAAACACAATAGTCTAAATTAGTAATTTCTATGTGTTTAAATTATTAGCCAAAAACTCAGAGATTTAGTCAAACATGAATAACCTAAGAAGCAAACTCATGTTCATTTCATTTGTATAAGAAAAGATAAATGATAATGAGTAAGATAAATGTCACCCAGAAGGATAAGTTGATATTCTCTATACTTATTTCTCCAATAATATAATTGCTTATACAATACATGCTAAGATTACTCAAATGAAAGTATCTTGTATTTTCCTAGCATCACTTAGACCTTATTCTAAAGGGGAACAAAAGGATGACACTAAAAAGGAAAAAAAACTCCACTAAAATGATAGAACTCTCTAAACAAAAGAACTAAAAATCTATTTATACAAGTGTAGGAACAAACTCAAGTGCCACGACACTCAACATGGTGGTGCTTTGGTGGTATAATATGAGCTAGTGCCACGGAGCTGTAATGCTTGTTCCATCACGGCACTAGGCTGACCTAGCACAATTAATGGTCAAACAGATGCATCTTTTATTTAAGTTCGTGTGGCTCCTCATTTTGACAATTTCTCTACCATGGTGTTGTAAGGAGTTGAGTGCTACAGCGCTTGAAAGTGCAACTCGACGTTGTGGTGTTGTGATGATCGATGCTCTGGCATTCAAATTCTTCAAACTCCAGTGTGGCGGTGCTGGTTTCTAGAAGAATGGTGCTATGATGGGTTACGACGTTGACCTTAGCTCTACATTGTGATGCCAATCTTCCAAAAATTTCAAAGCAACCATTGCTGCAACGTCTGAATTACACATTGGAGTGTTGTAGATGTTGATGTTGTGGCATAGAAAATGTGGACGCTATATCTCATTCAACACTTGTGAACTTTTCTCTTTTCCTGAATAATTCATGTACAAACATAACAAAAACAAAATTCTTTCATTGAATGTTAACATAATAAAGAGTACACAATATACACTTAAAAATAATGAATTACTATTTTTTATAAAATAATTATTTATTTGAAGATATAATAATATAGATTAAAATATATTTTTCTATAAATAAATAATGTACTGGTTAAACTAAATTTAAAGTTTTTTTTTTTAAATTAATATAGTTTCAATCTACAAGAAATTGATTTAATAATAATTTTTCTTTTGACCCTTTTGTGTTAAGGTAAGAGAATCCCTATCATATTATTAATCGAGCTAGTTATAGCCAAAAATTTATGTCAATAAAGGGATTAAGGTTTCATTTTGGGTAGCTTTCATTCTTCTTTTTATTTAAATTCTTTTAAACTAGAATTTTGTACTAAAGAACTACTTTAAAAAGTAACAAAAAAGCAGTCACAAATGAAGCCTAAATGATTTATCAAAACAAAATTAAAATGTTCTATTAATTTTTAGAAATTTCTTAATTAATGTTCTAATCAATGGAGATTGCCATTTCTTGAGAATTTCTTATAACCAAACTATTGTTTTATATTAAAAAATTATGGCGATTGTGGTAATTAAGTTTGCACTATATTCTAACATACAAATCTATATAATTTAAGAACATAAATAAGTAAAATGAAAATTCTTACTTAAAAATATAAAAAGAAAAAGAAAAATAGAGATTTAATGAATTAAAATGCTCCTATTATATTTATGTTAGCCTGCTACATTTTTTTTTTTTCATTTATAAGTTTTTTGTATGAACATTTTTATAGCTCACTCTTAGCTTACCTATCGATATATGTAAATTCTAACTTATCTCTTTAAGGGTCTATGTGGATGGCATTCTCATTTATTTATTTTTCAAGCAGCAATCACAATTTAGTTTTGCTACTGCTTTCATATTATTTTCTCATTGCTTTTCAAAACAATTTGATGAAAAGTTAATTTTTATGACTGTTGCGTCCTAGAATTTAGCGGCGGTAGAGAAATATAAAGTTTAATGTCTTACCTTTGTATGAAAATCCAGCACACAAGCATATAAAACAAATTGTGTAGTGTTCATAATAGATACCATAGTTTTTATGTGGAAACCCCTGAAACGAGGGAAAAACCATGGGCCTGGCCCAATTTAAATGAATCCACTATTATTTGCAGTTGATTACAAATGGGCCCTTCCTTGGGGGGGAAGTTCTTAGCCTGATGTAGCAAATGTACATCATATTACAAGGTGGGAATTATAAGAATTTGTATTGAAATGTTTGTTTATTCAACAGGCAATGAAGGTCGTAAGGATCGTAGTCTAGTGACGGTGGTTAGAAAGACCGTGGTATGGCGAGGGAGGTCAGAAGGACCATAATCGGTGATAGAGGTAGGATGGACCATAGTAGGCAACGGTGGTTGGAAGGAATATAGTTGGTGGGCTACAGAGGTCGGAAAGATCATTATCTGGCAATGAAGGTCAAAAGGACCATTGCCAGCGAACGACAAAGGTCAAAAGGACCGTAGTTGGCGGACGGTGGAGATAAAAAATACTATTGTCTAGCGATGGATGTCAGAATGATCGTAATTGGTAGACTAGTGGAGGACCAACAATGGTTGGTCACTAGAGTAGGTCAAATGGTGGCCGGTGGCCGGGTGGAATTCTGGCAATAAATGGCAGTCGTGCTATGGTACGACAAAAGTGATGAAGTCTTGTGGCTGTCGGTGGCTGATTGGAAGTCTGGCAGCGGTCAACGATGCAGCAATAGTCCGACGATGGTGAGGCTATAATCTAGCAGCGATCGGCGGCCGGGTGGAAGTCCATCGGTGATCAGTGGCCGGGCGGTGCTCCGACAAAGGTCGGGTTGAAGTTCGGCAATGATCGTCATCCAGATAGAAGTTCGATGGTGGTGGGTGATTGGTCAGTGGTCCGACAACGATTGGGCTAAAGTTCAATGACTGCTAGGTGCATGTCCGGAGTCGGCCAGTGATAGGGCGGTGGTCTGACGATGGTCTGGCTAAAGCCCGGGTGCGGTTGGCGGCCGGGTAGAAGTCTGGCAGTTATCGGCCATCGGGCTATGGTCCAACGTAGGTCGGGCTGAAGTTCAATGATGATCAGTGGCCGGATAGAAGTCTAGTTGAGGTCGGCGATTGGGCAGTGGTTATATGTCGATCGTTCTAAAGTTTGACGTCGGTCGGTGGCAAGGTGGAAGTTTGGCGACAATCGACGGCCGAGCGATGGTTTGATGAAGGTCGAGATAAAGTCTGATGGCGGTTGGAAGCTAGGTAAAAGTTTGTTGGCGGTCAGTGACCGGGTGGAAGTCCGCTGTGGACGGCGGTCGGGCGGTGGTTCGACGAAGGTGGGTCAGAAGTCCGGCTGTAGTGGGCGACTGGGTGGAAGTCCTACGATGGTATGGTTAGGTGAAAGTTCGGAGACGGTCGGTGGTCGGCGACTGAGTGATTGTCCCAAGACGGTTAAACTGAAGTTCGGTGGCTGTAGATGGAAGGTGGAAGTTTTGCGGCGATCAGCAACTGGGCGGTGGTTTGACGAAGGTCGGGCTAGAGTATGACAGCGGTTGGTGGCCATGTAGGAGTCTGATGATGGTTGGTGGCCGGGTGAAAGTCTGTCGGCGGACGAGTTGTGGTCCAACGGCAGTCTATGGGGGTACGCCAGCGATGTTGCTGGAGCTCTTTAAACCTTTGAGCTCTCTCAAATCTCTAGCCCAATATCTCCTTCATGTAGAGAATGAGAGTCTATTTATAGATTTTCATGAGTGACATATCCCGTAAATATGGAAAAGATCCGGGGCATGTTTGGAGTGCTCCATTAAATGGCTCATATTGATTCCCCCGATCATAGAGAGTTTTTCAACTTTTTAAGTTCCTTAAGGATGTCTTAATTCAACGATCTTGGGCTCATGAATTCGTCTCGCCAAGCCACTCGATTTGACAATAAGAATGTCATATTTGAATACTATTTTGTCAACCAAATAATGCTTTGATCCTTCCTAATGTGGTTCGAGCCCCTGATTTGGACCCATTTGGGCTCGGGTTGGACCGATTTCGATGTAGTTAGGTTCATCTCTTTGAGACGTTTATTTTGAATATAAGTTTGCATAAATTGGAGTTCAGATGATCCAGTGTTTAATTTTGAAAGTTTCCAACTTGAATACACATCGAGATTCGTGCATGAACAAGACGATATTTGGTAACGTATCAATTACCAAAATAGCTAAATTATTTCCCCACAATAAATTCACAACTAATTTCATAAAAAACTACAGTTACCCTAAATAGATCCTAACACAAATTTTCAACATGGATAACAGTTTGGTAAGAAATTCTCAAGAAATGACAATCCTTCACGAATTACCATATTAATCAAACACTTTCTACAAATTGATCAAACATTTTTATTCCTTTACCTGAATTACTGACTAGAAGCACAGTCAGTGAAACGTGAGGGATTCTCCCGCCTCAAACAACTAAGGTATCTCATTTCACTGTTCCGTAATAGCACCCCCTTAATCCACTCGAAACTTTCTTATCTAAAGAGGTCATGCTCTCATGGATTCCTTTCTTCGTTCGTACAGTAAATTATTACACAATCGCATGCACATGCTAATATTAAATAAATAATGATATACGTAAAGTGGTAAATATATATATATATATATATATATATATATATATATATATATATATATATATATATATATATATATATATATATATATATATATATATATATATATATATATATATATATTGGCGATTCTACAGAACGCATAAGCAGACAATTAATCTGCTTTCAACCATTCTATATATGCATGACGTGCCTTTCATATAAAATCTTACAGATTTAAATTTTCATACGTGTAAGATTCGAACTGTAACAATAAAATAACAGTGATATTTAGCTATAACTGTTCTCGCAATCTTTGAAAGTCTTCAGAAGGATCCATGGTCAGATAATACACCAATTACTTGCAGAAAGTATCCTTCTAGAATGAATAAAAATACAAAGCTTCTAAGCTAAATTACTCCTTTTAGAATGCTTGAAAAGCAAATTAACATGTGCCGGGTTTCCAAGGAATTAGAAGAGAGTGGAAACAAAAAGGTGAAGGAATTGAATTTAAGAAAAGAAATTAACATAAAAATATTCTACTGCTTTATTCACCAATATAAAGACTTCTGCTTTATACTTAATAAGCTGAGAACCATATTGCTATTCGTCTTGGATAAAATTAGAAATGTTGGGATAAAAAACTAGTTACTAACCAGCTGTAGAAACATTTCACAAAATTATTTAGAAACCATTTATTAATAAGTAGATTATATATGGAATAAAGTGATGTTAATCAAATTCCTTCAATCGGAATACAATGAATGCAATGATTCCTTAAGTTTCTGATCAAAGTTCATTCCAAAAAGAATTCAATCAAATCAGAATACATTCTTTGATTTGATAAAAATTCTTTACTTGACTATGATCACAATATCATATTTTTCTTAATGATAATTTTAAGTGGGTTTTTAGAAGGAATAACTCATGGAGTGTCCAAATAGAAAACAACAGTCTAGAATGATCCTCCAAATAATAGATTAATAATAATAATAATAATAATAATAATATTATTATTATTATTATTATTATTATTATTATTATTATTATTATTATTATTATTATTATTATTAATTGTCTCTAGATAATAACAATGACAAGACATCTTTATCCCACTACATGAGGTTTGCTCCATGAAATTTTTTTCTCAGTTTTGTTTGTCCTATTAGGCTTAAAGTCTCTTTAAAATGTAATTAAAAATGTCATTTTTAATATGATTTAATCAAATCTTTTTAAAAGTTCGAGTAGGTTGTTAGACCTTATTGAACTATCCAAAGGCTGACCAAGAGGAGGGTGAATTGATAATTTTAAAAATTTCTTGGATTTTCACAATAGTCCAAAAATATACATTTGTGTAATAAATAGATTAGTTCAATAAATTTTTCAACCACAAAATTTTAAAGGGAAGAAAAATAAAAATACTGAAAAAGTAAAATGAAAATATAAAAATATCAAATTTATAATAGTTCAGTCTAAACTAGACCTACGTCCACTTCTTGGTGACTCCTCCAGGTATTATAATAAATCAAAGTGACTCTTCATTTGCCCTCACAGCAAGGCTGAGAAGCCCTTACAAACTATCTTCCACCAACCTGGTGCGGCGGAGTACCGACATCATTTCTCACCCTCCTGATGATGACAGAGAATTAACCTTCTTCTTTTCTCATCCTCCTGGTGAAGGCAAAGTTCCGACATTTTTTCTCACTCTTAGTGACAGCAGAGAACCTTCATCCTTTTTCACCCTCCAGGTGACGATAGAGTAGCGTGACACAATGTTGAAGATCTTCTCTCAAAAGCATCCAGAGGAGATGGGCAAAATTTTGAAGAAGAAAAAGAGATCCTCGCTTTAGGCAACCTTGTGAATCCCTCACAACTCCCCCTCACTTGATCTCTCACTCTTTACTCTCACAATTTGTCCCAAACACTTAGACTCGATGCTCACTCTTAAGAAAAAATTGCATAAAAGGTTTTGATTAATAATTTTTAGGATTCTTATATAAAAAAACATGAAAAATCATAAAAAAAAAACTAAAAATTACAACTGAATCGACTTTAGATTGTATAGTATGATCGAGAATCATTTGTACGAATAGTTCAAAAATTCATATATGATCTTATACAAAGCTTATTTCGTACTATGTCAGTCATCTATACGAACTAACATCATATTGTACGAACAATTCAAAGCTTAACCTATTCATTTGGTACGATCCTAAACAAACCTTATTTCGTACTCTATCAGTCATTTGTACAAACTGATATCATATAGTACAAATAATTAACACAAATTATGCTTTGTTTGGTATGAATATGGACGAACCCATTTCAAACTATATCAGTCATCTATATGAACATACATCGTATAATACAAACAGCACAAAAATAAATCAATTCATTTGGGATGAACTGGTATGCACTTGATTTCATACTCTATTAGTCGTATGTACGAACTAACATCGTATAATATGAATAATAAAAAAATTGAAGACATAGTTTGATTAACTTCATTTTGGAGGAAAAAATATAACAAATCATCCAATACAATTAGTTTTAAAAGTTTAATTTTTGTCTCTCTCTCTTCAGTGTGTGTGTGTGTGTATATATATAGTTACTCAATTACAATCATATTCTCTCAAACTCAAGAAATTGTTTTTATTGACTTCATTACATGAAACCCTAATCTACTCTGTTTAGAAGTCTTCACCAGTCTGGAGCATGATTTTGCTAAAAATGTTAGTACACACAAACAATAAATAGAAATTGTCTAGTACATGCTAGGATAAATGATAAAATAAACAAAATAATAATATTTTTCTATCATAAAAACATACATTCTCAAGCTAGATTCCCGAGTTGCAACAATCTTCCTCTTTTTTATGATGACAAAGATAATTATTATTTTAACTACAAATAAAATTCATTTCTCCTAAACTCCCCATCAATGAAGTTAACAATAAATAACATAAGGATGATAAAAATTTTAACCCATTTTTTTTTTAATTTTGGTTTTATAATCAAACATAAAAAAGAAAACCTAAGAAAACACAACAAAATAAAAATTCATAAGCAGCCTCCCCCTAAGAACATCAATTCTAAATTAACTTAAAATAAAAACAAATAAAAATAAATCAAAACAACTAAAACACAAAACCAAAAAACTTCAAATAAAATATTAGAACACAATTAATAACTCAAACCAAAATACAAATAATAACCACCCCCTAATTTGTCTTTGGAAAAAAATAATCTCCTAAAAAAAATAAATTGCTATAGAAAAATCTATTATATGATAATAAAAAGAATTTTAAACTATTTGCATGAACAACATTAAAAACCTGATTAGAAAAAGAAAGACTCAAATTTTAAATCAAAGAACAATTTAGATAAGAAAAGCTGAACATGTTCAATGTTCGCTTTAGGAAGTAGAAATATCAAATAGAATAATCATCACAAAATTAGTTAAATAGAAATCTTATAGTTCTAAATTCAATAGTTAAAATTATCATTTAAGAATTAAAGTAGCGAAAAGAATTAAATATAATGTGGGCTCATTTTATGTCTCTTTATCAATAAGAAATATTTGTGTGATGAACATTATACATCTTTTCATTTTGTGCTCATTGTGTGCCTCTTTTCAAATTTGTTTAGATTGCACATCTTTTATATTTGATTTATTTTTGCCTCTTTTCAAATTTGGCACACTTTGTACATCTTTAACATTTCATTCTTTCCATAACCTAATTCAGTAAATCCTAGCTTATGTGATTATCTTCCAAATAAAATAAAAACTTTTCTCGTATAAAGAAGAATAATCCACAAAACAAAATTATATTGTCAAGTATAGAATTAACACATTGTATAAGAAAAAAAAAAAAAAAACATAAGTCACTAATTTTAATTTGCAACAATTATAACTATAAGATACATATCTATTAAAGCACTTAAATGATCTTATTATCTAAATCTAAATTGTAAATTGATTTAAAGTTTGGGAAAAAAATAGTTTTGTTAGGAAACTAAGTTGTAATGCAAAATATTTTAAAATTTTCTCTTAGATCAATAATAATAATATGCACAACAGAAACTTAAGAATAGTTTAAGATGATTAAAAAAATACAATACAAACATTTCATTAAACATATAAACCAAGTACAACCAATATAAAAAAATAAAACATCTCAAAGCCATCACATGAGTACAAAAAGAAACAAAACATATGTCAAGTACAATGTAAAATTAAAACTAGTATGCCAAAGGATATTGATCTGGAAGTGGTTGAGGATAAGTAAACATAGAAATGTACCTATTGATTGTAGCTACTTGAGTGCTTAGAGAATCCAATTATCCTCTGATCGAGTATGTATCTTTATTATATCTTGCATCTTGTTGGTCCAAGCAAGTCTCAGTATGATCAAGCCATTTTATCAAAATAAGATCCAAGTCTATTAAATCGCTGGACCATTTCTTGATAGAAATGATGCTCAAGTTCAAGAGCAGGTGCAAGTGTTGGTGTTGGTCCTTCTCCTTTATCAAAATCTTTTCCCTAGTCCTCTTGGTCTCAGTTAAAAAGAGAACAGAAGGAAGCATTAGTGAATTAGATTGGAGGCTGAGTATGTGGATTGGGATGAATCAATTTATACTTCTTTTCAAGAATATAGACAATCATATGTCCTAAAGCCATATTCGTCTTTCTTTTATTGTTAGGAAGTCCAATGTCAATAAGTTTATAAATGTAATCTAGAATTAATTGGGCTTCATCTATTGGAGTGTTTTTTTTGTGACTTGAGCTCACGAGTTTTATATTTTTGATGATAACAAACATCTTTATATCTCATAGTTTTTTCATTCAATATTTATTTGTGTGTATACTAACATTTTAGGAACACCATGTAACATCAAACAAAGAATCAGAGCTCAAGATTGGGTTGAATAAGGTTATGCTATAAAGGGTATATTATATTCATTAATGTAATTTTGATTTCCTGAGTCAAGTCCTGTAAGGGTATATGCTTGCTTGGTGATCATGCACACACACACACTCAAGAGAGTGAGATCTAGTCAAAACTAGAAGTTCGAGTTTTGAACTAATTATACTGGATGATTTTGTTCATCTAAGATAATTACCTCAGTGATGTAATCATATTAGACGATCCTTTATGATCTTGGAAAGCAACCGCCAGTAATAAATTTGGAAAGCTTTTAAGATTCAATTTTTATTCTAATCATATCGGATGATCTAGTTCATCCTTGACGATCAATACCAATCATGCCTAAATTGATCATGTGATTAGGGGACTAATTATGATTAATTTTTTTAATCATATCGTCCTGGACGATATATATATCATATCGAATGATGTTTACTAACATAATTGATTTTCCTAAATCATACAAGAAAAAATATCATATTTTTTCTTCTAATTATCCAGGATGATCCACAATAACATCATGGATGACCTGTACAAATTTGAACTAATCGTCCAGGACTATCCTGATATCGTCCGGAACTATCAAGTTAAATTATGCACATCGTACTAGATGATCCTACGAAAGATTTTTGACACCAAAATTGAGTTTTTAGGATTTTTTGAAGTCATTGTTTTAAGAACATCGTACAAGATGATCCTGCGATCGTTCTGGATGATTTTTGCCCTCAAGATTAACTTTTAGGGTTATTTAAAGCCCTTTATTTAAGCTTTGTCAATGCACTTGATAAGTGTCTTTGGAAGCAATTGAACCTTCATTCTTCTAGAGAAAACTTGAAGAAAGAACTTCAAAGAGAGAGAGAAAAGGGTAGAGTTTGAGAGAGGAAGAAGATCCTTAGAGGAGGTTTCAAGGGAGTATGAAGGGGGTTTCACATGGTTGCTCTGACAAGCTTGCACCTTAGTACCATCAGATTAAAGGTTCATCTTGAGGGAAGTTTTGGGAAGAAGAATATATCTTTAGTTTCAAAAGATCTAGCTACTCCGCCGTACTGGGGAAGGTGGAAGTGATTTTGTAAGGGCTTCTATGCCTAGCTGTGGGGGCTAAATGAGAGTCACTAAAGGTTTAGTGCAATACTCAGAGGGTGCCTCCGAGGAGTGGATATAGGTCAAGTTGGACCGAACCACTATAAATCTGTTATGTTCTTTCCTTTACTATTTTCACACTTAATTTTTATTACGATTAACTACTTGGGTGAAATCTCTGATTAATCTTTTTTATTATTGATTTATTTTATTTTCGATGTAAGATATAAAAAGCTTTTTCTTTTTGTTAAAGAAGTTTTTTAATATCCAATTCACCCCCCCCCCCCCCCCCCTCTTAGTTAGCCTCTGGACTAGTTCATAAGGGCTTAATATCTCTAACAAATTTTCATATTTGTCATAATAAGATATATGATTATAAAAAGAAAAAGAGTTAGGTTGATGCGATCACCAGATTTAGGAATAATGGAAGTTCTTAATACATATTGGATGATCCTGACATTTTGATTCAAAGTGTACACACGAGATAGATGATTGACTGAAGTGACACCTCTAAGGGTTGGATTGATGGTAGACCAATCAAAATCAGACCTAGAAGTCATTATGTGTGCCATTACCCCTTAAGTTCTAAGGTGTAGGTAAGTGCCTAAATCTTCATTAGTGATCTCTACTCTTTATTTAAAAATATAAGATGATAACTTGGTATGGTTTTCATTCATTCATAGATTGGCAAGGAAATAGTGAAATGTACCATGATGGAAAGCATAGATTAAGGTGAGAATGAAAGAGAATTTGGTAGAATCAAAAAGAGGCATTATAGAAAAGTTGATGTCTCTTTGGATAAGGAGATGAGATGAAGTCACCTTCGTCTTAAAGAAATGCAAGTAGGCTTCTTCATTCTCTTTGGAAAGGAAGTTCTCATCTAGTTAACAAGAATGAGAGGAAGAGTCTTTGGCGGTTCGAGCCCGCTTACTGTTGCTTGCCATTAAAAGGGTTTGAACACAAGATGGTTTGAGATTGATAGAGATTGAGAAGAAAAAAATCAATGAATACCTTCCAATTTAAAGAAAAATGGCATGGTCTTATAGTATCAAACAGGATTCTTACGTCCAATTTTGAGTTTATATGAGACAAAAATCTTTTCGTACATACAAATGAAAACTACCAAAAATGAAACGGCTTTTCTTAAATTGCCATTTTCTATGATTCGTTTTGTACAAATTTTTGACCAAAATAATTGTATAGATAAACAGGTGTTCATCTAGGATGATCAAACAATAATGATCATACTATGACATTTAGGTTTGTCCATATACATAATAACAACAAGATCATAACCTATTCGTCTGGTATGATCTTCAAAAATAACTACACTCAAATTCCTCCCTATTTGTACAGATGAAAAATGAAGTATTTGTATAGTACGATGATGTGTTCATATAGTACGCTCTGTTTACAAAAAATATATTTTCATCTTATAAACTTAGAAAAATTATCATGTAGAATCTAGTGATATAGTATAATATAAAAGTGGTTTGTACAGTCCGACTGAAAAAGGAATATTTAGATTTGTACATGATAATCATTACACTTTTTCAAAAATAAGTCAAAGAAGAACCATGAGACACAAAATAAAAAAAAATAATTCAGAAGAGAAATCAAACCCAAAATAGAGCAATTAAAAAAAGTCAAACAAAAACAAATCACAAACAACAAATAAAACATAAACATCAACAATGAGTTCAACACAAATGAAATTTGCAAAACTACAATTCTCAAGCATGAATATCAATTACACTCAATCTGGTTCTTAAGGTGCTAAACATTTTAAAAGTAAGTGATTTTGTGAAAATGACTACAAGTTGATTTTTAGTAGCTACATAATGTAGCTCAATTTATTCTTTTGTCACATGATCTTTAATGAAGTGATATCTTATATCTATATGTTTTATTCTAGAGTGTTGAATATGATTCTTTGAAATGCATATGACGCTTATATTACCACAAAAAAATTGAATAGTGCCAATAAAAAATCCTAAATTAATAAGTTGCTATTTTAACCAAAAAATCTGTGTCACACAACTACCTAAGGTAATGTATTCAACTTCAGTAGTAAAAATGGCTACTTAATTTTTTTTTCTACTAGACCAAGAAACTAAAGAGTTTTCAATTAATTGGTAAGTTCCAAAAATATTTTTTTGGTCAACCCTACATCCTACAAAATCTAAATCAGAATATCCAAATATTTCAAAAGAAGAGATGTGCCTTGGATACCATATCCCTAAGCTTTATGTTTCCATAAGATATTTCATAATTCTTTTAATAGCAGTCAAATGGAATTATTTTGGATCAGCTTAAAATTTAGCATAAAGACAAATACTAAACATGATATCTGGTCTGCTAACAGTTAAATAAAGTAATGATCTAACTATTTCTTTAAATATCATTTGATCAAAAGATTTGCCCTTAGAATCCTTATAGAATTGCATTGAGGAACTCATTAGTGTACTTATTGGTTTAGTTTTATCCATTTGATATTTCTTAAGAATGTCCTTAATATATTTTGATTGTCTAAAAAATGTGCCATCCTCTTTCTGCTTTATACTAAAACAAAAAAAGTAACTAAAGTCTATCATTAAACTCATTTCAAATTCACTACTTTTTATTTTTAAAAATCATCATAAAGATTTTTATTAGGGGATCCAATTAAAATATCATCAACTTACATTTGAATAATGAGACTATCAACTTCTACTCTTTTTAAGAAGAGAGTGATATCCACACTTCCTTTAATAAATAATCATTCTAGTATGAACGAGCTAGCCTTCCATACAATGCCTTTGGTGCATGTTTTAATTCATATAATGCCTTTTTTCTAGTCCATACAATGTCTTTTTCAATTTAAATATATATTTAAGGAATTGTGATTTTTTAAAACCTTGATATTGCTCAACATAAATATCCTCTTATATCTCCCCATTAAGAAAGACTCTTTTAACATCCATTTAAAATAATTTAAAATCTTTTAAACGGCTAACTTCTAGTAGTACCGTTATCGCTTCAAGTCTGCCTAGATGGGAAAATGTTTCCTCAAAATTAATCCATTATACTTGATTGCATCTCTTGGCCAACAATCTTGCTTTATTACTAGCCACTACACCCAAAAAAATCATCTTAATTATGAAAACCCACTTAGTTTCAATAACTCTTTGATTTTTAGGACTTTCAATTAACTCTCAAACATCATTTCTAATAAATAGATTCAATTCTTCATACATTTCCAAAATCCAAAATTTATGAGAAAGTGCTTAATTTATATTAGTGGATTCAATCATTGAAATAAAGGTTGAGTGGTTCACTTCTTTGCTAAGTTCATGCCTAGTATAAACACCTTCACTTGGGTCTCCTAAAATCAATTCTTTAGGATGACTTTTAGGAAATTTCAATTCTCTAGGCAACACAAATTCTCTTTCAACCTTTTCATAATGAATTTCATTTTCAACACTTTGAGTTAGTTTCATCAAAAACTACATGGGTAATCTCCTCAACTACCAAAGTTTTTATGTTAAAAACATTATAGAATTTGCCAACTCTTGAATATCCCAGAAAAATTCCCTTCATCAGATTTACACTACAGAAAAATCTTCAATTACCGATGGCCATTTTTGGTGAAAATTGATCATTTTTCAGTGGATTGAAAATTTACCAGCAGCTTTCTGGCAGTAAAATTTCCGCCAGTAAAACCAGTGTAGGAAA
Source organism: Dendrobium huoshanense (assembly GCA_016618105.1). Lineage (NCBI taxonomy): Eukaryota > Viridiplantae > Streptophyta > Magnoliopsida > Asparagales > Orchidaceae > Dendrobium > Dendrobium huoshanense. The sequence goes on along the minus strand of CM028344.1, from coordinate 1,222,436 downwards.
AATATTTCCAGCGATTTTTTCGAGCATAAAATATTTCCTGAGGTTTTCCAGCAGATTAAGGATGCCAAAAAGTTGAAAAAAATTAATTTAAAAAATATGATGCCTGCCGGCCATATAACCTGCATAGGTCAGCTTGCCCATTCAATTGCATCAACTTGCCATCTGATTGCTTAAAGCCTGCCCAATTGCGCTAGTTGACCTCCCGATTGGCCACTCGACTGCCCGCACTGGCGCGCTAGCCCTCGACCACGCTAATCACCTGCGCACCTGCCTGCTTGACCGTGCTGCCCAAGATTCGAACTCCCCGTGGAAGTACAAACATTCAACTACTTTGGTTTGGAGTAAAATGTGTCATAAAACACACTTTAAAATTTAAATAATACAAATTCGAAAACTAATATGTAAAATAAAATAAAATAAAATGGTAAAATGATTTAATAATTAAAATAAATTATTAAATTAATAATTAGCTAAAATTTTTATTAAATTAAAAATTAATTAATTTTTAATTTAACAACAAATTATTTAAAATATAAAATTAATAATTAATTGTAAAAAAATCAATTAAAATAAAATATTAAAGTATATAATTAAATATTTAAATAATTAAATTAAATAAATGTATTTGACTATAAATTATTAATTAATTAAATTACGAATATATGATTTTTCAGAAATTATTATAAACCGCCGGAAATGCCGCCGGAAACTCCACTGGAAACAAAACAGCTCGAAAGCTGTCGGAATTTTCTTATGAAAATTTAGGCCACCAATAAACAGGCAGAAAGCAACCGAAAAACAGGCCGCCGGAAAAATCCGCCGATAATGAACGATTTTCCTATAGTGTTATGATCAAATTTTTCTAAAATAGTTTTATCATTGTTGGGTGTTCTTCCCTTAAGAAGTTCATATGGTGTCTTGTCCAACTTAGATCTAATATTCACCCTATTCAAAACCTAATACGCCGTACAAAAGAATCCATTTAACTTTTTCCTAAACAAAAAAAAAAAAAAAAAATTTGAAAGAAAAAAGCGTACTTATCCAATAGCTTGGGGAAGGGATAATGGCTTAGTAATGATAGTTTTAAAAGACAACTCTGCCAACCAAATTCAAAGGTCTCACATTCTCTTTGCCGTTTAAATATAATAAGAGTAGCATTTTTCTGCGAGTGAATTTATTCACCATCATTTTATAATAAGCTTATGGATCAGGTCTGTGTTGAAGAATAAAGTTCGTTTGATCGAATAGTTTCTTCCAGGAAATGAATCACGAGCTAGTTTTCGTTAGCCGAAGGAAGCTTCGGGCAGCAGATAAATTATTCAATAAATTTATCGAGTGATTTGCACTGTCTTTGGACAGGCCTTTTTTTATTTTTTATTTTTGGAAGGAATTTTTAAAATTTCTAAAAGTAATGTGATAATATTGATTTTTCTGCCATCAGATAATTTTGATTTTTTTGTTCCTGAAAATTGAGGGGTGAAAGCGATAAGGATTAGTTTTCAGCAAACTTTTTATTTGATTTTTGAAACCTGAAAGAACAAGCCAGAAGGATTTTGAAATCAGAAATCAAATAGTGAAATCAAACCGGAAATTACCCCTATCAACATTGACTTATTTAATAAATTTGAGTTAACTTAAACCTAATCTGTCAATTAAATAATATTAAGGCAATGATCATTTCAATTAAGGCATATAAATTATTATTAATTAGACGTTCGAAGTGATGTATAACAGTTCTAGACTTTTTGAATATCACTTCACAATGTTCTTTGTTGTCAGTACTTTCACAACTTTTTATGCTTTCAAATTTGGGTATTAATGGTCAAGATTCGGCAGTTGAAATTAGGCTTTGTAGGCAACTCACTTAGCCTATTGATTGAGAGTTTTGACTATCAACCAGGTGATCTTGGATTCGAGTCTCATGTGCGTGATATGTCTGTGAGTTTAACATTGGCCTATATGTCCAGAAAAAAAAAACTTAGTATACACATCTCATTTTGATTTGTTGGTTGAGAGCTTTGACTTCCAACAAAGAGATCTTGAGCTCAAATTTTGTATGTGATGTATGTGAGTTTGCCTTTATTGACCTAAATGTTCTTCTTAAAAAAAAAAAGGCTTGGTATAGGCTATGCCTTAAAATTTCTCAAAAAAAAAAAAAAAAAAAAGGCCTCGGTGACCTTTAATGAGTCACTTAAAACAACAACAACAACAACAACATTTATCCCATTACATGGGTGGCTATATAAATCATTTCTTTATATTGTGTCATGTTAAGAGTCAAATTCTTGTTTAAATATAATAAAGAAATATTATTTCTAATATTTTCTAACTAAGTCTTTAAAGGTCTACCTCTACCTTTTTTAACATGTGTCAAATCTAATACATCTACTCTCATAATAGGATCATCGAAAGACCATCATTTTACATGACCAAACCATATAAGGGTATTCTCTCTAATATTAGCTGTCACTGGAGCGACTCCAATTATTTCAAGGATATGCTCATTTCGTATCATGTTTCTAAGAGTAAATCCACTCATCCTAAGCATCCTCATCTCAACAACACAACTTAATGAGTCACTTGAAAGGTGGACAAAAACTTTAGGTCTAATGTTTTATCAAACAATTTGAAACATTGCTCATAACAATAACATTTTCATTCATATTTGTGTTTTATGAAAGTTAAGGATTGTGATTTAACATTTCATAAAATAAAAAAAAATCATAAAAAATTGATTATAACTTTTAAATCACAAAGCTTTTGAATTAAAATTTTATAAGTTGATTTTAACAACATATGTAATCTGTTTTTAATAAATTTATAATTTATATAAGTATCTCTTGATGAAACAAATGTAATAATAACAAGGATGTATATTTCTGCATCCGACGCAGAAATATATAATTGAAAGTTTAATGAGATCATTTCAGGCATTAAATGACAGTCAATTTTTGCATTTTTTTATATTTGAATGACGAAATAAATCTCTTGAGCTCAATATAAAATAATAATAATAATAATAATAATAATAATAATAAATAAATAAATAAATAAATAAATCTCTTGAGCTCAATATCTCCCAATTCAAAGATTAACAAGATACTGAGATATTCAACAATCAACAAATGATCAAATGCAATAAACACTTATAATTGTATGGAATAACCTTATTCCTGGCATAAATGATCAACATTTTCCCCCCAAAAATCTTTAAATAGGTCATATTTTATCAAGTATGTGCCTATTTGGCTCACTATTTGATTTTTATGATGACATTTTATTTGTTGTAGTTTAATGATTGGCAAAGTGCATTAACAAGTTAAACAAATTATAGTAATCATTGATATTAATTAAAGATAAAATAAGATATAGCAAACATCATGATTCATGATGACTTAGATTATAATGATGGTGTCTAAGCAGGCCTGAAGTGTTTGCCACTACAAGATGGCCTTAATTGAAAATCAATGGTTTTCAATTGGTTATGGATTTATTTGTGAAAGTTTTTTTTTGCTACTTTTTAAGTCATCTTTTTAATATATATATATATATATATATATATATATATATATATATATATATATATATATATATATATATATATATATATATATATATATATATATATATATATATATATATATATTTGTATTGAAAAGCGATTTTAGAAAGCAATAAATTTTTTTCCAAATAAAGTCAAAATCATATTTGAAATTATGGCTGAGAAACTTTTACCAAAATTAGAATATAATTTGGACATATTTAAAATTTTCTATGATTATTGAATTTTTACTTATATTTCAATCAAAAATCATAAATTTTTATATTCTCAGAATTAGCACTTAATTCATTTCCTTTGAACCCGGAACATCAATTGGAGTCCATTTGGACCTGGGTGACTAGTTCAGTTTTGTGGACAGACAGTTGCTCACTAAAATCCAAAAATTGCACTTCTTCACCGGCCCGACAGCTGAAAAGGCCAAGTGCTAAGTCCTTTAACGTCTATTTAATGATTTTCTAAATGCATCAAGATATTTTGGCAACGTTTTCTAACGGCCAAAAAACTGCCCTAAATGGATAAAGGGGTTCAACAAATGCAATATTTTTTCTGAAGCCATGGTGCTTGTTTCCCATTGGCTCTGCTAGGGTTTCTGCGATCCCATGACTCCCCTGGTCTCCATCTTCCGATATACTTTTCTTCTTCTATTTCTCTTTACTGGTTCAATTTTATTGATTGTGCCACCTCCGGTCGTCTTTCAACCAAAATGGTGGCAAATCGATTGAGTGATCCTGGCTTTCTCTATGGGCAAATGAATTGTCATTCTTTTTTGGATGCCTTGTATGGTGCTTCCCTTTAGAGCGAGTTTCTGGACTTTAGAACTTCTTCGCATATGGGGCTTCTGTCATTATGGATCTCCGAGGATGAAATCTATGCTCTTGCGAAGCCTTTCAAGTTTGCATTGGTAGGCAAAGTTCCCTCTCGTAAACCCATCCTTGAGGCAATTCATAAGTTCTTCTTTAACCTTAAATTGATCGGTGAATGCTCTATTACTATCTTAGATCTGAGGCATGTTCTTATATAGCTGGTGAATGATATGAATTATAGTCGTATTTTTCTCATCATTCCTCCTTCGTTTCAAACTGTTATATGAAATTAGTCAAGTGGTCTCCATTTTTGGATTTAACTGTCGAATCTCTGATCATTCCTCTTTGGGTTTCGTTTGCTAATCTTAGGCCACATATGTTTTCCCACGTCTTCATGGTCTAGGTTCCATTTTTGGTCGCCCTTTGAAAACCAATAATGCCACTGCCGTTTGTTCACAACAATCTGTGGTTAGGGTTCTTGTTGAATAAGATGTCTTCAAAAATTATCCTAAGGCTTTTTCAATAGGGCTGGATACTTTAGGTTATGTTCAACTAGTTGTTATGGAGGATTTTCCTCCATTTTGTGTCACTTCAACTCTTTGGGGAATAATAAATCAAATTGTCATGTTCTGCATACTTATTTAAATAAGAATTCTTAGAAAGTTAATTTAGGAAGGAATGACACTACTGTTCTACCAACCACTACGGATAATAATGCTTTGCACCCTCCTATTACTGATGCTAGTTTAACTACGAATAATTTGTATTCTGAGCCTTGCATTCAGTTGGGTCTATTGTTTTGGCCATTCCTAACTCTTCTCCTATTAAGGATATTGGTATCTCAAATGTTGTTATTACTAATCGTATCAATAATGAGTTGGTTGGCAATGATGTGCTTGTTCCCATAATTAACTTGATCCAATCTCATTGTAGTTCCCCTATAGGGAAAGGGGATTGTGTTAGTTTGGGTGGTATCCCTATTGTATCTCTTGATTGTAATCACCAACTTGTTGTTGCCCCTAATGAAGTTGCAAATGATATTAAAGATAATGTTCCTTGTGTGGATAATTTACATGTGGATATTCTAGCTTTGTGTGATACTAATAGAGATGTTTTAAATGGTTCCTCTAATGATTTGTCTTATGGTGACTCCATGGGTGCCCTAGGGGTGATGCTTATCACCAATATGGTCAATCTAGAGGATGTTATTGATGTGCCTACCTTTATTATTTTGAAGGATGATAGGAACGCTCATTTCACTTTAATTTTGAAGGAATCTTGTGTGGATCATTCATAATGGCTAAATGATTGTTCTTCTTTGGCTAGTCGTGGTGATGGGAAGGATATGGTTGAGCCTATAGATATTTGTATAGTTTAAATTTGCTTTGTATTGATGATGATGCTTTCAAGCTTGGTGGTGGAAAATGTAACAGGAGGAAAAATAAAAAGAAAGCTAAAAAAAAGTAATTCTTTGTATGACTTGTGTCTTTTATTGGTTTATGCTATTCTATATTCTAAGTGGCTTCTCTCAGCTTCTGTTTGGTTGTTTGAGCTCTGGGTGTTCCTATTTTACTGTAATTTTATGATTGATTGGTTTGTTGTGGTTGGTTTGTTGTGTTGTTGAGTGTTGCAATTTAGTTTTCAAAACTATGTTTTTATATCATGTGAGGTTTTGATGAAATCAAAATAATATTATGTTGATTACTATTTCTCCTAAGAAATTTTGAAAAAAATTTGTTTGTGTTGTTTGTGTGTACTAACATTTCAGGAAAATCATACTCCAGAATGTCGAAAACTCCAAATCATATTAGATTAGGGTTTCTTGTAATTGAAGTGTGCACTTTTTCTATTTTCTTGAGTCTGAGAGATTGTGATTGTAATTAGGTAATCGTGCACATACAAATTGGGGGAGTGAGTCAAAACTTATATTTTTAAAACTAATCGTATTGTATAATTATGGAATCGTATTAGATGATTTGATCTAAGTGTTCCTCCAAAAAGAGTTTAATCAAATCATGCCTTGAAATTTTCTTTTGAACTGTTCATACTATACAAACATTGATTCATTAAGACGATGTCCATAATACAAAATGGATACATACCAATTCATCTCGAATGAAATAACCATTTTCTAAACTCATCATATTGTATAAATTAGTTTCATACATATGACATCTGGAGTATGAAATGGGTACGTATCAGTTTGTCCCATACGAACAAGTAAATTTTTTGAACAGTTTGTACTGTATGAAATTAGTTTTATAAAGACAACAACCATAGTACGAAATGGGCTCATCCATGTTCATGTCATACGAAGCTTGATTTAATTTAATAAGTTATTATTTTATAAAGTTTGGTTCATATAGATGATGACTAGAGTATGAAATGGGTTCATATGAATTCGTATCAGACGAACCAGTTTAATTTTGAATTATTTGTACTGTATGATATCAGTTCATACATACGACTGACAGAGTACAAAATTAGTTCTTACAGAATCGTACAAGGATTTTTTGAACTATTTGTATGTATGAAGTATGATCATACTACATGATCTTAGAACATCTAACTTGGACTTTTTTAGTTTTCTTAATGGTTTTTCTTGTCCTTTCTATATAAGGGTCCTAAAAACTGACTATCAAAGATTATTCAATGAATTTTCTATTGAGAGTGAGAGTGACAGTGTTTGGGAGTGAGGATCTCTTTGTATGTTCTTCAAATCTCTGCCCTGCTTCTTTGAAGATTCTTGAGAGAAGATCTTTGGAGAAGATTCAGTTCTCTACCATCACTAGGAGGTGAGAAAAGATGCATGTTCTCTGCCATCACCAGGAAGGATGCTGTTACTTTACCATAACCAGAATGGTGAGAAAGGATGCTGGTACTCTATTATCACCAGAGCGTGAGAAAGGATGTCGGTTCTCTTCCATCACCAAAAGAGTGAGAAAGGACGTCAGTTCTCTACCATCACTAAGATGGTGAGAAAGGACGATGGTAGTCTACCTCACTGGGGTTGGTAAAAAAGATGTTATTGTAACAACTTCGCCTTTTCATGAGAGAAAAAGGAGAGTCACTTTGGAGTAAAATACTTAAAGGAGTCTTCAAGGACTGGACATAGGTCTAGCTTGATCGAACCACTATAAATTTCTGCATTCTTCTACCTTTACTTTTTATTACAATTTTATTTTTCTACATGTTTAAATTTTAGTGGATAGAAAAATATTTTGAGAAAACTAATTCTTGTGCAAAATATCTAAATTGATTTTCCAAATTACCAAGAGTTTTTAAATTATCAATTCACCACCCTCTTCATTAGCCTTGGCATAATTGTATTAGGTCTAATAATCTATTCAAACTTTCAAGTGGTATCATAGCCTATATTTAAAAATTAAGGTTTAGATAACTTTTTTAAAATAATCATGGCTACTATTGGAAACTGTAACACTCCTAAAGGATATTCATTCACTAAACCACTAATGTTTACTAACATCCCTTTCGACTTTTAGAAAACATGTATGTCCACTTTTCTTCAATCGCTTTACTATCACATGTGGATTTTCGTATAAGAAGGTTACACTAGACCCACTAGACTTATTAATGATGTTAGGACTAAAACGCCATTTATTAATTGGATAGTAGAGGAAAAAGAATTACCTCAGTTAAATGCTAAATGCTTAAACATTATTTTCTATGCACTTAAATCTGAGTACTACATGCGTATTTCAACCTGTAGATCTAGAAAATAAATTTAGGATAGATTTTGTATAACTTATGAAAGAACAAATGAAGTGAAACAATTTAGATTAAACATTTTATTACACGACTATGAACTTTATTGCATGAAACTAAATGAATCAATTACTGACATGTATACTCATTTTATATAGATAGTCACTTCATTGCATGCTTTAGGTAGGAAACTAATGAATGAATTCTGAGAAAGTCAATAAAATACTTAGTTATTTAGCTACAACTTATGATGCAAAGATTACTATCATAACATAATCTAAAGACCTAACTATTTATTCAATTGACAACCTACTTGGATCACTAATTGCTTATGAGCAAGGAGTAACTCAAAGACCGATTAATGCTGGTGACAAGTAGAAGGAGAAAAACATTACTTTGAAAGTGGATGACTGGGAAAGTGATCAGTCACAACCTGAGGATGAAGATGATACTGCACTCAAGATCAGGCAATTCAAAAGTTTCCCAAGAAGAAAGCAAAGGAGATGTCAATAGTGAAATAATGATAAGTTCCACATAAATGAAAAAAATGTCTAATAAAGTAATTTGTTATGAATATAAGAAGTCTAAAAACAACAAATTTGATTACCTGAATCTCAAAGCTAATCCTAGCAAGTAGAAAGTTATGAGAAAACTAATGTTAGGAAGGGAAATAAAAGACTGTAGAGCATTTTGGGCTGCCTCAACGTCCTATTCTTCAAAAATAGAGGTAGATGAGGAATGTTGCAAATCTATTTTTCATGTCTTATGTTTTGATGATTGACAAACACTGTTTCTCTTGGACAGCTTGTTGCTTCTAACTTTTCAGGAATCGACGATCGGACAATCAAAAAGGAGCCAAGTTCAGGAATGCGTAGGTTTAGGGTTGAGTCAGTCTGTACATTTGTTTTTTACCTTTTGAGTCCACTTGTAATAGTCAAAAAGACTGATGCTATGTAACCCTTCACACACACACTTGAGAGACTTAGAATTTCTGTTTTTACTCATATCGGCTAGGACGATTTCTTGGATCGGCCTGGACGATCAGCTTACAACAGAAAGTCTAAATAAGGATTCTTAATTAAGGCAGCCGACATTAACAGATCGTCCTGGACGATACGTGTATCGGCCAGGACGATAAGCTCAAAACAGAAAGTAGCCGCCATAGTCAAGTATGGTATACTGTATCTTTAAATTATCGGCCAGGACGATCCTCGTATCGGCCTGGATGATATTCACAAATTATGCCATAATTGTTCAGGGAATCAAGGGAGTAAATTAAGGATGATTGATATGATCATATCGTCCTGGACAATCGCACTATCGGCCAGGACGATCTTGTCAAAAAACTTAAGTTACTTCAGGACGATCAATATCGGCCAGCCCATATCCAGGGCTATTGTCAGGACGATTTTTCTCTGATTTAAACTGATCGGCCAGGACGATCGTGAGATCGGCCTGGACGATCAAGCCAATTTTCAATCGTCTTGTTTCCCATCCAGGGCGATGCTCTGGCCGATTATCATTGATTTGTACTGATCGGCCAGGCCGATATCCATATCGGCCTGGACGATATTGTCGGCAACTTGCAATTAATGAGCTCTTTTGAAGCTCATCTATTTAAGAGCTCTTGTTCATCGTTTTTAAAAACCTTTGGCTGCTGCCTTGACCTGAGAAGACCTTGAGGAGAGAAAGAGAGAGAGAGGAGAGAGAGGAGAGAGAGGATCTTGTGAGGGGGAGCTTGTGAGGGGTTTCACAAGGGTTGCTTCAAGGATCTCTCTGCGTCGTCTTCGTCTAGAGTTTCTCGTCCGTGGAAGGGTCGGTAGAGGTAAGGAGTTTTGCTTTTGGTTCTGGTTCTCTGCCAGCTTCAAGAGGAAGCAAAAGGAGATAGGTTCTCTGCCTTGCCGGGGTGGCAAAAAGGAGGTTCTTGTGAGGGTTTCTCCGCCTAGCCGTGGGGGCTAAAGGAGAGTCACTTTTTTGTAGTGCAATACTTGGAGGGTGCCTCCAAGGAGTGGACGTAGGTCGAGTCGACCGAACCACTATAAATTTCTGTGTTCCTTTTCTTGCTTCCGCATTTTTAAATTCCGCAATTTTTTGTGGTGTGAATTGGTTTATGTAATTTTATTTCTTTGTTTGAAAAGAAGTTTTTAAAATACCAATTCACCCCCCCTCTTGGTTAGTTTGGGACTAAGTTCATAGGGCTTAACATCCCCATCGAACTTTCAAGTGGTATCAGAGCCTGATTCGAAAATTAAAGTTTGAAAACTTTTTGAATTTGATCCATGTCTAACTTTGGGAATCGAAACACTACAGAAGGGTATTCTATTACCCGACCTCCTCTGTTCGATAACCTTCCTTTTTGATTTTTGGAAAACTCGCATGTCAAATTTTTTACAATCTACTGATTATCGCATGTGGATGCTTATTCAAGAAGGTTATTCTCCACCTTCTCGTGAAATTAACGGTTTTAAAACTGAAGTTGCTTTTACCGAATGGACTTTTGATGAACGAGATTTAGCTCAATTAAATGCGAAATGTTTGAATTGTTTTTTCTGTGCTTTAAAATCTGAGGATTATATGCGTGTTTCTACTTGCAAAACTGGTAAAGAAATTTGGGATAAATTGTGCATTACTTATGAAGGCACTAATGAAGTTAAACAATCCCGTTTAAACATTCTCTTGCATGAATACGAACTTTTTCGTATGAAACCTCATGAATCGATTTCTGACATGTACACTAGGTTTACTCAGATTGCTACTTCATTGCATGCACTAGGAAAAGAACTTTCGAACTATGAAAAAGTTAACAAGATTTTGAGATGCTTGCCTTCGTCTTATGATGCAAAAATTACTGCAATCACTAAATCTAAAGATTTGAACACCTATTATATTGATAACTTGCTTGGCTCACTCATTGCTTACGAGCAAGGGGTGAATCAAAGAAATCTTGATGTAGGTGAGAAGAAAAAGGAGAAAACAATTGCATTGAAGGCACACAAATCGGATTCTGAATCTTCCGGGTCTGAAAGCGATGGAGTTGCCTTCATCACAAGGCAATTCAAAAGCTTTCTAAGGAAGAAACAAAAGCATCATCAAAGTTGGAGAAAAGGTAAGGATCATAAACATATTAAAGGATCTTCTGATGTTGTTTGTTTTGAATGCAGGAAACCTGGACATGTAAGAGCCGATTGTCCTACACTTCAAGATCATTCAAGCAAAGAAAAGGAAAAATGTGAGGAGAAAGCTAAGTCTAGGAAGGAGAATAAGAAAATCCAAAGAGGCTTCTGGGCAGAATCTGGTACTGATTCCTCTGAGACTGAACCAGAGGAAGAGACTACAAACTTGTGTTTCATGGGAGAAAATCAAAGTGATGAGGAAGAGGTATGTAAACCAACCTATGATGAATTGTTTGAAATTTGTGAAAAAATCCATACATCATACAAAAAACTTAAGAAAACTCATGCTAGCCTAAAATTAGAACATTCAAATCTACAAAAAGAGCATGAAGTTTTTCTCAAAGATCATGCAACGATTAATTCAAATCACATGGCTCTCCTTGATGAATTTGATGAATTAAACAAGAAGCATTTGGAAGTAGTTGATAAAAGTAATGCATTAAAAGATTCACACACCTCACTTAACAATGATCTTAAGAAATCTAAAGAGATTGAGAAAAATTTGAGGATTGAGAATGATGCATTAAAAAGAACTAACTTGAGAATTCAAAATGATTTGGAAACATGTAAGAAAGCTAGGATGACACCAACTTTTAATCAAAGGCCAGAACCTAGGAAGAGGCATTTTTACCCAAACCATTTAAGAAAACCTTTTCCTGGAGTTCAATATTTTTCTTGTGGCATGCTAGGACACATCTCACACACTTGCACAGTTCACCGCAGTACGCATTGGGTATGGAGACCTAAGATGCATGATTCAAAGCATACCACATCTACATTGCACTCTACATTTCTCTAAGAAGGAGCCCAAATCTGTTTGGGTTCCTAAAACTGACTGTTGTTGAGTTTTACAGGAGTGCTCTCACCAAAGACCTCATGGGAGCATAAGATAACTGAACATAAGGAGGCTTGCAGCTCAATTGCTTAAATCCGTTGCTTTATCACTTGCTTGAAATCTTTAGTTTTTGTATGTCTTTTATTTTTAGTTTTTTTGTTCACTTTGTGTTGTCTTTAGGTTGCTTATTTTTTTGCTTTTGCTTTTTCACTTTGGTCTTTATTTGTTTTGGGCTTCCATATGATGAAACTTCTCAAGCTTTTAAATATTGGAATTTTTGGAGATAGGGTTTAGCTTTTTAAAATTGGTTAAAGGGAGTAAACTGTTGATGTTTTTCCCTTCTTCTGACTTTGTTTAGTGGCATGATTTTCTTCTATAAAACAAAAGTCTAAACTCAGTTTAACCAATGGCTTTTTAAGATCTCTTTCTAATCTTGCTACATTAAATCATCTTATGCATAATAGTCAAAATTCTTTGATATCATTCAAGCTTTTGAAATCTTACCATTGCAGTTATCACATGATTTTGATTTTGTGTTGTGGATTGTTCTTCCCTATGTTAGAGAGAGAGCTCCTATTCTCTAATATTTGGAGGATATACTCACAACTAAGTATTTTTTAAGGGTATATTAAAGAATTTTTAGCTTGCAAAAGTTAAAAAGGAAAGAGGCCAATGAAGCCAAATTGAAAAGAAAGCTATATACACAAAAGTGTATCAAAAATCAAAAGATGCTCAAAGAGCCAATAAAAGTGACAAGAGGCATAAAATTAGCCAACTAAATGCAAGCTATCATCTCTTTGGTAAAACTCTTAAAACTTAGAAAACTCATTGATTATGTGATACGTTCAAAGATTTGATTTCAATTTCCATGATTGAGAAAAATTATTTTGGTTTATTATTTATGAGATATTTTAGTTGTTAACAAGTTTTGATTGGATCTTCTTATCCTTTTTGTTATTCCGAGTTAGGACTCTGTTGTTTTTAAGAGAATTTTGTACCCTGAAGGATGTCCGATCTAGGGTAAATGGAATCAGTTTTTCTATCTTCTTCTGATTGGATTTTGTTAAACCTCTTGATCTCCTAAAACTTTAAAAGTTTAAATTCATGAAAAGAATTCTCATATGATGCCTCCATAAAAAAAAAAAAAAAAGGGGTTCGGTGTTTTTCATTATGTTATTTTTATTTTTTCTGTGTCTTAGACTGTTTTTTTTTTTATTTTATTATTTTATTTTATTTTTGAGAGTCTTGATCATCACCTTTCCTATCTTGATTTCAAATTCAAGTCAGATCGGCCTGGCCGATATTTCTATCGTCCTGGCCGATATGACAAATTCTTTCCAAAATCCATCTGCTGACCTTTTTCTGTGCTTACTACAATTCATCGTCCTGGACGATACATTATCGTCCTGGCCGATTTGATCGAACTCATGGTGATAGTCCTGGCCGATAGTATATTTGTCTAGTCGATGCATTCTATGTGCATCGTCCTGTCCGATACACTGGACCGTCCCGGACGATCCACATGTCAGTACGTTTTGATCTTTAAATTCGGCCCCAGACGATCCATTATTGGACCATTGGCCGGGCCGATCCACTGTTCGTCCTGGACGATACACGTGGCAAGCATTTAAAATGTTTTAACTTCGGCCGGTACGATCAATTATTGTTCATCGTCCTGGACGATACACCTAATCGGCCCGGACGATCTGCTTTTTCAACGGTCGTCCGGACTGACTCCTCGGGCCGATAGCCTGTGTCTAATCGGCCTGGCCGATATCTGATCGGCCCAGACGATTGGACCGCCTTTTTGACCAATCGGCCTGTACGTAATTATTGACACATATCGACCTGGACGATTCCGCGATCGGCCAGGACGATATGGCCGTTTCTTTAAATTCAGGCCGATCCAGCCATGATTTTTCACTCTTCATCCTTTTTCCATTGTGTTTTTTGCTTAAGTTCTCTCAAATGGCTGGTGGGAAACGCGTCCGTCAGACCTCTGGAAGTTCCTCGAGGGCAAGGGTTGACCCTCGTTTCCAGGAAGCAGAAGATGAAGCTGCATATCATCATTATAAAGAATGTGGAATTACTGTTTCCAGAATTATCAATCTGACCCACATCTCTTACCCGGTAATGGATCTCTTCGCTCACACTTCCCTTTGCTTCATTCTGTCTTTTGTTTTCCCTTTCAATTCTGAGTTCCTTCTAGAATTTTTTGCAAACCTTCGCATCAACTCTACCTTTACAGCCCTGTCCTCCTATGTGAATCGATGCCCTGTCGAAATCACATATCAGGACTGTGTTGATCTTTTACAGCTATCCACCACCGGAGATAAGCTGCACATAATTGCCCCTGACCCTGATTTTGACTGGTCCACGGCAAATCACTTTCTTCGCCAGACCAATGTCCGTTACCATGTTGGAGAGACTAGCTCTTTAGTCAGAGATGCTAGGACAATCCAACATGTCCTTCGCACCTCCGTCATTCCAAAAGCCAGCGACCGAGTCCACATTACCCCTCTACTTTCCCTCACTACCTTCTACATCATGGCTCATAGGGAATTCAACACTGCGGACCTATTTTTTCGTTACATTAATCACCTAACAACAATTCGCGATCCAGGCCACAGAAGAAAGCCAAATCTAGCCTTAGGACACATCATAGCCTATGTTCTTGAAACTAAATACCAAATTCAATATCCCAATCCACCAGATTTCCCAACTCTCTTCTACTCAAATAATTCCTTCAGCACCCTTCACAGTACTCGTCTCCACCCTGATGAACCTCGGGGGGCTAGAGAGGAGGAGGCTCCCACTCCAGCTCCCTTTCCTGACCCTGTTCCTCTCCACCAACACTCACCGGTTAATCAGTTGATTGAGAGATTTGATAGTTGGGAGACCCGGTTTGACGCGTATGTTGCTGTCCAGGAGCAGCAACACTATGAGGACATTGCCCGCTACGAGCATCACCGCGCTGAGGATTTGGCTCGATTTGACAGTTTTCTTACTCACCAGCAGCAGCAGCATGACCAGGACATCGCCTGGTTCAATGCTCAGTTTACCACCCTTGCCAATTACTTTCAGCAGCCACCTCCACCTCCTCCATCTGATGATCAGGATCCCTCGTTCTTTTAGTTTGTGCTTTGAGTTATTGTTTCTTGTCTTTTTGTAGTTAGTCTTTCGTGATGTTTTTTTTTTGTTGTTTCTGGACTCTCTTTTTGTGATGACAAAAAGGGGGAGTAGGATAGGGTGTGGTAGGAAAAAGTTGATATTGTAACTTTGTTTTTCTAATGAATCTTTTTTTTGTCCTACTTGTGTTTTGCCATCATCAAAAAGGGGAGATTGTTGTAAATCTATTTTTCATGTCTTATGTTTTGATGATTGACAAACACTGTTTCTCTTGGACAGCTTGTTGCTTCTAACTTTTCAGGAATCGACGATCGGACAATCAAAAAGGAGCCAAGTTCAGGAATGCGTAGGTTTAGGGTTGAGTCAATCTGTACTTTTGTTTTTTACCTTTTGAGTCCACTTGTAATAGTCAAAAAGACTGATGCTATGTAACCCTTCACACACACACTTGAGAGACTTAGAATTTCTGTTTTTACTCATATCGGCCAGGACGATTTCTTGGATCGGCCTGGACGATCAGCTTACAACAGAAAGTCTAAATAAGGATTCTTAATTAAGGAAGCCGACATTAACAGATCGTCCTGGACGATACGTGTATCGGCCAGGACGATAAGCTCAAAACAGAAAGAAGTAGCCACCATAGTCAAGTATGGTATACTGTATCTTTAAATTATCGGCCAGGACGATCCTCGTATCGGCCTGGACGATATTCACAAATTATGCCATAATTGTTCAGGGAATCAAGGGAGTAAATTAAAGATGATTGATACGATCATATCATCCTGGACGATCGCACTATCGGCCAGGACGATCTTGTCAAAAACCTTAAGTTACTTCAGGACGATCAATATCGGCCAGCCCATATCCAGGGCTATTGTCAGGATGATTTTTCTCTGATTTGAACTGATCGGCCAGGACGATCGTGAGATCGGCCTGGACGATCAAGCCAATTTTCAATCATCTTGTTTCCCATCCAGGGCGATGCTCTGGCCGATCATCATTGATTTGTACTGATCGGCCAGGCCGATATCCATATCGGCCTGGACGATATTGTCGGCAACTTGCAATTAATGAGCTCTTTTGAAGCTCTTCTATTTAAGAGCTCTTATTCAACGTTTTTAAAAACCTTTGGCTGCTGCCTTGACCTGAGAAGACCTTGAGGAGAGAAAGAGAGAGAGAGGATCTTGTGAGGGGGAGCTTGTGAGGGGTTTCACAAGGGTTGCTTCAAGGATCTCTCTGCGTCATCTTCGTCTAGAGTTTCTTGTCCGTGGAAGGGTCGGTAGAGGTAAGGAGTTTTTCTTTTGGTTCTGGTTCTCTGCCAGCTTCAGGAGGAAGCAAAAGGAGATAGGTTCTCTGCCTTGCCGGGGTGGCAAAAAGGAGGTTCTTGTGAGGGTTTCTCCGCCTAGCCGTGGGGGCTAAAGGAGAGTCACTTTTTTGTAGTGCAATACTTGGAGGGTGCCTCCAAGGAGTGGACGTAGGTCGAGTCGACCGAACCACTATAAATTTCTGTGTTCCTTTTCTTGCTTCCGCACTTTTAAATTCCGCAATTTTTTGTGGTGTGATTTGGTTTATGTAATTTTATTTCTTTGTTTAAAAAGAAGTTTTAAAATACCAATTCACCCCCCCTCTTGGTTAGTTTGGGACTAAGTTCATAGGGCTTAACATCCCCATCGGACTTTCAAGGAAGTCATGAACTTCTGCTAATGGCTGACAATCTTGATCACTTAGATCAAAAGGAGGTATGTGATTTATCCTATGAGGGGTTATTTGAAGTTTTTGAGTAAATCCATACTGCATGTATGAAACTCAAAAAACTGCATGCTAAGTTGAATATAGAGTATTCAAATTTACAAAAAGAGCATAAAATCCTAAGGAATGATTACACATCAATTGATAACAACCACATGAAATTATTGGATGAATTTAATGATTTGACTAAGAAGCATAAATTATTAAAAATAAATACTGATCTTGAAAATTAAAATAAGGTGTATATATATAAAACAAATCAATGAGAACATGAGTTGAGAGTTGATAATGCCATTTTACAAAATGTTAACTCATATTTTAAGGAGAAACTGAGTTGAGAGTTGATAACTCTTAAGGAAAATAACAATTTTTTAATCTTGATTAGAAGCTTAAAGTTTTAAAACCTAGGAAAAGATAGTATAACTCACGTAGATTGATAAATCCATTTTCTGGAGTTAAATATTTTTCTTGTGGAATGATTGATTATATCTCTCACACTTGCACTATTCATAGTAAAACATATTTAGTCTAGAGACCTAAGTTACATAAATCACATCATATCAAATATGTATCTAGATTATTATTGTCAAGCAGAGAACCAAAAATTATTTGGGTTCCAAAGTCTAACGTTTGATCATTTTATATAAATGCTTTTATACAAGTCCTCATGAGATTATTTAATACCTGAACAATAGATGTTTGAAGCATATGACTGGAGATGCAACTCAATTCATATCATTTGAAGCTAGGAATGGAGGTAAAGTAACATTAGGAGATAATACCACTAGAAAAGTGGTAAGTACACGTATGATTGGAATAAGAAAATTTTTTTCATTAAAAATGTATTATTGGTATAAGGCTTAATGCATAACTTGTTGAGTATTAGTAAGCATTATGATGAAGGTTATAGGGTTAATTTTTTTCCCACAAGCTGCATTATAAGACAAAATGAAATTGATGTGTTACATGGAAATAGGATAAATACTGTGTACATACTTGATTTAAATTTTGTTAAATATTCTAATATTTTTTATCTCAAAATAATTACTGATAAATCATGGTTATAGCATAGATGACTTTGTCGCAAGTTGAAAAATCTTAGGAAGATTACCTATAAAGATTTGGTTAGAAGGATACCAAAACTAGACTTCACAAAGGATCACCTGTGTGATGCATATTAATTAGAAAAATAGGTGAAGTCCTCCTTTCATTCAATTAAGGATCTTAGAACTAGGCAATCATTGGATGTACTACACATGGATCTTTTTGGACCGGTTAGAACTGTAAGTCTAGGAGGTAAGGTTTTTGGGTTTGTAATAGTTGATAAATTTTCAAGATTCTTTTGGGAAAAATCCTTATTTCAAAAGAGTGAATCATTTGATGAGTTTAGATGTTTTTTTTACTTGGATTCAAAGGAAATTAGGGTGTAAAATTTTATCAATTCAAAGTTGAGGAGACCACATGTAGTTTTTGATGAATTAGACATTTTGAAAGAGCCAAGGTTGGAAGAAGATTGTATTGAAGATATCTTCCAAGGAATTAAAGAGATAAATTTGGAAGAGAATGTAGGAACCAAAAATACTTTGCCTAGAGAATAGAAATTTTTGAAGAGTCACACTAAGGAATTGATTTTAGGTGAACTTAGTGAGGGCGTTAGAACTATGAATGGACTTAGCAAAGAATTGAATCATTCTACCTTTATATTAATGGTTAAACCCACTAATATAAATCAAGCACTTTTGGATGAATTTTAGATTTTGGCCATGCAATTGTTAGAAATGATGTTTGAAAATTGATTGAAAGGCCTAAAGAACAAAATGTTGTTGGAAGTAAGTGGGTGTTCAAAAATAAAATAAATGATTCATGTGTTGTGATTAGAAACAAAGTAAGATTGGTGGCCAATGTGTATAATCAAATAAAAGGTATTAATTTTGAAGAAACGTTTGCCCCTTTAGTCAGACTTAAAGCAATAAGGGATTTACTAGCGTTTGACTATTTTAAAGGTTTTAAATTATATCAAATAGATGTTAAAGTGTCTTTCTTAATGGGGTGATACAAGAGGATGTTATGTTGAGCAACCTCCATATTTTGAAAATTCAAAATTCCCTAATCATGTATTTAAATTGAAAAAAGCATTATATGGACTAAAATAGGAACCTAGGGCTTGGTATGAGAGGTTAAGCACTTTCCTATTAGAGAGATCATTTGTTAAAGGAAGTGTGGACACCACTCTTTTCTTGAAAATGATAGGAGATGAAATACTCATTGTTCAAATATATGTTGATGATATCTTATTTGGATCCACCAATAAAAATCTTTGTGATGACTTTTCAAAAATAATGAGTAGTGAATTTGAAATAAGTTTGATGGGAGACTTGAGTTTCTATCTTGGTTTTATTATAAAGCAAAATGAGGAAGAAATATTTCTTAACCAGTCAAAGTATATTAAGAATTTTCTCAAGAAATATGAAATGTATAATGTTATACTAGTGAGTACACTAATGAGTTCCTCAATGCATTTAGATAAGGACTCTAAGGGAAAATTTGTTTATCATATAAAATTTAGCAAAATAATTGTATCATTACTTTACTTAACTACTAACTGACCATATATCATGTTTAGTATTTATTTATGTTCTAAATTTTAATCTGATTTGAAAGAATCACATTTGAATGCAATTAAAAGAATTCTAATATATCTTTTAGGAACTCAAAACTTAGGGATTTGGTATCCTAAGCACAACTCTTCTTTTGAAATAATTTGATATTCTTATTCATATTTTATAGGATATAGAGTTGATCAAAAAAGTACTTATGGAACTTTTCAATTCATTGAAAACTTTTTTACTTTCTTAGTCTAGTAGAAACTAGAATTTAGTAGCACTTTCTACTACTGAAGCATAATATATTTCCTTAGGTAGTTGTGTGGCACAGGTTCTTCGGTTAAAAAAAATAATTGATTGTCTTAAGATTTTTAATTGGCACTATTTTAATTTTCTATAACAATACATGTATCATATACATTTCAAAGAAACCTATTCAACATTCTAGAACCAAGTATATTAATATTATACATCACTTATTATAGATCATAAGACTAAGGGAGAAATTGAATTGCATCATGCTACTACAGAGAATCAACTTGCAGATATTTTTACAAAACCACTGGCTTTTGAAATTCTTAGCACTTTAAAAACCAAATTAGGTGTGATTGATCTTAATGCTTAAAATTGTTTATCTATAAATTTTATTTGTAATGTATTTGTTTGTGATTTCATGTGTTATTATTATTGTTTTTAAATTTCTAGGTTGATGTAATATTTATATGTGTTTTTAATTGATGAATCGATTGAATGATGTTTTGACATGGATTGAAATTTCTCTTCTTAAAATGTTTATGTTTTTTAGAGAGAAGTCATTTATAGTTGATCTCTGGGATGGAACTTTGAATTACTTTACTTTACAAATTAATTTCCTTGCAAAATTTAATCTCTATAAATTTTAAATAACATTATGACTAGTTATAGATTAGAAGATCAATTTCATATTCTTATAAACTAGTGTTTCTTAGCTATAATTATTGCAAGATAGATGTTTTATTTTTATTTTATTTCTTTTTTAATATATTTATTTTTGAAATTTGTGTTACGATTTATTGCAAATAGAAAGACTAAAAGTATAAAAAAATGCACAAAGCATGCCAAATTTCAAAAGATGCCCAAAATGTGCCACTTGTTTAAAAAGATTCGTAATGTTTGCCAAAGTGAAAAGAGACATAAAATTTGCCCAAACAGAAAAGATGCACAAAAAATGCCAAAAAAATAGAAAAGATATACAATGTTGCCAATTGAAAAATTAATACTATTCTTTCATTTATCATTCTATCTCTTATACAAATATATATAATCGATAATAATCTTCACTATTGAATTAGAAACTAATTAATCTTTATTTAGTCATTTTTTTAATAATTATTTTTATTTAATTTGTCTAGAATGAACAGTGAACATGGTTGACTTTTCTTATCTTAGTTATTTTTTGATTTAAAATTTGAATTTTTCTTTTTAGCATTAGGAAGTTAATGTTGTATTTGAAATTAATTTAAAATCTTCTTATTCATCAACTATTTTGATTTATCCATAAAAACTTTTCATTTAAAGATGTACTTCCCTTTTAATTGTTGTCAAAAGGGGGATTTATTAGTTATTGTTTGATGTTTTGATTATTTGATGCATTGGTTGTTAGATGTATGTTGTTTTATGTATGTATGTGTGTATGTTTGTTCGTGTTATCGTGTTATTTTTATTGTGAGTTATACGTGTATGTTTGCTCATGTTATTTTTGTTAAAGGATGTCAATACTCTACCATCACTTTGAGGGTGAGAAAGGATGCTAGTACTCTTCCATCCCCATGAGGGTGAGAATGGTTGCCCATTCTCTACCATCACTAGGAAGGTGTGAAAGGATGATGGTACTCTACCGCACCGGGTTTGGTGGAAGATAAGTTATTGTAAGGTTTTATCCGCCTTGCTTTGGGAGCAAAAGGAGAGTCACTTTAGTATAGTGTAATACATGAAGAGGGAGTCTTCTAGGAGTGGACGTAAGTCTAGTTGGACTAAACCATTATAAATTTATTTGTTCTTCTATCTTTGCTTTTTATTATTTTTTATTTTTTTGCACATTTAAATTTTAGTGGTTGGAAAGATATTTTGAGAAAATTAATTCTTGTGCAAAATATCTAAATATGTTTTCTAAATTACCAAGAGTTTTTTAAATTACCAATTCACCCTCCCCCCTCTTAGTTTGCCTTCGGACAGTTTTATTAGGTCTAATGCCTATTCTTGAGCTATTACTGTGTTCTGTGGCTCTGGGTTTTGGGTTTTATTTTTTCATTTTTCCTTCCTTTTCATGGGTTAATGCCTTTCCTCCTACAGGTCTGCAGTTGGCTGTTCATGTTGATGTAGGACGAGTTGAAGCTTAGCCTGAAGTCTTGGGTTCTTGGTTCTTTGTAGGTGCTATTTCCTAGACTTCTGTTGGACTTTGTGTTGTTTTAAACCTCTACTATTTGCTAGTTTGTTTTAGTATTTTGGCTAGTTTTCTTTTATTTTTGTTTGGTTTTTTAATTAGGTTGATTTTGAGGCTTGTAAGTTTTGAATCAAATGTTGTATTTTTTAGCGAGCTTTGGAATCATTAAGGACTAGTAATATTGCTTTTTTAATTAATGTGTAGGCCTCTTCTGTAGGGTTTTATTAAAAAAAAGCAATTTTTTTGCCATAAAAACATAACCAGCTGATTCTCCTCAAAAAGCTAACCTAAAAGCCATTTCAAGAGATGCTTCTCTATATAAATCATTCTTCACCAAGTGCTTCTTTCCTACATTGCATATCATCTCTCTTGGCCAAGAACTAGGCATACAAACTTTGGGAGAAAGCATAATCGCAAAATCCATTCAATTTATTAAGTAAAGTTTAAAAATAGATAATTTTATTAGAAATTCATGATAAAAGAATTTTTTTTCCAAGATCTTTATGGGCTCCAAAAATTCGCGGCCTAGTCTCCCCACTTTCAGCGGAGTTTTAATAGATTAAGTTCCACGACAAATTTTTAGAAGGTAGATTTTATTTGTAGCTAATATACTACCAAGAGATTTTTCCCTCATTTTACGAGGACTTTATATCTAAATTCTGGTTTTCTATAGGTGGAAGCCCCTATAGTTAATTACCCCTCCGATAACGAGAGAGAAATTTTGATTAAATTAGTTATCATTCAGATACATAAAAATAAATTTTATCTAGAATATAGTAGCATCATGGGTTTTATATTTTAAAATTTTGATATTTAAAATTAGAAATTTCATCACTTGCACTTAAAGTGGATGGTGGGGTATGGATGATGGACGTGATCAAGAACCCATAGTTCCGTCATCTGGGTCATCGTGATATCTCATCTACTTAGTTAAAGGATGTAGTACAACTTATTTCAAATCTTATCCAAGCACTATAATTTTGATGATAATAAATATTGTTGGGTATGTTACTACTTTCTCTAGATTCTATGATATTCTAGTTTATTTTATATGTGCTATTGTTTCAGAAAATTAGACCATCATTCACTTGTAATTCTGATCAGCTCAAGACTGAGTAGACTAGGGTTATAATCTATATTTTTTAAATTTTTTTGTACTTTTTTCCTTTTCTTGAGTTGTATCATATTTTTTGGTGGATATCATACAGAGGGAGGGAGAAAAATATTTTATAGAGTTTTTTTAAAGTAAATCATATTGTACAATTTTGGCTTTATAATGTATGACTTTATTTTGTGATGTATGACTTTAATTCATATTGTACTATCTATTATTCTTTGTCAAAACCCTAGCCACCAGAGGTCAATAATGATACTAATTATGTGCTGATCATACGGTATAATTTGGTTCATGTTATATGCCCTAATTAAAATCTTTCTTAATTAAACCCTCCATATCAGACAATGAAATCATGAAAAAATATTATAATTGATCATACTATACAATATTTTTCATATAATACGATTCATAGTGTATGAATTTGGTCGTCCCAGAGAACATACCAAATGAAATCTATAATTTTGGTACTAATCGTATTATATGATATCCACAGTGCTGGACGATCGATAGTGTACAAAGTTAGCCATCCCATGAGTCATCCCAAATGAATAGAAAAAATTTCTACAGTTTGTATTGGACTATCTTTTGATCATGTTGTACAAATTATTATAAAGGTTGAACAATTAATCTGCACAAACATGTTAGACGAGTCTAAATTTCATAGATCATATTGTACGATACATGTATCATGTTGTACGAAAAGAAGACAAAACTCTTAAAAATTAAGGTTTCTTGAAGCCTACTACTTAAGGGTTTTTAATAATCTTATTAGAAAATCTTTGGTTGTTTAGTCTTCAAGAGAAAAACCTTGAGGGAGAGAAGAATGAGAGTTTTATGAGAGGAGAGAGGGTGATTTTATTAGGGAGAAGTTGTGAGGGGATTCATAGGTTGCTCCTAATATCTACTAGAGAAGAAAATTTTTAGCAAAGAATGTGGTTCTCTGACCATCTCTTAGAGGATGAAAATAGAGTTGTGTTTCTCTAACCATCACCTGGAGGGTGAAAATAGAGTTGGGGTTCTCTGCCTGTAAAAGAGTCACGATTCTTTACCTCACTGGATTAGTGAATGAGCATCTGTATGGGCTTCTCCACCTTACAACAACAACAACAACAACAACAAGCCTTTATCCCACTACGTGGGGTCGGCTACATGAATCCTTTTTCTCCATTGTGTCCTATTAAAAGTCAAATTCTCGTTTAAATCTAATAAAGAAAGGTCATTCCTAATATTTCATAGCCAAGTCTTTTTAGGTCTACCCCTACCTTTCCTAACATAAGTAAAATCTAATACCTCTACTCTCCTAACCAGGTCATCAAAAGGCCGCCGTTTTATGTGACCAAACCATCTAAGGCGACTCTCTCTAATCTTATCTTCTACTGGAGCTACTCCAACCTTTTCACGTATATGCTCATTTTGTATCTTATCTCTAAGGGTAAAGCCACTCATCCACCTGAGCATCCTCATCTCTGCCACACTTAACTTAGTATTATGCTTCTCTTTTAAAGGCCAACATTCGGCACCATAAAGCATTACAGGCCTCACTACCATCTTATAGAATTTTCCCATAAGTTTGATGGGTACATTTCTATCACATAACAAGCCCGATGCATTCCTCCACTTCAACCATCCAACTTGAATTCTGCTGATAATATCCCCGTCTATTTCACCATCACTCTGAACAATAGATCCAAGATATCTAAAATGTGTACTCTTATTGATGACTTGATTGCCCAAAGTCACAATCCCCTCACTAGGTCTATTACTACTAAAATTACACTCCATATATTCCGTTTTAGATCTACTCAAGAGAAAACCTTTAGACTCTAAGGTTGACCTCCATAATTCAAGTTTACCTTCAACTCCCTCTCTAGTCTTATCAACAAGAAGAATATCATCAGCAAAAAGCAAACACCAAGGTACATCCTCTTGCAAATGTCTAGTGAGGACATCCATGACTAAAGCAAAAAGATATGGGCTTAAGGCTGATCCTTGATGTAACCCAACCGTAATTCTGAAATACATGGTCCGTCCACCTTGTGTTTGAACATAAGTAATAGCTCCTGCATATATATCTTTAATGATTTGAATATAAGCATTTTTTACTCCTTTCTTTTCAATAACTCTCCATAGAACTTCTCTTGGAACTTTATCATATGCTTTTTCTAAATCAATAAATATCATATGTAGATCATCCTTATTTTCTCTATATTTCTCCATCAAACCTCTTAATAAATGTATGGCTTCCATAGTCAACCTACCCGGCATGAATCCAAATTAATTTTGACAAACATTAGTATCACGCCGCAACCTATGCTCCATAACCCGCTCCCATAGTTTTAAGGTATGACACATTAACTTAATACCTCTATAATTCGCACAATCTTGTGCTTCACCTTTATTCTTAAAAATAGGAATTAACACACTCATTCTCCACTCATCTGACATCTTTTTAGTCTTCAAAATAGTATTAAAAAGTTTAGTAAGCCATGAAATTCCTTCATCTCCTAAGCATTTCCATACCTCTATTGGAATATCATCAGGTCCAACAGCTTTTCCACCCTTCATTTACTTTAAAGCCTCTCTAACTTCAGTTTTACTAATACGCCGATAAAAACATAAATCTTTATTTTCATTTAGGGTGCTAAGGTCACTATAGTCAATCTTATTTTCACAATCTTCATTAAAAAATTTAGCTAAATATCTCATCCATCCTTGTTGAATATCATCTTCTAAGAAAAGTATTTTTTGATCTTCATCCTTAATACACTTCACTTGAACTAAATCCTTACTACTCCTCTCTCTTTGTTTGGCTAACTTATACATATATCTTTCTCCCTCTTTAGTATCTAATTTTTTATATAAATCACTAAAAGCTAATGTCTTTGCATCGCATAATGCTCTCTTAGCATCCTTACGAGCCACTTTATATATTTCCCAATTATCTGAATTTTTAAAATTAAACCAATTTTTATAACAAAGCTTCTTATTTTTAATCTTTTCTTGCACATTTGGATTCCACCACCAACTATTTTTACTATTGGGAGCTTTTCCCTTTGATATTCCAAGGACATCTTTTGTAATATTTTTAATATCACTAGCCACTTTTTCCCACATAACATTAGCATCCTCATGCACAGACAAAACCTTAAGATCTAAAATCTTATTACAAAAAATATTTTTGTTAATATTTTTTAAATGCCCCCATCTAATCCTAGAAAATTGTTTTTCTTTATTTTTTATTTTATGCCCCTTTATCTTAAAGTCCAAAACTAATAATCGATGTTGGGTACATAAATTTTCACTCGGAATAACTTTACAATCTTTGCAATCTAAACGATTTAATTTTCTAATAAGAAAATAGTCAATCTGGGTTGTACTATATCCATTTTTATAAGTGATGAGATGCTCATTTTTTTTCTTAAATAAGGTATTTGCAATTGAAAAATCATAAGCTAAACAAAAATCCAATATGGTCTTGCCACCTTCATTCGTCGTTCCAAATCCATGGCCACCATGAAAGCTTTTAAAATCATCTACCTCTCTACCAACATGTCCATTTAAATCTCCTCCAATAAAAACTCTTTCTTTAAGAGGTATTTTTTGTATTAATTCTTCTAAGTCATTCCAAAAATTTAATTTAGAACTCATATCCAAACCTACTTGAGGAGCATAAGCACTTATAATATTAACAATCTTATCATCAACAACAATCTTTAAAGCTATAATTCTATCTCCAATCTTATTAATTTTTATAACTTCATCCTTTAAATTCTTATCTATAATAACACATACACCATTTCTAGTATGACTCCTACCCGAATACCAAAGTTTAAATCCTAAACTATCAATTTCCTTAGCCTTCTCTCCAACCCATTTAGTTTCCTGAATGCACAAAATATTTAACTTCATATGAATCATAATATCTATTAATTCTATTACTTTTCCTTTAAGGGAACCTATATTCCAAGTTCCTATCCTAATTTTAGTTTCATGGACTAGCTTCTTTGCCCACATTCGTCCTTGATGTGAGAACCCTTGCCTATTTAACACTGCACCCGGGCGCCGGTGCAGCGGCCCTTGTACACTTGTCACTGTATTCAGGCCATACAGCGTGTCGCTTCCAGGGGACGCCCTAGCATTAACACAATTTCTTAAAGGATTCATGTCATTATTGTTCGACAAGTTTTACGCTGGCTGTCGACTACCTAACACGACCCTCCACTTCTCGACCTTACTGTGAGAGCAAAAATAGAGTCACTTTTGTTTAGTGAAATACTTTGAGAGGGAGTCTCTAACGAGTGGATGTAGGTCAAGTTGAACGAACCACTATAAATTTTGGTGTTTTCATTCTAATTATTTTTTGCACTTTATTTTTCTATAATTATGTGCATGGTTGAAATTTTTTATTTATTTTGTTATTATAAAATTTTGTATCTCTGTATCAATTGTGTAGATTATCAACTATGGTTGAAAAGTTTCTTAAAGAAGTTTTTTCCTAAAGAATTTTTTAAATATCAAATTGACACGCACTCTTAATTAGACTTGGGCTAGTTATTACAGATTTAACAACTTTCAAGTGGTATCAGAGCGGGATTCAAAAATTAAGTTTTTAATAACTTTTGAAAAATTTTAAATGGTTAACTTTAGAAATCGTATTACTACGAAAGGGTTTTAAATCATATGACCACCTTTATTTGATAATATACCTTTTGATTTTTGAAATATTTGCATGCCTATCTTCTTGCAAACTATTGATTGTCACATATGGATGTTTGTTTAGGAAGGATATTCTGCACCTTCATGTTTAGTAAATGGCATTAAAACTAAAATATATATTTTTTTAATGAAGTACAGATGATAGAGATTTAGCCCAATTGAATGAAAAATATTTGAATTATTTTTTCTATGCTAAAAATTTGAAGATTACATGCGCATTTCTACTTGTACTACAAGTAAGGAGATTTGGTATAAACTCTGCATAACAAATGAAGGAACAAAATAAGTAAAATATTCTAGGTTGAATATTCTACATCATGGTTATAAATGTTTTTGTATGAAATCTAGTGAATTTATTTTTGAAATATATACCAGGTTTACTCAGATTGTTACTTCCCTGCATGCTTTAGGAAAAGAACTCACTAATTATGAAAATGTTAACAAGATTCTATGTTGTTTACCTTCTTCCTACGATGCAAAAATTACTACTATTATTGAATCTAAAGATTTAAATGTTTACTCCATTGATAACTTAATTGGATCACACATTACCTACGAGCAAGGAGTGACCCAAAGACAGCTTGATGTAGGAGAAAAGAGAAGGAAGAAAAATATAGACTTAAAGGCTAATGATTCAGATAGTTCCTCAGATGGAGGCGAGGAAGATATAACACTGATGACCTGACTAGTCAGAAGCTTTCTAAATAAAAAGCAAAAGCATCATTAGTAGTGGAGGAAAGGTAAAAATTATAAAAATTTTAAAGCTTCTTATGATATTATCTATTATGAATATAAGATACCAAGGTGCTCGAAATCTGATTTCCCAAGTCTTAAATCTCACCCAAATAATGAGAAGGGTGAGGAAAAAGATAAATTCAAGAAGGGCAAGTAAAGCACTCAGATGTCTTTCTGGGTAGTCTCTACTTCAGACTCATCTAAAACTAAAGCAGAAGAGGAGGTCACAAACATGTGCTTAATGGCAGATAATCATCTTGATCATTCTAATCAATAAGAGGTATGTGAGCTTTTAAAACATGAATTGTTTGAAGTTTTTAAAAAACTTCATACTGTATATAGAAGCTCAAGAAACTACATACAAGCCTTAAATCTGACTTTCCAAATCTGCAGAAAGAGCATGAATGCCTTAAGAAAGGCCATTCCACTTTGGATAGTTATGATATGGATTTATTAGTTGAATTTGACTCTTTAGATAAGATACATCTTTATTTAACTGTTGAATGTGATTCCTTCAAAACATTGCATGTTGAATTAGAAAATGCATTCAAGGAATTAGAAACTATCACATGTTAACTAGCTAGAAGTGAGCCTGTATTAAAAATTGAAAATTCAATGCTTGAAACTAAAAATAGTTCTATACAAGTTCAATTAAAAGCTTACAAAGAAAATAAAATACCCCCAACACTTGCACAATTTCATAACACACCATCACAACATACATTCAAACCTAAGAAGAGGTACCATAACCAACATAAATTAGTAAACCCTTTTCATGGAGTTAGATGTTTCTCTTGTGGCATGATAGGACACATCTCCCATGCTTGCACTACCCACCATAGAACACAATTAGTGTGGAGACCAAAATTGAGTAATTCACATTATAACATGCAAGCATTTCATACCACATTCCATAAGGTGGAACCAAAACTTTTTTGGGTTCCCAAATCTGACAATTGATGATTTTTTAGGGGTATTCTCATAGAAGGGCTCATGAAAGCATGTAATACCTGGACAGTAGATATTCAAAGAACATGATCGGAGATGTAAATCAATTTATTTTGTTCGGGGCCATGGTAGAAGGAAAGGTGACACTTGAAGATAACACCATCAGGAGAGTGGCGAGTTCATGTATAATAAACAACTCAAAAAATTTCCTCATTGAAAATATTTTACTAGTAGATAGCTTAAAATATAGCCTACTTAGTATAAGCTAGCTCTATGATAAAAGCTTTAGCATTAAATTTTTATCTACCAGCTGCATTATAAACTAAAATGGAATTACTATGTTGCAAGGAAAAAGAGTTAATAATATTTACATTCTTGATTTAAAATGTGTTAAACCTGTTACTTCTCTTTGCCAAAAAACTATTGCAAATGAGTCCTAATTATGTCATAGGAGAGTGTGTCATGAAAGCATGAAAAATCTTAAAAAATCACCTAAATAGACTTAATGATAGGCAAACTAAAACTTGAGCTCACTAAGGACCACCTATGTGATTCTTATCAGTTAGGAAAGCAAGTTAAATTCATCTTCCACTCAATCAAGGACATTTTAACTAGCAAACCTTTAGAAGTCCTTCACATGGATCTCTTTGGACCTTTAGCACTGCAAGCCTAAGAGGGAAATTCTTAGTGTATGTTATTGTTGATGATTCCTCGAGGATTATCTAGGTTAGATTATGTCTCATAGAAGTGAATCATTGGAGTTTAGATCATTTTTACATTGATTTAGAGGAAGCTAGATTATAAAATTTTGATAATTTATAATGATCATGGTGGAGAATTTGACATGAAAAATTTGAATCTTATTGTAGGGATCAAAGAATAGATCATAATGTTTTAGCTCCTAAAACCTCTCAGCAAAATGGGGTTGCTGAAAGAAAGAATAGAACCCTGGTATAAGCCACTAGAGCCATGTTAGTTGAATACTCATTTCCCAAATACTTCTCTGTAGAAGCGATGAATACAACTTATTATATTCTAAATAAGGTTAATGTTAGATCTACGATGAACGAGATACCCTTTGAAATTCTTAAGGGTAGGACAACCAACCTCTCTCACCATCATGTCATTAGATGTAAAGTGTTCATTCTGAATAATGATATATCTCTACTAGGAAAGTTTGTCCCCAAATCTAATGGAGTGTTCTTAGGGTACTCAAATGTTGGAAAATTCTTTATAGTTTTTAATAAAAATACACTATTGGTAGAGGAGACCACTCATATTGTATTTGATGAATCTGATAATTTTAAAGGATATAGGGTAGAATAAGAAGAAGTTGTAGAAATTACCGAAGGAGTAGAATTTGCAAATTTGGAGGAATGGTTAGAAACTAAGAATTCATTGCTTAGAGAATGAAGATATTCTTCAAGACATCCTAAAGAACTGATCTTAGGAGACCCATATGAAGGTGTTAGAACTTGACATAGAATTAACAAAGAAGTAAATCACTCTACCTTTATATCAATGACTAAACCCACTAACATAAATCAAGCCCTATCTGATGAATTCTATATCCTAGATATACAATAAGAGTTAAATCAATTTGTGACAAAATGATGTTTGGGAACTTGTTGAAAGACCTATGGACTAGAGTGTGGTTGGAACTAAATGGGTTTTTAAAATAAAAATGAATGATTATGGGGTTATGGTTAGAAATAAAGAAATATTACTAGTTAGAAATAAAGAAAGATTAGTGGCTAAGGGGTATAACCAGATAGAATGTATTGACTTTTGTTTTGAAGAAGAAAATAATTGAATTAAAAAAAAAAACCAAAATAAACTACAAACAACTAACATCAAATTCCTCCTTTAACAGCATAATAAAGGAGGAACCTTATTCATACTAATGTCATCCCAAATAAAAGAACTAAAAATAGTATAGTTAGCACGTAAATCAAGTAAAATATTACTATTCCTATCTATACAATTGAAAATCACATGATTGAATTCCTTAATAAAAGAAAGAACTTCCAATTCCTTGTCACCTTTTTTTAATGCATCATGGAGATACTTGATTATGTTGACATTATCACCTTCAACAATGATACCCTTATAAGAGAACATCCAGTATTTAACAAGTTTATTAATAAACTGAATAGAAAAAAGTTCAAAACATGAAACATCCCAATTAACACAAGCCTTTCCAAATGCCAAGAGAAATATTCCTTTACAATCACAGTACACCCCACCAATCCTAGTTTTATAAGAAGATAATAAAGATACATCCACATTAACTTTGATCCAATCAGGTGGAGGAGGATGCCAATGATTATTTAACACTTAGAAAGCTGATTAGCATCCCAGTTGCCCGATCAATAATTAAAATAAGAAGGAGAAACTACATCATACCTAACAAATTTAGCCGTAATTGCCATAGAGCTTGTTGCAACTTAAACTTATGAGTTTATATTTTTGATGATAATAAATATTATGGATCACTTTCTACTGTCTACCTATATTTTCAATATATTTTTTTTGTGTATACTAACTTTTCAGGATTATATTGCACCTTTCAAGGCACAAGATTTGGGAGAATAGGTTTTAACTGTAATACTCATTGTTGTACTTTTTTATTTCTTGAGTCATATCCTATAAGGGTGTAGACTTGCTTAGTAACCCTGCACACATACAATTGGAAAATTTTTGTCAATTTTAGAGTTTTTATTTTTGATCAGATCGTCCGGGACAATCCAAAAATAGGGCTAGATGATCAATTAAAAATAAAATTCCTCGCCAGAGCATCTTGGTTGAGGCAGCTGCAATTAAATGAATTATCCTAGATGATATTATCATCATCCAGGATGATAGGTTCATATCAGAAAAAATCTGTCACTAGATAAATTTAGGCATATATTACTTTTGGACATCGTCTAGGACATCATCTTGGATGATAAAGTGCAATTATGCCTAAATTAATTTGGTAATTAAGGAAAGCAGTTAAAGTTTCATTACTCGATCATAAAATCATGGATGATCGTAGGATTGTCCAGGACGATCAATTCACAAATCTTAGTTCTTTCAAGATGATCTATAGTCGGCCAAGGTCCATTTAGGGCGATGCTCTGGATGATAAGTACCTTTCTGTGTTAGTCAACTTGGATGATCATGATATTATCGTAGATGATTAGTTTACTTTCTATCATTTAGGCATGCATTCAAAGCGATATTCTAGATGACACTCCATGATTTGTACTGATAGTACATGACGATCATTATATCGTTACAGTTGGTTTATTATAATTAAGAGTATTTTTGGAGCTCTTCTATTTAAGACCTCTTATTTTTACAAGTTATTGTCTTTGGAAACCATTGAAACTTCATTCTTCTGGAGGAAACTTGAAGAGAAAAATTGAAAGGGAGAGAGGAAAGGGTGAAGTTTGGAGGGGGAGAAGATCCTTGGAGGGGGTTTCAAGGGAGTGTGAAGGGGGTTCCATACGGTTGCTCCGACGAGCATGTACGTTTATACCATCAGATTCAAGATTCATCTTGAGGGAAGTTTTGGGAAGAAGAAGATCTCTTTGGTGTTAGAGGACCCGACTACTCCGCTGCACCGGGGAAGGTGGAAGTGATTTGGTAAGGGCTTCTCCGCCTAGCTGTGGGGGCTAAAGAAGAGACATTAAAGGTTTAATGTAATACTTGGAGGGTGCCTCTGAGGAGTGGATGTAGGTCAGGTTGGATTGAACTACTATAAATTTAGTGTGTTCTATCTTATTATTTTATGCACTTTATCTTTCTGCGATTAATTGCTTATGTGAAATCTCTAATTAATCTTTTTATTATTGATTTAATTCATTTGTGCTGCAAGATATAAAAGATTTTTCTTTTAGTTAAAATAGTTTAAAAAATCTAATTCACCCCCCCACTCTTGGTTAGCCTTGGGACTAGTTTATAAAGGCTTAATATCCCTGACAAACTTTCAAGTGGTATCAGAGTTATGTTCATAAAATTGAGTTTTTGAAAACTTTTGAATTTTGATTAATGGCTAACTTTTGTAATCATAATATCTTGTAAGGTTATTCAATCACCCCGACCACCTTTATTTAAAAATATTACTTTTAATTTTTGGAAAATTTTAATGCCTACTTTTTTGCAATCAATTGATTATTGAATGTGGCATATGACTCTTACTAATTATTATGTACCATCACGTGTTATTTATGGAATTAAAATTGATATTCCTTTCAATCAATGGAGTAAAATAATATTTAAAGCATTATTTGTGTGCTTATTTATTTTGTTCGTTGTGTTTTTGTTTATTTTCTGTGTTTTCCTTACGTTTATTTTTTCTTGTTAGTATTTTTTGTTTTTTATTTATTTTATTTTATTTTATTTTTGTCTCATTAAAATTTTAATTTAGTCTATATATATTTTTTTTTGTAAAGTTTTCTCTGATCAACACATACATATCAGCTTTTTTGTTTCGTATATAATTTAGAAAATCAAATCTTTTTTAAAGATCATTTTTTTTCAAAAAAAAAAGAAAATTTTACCTCCTAATTTTCATGAATTCTTATGTAAGTTGTGGTTGACTTCTCTAAAAATAGTCAAAGGAAGGAAGCTTATGATTTTATCTCTCTATCTCTTTTCTTAAAGAGGTTATTTCACATTTGATTCAAATCTTCATCTTATTATAAATTGGATTTTGAAACTAAACTTTTTACAACTCCATACATTTTGTCTATCGCATAGGGATATTTATAAGTTTTTGAATCCATCTCATAATTTTCATAATCAAGTAGTACATTTTGTTAATAAAATGAGTTTGCTTTAGTTTTAAAATTTTATAAAGGAAGTATATTTGATTGAAAAAAGAGAGGAGCCAATGATGCCAAATCAAAAGATGCACAATGATGCCAAATTGAGAGAGATACATAAAGTGTATCAAAAATTAAAAGATATGCAAAGTGCGCCAAACAACTGATAAGAGGCATAAAATAAGCCCATAAAAAGTAAGCTTACATTTCTTATACTTTTTAAAGCTTAAGAAAACCCTTGATATTTTCGATACTTGAGCTTGAAAATCAGGATTCCTGATTTACCAATTTTTGCATTAATCTTCTATTAGATATGTTTTATGAAAGGAGTTTTGAAAAAATTAGTGTATCTCTTTTCTAATTTATTCCTTGATTTAAATATTGGATTAAAAAGTTTTTGAGTTTTTAAAAGAACTTGATCTTTGATTAATAATTTCTAAATTTTTAACCTTTTTGGGTTATGCGTTGTCAATACATTTCTTACTAAGCTTTTAAATGAAATCAAGATGAAACTTTCACATTTTAAGAAATTTTTTGAATTTTTACTAGATCAGGGATCATTTTGATTTTTAATTATTTTTTTATTATTTGTGCCCCTCCTCTTTTTGATAATGTCAAAAGGGGAGAACGTACTATTATATTTAAAAGGGAGGAAATATTTTCAATTTTGTAAATTCAACCAGTAATATTTTCCATTGTAAAAAGGGGGAGATTGTTTCAGTTCAAGCTTATGAGTTTATATTTTTTATGATAATAAATATTGTGGCTCACTTTCTACTTTCTACCTGTATTTATAATATATTTTTTTTTTGTATATTAGCTTTTTAGGATTACATTGCACCTTTTAAGGCTCAAGATTTGGGAGAATAGGTTTTATTTCTAATACTCATTAATGTACTTTTTTATTTCTTGAGTCATGTCTTATAAGGGTTTAAGCATGCTTAGTAACCTTGCACACACACAATTAAAAAATTTCTAACTATTTTAAAGTTTTCTTATTTTTGATCACATCGTCTGAGATAATCCAAAAATTGTCCTAGACAATCAGGTAAAAATAGAAACCCTAATTAGGGTATCCTGGTTAATGCATCCATAATTAAGAGAATTATCATAGATGATATTATCATCGTCATGGATGATAGGCTCAAATCAGAAAGAATATGCCGCTAGATCAATTTAGGCATATATTATTTTTGCACATCATCCAGGATATCATCCTGGATGATCAAGTGTAATTATACCTAAATTAATTTGGTAATTAAAAAAATTAATTAAGATTTGATTGCTCAATCATATCGTCATGGGTGATCACAGGATCATCCGGGTTGATCAGTTCACAAACCTTAGTTTTTTCTAGATGATCTATAATCGGCCAAGCTCCATTCAGGGCGATGCTCTAGATGATATGTACCTTTTTGTGTTAATTATCCTGAATAATTGTGACATCATCTCAGACGATCGTGATATTGTCTTCAGATGATCAATTAACTTTTCCATCATCCAGGTATACATTCAGGGCGATGTTCTGGATGATACTCCATGATTTGTATTGATAGTACATGACGGTCATTATATCATCCTAGATGATAAAGTCAGTTTGTTGTAATTAAGAGTTTTTTTAGATCTCTTCTATTTAAGACCTCTTATTTTATAAGCCAGTGTCTTTTGCAGCCATTGAAGCTTCGTTCTTCTGGAGGAAACTTGAAGAGAGAACTTGAAAGGGAGAGAGGAAAGGGTGGAGTTTGAGAGAGGGAGAAGATCCTTGGAGAGAGTTTTGAGTGTGGAGGGGGCTCCACATGGTTTCTCTGGCGAGCTTGCACCTTAGTACCATCAGATTTAAGGTTCATCTTGATAGAAGTTTTTGGAAGAAAATGATCTCTTTGATGTCAAAGGACACGGCTACTCCGTCGCACTGGGGAAGGTGGAAGTTATTTTGTAAGGGCTTCTCTGCCTAGTTATGGGGGCTAAAGGAGAGACACTAAAGGTTTAATACAATGCTCGAAGGGTGCCTCCGAGAAGTGGACGTAGGTCAACTTGGACTAAACCACTATAAATCTGGTGTGTTCTTTCTTGTTATTTTTTGCACTTTATTTTTACTGCTATTAATTGCTTGGGTGAAATCTCTGATTAATCTTTTTATTATTGATTTAATTTGTTTATGATGTAATATATAAAAAGATTTTTCTTTTAGTTAAAGAAGTTTTAAAAATCCAATTCACCCTCTGTTGGTTAGCCTTGGGAATAGTTCTTAAAGGCATAACATCCCAAATAAACTTTCAGAGCTTTCCTCACTACCTTCATGAACCAGGTCATTCCTAGTCTTCCATGAAAAATAAACTACATGACAAAACAGTCTGATAACCGAATTTTTTTTATCCGCAAGCCATCTACAACATCCTTCTAAAGAATCAAATGTTTGAATTTCAATGCCCCACTTATTTAAGTGTTGAAATACCTCCTTTAGCTTCTTACATTTGATTACAATATGAGCAATGCCTTCAACTTCATCACAACCTCTTGGAAAAAGGATTCTACCATGTAATCACCTATAAGATAAAAATTGAAAGGTTGGAATGGCATTATTAAAAATCCTCCACCAAAAATTTTCCACTTGAGGAAGTAGTTTAGTTTTTTTCATCCAATCCAATTTTGAAAATCAGGAAATACTTGATACGCTACATTAAATGCCAAAGCTGAGATAAATTTCCCTATTCTCTAATGAGTTAGTTCCAACCAACCTTCCATTTGTTCTAGAGAAATTTGGATATTACAAATGAGGTTCACAAGTTCAACCCCAATGAACTTACTAAGTTCACTTACATTCTAGCTGCCTTCAAAAATAAGCATATCAACTGTTAGTACATTGCTGGATTGAGGATGCACAAATGTGGGCCACAAATTAATACTTTTATCCACGATCCAAGTGTCTTTGAAAACATCAATAGATTTTCCATTAGTAATGTTCCATCTAATTATTGGTTTGAGAAATCTTTCAACATCATTAATCAATTTCCAAGTCGTAGATCCTATCTTTTTCGGAGCATCAACATCACATAATAAATCATACTTCGGATATAAAGTCTTGTGCAACAAAGAGTTTTTGTCTTGAACATAGTTCCAAGCAAGTTTAGCCCTTACAGGCCCATCTTTGGTAGAACATGAATGTAAACCTAGACAACCACATTTTAAAGTTATACACATCATATTCCAACTAACATAATGTAGTCCAAATCCACCATTCATTTTATTCCAAATAAATCTTCTACACAACTTATCAATTTCATCAAAGACAGCTTTTGGAATAAAAAAATGAGTAGAATGTAATGTAGGGTAAGATAACAAATTTTTTTTAACAATACTTATTTTTCGAGCTAAGGAACTGAATTTACCACCCCAAACATTATGCATCATCATGGCTTTATCAACAATAAACTAAAATTTCACTCTTACAAGCCTCCTCAAAGCCAATTTAACTCCAAGGTAGAAGAATTCCTTAATTTATTTGAACCCCATAACAAGAGAAATAGCCTTTCTTCTCCTTCTCCTTACCAAATTACCAAACAAGATCATAGATTTACTAACATTAACATTTTGACCAGTCCAGTCACAAAAGTCCACAAGAATATCTTTGATCTCCTTAACTGCCTTCAATTTAGCTTCAGACAAAATAATGATATCATCTACATAAAGGAAATGCAAAATCCTTGGACCTTTAGGACTAATTTGAATTCTAATTGATTCGCCTCTTTGTAAAAAAGCATTCGTCAATAGTTAGGAACAAAGAATAAACAAAAATGGAGACAAAGGACATCCTTGATGAAACCCACTCCTAGCCATGATCCAATTAGAAAAATTGCCATTAATCAACAAAGAGAAAGAAGGATTTTGAACACATTCCATAATTAATTTAGAAAACTTGTAAGGAAATCCAAAATATTCCAAATTTTTCCCTAATGCAGTCCATCCCATAGAATTATGGGCTTGTTCCATATGAATCTTGAAAGAAACTAGCCCTTTAGAAGACATAGAATACTTGAATTGCATTACTTCCTGAGCCACTAGAACATGATCAGATAGTAACCTTTCTTTCAAAAAGGCCACTTGCTCTTCAAAAATCAGCTTTGGAATAACCAATGATAGTCTATTCAAAAGAACATTGGCAACCACTTTATAAATAGTGTTGCATAGACAAATCAATCTATAATTAGATGGAGAATTGGGGTTATTCACCTTAGGGACTAGCATAATAAGGGTCTCCTACCAAGCATCACACATTTCTCCCATGTGAAAGAAGTAATTAATTGCATTCCAGAAGTCTCCTTTAATAATATCCCAATAGAATATTATAAAAGAGTAAGAGATTCCATCATTACCTGAAGCAATATGCTCACCCGTATGCTTGATCATCGCCTACACCTCTTCTAAGGATAACTCTTTATTCAACATACCCGTGTCATCTTCATTTGATAAATTCCTCGAAGAAGGCCAACCAACAAACTTGCAGCTCCATTCTTTCCACTTGTTCCTAAAAAATTGAAACAGAACATCCTCAATTTGGTGTTGGTCCTCAAGCAAAAGTCCATTCTCATCTTTAATATTGAAAATGTAATTAGAGTTGCTCCTTGCACTAGCAAAAGATTGAAAAAAATCTAGAATTGCTATCCCCCTCTCCCATCCATTTGGCTTTTGCACGTTGCTTCCACCAAGTGTTCAACCGAGCTAATATTGTATTCTACTCATTAACTTTAACTTTTAGGGAACAACTAACATTATTTGAAAGACTTCCCAATTATGCTTCTTTAACTTGAAGCTCCAAAATCTCCTTCTTGAGGTCTTCCTTTAATGGATTAAAGTTGTTCAATTTGGCTTTACTCTAATAAAACAAAGCCTTTAAAGCTCTATTCAATTTTTAATTTAGAATTTGAGGTATGTTTCCATGAGAATTCTTTCTCCAAGCCCCCCTCACCACTGCAATAAAAGCTGGGAAAGAAGCCTAGACCTCTTCAAATTTGATTTTTTCTTTTTGCCAAAAGATTAAATTCTAGCATATTCAAAAGAATTGGGCAGTGATCCGATGCTATCCTGGGAAAATGCCTCACCACCATATAATTGGAAGAACTTAAGGCTACTGAGTTCAAAAGAATCTATCCAATCTCTCTAGGATGCGATCATCACCAGTCTTATTGTTGCACCAAGGGAACTTTGGCACAACACATCAAACTTCATAAAGGTCGTTACAAACCAAGAAGGATTTAAAATCTTTAGGTCCTTGTAAAAAAATAAATCTTCTCCCTCCCCTTTCGTTCTGCTTATTAAGCAAATAGTTGAAATCACAACCCATCACCATAGGTAAGTTTCTGACTGAGTATAACTCTAGTTTCTCCCAAAGAGTCCTCCTACTATAAACATCCTTACTCCCATATATGGTGTATATTCTCCATATAACTTTGTTAAGAACCTCTAACTCTCTAATAATAAGTTGGGGAGAAGATTCCAATTCAAAAAATGTAGCTATATTATAATTCCATAACACCAAAATACCTCTCAACAACCCTTCTGAAGGTACTTGAAAATAATCCCAATCATCACTAATCAAGGAATTGACATCCTTCCTTTCAATGGATGTCAATTTAGTTTTTAACAACCCTAGAAAAAAATAAGAACCATGATCCTTGATCACCACCTTAATATGTAGAGAATCCTTCCTCTTCCTACATCCTCTACAATTCAAGAAAACAATAGGCAACATCATTGAATAAGAGGGGAAGAATTCCCCACTTTATTCTTTTCATCGCCATCCAACCTCCTACTCCTAGGAGCCAATTTTATAGGACCCAAGCCTTTAAGTTGCTTCGAACTTTTTTTTAATAGTAGAAATGCCACCTTCTTGAGAGCCTAACTCACAGTTCAAAATAATCGATCCCTTGTCCAATAACCCATCACCAATCCCTTTCTTTCCAACAAAATTAATAGGGTAATTCACCACAACATTATCTAGGTAAACTATCTCCCCTTCTTCCATAATTTTATCCATAATATCAATTTTATTATCATTGATAGGAAAGTTATAGGAGTTGGAAATCATACCCTCTCTTGTACCCAAAGCAGGCAGAAGTATTGAACTATTTTAAACAAGATCCACTTCTACCAGATCTTTATCAAAGAATGAATTACCTCCTACAATCCCTGGAGACTTCAATAATTTTCCAGCAGTAGTATGTACTCTCTCGGCATTAGGAATATTTAACGGTCCAGACATCTTCACAACTTCCATATTCACAGCACTTGAACCTTTTTTCTTGAAAGTTGAGTTATTGAGTCTTCTTTTACCATAATTCACATGAATCCAAGCTCCATATTCAGCTTTATTGGCCTCTTCTATATCAACCACCATCCTATCCATTGCTCTTGAGTCTTCCTTCACAGCAGGAACATCTACTATCCAAGTTCTCTAATTACTTAGAAGCCAAATTAGCCTCTAAATGAATATCCATATAATTTTTCTTTAAATGTGCTATATTGCCACAGTTATAGCAGAAATTAGTTATTCTTTCATAATCAATTCTTCGAAAGAATTTCCCTAAACTTCCCTCCACATAAACACTCGAAGGCAACTTACCATCAAGTTTGTCCCGAACACAAATCCTCACAAATTCCCTTCTTCCCCACTAGAACATGTTTCCATCAATCATATATGGAGAGCCAACCATGGAAGAAGTCCTACATACATTAATTTCATCCTAATATTATAAATGGAGGTTAGGCATCTGAATCATAATAGGAGCTTATAACCCCTTCAAGGAAGTAGGTGAAAATTATGATGACCACCTATCCATTCCAATGATATGTTTATTGACATATCAAGGTCCACTAGACAATAGCAATTCTTACGATTCTTCCTCATGAAATGCACAAGGAACCCACCCCATTCCAAGCAATGTTAAATAAAATTTGCCAAATTGGGACCATTGTCTCCTCAATTCCATACTAATCACATGAAAAGGCACATTCTCACCAAAAACCTTAATCACCAATGAATTCTTCAGTTTCTTAGAATTTTCTAATTCTTTTTATTGATGCAGCTTCACCACCAATCCATTTTTCAATAAAACAGTCCCCAAAATCAAGATCCATATCTCTGATATTCAATTTTTTGCTCCATATATTTAGACATTGCTTAAATGTTTATTATGAATAACCTCATGATTCTTATCTTTGCAATTGGCCAAATCACCTGACTCATAACTATGGACCTTCTCTAGATCATTCAACAATTGGCCTATGTTATTCCCTCCAGAACATGGATTAGCATCCAACCTGTAGCCATCAGAAACCTTTTTTACCTCCTTAGATACATAATTCACAAATTGCGAGCCTTTTTAAATAAAATCCAAAGCCTTCAGAGTAACAAAATCCACAATAATATCATTATCACCAACTTCTCCATTCAAAATAGATTCCAACCTGAAGCCAAAGATTCATTGTTGTTTAATTTGTAATCAATCTTAAAAACTGAAAGAATTCCATCCAACTTTGGACTATCAGAAAAATTATTAGATAAAATATTCTTACCTTTCCCTATATGCTCAACTAGTTTTTTGGGGATCAATAAACCACCTTTGCTAATGACCAACACCCTACCTGACTTATGCTTCATCTTAACCTCTTAGTAAAAACTAGAACCAACATCTTCGAAAGCTGGTGGAGATAAGACAGAGTTATATCCAGGTTGGAATCGAACACTAACAAGAAAGAGAGATGGCAGGTATAAAAAGGACCTCCCATTGACAGAGGTCGTAGACCCTTTGCCGCCATCATTCCAAAGAAGAAATCGTGTGAATTCAAATTTTGAAAAATTATTTTCTCACTGTAAAAACTGGGATCTTTTCTCTCCTTAACTTTGTTGAGCTCATTTCCAGAATGTATTAACTTTGAAGTGACCTTTGCCCTAGTAGCAAGATTGGAAGCCATTAGCCTTTACCTGCTTTAATGGTTTTAAGCTATACCAAATAGATATGAAAAGTACCTTTTTGAATGGGGTAATAAAAGAAGATGAGTTTGTTGAATAACCCCTAGGATTTAAAAATTTATAATATTCTAATCATGTGTTCAAATAAAAAAAGGCATTATATGGACTAAAATAAGTACCCAGAGCATGGTATAAAGACTTAGCTCATTCCTACTAGGGAGAAACTTTATTAAGGGGAGCGTAGACACTGCCTTATTTCAGAAAAAGGTAGGAGATAAACTACTCATTGTCCAAATTTATGCTGATGATATTCTACTTTGATCTTCTGATAAAAATCTATGTGATGAATTTCAAAAATAATGAGTAAGGAATTTGAGATGCGTATGATTAGAGAATTGACCTACTTTCTTGAATTTAGTATAAGATAAAAGGATGATAGAATTTTCCTTACTCAATCAAAATACATTAAGGACATCCTTAAAAAATATGAAATGTATAAAGCCAAGGCAATAAATGATCCCATGAGTTTCACTATTTAGTTAGATAAGGATTCAAATAGAAAATTAGTTAATCAAAAGAAATATAGAGGAATAATTAGATCACTTCTTTACTTGAATTTTAGCAGACTCGATATTATATTTAGTGTTTGTCTCTATGTTAGATTTCTAGCTGATCTAAAAAAGTCTCACTTGATTGTTGTGAAGAGAATCCATAGATATATCTTAAGAACCCAAAATATAGGAATCTAGTATCCTATACATAACACTTCCTTTGAAATCACAGATTATTCTGATTCAAATTTTTATAGGATGTGGAGTTGATAGGGAAAGCACTTCTAGAACATTTCAATTAATAGGACAGTTCTTAGTCTCCAAGTACAGTAGAAAATTGAACTTAGTTTCCCCATCCACTACAGAAGCTAAATACATATACTTAGGAAGTTATGTGGCCCAAGTTCTTTAATTAAAGTAATAAATACTAGATTTAAGATTACCTGCAATAACCATTCAAATCTTAAGTGATAACGCTATTGCAACTTAGATTTCAAGACTATATTTTTTAAATCATGTGAGTTTTTTATGATACAAAAATATTATTGTGTTGATTACTATTTCTCCTAACATACATTGATTTCTTTGTGTTGTTTATGTATACTAACATTTTAGGGTAATCATACTCTATAATGCTGATGACTTCAAGATATATTAGATTAGGGTTTCTTGTAATGAAGTTTGTACATTTTTTATTTTCTTGAGTCTAAGAGGGTGTGATTATAATTAGGTAACCGTGCACACACATATTGGGGGAGCGAGTCAAAATTGATTTTTAAAACTAATCATATAGTATAATTTTCAAATTATATTAGACGACCTCTCATGGTAGTTTCTCCAGAACAAAGTTAATCAAATCATGCCTTAAAAATTTTCTTTTGAACTATTTATACTGTCCGAAATTAGATTCATATAGACAACATCTAGATTACAAAATGGATACATACTAGATTAACCTTAAAAAACTCACCATTTTTTTAATTGATCATATTATATGAAGTTTGATTCATACAGATGATGTCTATAGTATGAATTGAGTGGATACCAGTTCTTCCTATACAAACACATAATTTTTTTTGAATGGTTTATACTATACAAAGTTGTATTCATATAGATGACATCTAGAGTATAAAATTGTTGTCCATGTTTATACCATATGAAGGATGATTTGTTTAAATTAATTATATTGTATGGTATATGGTTCATATAGATGATGACTAGTGTATGAAATGTATTCATACATAATCGTACTGAACGAACTTGTTTAATTTTGAACTGTTCATATAATACAATGTTAGTTATTATAAATGATTAACATAGTATGAAATTAGGTTCGTACAGGACTGTACATGAATTTTTGAACTATTCATACATATGAAGTACAATCATACAGTACGATTTAAAGACATTTAATTTGAAATTTTCAATTTTTAGGACAGTTTTTCTTGTCTTTCATATATAAGAGTCCTAAAAACTAGGTTCATTATTCTTCTAGAGTTATTTCTATGAATTCCTTTTAAAGAGTAAAAAGAAGAGTGCTTGGGAGAGTATTTTAGGAGTGAAGATTGAGAGATCTTTTTGAGATATTTGTGAGGGGATTCACAAGTGTTTGAATAGTTGCTATTTGAATGATTTATATTTGTGCAACTTATGTAGTTTTGATGATTCCAAACATTATTGTTCAGATGTATAATTATCTCCTAACAATTTAGAAGATTTGCACTTGCTCTTGTGTATACTAACATTTCAGGAAAATCAGACTCCAGACTACGAAAACTTCAAATCAAATTCAACATGAGAAATTTTGTTTATTTGAAGTGTCTTTTCTTTGAATTAATTTTGAAAGGGAGTGATTGTAATTGAGTGAATAAAATCACACACACAAACTAAGGAGATCTTGAAATTCTATACTGATCGTACAGGACGATATATATC
Organism: Dendrobium huoshanense; assembly: GCA_016618105.1. Classification (NCBI taxonomy): domain Eukaryota; kingdom Viridiplantae; phylum Streptophyta; class Magnoliopsida; order Asparagales; family Orchidaceae; genus Dendrobium; species Dendrobium huoshanense. The sequence continues at coordinate 1,177,652 of CM028344.1, read as the reverse complement.
GTACTGGACGATCTGTCAGTTATCTCCTATAGAGCATTTGGAACGAATAGGAACTTGCTTCGAAAAATTTTTCTAAGTCCTATTCGTCCAGGACGAATTTTTATATCGTCCCCGGCGATGGGCGCTCTGGAAAATTTTCGTACAGACGAAAATAAATTTCGTACCGGACGAACAGCTCTCTGGAAAATTTTCGTCCAGACGAAACCATATTATCGTCCCCGGCGATGGGCGCTCTGGAAAATTTTCGTCCAGACGAAATAAATCATCGTCCAGGACGATCGGCTCTCTGGAAAATTTTCGTCCAGACGATCAAATTTTCGTCCAAACGATAAACCGACTTAGGACAGTTTTCAGCAGTTTCTAGAACCGACCTTGTAATAACCGTTCGTACTGGACGAACCTAGTTCGTACAGGACGATCAGCTGTACGAAGTCATTTCGTACACATATACAAATTGGGTCGTTTCAGATCGTTTAAGTAAAATCGTCCAGGACGATCCACGATCGTACCGGACGATCCACTGCGTACAGAATTGAAAACTTGCAGTTTTTGGGCGGTTTTTCTTGTCTTTTGTATAAATACTTCAAATTAGACTGCCACCCAATCTTTTTGTCATTTGATCTTCGTGCCTATTGAGAGAATAGTCAAGGGGAGAGTGGAAGAGAGCATTCAAAGGAGGATTCCTACCATTGGAGCAAGAAGGCTTCACTTGGATTGCTAAGGTAAGAATCTCTACTTGTGAAATTGGATTCCTTCACTCTTTTCTTTCTTTCTTTTAGGTTCTTGTGAGAAGATAATTCAAGAAGGTCCGGTTCTCTGCCGACACTTGGAGAGTGTGAACAGCCGTGGGTTCTCTGCCTACACTAGGAGAGTGTAAAAGGAAGAAGGTTCTCTGCCTACACTTGGAGAGTGTGAACAGCCGTAGGGTTCTCTGCCCACACTAGGAGAGTGTAAAAGGACGACGGTTCTCTGCCAGCACTGTGGATTGTGTAAAAGGACGACGGTTCTCTGCCGCACCGGGGAGTGGTGAAAAGAGGGTTTTGTACAGGCTTCTCCGCCTTGCTGTGGGTGCTAAAGGAGAGTCACTTTGTGGTATTAGTGCAATACTCAGAGGGTGCCTCTGAGGAGTGGATGTAGGTCTGGTTATAGACCGAACCACTATAAATCTGGTGTCATTTACTCTATTGCTTTTACGTTTCCGCATTTTAAATTTCTGTTTTAACAACTCTGTGGTTGAAAAACATTTTTCTACAAACTTTAAAAGACAATTTCATTTCGGTTCAACTTTAATTTTAAGAGGGTTTAAAATTTTTAAAAACTACCAATTCACCCCCCCTCTTGGTAGCCTTGGGACATTTACTTAGGCTTAACAACCTAATTACTAGACTCAACAACAAGGTTACTCAAAGGTAAGAATATCTTGTTTGTTCTTCAAGTTTCTCATAACTTCTTTGAAATCTTCTGAGAGAATACTTTTTAAAAAGATCACGGTACTTTGTCATCAATAGAAGGGTGAAAAAGGATGTTGGTAATCTATCATCATCAAGAGGGTGAGAAAGGATGTTAGTACTCTACCGTCACCAGGAGGGTGAGAAAGGATGTTTGTACTCTGCAGTCACCAAGATGGTGAGAATGGATTTTGGTATTATGAAGTCACTAGGAGGGCGAAAAGGGACATTACAACTCTGCTTACACTAGGAGGGTTAGAAATAATGTTGGTACTCTGCCATCAAAATGAGGGTGAGAAAGGATGTCTGTATTCTACCGTGCTAGGGTTGAGGGAAGAGAGGTTGGTGTAAGGGCTTCTCCACCTTGCTATGGGAGAAAAAGGAGAGTCACTTAGAGATAGCGCAATACTTGAAGAATTTATTTTCAGGGATTGGACGTAGGGCTAGTTGGAACGAATCACTATAAAATTTGGTGTTCTTCTCTCTTTACTTTTTACTGCATTTTTTTTTTTTTGCATTTGATTTTATTATGGATGAAAAATATTTTTTGTAAAAATTTAATTAATGTGCTAAAAAATCTTAAATCAATTTTCTAAAATATAAGAGAATCTTAAAATTACCAATACACTCCCCTCTTGGTTAGCCTTGGGATAGTTATATTAGGTCTAATAACCTATTCAAACTTTCAAGTGGTATCAGAGCCTATTTTAAAAATTAAGGTTTAGGCAACTTTTTGAAAATGATCATGGCTACTTTTGGAAATCATAACACTCCTGATGGTTATTCAATCACTAGACCACCACTATTTGTTAACATTCCTTTCAACTTTTGCAAAACTTGTATGTCTACTTTTCTTCAATCACATGACTTTTGCATTTGGATTTTAGTTAATGAAGGTTACACTAGACTCACTAGACTTTTGTTGATGGCATTATGACTGAAACACTGCTTCCATATTAGATAGTAGAAGAAAAAGAACTTGCTCAATTAAATTCAAAATGATTAAACATTTTTTTAATCCCTAAAATCTAAGGACTATATGTATGTTTCAACCTATAAAATTGGAAAAGAAATTTGGGATAGACTTGTATAACATATGAAGGAACTAATGAGGTGAAATATTCCATATTGAACATTCTTTTACACGACTAAAATCCTTTTTTCCTGAAACTAAAAGAATCAATCACTGTCATGTATACTAGTTTCACACAGATAATTATGTCATTGCATGTTTTAGGTAGGGAACTAACAAATTTTGAGAAAGTTAATAAAATTTTATGTTGTTTACCTACTGCCTATGATGCAAATATAACTATTATAATTGAGTCAAAAGATTTAAATATTTATTCTATTGATAACTACTTGGATCACTAATTGCTTAAGAGCAAGGAGTGACTCAAAGATAGATTGATGTAGTTGACAAGCAAAAAGAGAATAATATAGTGTTGAAAGTGGAGGATTCAGACATTAATCAATCTTTACGTGAGGATGACGAAGATATTTCCTTAATTAAAAGGCAATTTAAAATTTTCCTTAGAGGAACCGATAAAGACGTCAGTAGTGGAACAAAGGTAAATTCAATAGGAATTCAAAAGTTTCAAATGACATAATTTGTTATGAATGCAGGAATCTTGAACATATTAATTTGATTGCCCAACTCTCAAAGCTAATCCTAGTAAGGAGAAAGTTGAGGAGAAAACCAATATTAGGAACGGTAAGAAATGACTATAGAGAGCATTTTAGGTGTATTTAGCTTCATATTCCTCAAAATTAGACGTAGAAGAGGAAGTCATAAACTTGTGCTTAATGGTTGACAAGCTTGATCAATCAGATCAAGAGGAGGTATGTGATTTATCCTATAATGAGTTATTTGAAGTTTCTAAGAAAATCCATATTACATATAGAAAACTCAAAAAATTGCATGCCAAATTAAATATAGAATATTCAAATTTACAAAAAGAGCATGAAATCCTTAGGAACGATCACGCATCAATAGATAGCAACCACATTACATTACTGGATGAGTTTAATGATTTGAACAGAAAGCATGAACTATTGAAATTATCTCACACTGAACTTGAAAACAATTTTAAAGTGTTTAAGGCTAAAGAACATGTTTTTAAATTTGATAATTTGATTTAAAAAATGCAAACTCATATCTTATAGAAAAATTGAATGTCATTAAGGTAGGTAAGATACGCCCCTATAGTTGAAAAATTTTACAATTCTGATCAAAAGAGTATAATTTCAAAACCTAGGAAATGACATTATAACTCACATAAATTGATTAATATTTTTCCTAGTATGAAATGTTTTTAATGTGGAATGATTGGTCATATCTCTCATACTTGCATGATTCATAGTAGAGTACATCTAGTGTGGAGACCTAAGATACATAGATCATAACATATCAAACATGTATTTAGATTATTATTTCTAAGAGGAGAACCCAACTTTATTTAGGTTCCCAAGTCTAATATTTGATCATTTTATAGAAATGCTCTCATACAAGTCCTCATAAGAGCATTTGGTACCTAAACAATAGATATTTGAAGCATATGATTGGAGACACAACACAATTTATATAACTAGAAGCCAAGAATGAAGGCAAAGTAACACTAAGAGATAATACCACTATGAAAGTGATAGGTACATGTACGATTGGAAATAAGAATAAATTTTTCATAAAAAATGTAGTATTGGTTGAATGCTTAAAACATAACTTGTTGAGTATTAGTCAACTTTGTGATAAAGGTTATAGTGTTAAATTTTGTTGATTCCTTATAGGTTGTTAAACATAAGCTATTGTCCTAAGGATAATATAGAAGGGGGTGAATTGGTAATTTACAAAATTCTCTTGGATTTTTAAATAGAAAATCGACTTTAAAATTTGTATCAAGTTAACTAAGTTTCAAAATATAACATTTCAACCACAGTAAATAACTTGTAGTAAATAAAATATGGAAATTTAACAAGCAAAAATTTATAGTGCTTCGATCAAACATGACCAACATCTACTCCCTGAAGACTCCCTCTTCAGGTTTTGCACTATTACCAAAGTGACTCTCCTTTTGCCCCCACAGCAAGGAGGATAATCCTTTACAAAAAATCTCTCTTCCACCAATCCCCGGTGCGGCAGAGAACCATCATCCTTTCACACTCTTTAAGTGTCGATAGAGAACTATGATCCTTTCACACGCTCCAAGTGTTAGTAGAGTATCATCATGCTTTCACACTCTCCAAGTGTCGATAGAGAATTGTCATCCTTTCAGACTCTCTAAGTGTCAGTAGAGAATTGTAGTCCTTTCACACTCACCAAGTGTCGACAAAGAACCGTCATCCTTTCACACGCTTCAACTATCGGTAGAGTACTGAATCTTCTCCAAAGATCTTTCATGAGCAACTAGAAAGAAGAAAAGAAGAATAATCACCAAAATCACAAAGAGATCCTTACCTTTGAGTAACCTTGTGAACCCTTCACACTCCAATTGCATGACATCTCTCTGAAACACTCTCCCACACTCTCTCTTTCAATTACTCTTGAAAAATTATGAAGATAAGACTTTTTCATGTCAGTTTTAGTGGACCTTTTATATCAAAAATGCAAAAAACTATCCAAAAAATTAAAATTTTCAATTTTGAGCATTTATGATCATATAATATGATTATATGTTTGTACATACAAATAGTTTAAAAACTATTGTGTATGAACCTATTATGAATGGCTATAAATTCATTTCATAAATGATGATCAACCGATATAAAACAAGTTTGTCCTGGATGAAAAGTTAGAAAATTTTTCCACTTCACCGGGAGGATGAGGAATCCCACAATTTCATACCCTGGATGGTGTACATACGATGCTGACATCATATGGTATGATCAATTATGAAAATTTTTAAGTTCATCGGGATGAAAAGGGACTCGTCCAATTCGTACCCTGGATGGCGTACATATGATGACTACATCGTATGGTAGGAATCATTCAGAAATTTTTCAGGTTCATCTGGATGGAAAGTCGGGATGAAAAGTCGGGATGAAAAGGGACCCATCCAATTCGTACTTTGGAAGGTATGTTCGAATGGTATGTCATATAGTACGATCCATACTTAGAAAAATTTTATGTTTCCTATCCGTTTAATTGCTCGAAGGGAAAATAACTGATTAGATTGTCCCTTAAAGTACAAAATGATTAGTTTAAAAATTATAGATTTTAAACTCTCCTCCAATGTGTATGTGTGCATAGTTACTCAATTATAATCACACTCTCTCTGACTCAATAAAATGAAAAATATAGCCTTGAATTATAATCACCCCTAAACTGATCTGATTTGATGTCTTCATCAATCTGGAGTATGATTCCCCTGAAATGTTAGTACACACAAACAACAAAACAATTCTATCAAAACATGTTAGGAGAAATAATAATCAATGTAATAATATTTAGAATCATAAAAAACATACAAGATGCAAGAATATCAATAATCAAGAGCTAAGTAGCAACTATCTCAATAATCTCCTCATTTTTTATGATGGAAAAACAATTATTGTTTGAATAAAAATTGAATAACCTAAATTTCTTCTTAACTCCACCTAAATGAATAAATATGTGAATATAAGAGAATTCTTTAAAGACAAACCAATTTTTATTCATAAATGATAAAGCACAAAAGCAAAACGTAAAACAATAAACACAAAAACAAAACAACACTAACACACCAAAATAACACTAACACACATAACAATTAACACACCCAAACAACATTCACACACCAAACAATATTACTCTCCCTTTTGATAATAATAAAAAGGGAAAAGGAAGGTTGAACTGGAAGAAGTTATATGAGAAACCTTAGTAATTGATCTTGAAAGAGATTCAACTATAATTGCAATAACGAAATTAATAACCATTAGATAAAACAAAAAGATTCAAAATATTTAAATTAAAGTATAAAATAGAAAATAATAATCAATCAACGTCATGAAGCATTCTAGATAATTAGATAAAGAAAATTATTGTAAAAGTGACAAAATAAAGATTAGTTAAATTCAATTTTCAATACAAAATATAATTAAACATTAGATTAATTTAAATTTGAATATTAAATGATAGAGGAAAGAACATATTCAATTGGCGATATGTTGACCTCATTTATGATATGAGGTCACTAAGGCCCTTCCAAACTCCAGATTAATTTTAGATCATAGGATCCACTCTAGACCTTTAGATCCTTTCTTAGAGCCAGACCTTAGGATCCACTCTAGACCTTAAGATCCTTTCCTAGAGCTAGACCTTAGGACCTACTCTAGAGCTTAGGATTCTCTTATATCTCAAATTCTAGAGCCCCTCTAGATCCTAGATCTTAGAACCCCTCTAGATCTTAGGACTAATCTAGACTCAAATCAATCCCTACCCTTGATTGATTCAAATCTTAAACTTCATTCAGTTCAAATCCAAATTAATTCAAGCTTCAAACATACCCAAACTTTGATCTAATCAATTTGACAATCCAAACTTCAACTTAGACTTTGATCCCGCCTTTAATCTTGCTTTGACCCTATCCATTCATTAACAATCACCACATGATTGTGAATGATTTGGATACTCCAACATTAATCATGCAAACTTAAAATCCATTCCAAATCCAGAAATCCAGACTCAAATCCAAAGTCTTAAGGCCCTGCCCTAGAAACCTTTTTCAAAGATTTTTTCAAACATTTCAAAACCCAGTCAAATGGCCTCATATTCAGGTTCAAACACTGAACCTAACTTGTTGAGCCCAAACCCAGACCTTGGATCAACCTGGTTGACCAAGTCAACCAAGTTTGACCCATTAACCCATACACCCCTTCTCTTTCAAATCTTTGAATCAAGTTCATTCCAAGTCTTTTTGAATGCAAGGGATGACCCATTGGGTACCCAAGAAACCTCTCTTGGAGACCCAAGCCTTGGGCTCACTTGGGTTAGCCACATGGCTTGACCCAAGTGACCAAAGAGAGGTCTCCCTTGAGCCATCTCTTAACCTTAATCAAATTGAATCCAAATCATGGTATCATTGGGTTCCCATTGACCCAATACACCTTCTTTGACCAGCCCAACCCTTGGGATCACTTGGGTCAAGAGTTAGGCTAACCCAAAGTGCCCAAGATCACTTGGGATTGAGCCAACTCTCAACCTAAGCCCAATTGAACTTGATCAACACCTCCCACAGGTTGCCCTAGGTCAAACACATCTCCTCTAGCCAGCCCATGCCTTGAGTTAACCTGGGTCAGGTTTTAGGCTAACCCAAAGTAGCCAAAAATACTTGGACCCGAGCCATCTTCCAACTCAGACCAAATTGGACCCAATTGCCACTTGAATTGGGTCCACCAGACCCAGACCCACTTCCCACCTCAAGCCCAGGGTCTGGCCTGACCTGGGTTGAGCCCAAATCGACCCAAATAGAGCAGATTTGGATCAACCCGAGCCATCTTTTAACCCAGACCAAATTGGATCCAATTGCCACTTGCATTGGGTGCACCAGACCCAGACCTATCTCCCATACCAAACCCAGGGTCTGACCTGACCTGGATCAAGCTCAATTAGACTCGAACCGAGAAGGTTTGGGTCCAACCCAACCACCAGTTCAATCCAGACATTCCCAGGCCAAATTGACTCCACCCTTGGCTCCAGCATGTCCCCATCGGTCTCCCCCAGTCAACCCGACCCAGACCATGGCCGGCGGCGGTCGAAACTAATAGAAAATGAGTTCCGGTGGTCCCCCCCAGACAAATCCTGGATCAAGGTTACTGTCCACTAGTTTGATCCCCATGATCTCCCTAGGACGTCGCCATCGTCCACCTGGCAGCGATCCGAGCCCTCCCCAGCTCTATCTCAGTCTTCCAAGTTTGCAAAAGGTGGACGAATAGCCTCGAGTTCCCCAGACCGTGAGAGGCATTGGCATTCACTCTCAATTGATTCCCATAGCTCCTTCAAACTCCCAGACGCTTCCTCCGAGCTCCCAGATCGATCCCTCCTTCAGTTCGAGCAAGCGCCCGTGAAAGCTTTCGGCGTCCTGCTCGAAGTTGCACCTCCGGTCGTCCTCCGGTCCCGACCTCTGAAGGAGAACTATTTTCTATCATTCCCTGAAGCTTCCTGATAGAGAAGCTCATTTGTTGAGGCCTTCTCTGTGGTAATCCCTCCATCCTGAGCTCCCTCGCTAGGTAGTCCGATCAAGTGTGAAGGAAACCCTCACCCCAATGGATCTCCACCGTTGGATTGAAGGTTTCCATCGTCCTGATCCTCCCTATGCAATTTCATCAGAGTTTGCTGGTGGGATCGCTCGGATTAAGCTGGAGAAACTCTGCGGTCTCGGATACGCGCGGGAGGTTGAAGATGAAATCTCAGCCGTTGATCCCGATCAACGGCTCGAATTAGATCCCGTGGAATCGTAGCGCCGTTAATCTCAGCCATTAGATCCGCCATCCGACGGCTGTGGTTAACCCGGCCATTAACCGTTAGCGCCAATCATTGCTTGGCCAATCAGCACGCGACGCGTGTAAAGGCCTGCTGACTGTGTAATTGCCGGATTAATAAATCCAGAAATTCAAGGGAACTTCAAAAATTCATAACTCCCTGCACACTTATCCAAATTAGGTGTTCTTACGCTCATTGGAAAGGTCTCAGGGAGCTCTACAAACGCTTTATAGTTCCAGGCCCTGGTTAGGTCAGTGTTAGGCTTAATTTCAATTTGAGCATTTTATGAATTTCCTTAATTACTTTTTGAATACAAGTCCACCAGGTCTGGAATTTTGGTAGATTGAAATTGGGCATGTTTCTGACATGTCCAAAATTTATCTCCCCATTTTAAGTTGTTCAAGGGCATTTTCCCTAATTTTTAAGTTTAAGGGTCCTGGTTTGACCCTTAAATTCAAAAGGGGATATAGAGCTATCCAATGGAATTTAGGGTGTGATTTTTGGTGTGTTGATGATGTGTAGGATTTGGAGTTTAGATCCACTGATTTTGCCCGAATCCAAGCCTGGGATAGACCCTTATAGTGATTTGAAGGTGACTTAGAGCTCACCTTGGGTGGTTTGGTTAACCATCTTAGAGTACTCCATTTGAGCTCAAATTTGGTGGGTTTAGTCCTTAGAATTAGGTGATTCTATGGTCCAAATTTCATTAAATTTGGAGTTCATTTGGTTCCCCAAGTAGGAGCCTAAAAAATCCTTCTTAGAAATGGCCTATTAACCCTAATCAATTGATAATGAACTATTCTTAACTTGTAAAATCCATCAAAATGTCTTAAATTGTCCCTGATTAATTCTCTAATCAATAAGAATTGAAACCCTGTTAAATTGATCTCTAGATTTGTCTTAACTTGACCCTTAGGTAATTAGGGTTTAATCAATTTTAATTAATCTTAAAAAAAAATCTTAAAAAAAATCCGAAAATTGTTTTAAACACTTGTTGATCTGTCCTTAGGTCATTTATGACCTTTGGAATTGATCCCAAGGAGTTTAGGGCTCATTTGGGTTCAAATCCTTAAGCAGTTCCCTTAGTTGAGATAGTTTGATAATCCCTACGAACATGTAAAATTTCTAAAATTCACTGTTAATTATGGAAAATTTTGACTAATCAAAATTAATGGCTAATAACTCTAATTATATTCTATCATTCTCTAAAAATATTAAACCTCAATAATTTGGTCAAAGTCAAGGACTCAACATCTTAGGTGACCTTAGGTCAAAGCGGGCCAAAACTTCTAAAAATCATAAATTTTCATAGAAAACTCCAAGTTAAGTGTCCCACCTGTCTAACAACTCATAATTAGGTCTAGTATTTATTAAAAATCTGAAATCATTAAGATTCACTTTAATTTTGAAAGTCAAATTTTGACCCCTTAGTTAACATATCTGGATACTCCTTTAAAATCTGTTAACTTCTCCAACCTCTAAAATTCTTTTAATAGGTTATTAAAATTCTCAACCAACCAATTAAAATTAGTAATCAATTCCCCTTAATATTAATTTACTCCTGTGTTTCCAACTAATTTAAAATAATTTAATTAACCCCGACTGCTACTGGGTAACTCAGGCCTACGAGGCTACTAGTTTAGCCCCAAGGAAGGTGAAATAAACTTCACGACCTCGATGTGAAACAAAGGTAGTAATCAATTAACTTTTAAAATACTTTTAATTAAAATTCCTAATTTATTAATATTTAAAGTTTAACTCAAATCTCGCTTTTAAGCCTTAACAAACCCAGAACTTTAGACAACTTTGATTAATCACCCAATTTAGGATTTACCCCAGCCACACGACCTTTTACACACACTTTAGATGATGTTCTAGGATAACCAACTCTAGATCTAGGTTAGGCCTATGTTTACTTTACTGCTGTGTGCAGGATTTTTCATAGTTTCACTGCATGTTGTGGATGAAATTGCTTTGCTGTGTCTGCTTACTTTTTTTTTCACTCTGTGAATGGATTGATGTGTTTGGCGACTAGATTACCCTTAGGTTAAATACGATCTGGATGTTCACATAGTTTTTCTGTAGGTGGCCACGCTCATGCAGGGAAGAAAAAGGGGGCTAAATCAATAAAATTTTATTAATTGTTATAAATGCTTGCACAGGTGCTTCAGCTGCTAAAGCCCCCAAACAATAAAATGAGAGTGGCCAGTGTGTTTTACTTTCCTTTTTGCACATATATAACTGCTTGGGAATAACTGCTTATCATTTATTAACTGCTTAGGATAACCCTGCAGGTGAGTCTAGATTTTATTTTTGATATAAATATAATTTGTGTAATTGTCAAGTGTTGTGAAAGTTAATTTTGAGTAGGGATACATAGGTCCAAAGCTTAGATTCCAAAGAGGAAAGAATGTCCATTTGGGAAGTATTCCTTTTTCCATTTGGAAATCTAAATTTGGATCACACTTCTCTTATACCCAAAGAGGAAAGAGTGGCCTTCCCCTTAAAAGGGAACTGCTCTCTTATCCATTTGGGTAGTTCACCACGAAGAATCCAAGAAGTTTGAAGAAAAGGAGTCCAGAGGAGAACAAGATTGAAGACTTGAAGATTGAGAGTATCCCACTCAAAAAAAAATTACTTGCGTAATTACTAGGTTTAGAATCCGGGTTATTGTCAGTGGTGCCCGGCCACTTTACTTTCTACAAAATTCTGGTTTGTAATAAGCAAGACAACTTTGCCTATGGACATTTATTAATTGATTAATATTTGATGTGATGAGTTGATTGCCTTTAGGATTTCTTGCTTTTCCTAGTTTTTTTGGCAATTGTGTGTCATTTTTGTTTTCGCATGGATACGTGAGACTCATGAGGGAATCTAGGGAATTAGCCGGGGATCGACCCCGGAGTCACATGCATATTTCTGCACTTCTTCTTTCCTTGTTTTAGACCCTTCCCCTCCCGCGGGTAGAGTCCGGACAGTCTTACTTATGAGGACGAGGTGCCGGACCTTGGGAAGCCCAGTCTTCTAAAAAATTATTTTTATAAGCCTGTTTTTAAAATTTCAAGCATACTTGATTTGGAAGTCGTCGACTAGCATGTATTGCATTAGACACAAATTAAAAGAGTCAAAAATTTTAATTGCATCAATTTAGCATTTTGGTACCTAACATAAGTCAAAGGGGCCAATTAGGAAAATTTCTAGATGTCGGCCCCAATTCTCTAGAACTTTAAGTATAACGTCCCTACCACTCTTTCATAAAATACCGGACTCATCTCTTTTAAATCGACTAGGTGGTTAGCTGGCTCCCCAATCCAGGCCGGGGTAAGTCCAGGTTTTGCACTGCATTAGTTAGGATCAGACAACTATGGTCCAGCGTCCAAATTAGATTTAGGATCCGGGGCAGATCTTTGATTATAAGACCCCAAATTTCGGGAATATAATCCCAAATTTCTAATAAAATGCTCAACTCTAATTAAATATCATTTCAATCCAAAACATAAAGCCCAACACTTAGATTAAGTTGGGACACTTCCGGATGGTTCTGGAATCTTAAAGTGTCCCCTACCTCTCTTCCTTCGATTCTGTTAATAAATGTTCAATCTTGATCCATTACCTTTTGATTTTCCAAAAGATTCTATTCGATTTTTCTTTGATATCACTCCTAGAAAATCTAGTAAAATTTTATTCTTATTTTAATCGAGAGTTTTCGTAGGGGACTCTGTTTCCCTACGATGTAATTAACTACGGGGGCTTGCGCTCGTAGGAGATTTGGAACCACACACACCTGATTTCAAAATTAAATTTTTTTTTTTTAAATCTTCTTAGATTTCTTTGGGAAATGTTAAAGAATGATTGTCATTATCATATTTGAAGAATTATCATTGAAATGTGTTATCTCCCTTTGGGGAGATACATCCTTCTTTGATAAGGCTTTGGATATGAATTTGACAATCATACTCCTTAAATACCATAATTGGATTATTTAGCTGAACTCTACCTTGTCCCCTCGGGGCCGTGTGGAGTTCTCTTTAGAATCTAGTTATGATATTCAAGATGAATTTCATGATTCAAAGTCTGAACACCGTTATGGAATTTTATTTTCGTCCTCCAGGGTGATATATTTTTTCGAACGAGCTGTTTCGACTTCTAGAATTATAATTAAAATCTCAATTTTAAAATTCCCAAAGAAAACTAATATTTTTAAAATATGTTTTTTCAAAATTCCACCAACAAAAAAATGGCATGCTCAGTGGGACAAATCTCTCTCTCCATCTTTAATAAGAATGAAATTTTGTTTCATCGGTAGTCTTAACTATCTTCCTTCCGTTGTTCCCTCAATCCATTTCTTCCTTGGGGAAGTGTGGCCAACATCTAAAAAACAATTTTAAAATATTAAAAGAGAGGTTCTACCTCCCAAAATTTGTCATTTGCTAACTTAATCGTCCTGATTTTGACCTTCTGCCCTGAGATTTCCTATGAGGCGACAGTGTCAAATCAGGTCCCTAAGCATTCTTTTTATAATTATGATTAACAAATGTCACATTCAATATGCCAACCTTTTGAGATTGAAAGGAGTTTGAAAAATCTTTGACTTTAAGAAAGTTTTGAAGTATTTTAGCTTTGACCCCTTTACTCCCCTTGAATTTTTAGGAGTAAGGAGGGTTAGACTATTTACTTTACTCGGGTCTTTCTTACAACTCCATAAGCCTTCGGGCAAGGGGAAAATCTATCCGTTGTGTTTTGGATTCCGTAGGAAAAAACCCCATCTTAAATCATTTAAAATTCAAATCCCCATCAAAATGTGGAAAGCAAGCTAATAACAATTGTCTCTAAGTTCCAAATCTTCATATGTTACCCCATACAATCATCTTATGGGCTAACATATGTTGTCCTTTTGAGAAAACTTTCCTTTCAGCATGTATTTAGTCTCTTTATCTTCCAAATGTGTGTTGGGTGTGTTTTTTTATCACTCAGCATGTGTTGGAAGGTTGAGACTATTCTACAAGCCTTAAGTTTCAAAATAACTAACTCTTTTTCGCTCCTTTTAAAAAGAAATCTAATTTCAATCCTCTCTTTAACTTTCAAAAAATTCAAATGGCTGGCCAATTGATCTTCTCTTTCGACCTAGAGTTGTCCTCAACTGTTAATGACCAAGGGAGCACTATCATCTTTGGAATGAGATTCAGTACCCTTGAGCTTTCTATGGATGGACACCAGATTGTTAGTTTGGATACCAGTAAGGAAGTTACTCCAGTGGTTGAGTTGATTGTGGGATCTGCACCCACCTTGCCAGTAATTAGTGATTAATAGAAACAGCCTGAGCCAGTTGTTGAGCCTCCCACTGAAATCAAGTATGTTTTTGAGGAAGGATCTAGTTCCGGACTTAACTTCTCCACTAACAATCAAAAGAAGAACTATTTGAGGAGACTTAGGAAGAAGATTTCTAAGGCAAAGAGAATCATGCCTTCTAAGACTTTAGCTCAAGTAGAGCCTGAGGCTGGTGAGAAGCTACCTATTCCTGTCTCCTCTCCCCTTCTGAAAGGGAGCCTCTTCTACCCCTTAGCTTCTGCTCAAGGGGAGGAGAGGATAGCTAGGATAGCCCGTTCCTCACCATGCCCGGTTGACTACTCGACTAAAAAGAATCCAAAAGAAAAGCATTTGCAGAAAATAAGGGCTTTGAGAAATATAATCCATACCTGTGCTGCACAATCTAGGCAAACAAAGGAGTAGTACATGAAATAGTTGAAGGGAGTGATCTCTCATCGCTTCCAAAAAGAAGTGTTAAAGGAAGAGGCGTCTAAGGCAAAGAATCTGACTCCACAACCTGTTAGGAGAAATAAGAAATATGTCAGACAGCCCGCCACTTCAGTACTAGTTGATGGATACCACTGGGCGCCACACCCTCCTTCTTCCAAGACGGAGGGTATTGTGTTGACTGGGTTCGAGAGAGGCCACCATTCTATTGGTAGACCCCGGTACCCCCATCCAAAGCTGTAAGGTTGGCCTCAATAGTTGTCAAACCAAAGGGGAATGAAACTCTAAAACATCTGGATATCAAGGGCAAGAGGCCAAAATCCCCTGAGAAGAAGTTTGTCCCAAAAAGGACTAAGTTGGAGAATTTACCACCACCTCCAAGAATCTCAAAGTTTATCCTCCAACTCCAACGAGTCCTAGTTAAATCTCCTCCAGTTTTGATTGAGTTGATGGATGTTCAACCTAGTGCTCCAGTTGTTGTAGTAGATAATTCTCTTGCAGTCAGTCTAGTTCCCGATTCAGTTATGATTCCCGTTGATGATCCGGTTGCTGACAGCGTAGATTTATGTGTCATTCCTAGGCTTCTTACACAAAAGTCTTAGGACCTTACCCTACCTGATGTAGGAGCTATTTCTCTACAAGCTCCTGCTTCACCTCCTGAGGTATATGTCCCTCTCCTTGTAGAGAATGCCACTTCTCCGACTACCGATCTTGGGACAGTCGAGAAGGAAGGAATTGACCTAGATCTTGAGATAGAAGAAGAACTAGCTATAGAGTCACAATCAGATCCTAACCCAAAACTTACAGAAATCATTGCCCTCCTGGATTCTGAAGAATTGTTTGATATGGCTGAGTACAAAGGATACTTACCCCTCGATCCTAAGTCAATTAGGGATAGACCGGCCGAGGAGGTAGTTCAAGAAATAAGAAATATTCTGTTAAACAAAGAGGGAATGGCTTCTTTTGATCCAGACCTGGATGACCTCCTTGGAGAGGAAGATGATTATGTTGGTAGCATCTCCATGGTCGAAATTAGAGGTTCCAACAAGGAGGCCGAACCTGGTAGACGTCGGCTTGCTAAAGATGATGACCCATAGGTTGCCGGGTCCGATTCAGATGAGTCCGTAAGGGCTAGGGGTGAAGAGCATATTAAAGATTTGGAGAATCAGTTGACGACTATGATATCACAAGTCAAAGAAATGCAAGAAAGATTTGACAAGTCAGAGTAGGATTCACTTAAGATTCAACAAACGGCTCGAGAGATTGCGAAAAGGGTTAGGAAGATAGAGTCTAGTCCGAAGCCCACCGAGCCAACACTAGTGATTCCTACTTGCCTACTAGAGGCATCTCCAGCAGCACCTACTGTTGCAAATCTATTTTTCATGTCTTATGTTTTGATGATTGACAAACACTGCTTTTCTTGGACAGCTTGTTGCTTCTAACTTTTCAGGAATCGACGATCGGACAATCAAAAAGGAGCCAAGTTCAGGAATGCGTAGGGTTAGGGTTGAGTCAGTCTGTACTTTTGTTTTTACCTTTTGAGTCCACTTGTAATAGTCAAAAAGACTGATACTTTGTAACCCTTCACACACACACTTGAGAGAATTAGAAATTCTGTTTTTACTCCTATCGGCCAGGACAATATCTTTGATCGGCCTGGACGATCAGCTTAAAACAGAAAGTCTAATTAAGGATTCTTGATTAAGGCAGCCAACGTTAACCGATCGTCCTGGACGATACGTGTATCGGCCAGGACGATAAGCTCAAAACAGAAAGAAGTAGCCGCCATAGACAAGTATGGTATAGTGTATCTTTAAATTATCGGCCAGGACGATCCTCGGATCGGCCTGGACGATATTCACAAATTATGCCATAATTGTTCAGGAAATTAAGGAAGTAATTAAGGATGATTGATACGATCATATCGTCCTGGACGATCACAGGATCGGCCGGGCCGATCTAGTCAAAAACCTTAAGTTACTTCAGGACGATCAGAATCGGCCAGCCCGTATTCAGGGCTATTGTCAGGACGATTTTCCTCTGATTTGAACTGATCGGCCAGGACGATTGTGAGATCGGCCTGGACGATCAAGCTAATTTTCAATCGTCCAATCTTGCATTCAGGGCTATGCTCTGGCCGATCTTCATTAATTTGTACTGATCGGCCAGGCCGATGTCCAGATCGGCTTGGACGATAAAGTCGGCAACTTGCAATTAATGAGCTCTTTTGAAGCTCTTCTATTTAAGAGCTCTTGTTCAACGTTTTTAAAAACCTTTGGCTGCTGCCTTGACCTGAGAAGACCTTGAGGAGAGAAAGAGAGAGAGAAGAGAGAGAGAGGATCTTGTGAGGGGGAGCTTGTGAGGGGTTTCACAAGGGTTGCTTCAAGGATCTCTCTGCGTCGTCTTCGTCTAGAGTTTCTCGTCCGTGGAAGGGTCGGTAGAGGTAAGGAGTTGTGCTTTTAGTTCTGGTTCTCTGCCAGCTTCAGGAGGAAGCAAAAGGAGATAGGTTCTCTGCCTTGCTGGGGTGGCAAAAAGGAGGTTCTTGTGAGGGTTTCTCCACCTAGCCGTGGGGGCTAAAGGAAAGTCATTTTTTGTTTAGTGCAATACTTGGAGGGTGCCTCCAAGGAGTGGACGTAGGTCGAGTCGACCGAACCACTATAAATCTCTGTGTTTCTTTTCTTGCTTCCGCACGTTTAATTCTGCATTATTTTCGTGGTGTGATTTGGTTTATGTGACTTTATTTCTTTGTTTAAAAACGAAGTTTTTAAAATACCAATTCACCCCCCCTCTTGGTTAGTTTGGGACTAAGTTCATAGGGCTTAACATCCCCATCGAACTTTCAAGTGGTATCAGAGCTTGTTTCGAAAATTAAAGTTTAAAACTTTTTGAATTTGATCCATGTCTAACTTTGGGAATCGCAACACTACGGAAGGGTATTCTATTACCCGATCTCCTCTGTTTGATAACCTACCTTTTGATTTCTGGAAAACTCGCATGTCAACTTTTTTACAATCTACTGATTATCACATGTGGATGCTTATTCAAGAAGGTTATTCTCCACCTTCTCGTGAAATTAACGGTTTTAAAACTAAAGTTGCTTTTACCGAATGGACTTTTGATGAACGAGATTTAGCTCAATTGAATGCGAAATGTTTGAATTGATTTTTCTGTGCTTTAAAATCTGAGGATTACATGCGTGTTTCAACTTGCAAAACTGGTAAAGAAATTTGGGATAAATTGTGCATTACTTATGAAGGCACTAATGAAGTTAAACAATCCCGTTTAAACATTCTCTTGCATGACTACGAACTTTTTCGTATGAAACCTCATGAATCAATTTCTGACATGTACACTAGGCTTACTCAGATTGCTACCTCATTGCATGCACTAGGAAAAGAACTCTCGAACTATGAAAAAGTTAACAAGATTTTGAGATGCTTGCCTTCATCCTATGATGCAAAAATTATTGTCATTACTGAATCTAAAGATTTAAACACCTATTCTATTGATAACTTGCTTGGCTCACTCATTGCTTACGAGCAAGGGGTGAATCAAAGAAATCTTGATACAGGTGAGAAGAAAAAGGAGAAAACAATTGCATTGAAGGCACACAAATCGGATTCTGAATCTTCCGGGTCTGAAAGCGATGGAGTTGCCTTCATCACAAGGCAATTCAAAAGCTTTCTAAGGAAGAAACAAAAGCATCATCAAAGTTGGAGAAAAGGTAAGGATCATAAACATATTAAAGGATCTTCTGATGTTGTTTGTTTTGAATGCAGGAAACTTGGACATGTAAGAGCCGATTGTCCTACACTTCAAGATCATTCAAGCAAAGAAAAGGAAAAAGGTGAGGAGAAAGCTAAGTCTAGGAAAGAGAAAAAGAAAATCCAAAGAGGCTTCTGGGCAGAATCTGGTACTGATTCCTCTGAGACTGAACCAGAGGAAGAGACTACAAACTTGTGTTTCATGGGAGAAAATCAAAGTGATGAGGAAGAGGTATGTAAACCAACCTATGATGAATTGTTTGAAATATGTGAAAAAATCCATACATCATACAAAAAACTTAAGAAAACTCATGCTAGCCTAAAGTTAGAACATTCAAATCTACAAAAAGAGCATGAAGTTTTTCTCAAAGATCATGCAACGATTGATTCAAATCACATGGCTCTACTTGATGAATTTGATGAATTAAACAAGAAGCATTTGGAATTAATTGATAAAAGTAATGCATTAGAAGCTTCACACACCTCACTTAATGATGATCTTAAGAAATCTAAAGAGAATTGAGAATGATGCATTAAAAAGAACTAACTTGAGAATTCAAAATGATTTGGATACATGTAAGAAAGCTAGGATGACACCAACTCTTAATCAAAGGCCAAAACCTAGGAAGAGGCATCTTTTCTCAAATCATTTAAGAAAACCTTTTCCTGGAATCCAATGTTTTTTTTGTGGCATGTTAGGACACATCTCACACACTTGCACAGTTCACCGCAGTACACATTGGGTATGGAGACCTAAGATGCATGATTCAATACATACCACATCTGCATTGCACTCTACATTTCCTAAGAAGGAGCCCAAATCTATTTGGGTTCCTAAAACTGACTGTTGTTGAGTCTTGCAGGAGTGCTCTCACCAAAGACCTCGTGGGAGCATAGGATAACTGAACATAAGGAGGCTTGCAGCTCAATTGCTAAAATCCGTTGTTTTATCACTTGCTTGATATCTTTAGTTTTTGTGTGACTTTTATTTTTAGTTTTTGTGTTCACTTTTTGTTGTCTTTAGTTTTCTTATTTTTTGCTTTTGCTTTGTTCACTTTGGACTTTATTTTTTTGGCATTCCATATGATGAAACTTCTCAAGCTTTTAAAAATTGGAGTTTTTCTTTTGATAGGGTTTTAGCTTTTCTATATTGGTTAAAGAGAGTAAACTGGTGATGTTTTTCCCTCTTCTGACTTTGTTTAGTGGCATGATTTTTCCTTTATAAAACAAAAAGTCTAAACTCAGTTTAACCAATGGCTTTTTAAGATATCCTTCTAATCTTGCTACATTAAGTCATCTTATGCATAATAGTCAAAATGCTTTGATATCATTCAAGCTTTTGAAATCTTACCATTGCAGTCATCACGTGATTTTGATTTTGTGTTGTGGATTGTTCTTCCCTATGTTAGAGAGAGAGCCCCTATTCTCTAATATTTGGAGGATATACTCACAACTAAGTATTTTTCTTTAAGGGTATATTAAAGAGTTATTAGCTTGCAAGAGATAAAAAGGAAAGAGGCCAATGAAGCCAAATTGAAAAGAAAACTATATACACAAAAGTGTATGAAAAATCAAAAGATGCTCAAAGAGCCAATAAAAGTGAAAAGAGGCATAAAATTAGCCCACTAATTGCAAGCTATCATCTCTTTGGTAAAACTCTTAAAACTTAGAAAACTCATTAATTATGTGATACGTTCAAAGATTTGATTTCAAATTCCATGATTGAGAGAAACTATTTTGGTTTACTATTTATAAGATACTTTAGTAGTTAACAAGTCTTGATTAGATCTTCTTAAAACCTCTTGTGTTATTCCAAGTTAAGACTCTGTTGTTTTTAAGAGATTTTTGTACCCTGAAGAATGTCCGATCTAGGGTTAATGGAATCAGTTTTTCTACCTTCTTCTAATTGGATTTTGTTAAACCTCTTGATCTCCTAAAAACTTCAAAAATTTAAATTCAAGAAAAGAATTCTCATATGATGCCTTCATAAAACAAAAAAAAAAAAAAGAAAAATCAAAATCCAAAAAAAATATTCGGTGTTTGTTTTATTTTTTTTTATCTTTGACTGTCTTTTCTTTTATTTTATTTTTGAGGGTCTTGATCATCACCATTCCTTTCTTGATTTCAATTTCAAGTCACATCGGCCTGGCCGATATTTCTATCGTCCTGGCCGATAGGACAAATTCTTTTCCAAAATCCATCTGCTAACCTTTTTCTGTGCTTAATGAAAATCATCGTCCTGGACGATACATTATCGTCCTGGACGATTTGATCAAAACTCATAATGATAGTCCTGGCCGATAGTTTATTTGTCTGGCCGATGCATTCTATGTGCATCGTCCTGGCCGATACACTGGACCGTCCCGGACGATCCACGTGTCAGTACGTTTTTATCTTTAAATTTGGCCCCGGACGATCCATTATTGGACCATCGGCCGGGCCGATCCACTGTTCGTCCTGGACGATACACGTGGCAAGCATTTAAAACGTTTTAACTTTGGCCGGTACGATCAATTATTGTGCATCGTCCTGGACGATACACCTAATCGGCCCGGACGATCTATTTTTTCAACGGTCGTCCGGACTGACTCCTCGGGCCGATAGCCTGTGTCTAATCGGCCTGGCCGATATCTGATCGGCCCGGACGATTGGACCGCCTTTTTGACCAATCGGCCTGTACGTAATTATTGACACATATCGGCCAGGACAATTCCGCGATCGGCCAGGACGATATGGATGTTTCTTTAAATTCAGGCCGATCCAGCCATGTTTTCTCACACCTCATCCTTTCTCCTTTGATTTTCTGCTTAAAGTTCTCTCATATGGCTGGTGGGAAGCGCGTCCGTCAGACCTCTGGAAGTTCCTCGAGGGCAAGGGTTGACCCTCGTTTCCGGGAAGCAGAAGATGAAGCTGCTTATCATCGCTATAAAGAATGTGGAATTACTGTCTCCAGAATTATCAATCCGACCCACATTTCCTACCCGGTAATGGATCTCTTCGCACACACTTCCTTTTGTTTCATTCTGTCCCTTGTTTTTCCTTTCAATTCTGAGTTCCTGTTAGAATTCTTTGCAAACCTCCGCATAAACTCTACCTTCACAGCCCTGTCCTCCTATGTGAATCGACGCCCTGTCGAAATCACATATCAGGACTGTGTTGAACTTTTACAGCTATCCACCACCGGAGATAAGCTGCACCTTATTGCCCCTGACCCTGATTTTGACTGGTCCACGGCAAACCACTTTCTTCGCTAGACCAATGCCCGTTACCATGTTGGAGAGACTAGCTCTTTAGTCAGAGATGCTAGGACAATCCAACATGTCCTTCGCACCTCTGTCATTCCAAAAGCCGGCGACCGTGTCCACATTACCCCTCTACTTTCCCTCACTACCTTCTACATCATGGCACATAGGGAATTTAACACTGCAGATCTATTTTTTCGTTACATTGATCACCTAACAACAATTCGCGATCCAGGCCACAGAAGAAAGCCAAATCTAGCCTTAGGACATATCATAGCCTATGTTCTTGAAACCAAATACCAAATTCAATATCCCAATCCACCAGATTTCCCAACTCTCTTCTACTCAAACAATTCCTTCAGCACCCTGCACAGTACTCGTCTCCACCCGGATGAACCACGGGAGGCTAGAGAGGAGGAGGCTCCCGCTCCAGCTCCCTTTCCTGACCCTGTCCCTCTCCACCAACATTCACCGGTAGATTAGTTGATTGCGAGATTTGATCGTTGGGAGACCAGGTTTGATGCATATGTTGCTGCCCAAGAGCAGCAACACTCTGAGGACATCGCCCGCTACGAGCATCACCGCGCTGAGGACTTAGCTCGTTTTGACAGTTTTCTCACTCACCAGCAGCAGCAGCATGACCAGGACATCGCCTGGTTCAATGCTCAGTTTACTACCCTTGCCAGCTACTTTCAGCAGCCACCTCCACCTCCTCCATCTGATGATCAGGATCCCTCGTTCTTTTAGTTTGTACTTTGAGTTATTGTTTCTTGTCCTTTTGTAGTAGTCTTTCGTGATGTTTGTTGTTCTTTTTTTTTACTGTTTCTGGACTCTCTTTTTGTGATGACAAAAAGGGGGAGTAGGATAGGATGTGGTAAGAAAAAGTTGATGTTGTAACTTTGTTTTTCTAATGAATTTTTTTTTTCCTACTTGTGTTTTGTCATCATCAAAAAGGGGGAGATTGTTGCAAATCTATTTTTCATGTCTTATGTTTTGATGATTGACAAACACTGCTTTTCTTGGACAGCTTGTTGCTTCTAACTTTTCAGGAATCGACGATCGGACAATCAAAAAGGAGCCAAGTTCAGGAATGCGTAGGGTTATGGTTGAGTCAGTCTGTACTTTTGTTTTTACCTTTTGAGTCCACTTGTAATAGTCAAAAAGACTGATACTTTGTAACCCTTCACACACACACTTGAGAGAATTAGAAATTCTGTTTTTACTCCTATCGGCCAGGACGATATCTTTGATCGGCCTGGACGATCAGCTTAAAACAGAAAGTCTAATTAAGGATTCTTGATTAAGGCAGCCAACGTTAACCGATCATCCTGGACGATACGTGTATCGGCCAGGACGATAAGCTCAAAACAGAAAGAAGTAGCCGTCATAGACAAGTATGGTATAGTGTATCTTTAAATTATCGGCCAGGACGATCCTCGGATCGGCCTGGACGATATTCACAAATTATGCCATAATTGTTCAGGAAATTAAGGAAGTAATTAAGGATGATTGATACGATCATATCGTCCTGGACGATCACAGGATCGGCCGGGCCGATCTAGTCAAAAACCTTAAGTTACTTCAGGACGATCAGAATCGGCCAGCCCGTATTCAGGGCTATTGTCAGGACGATTTTCCTCTAATTTGAACTGATCGGCCAGGACGATCGTGAGATCGGCCTGGACGATCAAGCTAATTTTCAATCGTCCAATCTTGCATTCAGGGCTATGCTCTGGCCGATCTTCATTAATTTGTACTGATCGGCCAGGCCGATGTCCAGATCGGCCTGGACGATAAAGTCGACAACTTACAATTAATGAGCTCTTTTGAAGCTCTTCTTTTTAAGAGCTCTTGTTCAACGTTTTTAAAAACCTTTGGCTGCTGCCTTGACCTGAGAAGACCTTGAGGAGAGAAAGAGAGAGAGAAGAGAGAGAGAGGATCTTGTGAGGGGGAGCTTGTGAGGGGTTTCACAAGGGTTGCTTCAAGGATCTCTCTGCGTCGTCTTCGTCTAGAGTTTCTCATCCGTGGAAGGGTCGGTAGAGGTAAGGAGTTGTGCTTTTGGTTCTGGTTCTCTGCCAGCTTCAGGAGGAAGCAAAAGGAGATAGGTTCTCTGCCTTGCCGGGGTGGCAAAAAGGAGGTTCTTGTGAGGGTTTCTCCACCTAGCCGTGGGGGCTAAAGGAGAGTCACTTTTTGTTTAGTGCAATACTTGAAGGGTGCCTCCAAGGAGTGGACGTAGGTCGAGTCGACCGAACCACTATAAATCTCTGTGTTTCTTTTCTTGCTTCCGCACGTTTAATTCCGCATTATTTTCGTGGTGTGATTTGGTTTATGTGACTTTATTTCTTTGTTTAAAAACGAAGTTTTTAAAATACCAATTCACCCCCCCCCCCTCTTGGTTAGTTTGGGACTAAGTTCATAGGGCTTAACATCCCCATCGAACTTTCACCTACAGTTTCCCCTGTTCCTTCAACTCTGCCTCAGAAGGATATTAAGCAACTGATTGAGGACCAGGTAAGGGAGGCCTTAGCCTTTTCTCAAGGAACCAGTTCTATTCCAAAGGGTAGACCTTACCCCAAAGAATATGATTCAGTTCCTTACCCAAAAGGTTTTGTGCCACCAACTTTTAAAATTTTCACTGGAATAGAAAACCCGAGACAGCATCTAGCCCACTTCAGAGCAAGTTGTTGCAATGCGGGAGGGTCAGATGCTCTACTATTTCGCCAATTTGTAAGTAGTCTATCCGGCATTGCTTTTGAATGGTATGCTGATCTGCCCAATGGTTTAGTAAAAACCTTTAGCGATCTAGAAAACCTTTTCCTTAAAAGATTTTCTGGAGCTTAACAACGAACTACTGTGGGCGATCTTGTTGCTAAAAAACAAAAGCCAGGAGAGTCTCTGGTTGAGTACATCTTGAGGTGGCGAAACCTCTCGATGAAGTGTGAACCCCAGTTGCAAGAGCAAAATGTGGTGGAAATACTCCTTAAGAATTTCCACGGCCCTGTTGCTTTTCTCCTGAAGGGTTTCACCATTAAAACTTTTGAAAAACTTCTTAATAAGGCTAGCAATTTGCAAGAAGAGGCTCATAAGATGCCATTCCTACGAGAGCAGTTTCAAGACAAGAAAGGTCCTAGATTGGTTAACACTTTTGAGAAAAAGGCAGTAGTGTCGGCAGTCGACAAGGGAAAAAGGCCAATGGCTAGTCAGCCCAGTGTTCCTCCACCATCGCCGCCACAGCCAGCTCAGAGGCAGCCCTTTCAGGTCACTCCCCAGTACACTAGAGACCCCAACTATGTCCCTTTTAGAGAGAGATTGGCAAAACCATATCCATTTAAGAGGGAATCAGTTAAGAGGATTTTTCAAGAGTCTGTTAAAGAAACCAGATTTTCAGCTGCCAGAGGCCAGGAGGCCTGAAGATGAAAGTAAGAAAGATGATCCCAAGTATTATCCATACCACCGGATGCTTAGTCACCCTCTTGAAGATTGTGTTGTGTTCAAAGATTGACTTGAGATGAACTACACCCAAGGTAACATCATAATACCTAAGGAATACTTGTTCGATCCAGAGAAAGCTTCAATTAAAACCATTTCAGGTAACCCTCTTAACTCTCCTTGTTTTGTTGAAGATGGTTGGGACATTGCTTTGTCCTGGGCACTTAAAAAGTCGATTAACGAGTCTTTTCGTTTTTCTCAACAGCTGACTACGATAGGCTAGGCCCCGATGTGGAAGGTTAACCTGGACGCTTCGCAGGAGGATGTTGAGCCACTTTCCTCTCAGTAATCACAGGAACTACTGTTAAATGCTTAAAAGAAAAGGAATTTGATTTTGTAGAGAGGAAGTGTGTAGATGAGAGATGTATTAGGATGGCGGATGGGGGTGTTAAAACCCTCACCCCTCTTTTGTTATCTGACTTTTACTTTGCCCCATCAAAGGCGAAGGGTCAAAATATGAATAAAAAACATCCTTCTGCTTCTGTCTTGATGATTTACCATGGAAACGAAATACAAATTGATCACTCTCTTATTTTAAATCAAAGTTCTGCTCAAGAAAGTCTTAATATCAAAGAAATTGACCTTCCTGAATCAGCTATTCAAGAAGAGGTCGAATGTGAAGCTTTATCAGAAAGTGATTTCCCTCAAATCAATTTTCAAGGAAATCCTATCTTGATAGAACTTTTAGATTCTGACTCGCTTTCGGGAAATGATGATCCAACGCCTATGGTGTGCATAGACACTGCCCTAGTTTGCCCTCCCGAAGATATCGAGCAGGTGCAACTCCGTGGCAGTAAAGTCTTACCCCCTAGGCTTCCCCCTCAAGAGAAAGGCAATCAAATTCCCTTCAAATATCTGAATCCAAATTCCCCTCAGCAACCAGACTTTCCTTTAATCCCTCCAGGTTTTGAGTCCGTCGTTCCTAAGGCTGATTACAACGTTTTAGCCCACCTTAGGAATTTGCCAGTAAAATTAAGTATTTATGACGCCCTCGTTTTCTCCAAAGAAATGAGGGAGTCTTTAATTAAAGCGCTTCTCGACCCCGAGATTTGCTTAACCCAGTTGGCTGCAACTTCAAAAGGTGAGGCATTCTACTTCAAAGAGGTTCCTGGAATTACCTTTTCAGATGAAGATTTGCTCTTGAGAACTGCTGACCATAATCGTCCCCTCTACATCACTGTAGATGTGGGAAATTATAAGTTATCAAGAGTCCTCGTTGATCCGGGTGCATCGGTCAATATAATGAACATAAAAACTCTCGCATAACTCAGAGTTGATACTAGCAAGCTCTCAACCGATAGGTTGGTGCTTCGTGGGTTCAATGAAAAGGGCGAGAGGGCTTTAGGTTCAATCACCCTGCTCTTACAAATAGGAGACTTGAAAACTGAAGCTAAATTTCATATAATTGATTCGGCGACGTCCTTTAATGCCCTTTTAGGTAGACCTTGGATTCTTGAATATAGAATGGTTCCATCTACCCTTCACCAATGCATCAAGTACCAACGAGATGGCATTGAACACATGATTAAGGGTGATTTGCAACCATTTTCTATTCAAGAAATTGGGATCTACAAAGATGCTACATATTTTGTTCCAAAAGGGTCCTCGTCTCGTTCTAAGTTAGAGATTGAAATTGAGGAGAAGTTGGTTGGACAAAAGTCCAATGAAGAGAAAGAAAAAGAAAAAGTTATTGATCAATAAATGATACAATTAAATAGTGAAGACGACTCTGATATCGTTGTCCTTAGGCCTCCAAACACATTACCTCAAAGAGGTGGGAGGATGGCCTTAAGGGCAAGAGTTCGAGGTCGTGCTTCATCAGAGAGGAGAACAACACCTATTTATATTGATTTGGAATCGGATTCTGACATTAAGTCCAAGGACCAAGGTGCTACCTTCTCCCTCAATTATAAAAATGCAAATACTTCTCCAAAATTTGATCTCACCTTAGAGGAGGACAGTGACATTGAGGAAGAAATTGTAAAGGTGAAAGGTGACGAGCCTGAATTAACAGCGTATGAAAAGCTCAGTAGAAGGATTGAGGCCCTTTCCCTGACCCCACTGTCAGCTGGCATGAGTGTAGGGTTAGAAGTTAAAGTGGCCCCCAACTTGAACGGCGAAGTAAAGAAAGTCAAGAAATTCTTTCCTGGCTCCTCCTCCGCGAGGGATGAAAGTGATGTAACCCTTGAGGAGACAGATTTTAATGAATTAATGGAATTACCTTTCGACTACTTCCCTGTTTGTGTAAAAAATACTTTCTCTAAAGGTCCTGTACCATACCGATGGACTAAGGGTCAGGCCAAATACCACGAAAATATTTGGCAAGCAAAAATTAAGGAAAATCCTACAAGTGGTATCGGCTTTGGAACCGTTAGTTCATTCGATGACGATGAGTATTGCCTAATGATAACTTACCATCTTGAATCGCCAAATGTCCCTACATATCCTTTCTGTGCTCTTGATGGGCTCTGTTTGGAGACTTTAGATGATCCCGATGACTTTCAAGTTCGGGATGCACCCCCTGAATTAGAAGAATAAATTAAATTGACAGTCGATGAATTAAAAGAAATTAACTTGGGAACTGATGATGACCCCCGTCCAGTCTTTATAAGTGCTCTACTGAGCGAGGGTGAAACCAAAAATTTGATCCAACTCTTGTCTGAGTTTAGGGATTGCTTTGCCTGTACGTACGACAAAATGCTAGGTTTACCTGCTGAGGTAGCGGTTCAAAAACTTGGAGTTCGGCACGATGCCATTCCTATCAAACAAGTTCCTCGACGCATGCGCTTAGAAATCGAGCAATAAGTCATTTCTGAAGTTAAGAAATTGGCCGAAGCTGGGTTTATTTGAGAGGAACAATACCCCTCTTGGGTGGCCAGCGTCGTGCCGGTCCGAAAGAAAAATGGTCAAATTCGAATTTGCGTCGATTATAGGGATCTGAATAAGGCATGTCCTAAGGACGAGTTCCCTCTACCAATACCAGAACTCATGGTGGACATTGCCTCCTCACATGCCATTTTCTCATTTATGGATGGCTCATCGGGTTATAACCAAATCAAGATGGCCCCAGAAGATGAGAGAAATACTGCGTTTAGAACCCCTATTGGAATCTTTTGTTACAAGGTGATGCCATTTGGCTTAAAGAATACCGGGGCAACCTACTAACGGGCCATGACCCGTATCTTTGACGACTTAATTCACAATCAAGTTGAGTGTTATATTGACGATTTAGTTGTCATGACCAAGGTCAAAGAGGCTCACCTGTACGACCTAAGAGTTGTATTTGAACGGTTGTGTCGCTACGATTTGAAAATGAATCCCTTGAAGTATGCCTTCGGTGTCTCCTCAGGGAAATTATTAGTATTCGTAGTGAGGAACCGCGGAATCAAGATCGACCCTGCTAAAATCGAAGCCATCTTAAATATTCCATCTCCTAAGAGCCTTACCCAGTTAAGATCTCTACAAGGTAGATTGGCGTATATAAGGAGGTTTATTTCTAATCTTTCCAGGAGATGTCAACCCTTTTCTGTCCTTGCGAAAAAAGATACTAAATTCGTATGGGACGAGAAGTGCCAAAATGCTTTCGATAACATTAAACAATACCTTTCTAATCCGCCAGTTTTGGCAGCTCCAATTCCGGGAAAGCCGTTAATTCTCTACACTACAGCCTTAGACAAGTCTTTAGGCGCCATGTTGGCTCAAGTCAACGACGAAGGGAAGGAGAATGCTCTCTATTACCTTAGTCGAAGACTTCTTCCTACTGAAATTCGATACCCATCAATTGAGAAGCATTGTCTTGCTTTGGTTTTTGCAGCTCAGAAACTGAGACACTACATGCTCTCCCACTCAATCAGCTTGATTTCAAGAGTTAATCCTTTGCAATATCTTATGACCTGACCTACATTGTCAGGACGTTTAGCCCGTTGGTCTATGATATTACTGCAATTTGAGATTACTTTCACTCCTCTTCGTGCTGTGAGAGGACAAGCCGTTGCCGATTTTCTAGCGGCACACCCGCTGCCGGCAGATTCTCCTCTGAACGATGATCTACCCGACGAACAAATCATGAGTTTGATGGAATCTGGCGAGGCCGTCTGGGAATTGTATTTTGATGGAGCAGCATCCTCTCGTAGGAATGTAACCCAATAATCTATAATTCCTGGAAAGGCTGGAGTCGGTCTAATTTTCATAACGCCGGAAAAAGGAATGATGCATTTTTCCTACCATTTATCAGAGCCCTACACAAATAACTAAGCTGAATACGAAGCTCTGATAACCGGTTTAGAACTTGTAATTCTAATGGAAATTAAAGAGACTAAGATCTTTGGAGATTCCCAGTTGGTGATTAACCAAGTGGCTGGAACTTATAAAGTCTTGAATCATAATCTCTTAAGATACCACCAGTACACACTTCACTTGTTGGAACAAATTCCTACCGCCACTTTGTATAGGGTTCCCCGTGGAAGTAACTCCGCAGCGGATGCCCTAGCAAAACTTGCAAAGGAATTTGCATGTCCTGAGGAGGCTTCCATCCCTATAGAGATTCAGGGTCGTAAAGCCCTCTCTCTTATAGATTTGGAACACATCAGTAAGTCTTCCCTTCAGATCCTTTCTGCCTCTTCGACAACCGATGAAGAAGGCGATTGGAGATGACCCTTAATCGACTACATTAAAGAAGGGAAGCTTCCCCAGGATAAGTCACACTCCAACCAGATTAAGAAATGTGCCCTATCATACGCAGTAGTCAACAATTTGTTATACCGTCGGTCCTTCGATCACATGTGGCTGCACTGTTTGGACAAGCGAGAAGCCCTGAAGATTGTTAATGAGGTTCATTCAGGACTATGTGTTGCACATCAATCGGGTTAAAAAATAAAATTGAAAATTAAAAGACTTGGATACTACTGGCCTACAATGATTGATGATTGCATGAATACTGCAAAGCACTATCATCAATGTCAGGTCCATGGTGTGGTTTTACATCAGTCGCCTAATGTGTTACACCCTACGATATTCTCGTGGCCCTTCGAGAGTTGGGGCACAGATATCATTGGGCTGATTGACCCTCCCTCCGTGAGAGGTCACCGTTTCATATTAGCAGCGACTGATTACTTTTCGAAGTGGGCAGAAGCAATTTCCCTACGCAACGTAACATCACACCATGTCTTAAAATTCTTTCGTGACCATATCATATATCGATTCGGCGTACCCCGCAGAATCATATCCGATAATGGGTCCGCATTCAAGTCTACAAAAATCAACAATTTTGTAAGGCGCCATAATATTGATTGAAGATACTCGATGATCTATTACCCTCGGGCAAATGGATTAGCCGAGGCCTTCAACAAAACCTTGGTGCAAATTATTAAAATGACCCTTGATGATAACAAACGACAGTGGGATGAGCGGTTGGTGGAAGCTTTGTGGGCTTATCGTACCACTTATAGAACCCCGACTCAATCCACCCTGTTTGCACTAGTATATGGATCTGAGGCCATTCTACCCTTGGAAATATAAATCTCTTCGCACAGAATTGCAGTTCAGAATCAGATCACAAATGAACAAAATGCAAAACTGCGGTTGGAAGAACTCGAAGGCCTTGAAGAGCGACGTCTCCAAGCTCAAATAAGTTTAGAGTTATATAAGTCTCGTATGGTTCAAGCCCATGAAAAGCTAGTGCGACCTAGGACCTTCCAAGCAGGAGACTTGGTGTTGGTCCTTCGGAGGCCTATCTTAGCCCATCGAAAGTTGGGAGGTAAATTTGAACCCATTTGGGAAGGACCCTTCATTATAGAGACTGTCTATGAAGGAGGCTCGTATTAGTTAATAGATTGTAAAGGAAATCACCCGATGCTACTTGTCAATGGGCGTTTCCTTAAGAAATACTATGCTTGATGTAGCTCGTTTTATCAATTAATAAAATTTTCTTCTTGATTCGCAACCCAGTTCTTTCCTTTTTAAATTCTTTTACTTTTAACACTTTTTCGCCTTCTCCTTAGGGTCGGATCGTTCCTTCCCTTAGGATCGTACCATTCGCTAGTGGTGGAGTACGCCCTCCGTGGCACCATCCTAGTTTGCCAGTTTCGGTCCTCTGTGTGGAGCAAGTTTTCTCCCCACATGACCATTCTCTAGTGGTGGAGTACGCCCTCCGTGCCACCATCCTAGTTTGCCAGTTTTGGTCCTCTGTGTGGAGCAAGTTTCCTCCCCACATGACCATTCACTAGTGGTGGAGTATGCCCTCCGTGGCACCATCCTAGTTTGCCAGTTTCGATCCTCTATATGGAGCAAGTTTCCTCCCCACATGACCATTCGCTAGTGGTGGAGTACGCCCTCCGTGGCACCATCCTAGTTTGCTAGTTTCGGTCATCTTTGTGGAGCAAGTTTCCTCCCCACATGACCATTCACTAATGGTGGAGTACGCCCTCCATGGCACCATCCTAGTTTGCCAGTTTCAGTCCTCTTTGTGGAGCAAGTTTCCTCCCCACATGACCATTCGCTAGTGGTGGAGTACGCCCTCCGTGGCACCATCCTAGTTTGCCAGTTTTGGTCCTCTGTGTGGAGCAAGTTTCCTCCCCACATGACCATTCGCTAGTGGTGGAGTACGCCCTCCGTGACACCATCCTAGTTTGCCAGTTTCGTTCCTCTGTGTGGAGCAAGTTTCCTCCCCACATGACCATTCGCTAGTGGTGGAGTACGCCCTTCGTGGCACCATCCTAGTTTGCCAGGTAATTTGCCTATTTGGAGTAAGTCTTCTATCAGCATCTTATAGGCCTAAGGTTGGGTGATGCCTTTCCTTAGACCCAAGGCTAGGTATTCCCTACCTTGGTTTCCAGTTAATTTACCTATTTGGAGTAAGTCTTCTATCAGCATCCTATAGGCCTAAGGTTGGGTGATGCCCTTCCTTAGACAAAAGGCTAGGTATTCCGTACCTTGGTTTCTCCAGTTCCCTTGCCTAATAGGTGTAAGCCTTTTATTAGCATCCTATAGACCTGAGGTTGGGAGATCTCCTCCCTTACACTCTTAATATTCTATTTCTATTCGGTCAACGCCAATGTGTGCATCCGAAGTTCCTCCTACCACACACATTGGGGGTCCATTTGTTGACCTCATTTTTGATATGAGGTCACTAAGGCCCTTCCAAACTCCAGATTAATTTGAGATCCTAGGATCCACTCTAGACCTTTAGATCCTTTCCTAGAGCCAGACCTTAGGATAAACTCTAGACCTTAAGATCCTTTCCTAGAGCTAGACCTTAGGGCCTACTCTAGAGCTTAGGATTCTCTTATATCTCAAATTCTAGAGCCCCTCTAGATCCTAGATCTTAGAACCCCTCTAGATCTTAGGACCAATCTAGACTCAAATAAATCCCTACCCTTGATTGATTCAAATCTTAAACTTCATTCAGTTCAAATCCAAATTAATTCAAGCTTCAAATAAATCCAAACTTTGATCTAATCAATTTGATAATCCAAACTTCAACTTAGACTTTGATCCCACTTTTAATCTAGCTTTTACCCTATCCATTTATTAACAATCACCACATGATTGTGAATGATTTGGATACTCCAACATTAATCATGCAAACTCAAAATCCATTCCAAATCCAGAAATTCAGACTCAAATCCAAAGTCTTAAGGCCCTGCCCTAGAAACTTTTTTCAAAGATTTTTTCAAACATTTCAAAACTCAGTCAAATGGCCTCTGATTCAGGGTCTATCACCTACAAATATTTACAGCCCATGCCATTGGACCTAACACCTTGAAGATCTTGATCTTGGAGTCCTTATCAAAGCCTCCAATCACTGCCAGACTCTTGATTGTAATCCATTGAGCAGCAAACTATATTTTTCAGACCCATTTTTTACCCTAGTTGACAAATGGGTCAAAATTGACCAAAATACCCTTATGGGATTTCAAATGCCCATTTCAACTCAAATCAATTCCAAACTCTTTGAAACCACTTTCAACAAGTTTCAAACACTGAACCTAACTTGTTGAGCCCAAACCCAGACCTTGGATCAACCTGGTTGACCAAGTCAACCAAGTTTGACCCATTAACCCATACACCCCTTCTCTTTCAAATCTTTGAATCAGGTCCATTCCAAGTCTTTTTGAATGCAAGGGAAGACCCCTTGGGTACCCAAGAAACCTCTCTTGGAGACCCAAGCCTTGGGCTCACTTGGGTTAGCCACATGGCTTGACCCAAGTGACCAAAGAGAGGTCTCCCTTGAGCCATCTCTTAACCTTAATCAAATTGAATCCAAATCATGGTATCATTGGGTTCCCATTGACCCAATACACCTTCTTTGACCAGCCCAACCCTTGGGCTTACTTGGGTGAAGAGTTAGGCTAACCCAAAGTGCCCAAGATCACTTGGGATTGAGCCAACTCTCAACCTAAGCCCAATTGAACTTGATCAACACCTCCCACAGGTGGCCCTAGGTCCAACACATCTCCTCCAGCCAACCCATGCCTTGAGTTAACCTGGTTCAGGTTTTAGGTTAACCCAAAGTAGCCAAAAATACTTAGACCCGAGCCATCTTCCAACTCAGACCAAATTGGACATAATTGCCACTTGAATTGGGTCCACCAGACCCTGACCCACTTCCCACCACAAGCCCAGGGTCTGGCCTGACCTGGGTTGAGCCCAAATCGACCCGAACTGAGCAGATTTGGATCAACCCGAGCCATCTTTTAATCCAGACCAAATTGGATCCAATTGCCACTTACATTTGGTGCACCAGACCCAGACCTATCTCCCATTCCAAACCCAGGGTCTGACCTGACCTGGATTGAGCTTAATTTGACTTGAACCGAGCAGGTTTGGGTCCAACCCAGCTACCAGTTCTATCCAGACATTCCCAGGCCAAATTGACTCCACCCTTGGCTCGAGCATGTCCCCATCGGTCTCCCCCAGTCAACCCGACCTAGACCATGGCCGGCGGCGGTCGGAACCAATGGAAAACAAGTTCCGGTGGTCCCCCCCCGAAAACCCCTGGCTCAAGGCTGCTATCCACTGGTTTGATCCCCACGATCTTCCTAAGACGTCGCCATCATCCACCTGGCAGCGATCTGAGCCCTCCCCAGCTCAATCTCGGTCATCCAAGTTTGCAAATAGTGGCCGAATAGCCTCGAGTTCCCTAAACCATGAAAGGCTTTAGCATTCACTCTCGATCGATTCCCAGAGCTCCTTCGAACTCCCAGACGCTTCCTTCGAGCTCCCTGATTGATCCCTTCTTTAGTTCGAGCAAGCACCCGTGAAAGCTTTCGGCGTCCTGCTCGAAGTCGCTCCTCCGGCCGTCCTCCGATCCCGACCTCCGAAGGAGAACTGTTCGCTATCATCCCCTGAAGCATCCTGATAGAGAAGCTCATTCGTTGAGGCCTTCTCTGTGGTAATCCCTCCATCCCAAGCTCCCTAGCTAGGTAGTCCGGTCAAGTGTGAAGGAAACCCTCACCCCAACGGATCTCCACCGTTGGATTGAAGGTTTCCATCGTCCTGATCCTCCCTGTGAAATTTCATCAGAGTTGGCCGGCGGGATCGCTCGAATCAAGCAGGAGAAGCTCTGCGGTCTCGGATACGCGCGGGAGGTTGAAGATGAAATCTCAGCCGTTGATCTCGATCAACAGCTCGGATTAGATCCTGCGGTATCGGAGCACCGTTAATCTCAGTCGTCCGATCCGCCATCCGACGGCTGTGGTTAACCCGGCCGTTAACCGTTAGCGCCAATCATTGCTTGGCCAATCAGCGCGCGGCGCGTGTAAAGGCCTGCTGACTGTGTAATTGCTGGATTAATAAATCCAGAAATTCAAGGGAACTTCAAAAATTCATAACTCCCTGTATACTTGTCCAAATTAGGTGTTCTTAGGCTCATTAGAAAGGTCTCAGGGCGCTCTACAAAAGCCCTATGGTTCCAGACCCTAGTTAGGTCAGTGTTAGGCTTAATTTCAATTTGAGTATTTTATGAATTTCCTTAATTACTTTTTGAATACAAGTCCACCAGGTTTGGAATTTTGGGAGATTGAAATTGGGCATGTTTCTGACATGTCCAAATTTTATCTCCCCATTTTAAGTTGTTCAAGGGCATTTTCCCTAATTTTTAAGTTTAAGGGTCATGGTTTGACCCTTAAATTTAAAAGGGGATATAGACCTATCCAATGGGATTTAGGATGTGATTTTTGGTGTGTTGATGATGTGTAGGATGAGGAGTGTAGAGCCACTGATTTTGCCCCAATCCAAGCCTAGGATAGACCCTTATAGTGATTTGAAGGTGACTTAGAGCTCACCTTGGGTGGTTTGGTTAACCATCTTAGAGTACACCATTTGAGCTCAAATTTTATGGGTTTAGTCCTTAGGATTAGGTGATCCTATGGTCCAAATTTCATTAAATTTGGAGTTCATTTGGTTCCCCAAGTAGGAGCCTAAAACATCCTTCTTAGAAATGGCCTGTTAACCCTGATCAATTGATAATGAACTATTCTTAACTTGTAAAATCCATCAAAATGTCCTTAATTGTCCCTGATTAATCCCCTAATCAATAAGAATTGAAACCCTCTTAAATTTATCTCTAGATTTGTCTTAACTTGACCCTTAGATAATTAGGGTTTAATCAATTTTAATTAATCTTAAAAAAAAAATCTTAAAAAAAATCCCAAAAGGGTTTTAAACACTTGTTGATCTGTCCTTAGGTCATTTATGACCTTTGGAATTGATCCCAAGGAGTTTAGGGCTCATTTGGCTTCAAATCCTTAAGCAGTTCCCTTAGTTGAGATAGTTTGATAATCCCTACGAACATGTAAAATTTCTAAAATTCACTGTTAATTATGGAAAATTTTGACTAATCAAACTTAATGGCTAATGACTCCAATTAGAATCTATCATTTCCTAAAAATATTAAACCTCCCTAATTTGTTCAAAGTCAAGGACTCAACATCTTATGTGACCTTAGGTCAAAGCGGGCCAGAACTTCTAAAAATCATAACTTTTCATAGAAAACTCCAAGTTAAGTATCCCACCTGTCTAACAACTTATAATTAGGTCTAGTATTTATTAAAAATCTCAAACCCCTAAGATTCACTTTAATTTTGAAAGTCAAATTTTGACCCCTTAGTTAACATATCTGGATACTCCTTTAAAATTTGTTAACTTCTCCAACCTCTAAAATTCTTTTAATAGGTTATTAAAATTCTCAACCAACCCATTAAAATCAGTAATCAATTTTCCTTAATATTAATTTACTCCTGTGTTTCCAACCAATTTAAAATAATTTAATTAACCCCAACTGCTACTAGGTAAACCTGGCCTACGAGGCTATTAGTTTAGCCCCAAGGAAGGTCAAATAAACTTCACGGCCTCGGTGTAAAACAAAGGAAGTAATCAATTAACTTTTAAAATACATTTAATTAAAATTCCTAATTTATTAATATTTAAAGTTTAACTCAAATCTCTCTTTTAAGCCTTAACAAACCCAGAACTTTAGACAACTTTGATTAATCACCCAATTTAGGATTTACTCCAGCCACACGACCTTTTACACACACTTTAGATGATGTGCTAGGACAACCAACTCTAGATCTAGGTTAGGCCGGTGTTTACTTTACTGCTGTGTGCCGGATTTTTCGTAGTTTTCACTGCATGTTGTGGATGAAATTGCTTTGCTGTGTCTGCTTACTTTTTTTTTCACTCTGTGAATGGATTGATGTGTTTGGCGACTAGATTTCCCTTAGGTTAGGTACGATCTGGATGTTCACATAGTTTTCTGCAGGTGGCCACGCTCATGCAGGGCAGAAAAAGGGGGCTAAATTAATAAAATTTTATTAATTATTATAAATGCTTGCACAGGTGCTTCAGCTGCTAAAGCCCCCCAAAATTAAAAAGAGCGTGGCCAGTGTGTTTTACTTTCCTTTTTGCACATATATAACTGCTTGGGAATAACTGCTTATCATTTATTAACTGCTTAGGATAACCCTGCAGGTGAGTCTAGATTTTATTTTTGATATAAATGTAATTTGTGTAATTGTCAAGTGTTGTGAAAGTTAATTTTGAGTTGGGATACATAAATCCAAAGCTTGGATTCCAAAGAGTAAAGGATGCCCATTTGGTAAGTATTCCTTTTTCCATTTGGAAATCCAAATTTGGATCACACTTCTCTTATACCCAAAGAGGAAAGAGTGGCCTTCCCCTTAAAAGGGAAGTGCCCTCTTATCCATTTGGGTAATTCACCACGAAGAATCCAAGAAGTTTAAAGAAAAGGAGTCCAGAGGAGAACAAGATTGAAGACTTGAAGATTGAGAGTATCCCACTCAAAAATAAATTACTTGCGTCATTACTAGGTTTAGAATACGGGTTGTTGTCAGTGGTGTCCGGCCACTTTACTTTCTGCAAAATTCTAGTTTGTAATAAGCAAGGCAACTTTGCCTATGGACATTTATTAATTGATTAATATTTGATGTGATGAGTTGATTTCCTTTAGGACTGCTTGTTTTTCCTAGTCTTTTGGCGATTGTGTGTCGTTTTTGTTTTCGCCTGAATACGTGAGACTCGTGAGGGTGTGAAAGTTTTCTACTCATAACTTTAAATGTCTATAATTTTAGTGAGTCTAAATAACATAGAAAGATAACGAATCTAGGGAATTAGCCGGGGATCGACCCCGGGGTCGCATGCATATTTCTGCACTTCTTCTTTCCTTATTTTAGACCCTTCCCCGCCCGCGGGTAGAGTCCGGATAGTCTGACCTATGAGGACGAGGTGCCGGACCTGGGGAAGCCCAGTCTTCTAAAAAAATTATTTTTATAAGCCTATTTTTAAAATTTCAAGCATACTTGATTTGGAAGTCGTCGACTAGCATGCATTGCATTAGACACAAATTAAAAGAGTCAAAAATTTTAATTGCATCAGTTTAGCATTTTAGTACCCAACATAAGTCAAAGGGGCCAATTAGGAAAATTTCTAGATGTCGGCCCCAATTCTCCAGAACTTTAAGTATAACGTCCCTACCACTCTTTCATAAAATATCGGACTCATCTCTTTTAAATCGACTAGGTGGTTAGCTGGCTCCCCAATCCAGGCCGGGGTAAGTCCAGGTTTTGCACTGCATTAGTTAGGATCGGACGACTGTGGTCCAGCGTCCAAATTAGATTTAGGATCCGGGGCAGATCTTTGATTATAGGACCCCAAATTTTGGGAATATAATCCCAAATTTCTAATAAAATGCTCAACTCTAATTAAATATCATTTCAATCCAAAACATAAAGCCCAACACTTAGATTAAGTTGGGACACTTCCGGATGGTTCTGGAATCTCAAAGTGTCCCCTACCTCTCTTTCTTCTATTCTGTCAATAAATGTTCAATCGTGATCCATTCCCTTTTGATTTTCCAAAAGATTCTATTCGATTTTTTTTTATATCACTCCTAGAAAATCTAGTAAAATTTCATTCTTATTTTAAACAAGAGTTTTCGTAGGGGACTCTGTCTCCCTACGATGTAATTAACTACGGGGGTTTGCACTCGTAGGAGATTTGGAACCACACACACCTGATTTCAAAATTAATTTTTTTTTAAAAAAATCTTTTTAGATTTCTTTGGAATGATTGTCATTATCATATTTGAAGAATTATCATTGAAAGGTGTTATCTCTCTTTGGGGAGATACATCCTTCTTTGATAAGGCTTTGGTTATGAATTCGACAATCATACTCCTTAAATACCATAACTGGATTATTTAGCTAAACTCTACCTTGTCCCCTCGAGGCCATGTGGAGTTCTCTTTAGAATCTAGTTATGATATTCAAGATGAATTTCATGATTCTAAGTCTAAATACCGTTATGGAATTTTATTTTCGTCCTCCGGGGTGATATATTTTTCCGAACGAGCTGATTCGACTTCTAGAATTATAATTAAAATCTCAATTTTAAAATTCCCAAAGAAAACTAATATTTTTAAAATATGTTTTTTCAAAATTCCACCAACATGATATTGCATATCTTCTCAAATATTTGTGGCACACTTTATGTATCTTTTTGTATTTGGGCTAATTTTGTACCTCTTTTCAATTTGTGAATTATTGCGCATTCTTTTGATTTTTTTACACATTGTACATTTTTATACCTTTTTTTTAAATTGATCTTTCTAAAATCAATAATCTATAAAATCAAATCTCTCTATTTACAAAGATAATTATATTGAAAAAAAAAATAAGACATCAAAATTGTAATAATAATTTTTAAATTATGTTTGCCTAAAAAGGAATATGAGATTGATAGCCTTAACTCGATCGAGTTATAAGTTAACTTAAATTTTTGAAAAATTAGATTTCATAATGAAATTAATTTTGTATTGAAGTTTAATTTATAATACTTTTTAGATTAATTAAGACATGATTAATATATAGGCAAACTTATATTTCGATAATAAACAAAAACAACTAATCAAAACAAGATATTTTTTTATTGATGTCAATTTTTAAAGATGAAATACCTTGAAGCACTTTTGATATCAATTCATAAAAATGAAAACAACATAACATTAACAACATTAACATAAAATCTAAACAAGAATAAGTATACAAAGCATTGAAAACATCACTAAGATCATCACATCTAGAGAGGACTAGCAAAGATAACACAAAAGAAGTAAAACTAGAACTCTGAGGGACCCTAGCCTGGAGGAGGAGGCTAGTTGAAGTTAGAGAAATAGCTATTATCATACCTACGTTAGTGTTCACTGAGTTGAAATGGCCCATGTCTTGCTAGTACTGTGCATCCTGCTTATTTAGGTGAGTCTGAATTTGATCAAAACATTGATCAAAATGACTCTCCAACTAGTCAAAGCACTGTACCATCTCCAGAAAGTCAGGTCCATGAGCAGGTGCAAGTGCTCCCCCTTTTTCCTCAGTATCCTCCCTGAATTTTCATTCTTTCCAAAAGTGCTCGAAAAGAGGTATCAGTGAAGTAGATTGGCATTTCAAGTGGAGCCTCAGGATGAACAATATTGTACTTCTTTTCTAAGATGTAGGTCAATAGATGTCCTAGGGAAATATTTTTCTTCCTCCTATGAGAAATAACCCCAATTTCAAAAAGGTTATGAATATATTCTAAAATGAGTTGGGCTTCATCTATTGGTGTCCAGTCATGATTAGATAGGTAACATTGGATAGAAGATGAGTAATATTTATGCAATCCCCAGCCTTAGGAATAATTGAAGTTCTAAGGACATGTTGGATGATCCTTGAATTTTGATATAAAGTATATACCCTAGCCAAGTGACCAACTTGAGAAACACCTCTAAGAGGTTTATTTATTTCTGACCAATCAAAGTCAAATTTAGAGGTCATAGTGTGTGCTATAATTCCTTGAGTCCTTAAATATAGAAAAGTTAACAAATCTTCCTTAGTGATTTCAACCCATTTCTTTTGGACATAAGATCATATCTTATTTTCATCTCACTAAAACTCATGTTCTCTAAAAAGTAGTTGAAGG
The DNA here is from genome assembly GCA_016618105.1 of Dendrobium huoshanense. Classification (NCBI taxonomy): domain Eukaryota; kingdom Viridiplantae; phylum Streptophyta; class Magnoliopsida; order Asparagales; family Orchidaceae; genus Dendrobium; species Dendrobium huoshanense. The sequence continues at coordinate 1,137,025 of CM028344.1, read as the reverse complement.
TCTCCTTATGATAGGCATGGATTAATGTCAAGATAAAGGCGAATTGAGTTGAAGTAAAAAAAGGCGTGACTTGAAAATGAATATCCACTTGAATTAGGAGTCTAAACGAAGTGATCTTAGCAACGAAAAACCTATAATAAGAATCCACATTTGCTCTAGAAAGAAAGTTTTTGTCTCCACCCCTGGATGATGAACCCTTAGTGACTCTACCGCACTTGCTTGAACTGACCATTTATAAGATTAAAAGGATTAAAGAAGGTAGTTGAAGAGAATGAAAATTAATTCTAAATCCCTCCTATTTAAAGAAAAATAACCCTTCGTACATACGAAAACAAATTTATACTATATGATAGTTATTTTATACATGACAAAAATAATTTCATATGGACGAATAAATTCATTCAAAACAAAATGACTTTCATAATCACGTAAGTTACGAAGCGTCCTTTTATGAAAACATTTTGACTCAACGATCATACAGATGATCAGGTGTTTATCTGGGTTGATAAGTTATTTAAGATTGTTTTAATAATGGTTAGGTTCGTCCCCCACATTGAATGAGATGTGGTTCGTATGTATGACATAAAGTTTCATACGTACGATCCGTTATAATAACTAATTCTGCCCAAATAATCATCTACATGCATATAGATGAATTATTATAAATCGTTCTGGAAGATATAAATATCTTATAGTTTGATATGTATTAGAAAATAAAAACTATACATATTCAGTCCAAAACAATGATTCGCATTCTACAGAATTCATACGGGACAAAAATAATTTTGTACAATACAAATAGAACACTTAAAAAATTCAGCATAAATGTTCAGAAATAAGAATTTCGATATGTGAAAACATGTCTAAAAACACACAAATTATAAGAAAACAAAACAAAAATTGAAAAACACTCACACAAACAAACACATTGAAAAAAAATAGAAAATACACAAAGAAACATATCAAGTTTACAGAAAATTTTATTTAAGCATTAAGATCGATCATACCTAGCCTTGTTCTTAATGTGCTAAAAGTATCAAAGGCTAGTGGTTTTGTTAAAATGTCTACAAACTGATTTTTAGTAGAAATATGGTTCAATTCAATTTCTCCTTTGGATACATGATCCCTAATGAAATAATGCCTTATGTCTATATATTTGGTTCTAGAATTTTGAATAGGAATTTTTGAAATGCAAATGGTACTAGTGTTATCACAATAAATAGGAATTGTGCATATTGTAAATACTAAATCAATCAATTATTATTTCAACCAAAGAACTTGTACCACATAACTTTCTAAGGAAATGTATTCAGATTTAGCAATAGATAGGGCTATAGCATTCTATCTCCTACTTGACCAAGAAATTAAAGAATTTCTTATAAATTGGCAAGTTCTAAATGTACTCTTTTGATCAACCCTACAACCTATAAAGTCTGAATTTAAATATCTACTAATTTCAAATAAAGAGCTAAACTTAGGATACTAAATTCCTAAGTTTTGAGTTTCCAAGAGATATCTCAAAGTCCTTTTTACTACTACCAAATATGATTCTTTTAGATCAAATTGAAATCTAACACACAAACAAATACTAAACATAATGTTGGGTCTGCTAACTGTCAAATAAAAAAAAGATCTAATAATTCCTCTAAATTTCTTTTGATCAGCAGATTTTCCCTGAGGGTCCTTATCCAACTGAACTAAGGAACTCAAGGGTGTACTAACTAGTTTAGTATTATAAATTTTATACTTTTGGATGATATCCTTATCATACTTCGGCTGACTAAGAAATATTTTCTCCTTAATTTGCTTAATGCTAATACCTAGAAAGTAATTTAGATCTCCCATTAGGCTCATCACAAATTCACTACTCATCATTTTAGAAAAATCATCACAAATATTTTTATTTGTAGATTTATAAATGATATCATCAAAATAAATTTGAATAATTAGTTTATCTTTTCCCAATTTCTTTAAAAAGAGAGTAGTATCCATACTTTCTTTTTTAAAAGATCTCTCAAGTAGGAAAAGGCTTAACCTATTATACCAAGCCCTAGGTGCCTATTTCAATCCATATAATATCTTTTTCAATTTAAAACATGATTTGGGTATTTTGAATCTTCAAAACCTTGAGGTTGTTTAACATAAACATCCTTTTGTATCACCCCATTCAAAAAAGCACTTTTAGCATCCATTTGATACAATTTAAATCCTCTAAAATAGGAAAATGCTAATAAAACCCTATTTTCTTCAAGTCTTTCTACAGAGGAAAAAGTCTCTTCAAAATCAATCCCTTCAATTTGAATATACCCTTTAGCCATCAATTTAGTCTTATTTTTAACAACAACTCTTGAGTCATTCAATTTATTTTTAAATACCCACTTAGTTTTAACTATATTTTGATTTTTTGGCCTTGTAAATAATTTCCAAATATCATTTCTTACAAATTGATTTAATTCTTCTTGCATTCCTAAAATCCAAAATTCATCTAAAAGTACTTGATTTACATTTGTGGGTTCTATCATTAAAATAATGGCAGAATGATTGACATCTTCACTTAGTCCATGCCTTGTTCTAACACCTTCACTAGGTTCACCTAAAATCAATTCCTCAGGGTGATTTTTGGAAAATTTCAAATCTCTAGGCAATGAGTTTTCTATTTCCAAATTTTCTTCCAACTTAATCTTCTCAATCCTTTGAGAGTTATTTTCTAAATCATCTTCTTCTAAACTTGACTCTCCTAAAATTCTAGATTCATCAAATACAACATATGTGGTCTCCTCAACTACCAAAGTTTTTTTGTTAAGTACTCTATAAGATTTTCCAATATTAGAGCATTCAAGAAAAATTCTTTCATCTAATTTTTAATCAAATTTTCCTAAGGATGATTTTTCATTATTATGTATGAACACCTTACATCATAAAATATACAAATGTGACAAATTAGGTGTTCTCCCCATAAGAAGCTCATAGAGTATTTTATTTAATTTAGATCTAATGTTCACCCTATTTAGAACATAATATGCATTACTAACTACTTCAGGCCAAAAATATTTAGAAAGTGAATATTCAGCCAACATAGCTCTAGTGGCTTCAATTAATATTATATTCTTTCTTTTGACTATCTCATTCTGTTGAGGGGTTCTAGATATAGTGATATTGTGATCAATTCCTATTTCTTTATAAAAATCCTCAAATTTATCATTTTAGAATTCACCGACGTTATCACTTTGAATTGTTAAAATCTTACACCCTAATTTCCTCTTAATCCAGGTTAAAAAATCTTTAAATTTCTCAAATGACTCACTCTTATAAAATAAAAATTTAACCCACGTGAGTCTTAAGAATTCATCAACTATCACAAATCCGCATACCTTTCCTCCTAGATTAACAATACTAATCGATCCAAAAGATCCATATGAATAATCTTCAATGCTTTACTTATTCTAAGATCCTAATTGGAATGAAATAAGGACTTCAAATGTTTTCTTAATTGACATGCATTGCAAAGGTGATCCTTAGTAGTCTAGTTTTGGTATACCTCTAACCAAATCCTTTTGGGTAATTTTCCTAAGATATTTCATGGTAGCGTGATAAAGTCTCATATGCCATAACCAAGATTCATCAGAATTTTTTTAAAACAAAAAGCATTAAGAGTTTTAATGCAATTAAATCTAGTATTTAAACATCTGTTATCTAATTCCATGTAAAACATCATTTCCATTTAGGCTTAATATACAACAAGAGGGAAAAATTTTATATTATATCCTTTATCACAAAGCTGGCTTATACTTAACAAATTAAGCTTTAACCTTCTAAAAAGATACATTCTCTATCAAAAATTTTTGTAAATTTTTTATCATACCTATGCCAACCAATTTCCTAGTGTTGTTATCTCCTAGTGTAACCCTGCCTCCATTCTTGGCTTCCAGCCTTATAAATTGTGTAGTATCTCCAGTCATGTGCTTTGAGCAACTGCTGTCTAGGTACTAAATTCTCTCATGAGGCCTTGTATGAGAGAGTTCCTACTAGAGAATCAAATGTTAGACTTGGGAACTCAAATAAGTTTTGGTTCTCCTTTTGGCAAAATAAAACTAGATGCATGTATGATATGACTAGGTTTATGCATCTTAGGTCTCCACACTAAATGAGTTTTTCTAAGGTATAAGTGTGTGAAATATGTCTAATCATTCCAAAAGTATAACATTTAACTCCAGGAAATGGGTTTATTAATTTTCTATAATAAATCTGTCTCTTCCTAGGTTATAAAATTTTTGTCCTTTAAATAGGATTACTAAAATCTTCAAGTGTTTGGGGTATTTTATTTTCTTTAAGATCTTTCACTGTTATTCTGAGAAATGATTTTACATCCTTTAACATAGGGTTATCATATTTCAAATAGTTCTCTCTATTTTTAGATTCATCCTTGAACTCTTTAAATTCTTTTTTTAATTAAGCATAGGATGTTTTCAAAAGATCATTCTTTTTATTCAAGTCATCAAATTCATCAAGTAAGCTCATATTGTTATTATTTATCAATGTGTGATCTTTCCTAAGGATTCCATTCTCTTTTTATAATTCTTGTGTTTCTAGGTTTAGACAAGCATGTAATTTCTTAAGTTTTCTATATGCGTCATGAATTCTTTCAAGAACTTCTAACAATTTATCATAAGTCAAGTCAAATATCTCTTCTTGACCTGATTGAACAAGATTTTTTGGTCGTTAAACATAAGTTGGTGACTTCCTCCCCTTTTTTTTATTTCTGACAAATTTGAAGCTGAGTTCGCCCAAAAAGCTCTCTAAAATCTCTTATTTCCCTTCTTCACAATTGCTTTCTCTTGTATCTTATCCTTACTAGGAGTGGCTTTTAGATTTGGGTAGTCCTATTTTATATGTCTAGGTTTTCTGCTTTTGTAGAAAATCACATCATTAGAAACCTTAACATTTTTTATTAAGCTTACCTATATTCCACTACTGGCATCTACACTGGCTCCTTTTAAAAAAAAACTTCTAAATTGCCTAGTCATTAAGGTAATGTCATCTTCATCCTTAGGTTGGTTTTGTAACTCTCTGAGTCCTCCATTTTAGTGCAATGTTATTCTCCTTTCATTGTTTATCTGCATCAATCTTCCTTTGACTCACTCCTTGCTCGTAAGTAATTAGTGATCCAAGAAGATTATCAATAGAGTAAATATTTAAATCTTTAGACTCCATAATTATAGTTATTTTAGCATCATAAGTAGTAGGTAAATAGAAAAGAATTTTATTGATCATTTTAGCATTCATTAGCTCCCTACCTAAAGCATGCAAAAAAGTGATCATCTGAGTGAATATTATATACATGTCAGAAATAAATTCATTTGGTTTCATGTGAAATAATTCATAATCATGTAACAAGATATTTAATCTAGATTTTTTTACTTCATTAGTCCCTTCATAAATAATATAAATTCTATCCCAACTGTCATTTCCATTATTGCAAGTGAAAACACGCATGTAATCTTATGACTTAAGTGTATAAAAGAAACTATTTAAGCATTTAACATTTAATTGTGTTAAGTCACATTCTTCTACAGTCCAGTCAGCAAAGAGTGTTTCAACTCTAATGCCATCAATTAACCTAGTTGGTCTAGTATACCCTTGTTGAACTAAATTCTACATACGATAATCTAGTGATTTTAAAAAATAGATATGCGTGTTTTCTAAAAATTAAAAGGAATATTATCAAATAACGAAAGTATACTAATAGAATACCCTTCAAGTGTATTTTAATTTCCAAAAGTAGGTATACTTAATTTTTAAAAAGTAATCTACTTATGGTTTTGAAATAATGTTCTGATACCACTTATTGATTCCTTGTTAAACATAAGCTAATTTCCAAGGCTAACCAAGAGGAGGGGGAGTGAATTGGTAATTTAAAAAATTCTCTTGGATTTTTAAATAAAAATTTGATTTTAAAATTTGTAGCAAATTAATTAAGTTTCAAAATAAAACTTTTCAACCACAGTAAATAAGTTGCAGAAAATAAAATGCTGAAATTTAAAAGACACAAAAATTTATAGTGGTTCGATCAAACATGACCTATATGCACTCCCTGAAGACTCCCTCTTCAGGTATTACACTATTACCAAAGTGACTCTCCTTTATACCCCACAGCAAGCAGGAGAAGCCTTTACAAATAATCTCTCTTCCACCAATCCCTGGTGTGGCAGAGAACCGTCATCCTTTCACACTCTTCAAGTATCAACAGAGAACCATCATCCTTTCACACCCTCTAAGTATCAGCAGAGTATCATCATCCTTTCACACTTTCCAAGTGTCCGCAGAGAGCTGTCATCCTTTCACACTCTCCAAGTGTCGACAGAGAATCGTCATCCTTTCACACTCTTCAAGTGTCGACAGAGAGCCCTCATCCTTTCACAATCTTCATGTATTGGCATAGTGCTAGATTTTCTCCAAAAATCTTCTCACGAGAAACTAGAAAGAAGAAAAGAAGAGTAATCACCAAAATTATAATGAGATCCTTACCTTTAAGTAACCTTGTAAACCCTTCACACTTCAATTGCAAGAAATCACTCTCAAACACTCTCTCATACTCTCTCTTTCAATTGCTCTTAAAAAATCATGAAGACAAGATTTTTTCACATCAGTTTTGATGGACCTTTTATATCAATGAAATGAAAAACCATCAAAAAAATAGAAATTTTCAATTTTGAGCATATACGATTGTATATTACAATGGTATGTTCGTACATATGAACAGTTCAAAATAGTAGTATACAAACCTATTGTGAATCAGTACGAATTCAATTCATACACGATGAATGTTCGGTATGAACCCAGCTTGTCTGGTACAAACAGTTAGAAACTTTTTCCACTTCGTCAGGACGAAGAGGAAGCCCACAATTTTGTACCCTAGATGGCGTACATATAATGATGACATCATATGGTATTATTAGTTATGAAAATTTTCATGTTTATTGGGATGAAATGGACCCATCCAATTCATACCCTAGACAGCGTACGTATGATGACGACATCGTACGGTACGAGCCATTCAAAAAAAAATTTAGGTTTGTCTGGACGAAAAGGGACCCATCTAATTTGTACCCTGGATGACGTATGTATGATGATGACATTGTATGGTACAAATCATTTAGAAACTTTTTAGTTTTGTATGAATGAAAAGTTGGGATGAAAAGGGACAAATCCAATTCATACTTTAGAAGGTATGTACGAATGGTATATCGTACAATATGATCCATACTTAGAAAAATTTCTACTTCCTATTCGTTTGATTGCTCAAAGGAAAAATAATTGATCAGATTGTCCCATACGAAATGAAATCGTTCAATATGATCAATTTAAAAATTATAGATTTTAACCTCTCCACTAGTATATGTATGCACATTTACTCAATTACAATCACACTCCCTCTAACGCAATAAAATGAAAAATATAGACTTCAATTATAATAACCCCAAAACTGATCTTATCTAAAGTCTTCATCAATCCAGAGTATGATTTCCTTGAAGTATTAGTGCACACCAACAGCAAAACAATTCTTCCAAAATATGTTAGGAGAAATAATAATCAAAGCAATAATATTTAGAATTATAAAAAACATACAAGTTGCAAGAATATCAACAATCAAGAACTAAGTAGCAATTATCTCAAATAAATTTTTTCCAACAAGCTATATATTAAGCCAAAATAAAATTAATGTATTACAGCATGCTTGATTTAACTTCTGTTAAATCTTCTAATAATTTATGTCTCAAAATAATCACTGATGAATCATGGTTATAGTATAGGAGACTTTATCATGCAACCATGAAAAATCTTAGGAAGATTTCCCTAAAGAGTTGGTTAGAGGGATACCCAAACTAAACATCACTAAGGATCACCTGTGTGTTGCAAGTTAATTGGGAAAATGGGTGAAGTCCTTTCATTTAATTAAGGATCTTAGAACTAGTAAACCATTGGAAGTCCTACACATGGATTATTTTGGATTAGTTAGTACTGTAAGTCAAGGAGGTAAAGTTTTTCGGTATGTAATCGTTATTGATTTTTCAAGATTCAAATTGCTAAAATTCTTATTTCATAAGAATGAATCATTTGATGAATTTAGAAATGTTTCTAATTGGATTAAGAGTAAACTAGGGTGTAAAATTTTATCAATTTAAAGTGATCATGGAGGAGAGTTTAAAAATGCGATATTTGAAGATTTTTATAGAGAGTAAGAAATTGATCACAGTTGTTCAGCACCTAGGACCCCTCAAAATAATGGTGTTGTTAAAAGAAAGAACAAAACTTTAATAGAAAGCATTAGAGCCATGTTGGCTGAATATTCACTTCCAAAATATTTTTGGGCTGAAGTGGTTAGTATGGTATGTTATATTCATAATAGGGTAAATATTAAATCCAAGTTGAACAAGAAACCCTATAAACTTTTTAAAAGGTGAACACCTAATCTTTCATATTTGCATGTTTTTAGATGTAAGGTGTTTATTCATAATAATGGTAAAACTACTTTAGGAAATTTTGATCCTAAATCTGATGAATGAATTTTTGTAAGATATTTTAGTATTGGAAAATCCCTTAAGGTTTTTAACAAGAAAATTTTGGTAGTTGAGGAGACTACACATTTAGTTTTTGATGAATCTGGTATTCCAGAATTGCCAAGATTGAAGGAAAAATGTATTGAAAATATCTCCCAAAAAATTGAGTTGTTTTCTTAGTTTTAGCATAAAAAATATTGAGGAAGGAATATTTTTTAGCTAGTCAAAATATACTAAGGATATTCTTAATAAATATGAAATAAAAAATGCTAAAACCACTGAGTATACTAATGAGTTTCTTAGTGCAATTAGATATGGTATATAAGGGAAAATCTATTAATGAAAAGAAATTTAGAGGAATAATTGGATCATTACTTTACTTGACTACTAGCAGACCAAATATCATGTTTAGTATTTATTTGTGTGGTTGATTTTAATCTGATCCAAAGGAATCACATCTAATTACTTTTAAAAGAATTCTGAGATGTCTTTAGGGAACTCAAAACTTAGGGATTTGGTATCCTAAGCATAGCTCATCTTTTGAAATCATTAGATATTCTGATTCATATTTTGTAGGATATAGGGTTGATCGAAAAGTACTTTTGGAACTTACCAAATTATTGGAAACTCTTTAGTTTCTTGGCCTAGCATAAAATAGAATTCAAGAGCCCTTTCTACTATTGAAGCAGAATATTGCCTTAGCTAGTTATGTGGCACAGGTTCTTTGGTTAAAACAACAACTAATTGATTTAAGATTTTCTATTGGCACTATTTTAATTTTCTATGATAATAAAAAGTGTCATATACATTTCAAAGAATCTTATTCAACATTCTAGAACCAAGCATATAGATATAAGACAACATTTAATTAGAGATCATGTGGCAAAAGGATAAATTGAATTGCACCATATTGCTACTGAGAATCAACTTGTAGATAAGAACCAAATTAGGTGTTATTGATATTAATGCTTAAAATTGAATTTATGCAAATTGGATTTGTAATGTATTGATGTGTTTGTTTATTTTCTTTGTTTGTTTGTTAATGTTTGGTTGTTTATTAGTGTTTGTTTGTTTTGTTAGTTGTGTTTTGGTCTTCTTTCATTAGTATCGAGTTTTTGGTTTTTTTTTTCATTGTTGCATTTCATGAATCTTGGGTGATTGGTTTTTAAAAAAAGTTTTTGTTTATCATATCTTGTGTTAATATTTTTTCTTTCATGCTATACAAATTTTTTTATACTATATGAATTCTATAGCATATACATGATATTTTTCTGAGTGAGTATACTAGATTAAATTTTTAATGCAAATTATACTGTATGATGTCATCATCATCTATATGATCCATTATTTTTTACTGTATGATTGGTGATATTTTCCAAAGGTAGTTATTTTTGTTAGAACATACATACAATATTTTTCTTTGTTTGTGTGCCACTATTGTTAGTTTCTCATATGGATGAACATAACTGCTAGATACGTTCATTATTATTCTAATAATTCTAGATAAATAGGTGTTCGTCTATACGATCGTATGGTCAAAAAGCCTATATGAAATAATATCTCGGGAATGGCAGTTTATGAAAAATTGTTTCATTTTTAGTCATTTCCATTCGTATGTATGAAAGTATTTTCATCCTGCACGATTTTAAAATCGTACATATGATCACAATTTTGTACTATACGATAGGTTATTTCTCTTTAAATTGAAAGGTATTCGATGGTTTTCTTCATAATTGTCTTTATTCTAAAACCATCTTGTGTCCTTCTATATAAATGTCCAGTAGTAGCAAGCATCCACGTACTTCAAAAGCCTCTTCATCTCGTTTAGGGAGACTTGATGAGAACTTTCTTTCTAAGGATAATGCAGAAGCCTAAGAACATTTTGTTGATGCTAGGATTACCCCCTCTCGTCTCCTAATTCAAGGAGTCATAAACTTCTCTATTATGCCTCTTTCGCCACTGCTCAATTCTCTTTTATCCTCACTTTGATCTATGCCTATCATCAAGAAACCTTCCAAATTTTTCTTGCAAACATGAAAGTGAATGAGGATCATAATATGTTAACTTTATATGTCTTTAAGTAGAGAGTAAAAATAACTAAGGAAGATTTATGCAACTTTCTCCATTTTAGGACTCAAGGGGTTAGGGCACACACCATGACCTCTAAATTGAATTTTGATTGGTCTAAAGTTAACCAAACACTTAGAGGTGTTGCATAAGTAAATCATCTTTCTCATTTGTATACCCTTAACCAGAATGCTAGGATCATCCAGCATGTGTTGAGAACTTCTATAATATCTAAAGTTGGTGATCGTATAAATCTGACTCCTTTTTTGTTTACTATCACATACCTTATCATGGCTAATACTCCTATTGATAAATCCTAACTAATTATGGACTATTTATATAAACTTTATGATATTAAACTTCCTCATAATAGGAGGAAGAAAAATATGGCCTTAGAACACTTAATTGCCAACATTTTATAAAAGAAGTACAACATGATCCATTCTAACCCTCCTATTTACTTTACTGATGCTTATTTTTATGCACTTTTCAATCGAGATCAAGGATCTGAGGGAGAAGAATCTAAGGGGCATGAAGGAGCTCCTACTCCATCACCTACACCTGCATCTGAACCTAATCAAAATTTCTATCAAGAAATGGTCTAGCATTTTGATAGATTGGAATCTCTTTTTTATCAATGTTTTGATCAAATTGAGAATCACCTAAATTAGCAAGATGCAAGGTATAATAAAGATATGGGGTGGATTAGAGGACAATTTGACTTTATCAACATGTAAGTAGCTATGTTAAATAGCTACTTTATAATGTTCACACCTCAGCTACCTCCAGACCAATGCCCCTTAGGATTTTAGTTGTTACTTATGTGTTGTACTTATTATTAAGATTTTATACTTTTTATTGAGGTGTTTCTTGTGATATCATATATTGGTTTCTTCATGTTGTGGTTCTTTCATTTCTAGATTGATGTATTGTTTGTATGTATTATAAGTGTTCAATGGAATAATGTTCTTACTTATGTTGAAAGTACTCTTCTTGAATTGGTTAAGTTTTTATAGACAAATCATTTGTATTTGATTTGTAGAATAAATTTTTAAATTACTTTGCTCTATAAATTAATTTCCTTTCAAAATTTAATCTCTCAAAACTTTAAATTAAATTTTGATTGGATATAGATTAGAAAATCAATTTCATGTTCTTATAGAAACATATTACTTAGTTATAATTAATGCAAAATATATGTTATAATTTTAGTTTATTTCTTTTTTTAATGTATTTATTTTTGTTAATTATTTGAATTTGTTTTATGATTTATTTATAATGGAAAGATCGAAAATGTAAAATGATGAATATAGCATGCCAAACTTGGAAAGATGCACAAAATGTGCCACAAATTTAAAAACGATGTGCAATGTTCACCTTATTAAAAAAAATCAAAAATTTAGCTAAAAATAAAAAGATACACAAAGTTTGCCACAAAAATTGAAAAGATGTGCAATATCGCCAACTAAAAAATTTATATTGTTCTTTATTTTGTCTTTCTATCTCTTATAAAAATCTAAATAATCGGCAAAAATCTTCACTATTGAATTAGAAACTAATTAATATTTATTTCATCATTTTTGCATTAATTATTTTTATTTTATATGTCTAGAAAGAATAGTTATTATGGTTGACTTTTCTTATCTTAATAGTTCTTTGATTGAAAATTTTAGCTTTTCTTTTTAGCATTAGGATGTTAATAGTGTATTTGTAATTAGTTTAAAATCTTTTTCTTCATCTTCTATTTTGATTTATCCATAGAAACTTATCCTTTCAAGAGATACTTCCCTTTTTGTTGTTTTCAAAAGGGGGAGTCATTATTTATTATTTGACTTATTGTGTGTTTGATGTATTATTTGATGTTCTTTGATATATATGTGTATGATTATTTATTGTATGATTATTTGTTGTGTGATTTTTGTGATGTTTATTGTGTATTTTTTGTTTTTGTTTAAGTTTTTGTTTCTATTTAATTTATTGTTATGGTTTTCATTTTTGTTGGACTCCCTTGTTTTTAAATTGATCACTCATTGAGGGGGAGCTTAAGAGGAAAATTGCCTTTACAAACAATAATTATTTTGCCATCATAAAACAGAGGGAAATTGTTGCAACTTATATTTCAAGACTATTTTTTTTTATATCATATGAGTTTTAGATAATACCAAAATATTATTGTGTTGATTAATATTTCTCCTAATATACATTATATTTTTTTTTTTTTTTGTGTTTTTTGTGTGTATTAATATTTCTGGAAAATTATACTCTAAACTATCAAAGACTTTAAGATATATTATATTAGGGTTTCTTGTAATGAAGTGTGTCCTTTTTCTATTTTTCTTGAGTCTGAGAGAGTTTGATTATAATTGGGAAATCATACACACACACATTGGGGGACTGTGTCAAATTTGATTTTTAAAAATAATTATATTATACAATTTTCAAATCGTATTAGACAATCTATCTTGATAGTTTCTCTAGAACGAAGTTAATCAAATCATGCCTTGAAATTTTATCTTTTGAACTATTCATATATACAAAATTGGACTCGTACGGATAATGTTCATAGTACAAAATAGATACATACCAATTTGTCTTGAATAAACTCACCATTTTTTTAACTGATCATACTGTACGATGTTTGATTCATATAGATGACGTCGGAAGTATGAAATAGGTTTATACCAATTCGTCCCATATGAACACATTTTTTTTAAATGGTTCGAACTGTACGAAATTGGATTCACAAAAATGATGTCCAAAGTACAAAATGGATTCGTCCAAATTCATACCATATTAAGAATGATTTGTTTATACTATTCATATTATATGATATAGGGTTCGTATAGACTACAACAAGTATACGAATACATTCATACATAATCATACCTAATGAAGTTATTCAGTTCTGAATTGTTTGTATAATACAATGTCAGTTCATGCATATGATTGATAGAGTATGAAATAAGGTTCATACAGGATCATACATGAATTTTTGAACTATTCGTACTTACGAAGTATGATTATACTGTGCAATCTAAAGACGTTCAACATGAAAATTTCAATTTCTTGATTTATTTTCTTTTCTTTCATATATAAAAGTCCAAAAAATTGGGTTCAGTATTCTTCTAGAGTTATTGCCATGAATTTCTTTGAAAGAGTGAAAATGAGAGTGTTCAGGTGAGTGTTTTTGGAGTGAAGATTAAGAGATCTTTTTAAGAGAAATTTGTAAGGTGATTTACAAGGTTACTCAAATGTAAGAATCTCGTATTTATTCTTTAAGTTTCTCCTGACTTTCTTAAAGGCTTTTAAGAGAAGACTTTCAAAGAATATCATGGTACATTGTGGTTACCAGGAGGGTGAAAAAGGATGTTGGTACTTTACCATCACCAGGAGAGTGAGAAAGGATATTGGAACTCTATTATCATCTGGAGGGTGAGAAAGGATTTTGGTACTTTATCGCCACCTGGAGGGTGAAAAAGTACATTGGTACTCTATCATCATCAAGAGGGTATGAAAGGATATTGGTTCTCTGCCATTACTAAGAGGGTGAGAAAGGATGTTGATACTCTATCACACTAGGATTGGAAGAGAGAGGTTATTGTAGGCTTCTCCACCTTACTGTGGGAGCAAAATGAGAGTCACTTTAATATAGTGCACTACCTGAAGAAGGAGTCTCCAAGGAGTAAACATATATCAAATTAGACCGAACCATTATAAAGTTTGGTGTTCTTATATCTTTACTTTTTACTGCATTTTTATTTTTCTACTTTTGTGTTTATTGAGGTTGATTTTTTTTTAAATTAATTATTATGCTAAAAAATATTAAATCAGGTTTCTAAAATCCAAGAGAATCTTTAAATTACCACTTCACCCCCCTCTTGATTAGCATTGGGATAGTTGTATTAGGTCTAATAATAACCTATTTGAACTTTCAAACACTAGTGTCATCTACATTTCAAAAAATCTAATCCGACATTCTAGAATAAAATACATAGACATAGGGCACCATTTCATTATGAATCATGTTACCAAAATAGACATAGAGAAACACCATGTAGCCACTAAAAATCAACATACTGATATTAATACAAAATCATTGGCCTTTGAAACCTTCAATATCAAGAACTAGATTAGGTGCGATAGACATTCATGTTTGAAATTGATGTTCTATTTCATTTTTTTTTTATTCTATTTGTATGTTTGTTTCTGTTTATCAATTTTTGTTTTAAGTTTTTATTTTTTTGTTTTTTTCCTTCAAAGTTTTAAGAACTAGATCTCTGCTCACTTCTGTTGTTGATTTTTTTTAAATGATATTTTTATCTTGCCTTTATTTAGAAGCATGTAAGTAGTGATTGACTCCTCTAAAATTGTTAAAGGAAGAAACATTTATGACTATTTATCTGGCTCTAACTCCTTTAGTGGTACATTTTTCTTTTTGAATAAAAATTTATTTCAAATTAAATGATAGAATTTGAAATAGATATCTATTTTATCTTCCTACAGTAATTTATCTCATATGAATAATATTCCAAGTCAATGAATCTCTTTCTAGTTTTCTTAATCAAGTTATTTGCATTTATCATATGAATATGAATCTATTTTGTGATTTATTCTTTGTTCTATAAGAAAGTGAGTTTTTCTTATCTTATATTTGGATTATAATCTCACAACTAAGTTTTTTTAGATTTAGAAAGGAAGCAAGAATATAAAAATGAAAAGAGACACAAAATGAGTTCAAAACTACAAAAATGTGTAATGACCACCAAAGAATTGCATGATGCATATAGTGCATCAAAAAATCGAAATATGTACAATATGCACCGAAAGCGGATAAAAGTGGCACAAAATGTGCCCACTATGTGTTAGCTTGCCTTTCCTACAAATCCTTAAAATCTTAGGAAACTCCTTGTTCTAATTGATATCTCCTACTGTTAAATTTTAAAATAAGGATTTTTGATTTATTACTTTGCAATATTATTCTACTATATATTTTTTTTAAATGAAGTTTAAGAAGATCACTTTTTCTATCTAATTTTTTTTTATGAATTAGTTTTTTGTTCAAAAAGGATTTTAACCTATAAGGGGTCTGAGCTATGATTGACAAGAATGATTTTCTAACCTTTCTTAATTTCAGCATTTTCAACTCATTTCTTGCTAATTGTTTTCTAATAACAAGGTAAAATTATCATTTACTAGAGCAAATCGTTTAAAAAATCATTTGATTTTGACTTCTGATTATTTTTCTCATATTTTTTTATGTTTTTAGTTTTGGTGTTATGCTTCCTTCTATTATGTTGTAGCTGAATTTGTAGGTCGTTATTTTTTCATGCATATTTCTTTTGTTCTCATGTTCCATATTTTGCCTACTTTTTTTGTGATGTTAAAAGGGGGAATAGTATTTTGTTAATTGTTATTCTTTGCATATTAAATTAAAAAATTATTTACACTCATGTTTTTTTACATTTGGTTATTATCTAAAGGGGAGTTTATAGGAAAGAAACTTTTTGAAAATCCATAAACAATCATGTTTTCCATCATAAAAAGGAGGGAAATTATTGCAAATCTGATCTAAGCACTATCATTTTCATGATAAAAAAATTATTGTGTATGTAATTACTTTCTCCTGATTCTATGTACTAACATTTCAAAAAATTAGGCCACCATACAATTTTGATAAGCTTAAGATTAGGTAGACTAGGATTATAGTCTTTCTTTATTCAATTTGTTCTATATTTTTCCTTTCTTGAGTTGTATCATATTTTTTGGTGGATATCACTTGCTGAGTAACCTTACCCACAGATACATGGGGAGAGAAAAAAAAATGTTTTGAGAGAATTTTTTAAACTAAAACATACTGTATAATTTTTGTTTTCAACTATACACCTTTGTTTCATACTGTATGACTTTAATTCATACTGTACAATCTATTGTGTTCTATCAAAACCCTAGCTTCCAGAAGTTAAGAAAGATACTAATTATGTGTTAATCGTACGGTATGATTCGGTTCGTACTTTATGCCTTAATTAAAATCTTTCTTAATTAATCCCTTGATATCAGGAAATCAAATCATGGATAATTTTTATCATTGATCATATTGTATGATAATGTTCATATAATATGATTAATCATATATAAAATTTGTCATCCCAGAAATTGTAGTAAATGAAATCCATAATTTTTATACTTATCATATTGTACGAAGTCCACAATGCTAGATAATCGATAGTGTACAAAGTTGGCCATCACATGAGTCATCCCAAATGAATAGAAAAATTTCTATAGTTCATACTAGACAATCTTTTAATCATATTGTACAAAGTGTTATAAAGGTAAAACAAATTATTGCACGAACATGTTGGACGAATCTAAATTACATTGATCTTAAAGAACAATACATGTATCATATTGTATGAATATAAGATGGATCTATTAAAAATTAGGGTTTCTTAAAGACCACTACTTAAGATTTTCTAATGCTCTTATTAGAAAATCTTTGGTTATTTTGACTTCAAGAGAGAGAGTTTTGACGGAGAGTAGGAGAGCTTTGTGAGAGAAGAGAGGGAGATTTTGTTAAGTAGAAGTTGTGAGGGCATTCATAAAGTTTCTCTAATAAAGAAACTTGCCTAGTATTTACAAGCATCTACCTGGATTCTCTGTGGCTCTAGATAAGAAAATTTTTAGCAAAGAATGTGGTTATCTGACCATCTCTTAGAGGATGAAAATAGAGTTGTGGTTCTCTAACCATCACCTGGAGGGTGAAAATAGAGTTGTGGTTCTCGGACCATTACATGGAGGGAAAAAAATAAAGTTGTTATTTTCTATCTGTAAAAGATTCAAGGTTCTCTTCTGCACCAAGTTTTTGAAAGAACATGTGTATGAGCTTTTTCGCCTTGCTATGAGAACAAAAGATGTGTCACTACTGTTTAGTACAATACTTGGTGAGGGAGTCTCCAAGGAGTGGATGTAGGTTAAGTTGATCGAATAACTATAAATTATGGTGTGTTCATTATGATTATTTTCCACAAATTATTTTTTTGCAATTCTATGTGTTATTGAAAACTCTGATTTATTTTGTTGTTATGAATTGCTTATTCTCACATCCACTATGTATATTATCATGTGTGTGTGTTTGGAATTTTTTTTAAAGAACTTCTTTTTCCCTAAAGAATTTTTAAAATATCCAATTCACCCCCCCCCCCCCCCCCCCCCCCCCCCCCCCCGAGCTGCTTCCCTTCTTGGTTAGCCTCAGCCTAGTTCTTAAAGGTTTAACAACCTTTATAAACTTTTAAACCCAACCTAATAAAAGGATTATTGTCAGCATGTGGGCTCGAAAAGTTTGTGCCCCATCCTCTCCCACTTTTGAGGGAGTTTAATAGTTTATGTTCCATGGTAAATTTTGGGAAGATAAATAGGGTTTGTAGATAAGAGACTCCTAGAGATTTCACCCTCATTTTACAAGAACTTTATATCTTAGTTCAGCTTTTCTATAGGTGCATGCCCCTATAGTTAAGTTCCCCTCTATATAACTAGTAAGAACATTCGATTAAGGCTAATCATCAATTAGATATGTATAAATATGTATTATTAGGCATAAAGTAGCAACATGGGTTTGGTATTTTGAAATTTTGATATTTAAATTAGAAATTTCACCATCTTACACTAAAAATGGGTGGTGGGGGAATGGATGTTTGACCCAATAAAGATCCCATGGTTCATTCATCTCAGACCATCATGATCCCTAGTCTAGTTTGTCAGAGGAGGTATTAAACCCATCCTAATAGAAGGATCTTTGTCCGCAGCTATGGGTTGCATCGTCCAAGGGTACCTTATAGACCTCGGGTGGGTATTTTTCTAAGGAGACAAATTGGAGTCCATCTTAGCTAATAAAGGGATTTATTCCTTATCGATCATATCTAATTGATTCATATCTCAAGGATTTGATGCCATTGGGGAGCATAGAGACTCTGATCACAACACTAATTTAGTGGTGCCTTTTTGCGGCAAACCACTAGGTTCAAAGGGCTCCGATCATAACCATTTACCTATAGTACTATTTGGTGGCAAAACCACCAGTTAGAGGACATGTGCCATGTCCTTACTGCAAACGACTAAATAAAAATAAATTCTAGCATATTCTCGATCAGACATTAGCTCTTTATAAGCTGAAGTAGTTTTTAATTCATTTACCTTAGAAAAATATTGTGGATAGTGGATAGATTTTACTTTAAGCATTTGATTCATGAATGTCAAATTTAAATATTTTGTATTTTGAGATTTTGTTGGAGTTTTCTAAATTTCATGGGTATTTGAGAATTTGGGACTTCTTTGAAATATTTGGAATTAACCCTTTCAACTGAGATTATGTTCAACACGACCATCATTGGGATAAATGGGGAATTATATTTCATTGACTTTATCAACTATATCAACTATATCAACTTATAAATAGAAGAATGACTTTGTCATTTGTTTTGTATCTTTGCTGGTGAATTTTCTTTGATGCTGACCTTAAAGATCTAATATAAATGTATAAAAAATTTATCGGTCAACATCACGACCGTATATTTGTCCACCTTTTCAAGCTATGTTAACACCTTTTTCCCCACATATGAGGATCGGTATTGAGCTTAAGTTTATTATTTTACCTGCACTGCATCCCTAGAAATCCTATGTGTAAATTACAACACGCTAGTCGGGGACCATATTGGTGTGTGATTGCACATTCATTTCTTTGTGATTGTTTATGCATATTATGGTGTATGTGCTGGGGCAATTTTAGACATTTGATGGGTCTTCTATGATAGTTCATAGGGGCACATTATGATTGTGGTGAATCTTCCATTTTCATCTATAGGTGTCCATGTTTAGAATAGTTCTCCTTGCATCTATTTGTAGATAATATATTGGACGCATAATGGGCCTCCTATGGTAGCTCGTAGGAGCTTTCTTTTTTCATCAACCTCTTCCTACATACTGATTGTGAAGGTATCTTTGTAACCACTTCATACATGATCATTATGTTTTGTAGAGGGTTGATGTATTTGACAAATATATAGAAGTTACTGACTATGAAGATGTCATAGTATTTAATGTCTCTTGCTGAAATAACTCGTAGGTACCATATGTGTGTTTCAGACAAGGACCTTTGCTTAATGAAGATACATTGTATGTATATTTGCATTCTTCGAGGGCCAACTATTTATGTAATATGTATGTTATTGTTGGCTTTAGAAGCATCCTGGAATTTATTGCATCTTGCTTGCTGTATGTTAACTTTCAACATACATAGGCAACTATATTTTTTATATACAACTTTACTACTATCATTGCTTGAATGTGGGCGTAGTAAATTCCATTCAAAGGTCTATAGATTATTTTCTATCTATTGGCTTCTATTATTATTTGCAAGAGTTTGACATATTATCCTGTAAATCCATGATTGAAGATAAATTATTTGCTATCTTTGAAAGCAATCTACAATATTCACAATAGACATAAAAATATCGCATGTTGATACTTATGTATGAGAACCACATTATGCATATTAATTTAATTCATTTACAAGGTTTGATACATTTATTTATGTGATTAACACATGCATCGATAATCATCATCTTTATATGGATTGCATGATATTCATTTGGATGCATGTCACTATTGTTCATGAATACTCACAAGTATCCCATAGTTGTTTGTAGAGGATTGACATTTTCTTTCACTATCTAGTTGTTGTTAACAGCAAGGATATTACAAGGTTGGTTTCATGTTCACATGAATCTCCGGGTGAGTTATTTCCATCAGCGATGCCTTCATACATGTTGATTTATGAATGGCTGCATTTGTCATCATATTCATTAAGTATGTTGATCAATGAATTACTATATTTTCCTGCATATGATTTAATGTTTGTGGGAACTGTTGCACGCACCTACAAGATGGATGAAGTTGGGTCAAAGGTGTTTATATCTGCTTTAGCCTCTTGGTTCCATTATTCCTTGCAAATAGGCTAATGCACGCCCTTGGAAACTATATGATGTTGAGTGTAGAGAGACTATTACACTCGCTGCTTTTTTCAAGTCATTGTATTGATTGCACATGTCTCCTATCACTATTCATGATTGATTCATCATGTACATTATCAAGTCCTTTATCATTTAATATGTTTTCTTATATATTGAATTTATAAAGAGGTTGTTGTATCTAAAAACATTATTTGTAAGTACATCACTGCACAACTCACACATTGTCCATTGTGGCTTCTTGCAAGACCACTATGAATGTCACTACATTTGTTATAGCTCATAATGCTTGTTAGGACACTCTCACGTATTAGCTTGTGGTTAAGTCACACATCTTTATTAATTGTTCTACTCATTTCATATTGTCCAATTGCATGATTGAGATAATTATTATGAGATGATCATCATCAATTGCATACAAATTATATAACTCACTGAAGATATTATGTTATTATATTGTGTTGTCATCAAATATAAGTGAGTTACATTTGAAAATTACTTGGTTCACCAATTTTACATATATTAATTTGCATCTAAATTATAGTTGTGCATTTATAAATTAAGAATTTTTTTCTTTATTTATTCATTGAGATTCAAATTCATAAGTTCAATATTGTCCTATTGAGCTAAATTTCTCATGGATTTAGTTAAAATTCAACTCTCTATGATCCAAGTCAAGTTCAAGACTTTATTTGAAATTACTAAATGACAAGAGGGGGGGGGGGGGGGTGGGGGGTAAATTGTGAAAAACTTTTTCTCAATAAAAAGTAACCCTAAGCATGAGTTCTAATCTTTTTGTTATTTTTGAAATTTGACAACAAAAACTTAAACAAATTTTCTTCCACAAATTTTACCACGCAATAATTATGAAAATATAAGTGCAAGCAAAAGTAAATGATGATAAGGAAAAAATACACCAAGGATTTTTATAGTGGTTCGGTATAAATATGACCTACGTCCACTCCCCGGAGTCCTCCGCTCCAAGATTTTCACTACCAAAAATAGTTCTCCTTTTGCCCTCCTCGGCAAGGCAGAGAAGCCTTTACAAACCTCCCTTTCACCAACCCGGCGTGGCGGAGTGCCAAACTCTGTTTTTGCCCTCCTGGCGACGATAGAGAACCTTCTCATTTTTCTCCCTCCTGGAGAAGGTAGAGAACCTCGAGGTCACGGATCTAGATGAGCCTTTCCCTTGGAGATCCTCCCTCAAATTCTTCTAGGGCCACAGGAGGAGCAACATGCAGCAAGTTTGGAGCAACCGTGTGATCTCCCTCACAACGCTCACCTTCTTCTTCCTCTCTCAACCCTAAAGAACTTCTCTAGAGCTCTCTCCATTAGAATCCCTCTCTAATCACGTTCACCCTCTCTGTAAAATCTTACTGAAAAAGGACAAGATTAACATCTAAAACGGGCTCCAAAAACCCTCTGATTTCAAAAGTAGCCGTTAATGTTCGTACAGTACGATTCTAGATCGTACAGTACGATCTTCATTAACAAACTTCATCCTGGTACGAAGATGTACTAAATGTTTAAAAACAATTCATACTGTACGATATAATATCGTATGATACGATCCACAAAATACTATTCGTACAGGACGATGGTCTGGATGACCAGATGTCGTCTCTATTCATCGTATGGTACGATCACTATCGTACAGTACGATGAGACATAAACTAAGAGATCGTCCAGGACGATATTCGGGACGATCAAACTTCATCTCTGTTCATCGTCTGGTACGATCTGGTTCGTACAGTACGATGTTCAAAATATAATTAGGCTTAGATTACATGCACTAATCACGGGTTAATTTAAGTATTTAAAATAGATCGTCCAGTATGAATATATTCGTACATTACGAACGGTGCAAAATCACTTACTTAAACTAAACTACGGCTAAGGTTTTGGATCTGAACATATCGTACAGTACGAATATATTCATACAGTACGATTTATTCACAGAATCGTCCACATAGCTTGGATCATACGGTACGAATTAAAATCGTACAGTACGATCTCGAGAGAGAAAATTCTATTACATTTTGCATTTAAAAACAAACTCTCCCCCTGTGTGCGTTCATGGTTTCTCTTACACTTATGCATTTTGTGGCCAGACTCAATAAAATAGAAATAAAATAAATAGAGAAATATAATGTCTGACTCATACTCCTAATCTACCCGTTCTTGAGTCTTCCTTTCATTCTGAGTCACTTGTGATCTTCCTGAAATGTTAGTACTCAAGGACAATAGCAAATAAAATAATATTCAATGAAAAGTTGTTCCAAAACACTCATTATTTGGCATCATCAAAATCTCAAACTCGGGGTCATGGGTTGCAACAATCTCTCCCTTTTTGATGATGTCAAATAATTTGTTGTAAGTAAGTACGAATAACTTTTCTTTTATTTTTTTTTATATTTATATATTTTTTAATTTTTTTAAAAATAAACACAAGAAAAAAAAAGATATCAAAAGCAAGTACAAAACAAAAGGAATAAATTTAGATAACTAGCACAACAACAAGTACAACAAACTTCTCCCCCTTTTAAGAGCACAAAAATGAGGAGCAACTAAAGCAAAAAAGAAAAAGAAAGAAACTACAATGCAAACACAAACAATCTAAGCAGACGGATCCTGATCAGTTGGTGGTGGAGGTGGATTTGGTTGAAAATATTGAAAGAGAGCATCGAATTGGTGATCAATTGCAGTAAAGCATTCTCCAAACCATTGCATATCTATCTCGTGTTGTTGATGTTGTTCTTGAATATGCATGTCGAGACGAGTCTGCAGCTGGTCGAAGCGTGTGACCAAATCATCGTTAGGGTGTGTTGGCGCAGGTGCTTGGGGTGCGGCATGGCGTCGTGGTCGAGATGGAGCTGCTGCTAGGGCATCTTCTCCTTCTTCTTCATCAAAGACTGGTTCTTCAGGCTCGTGTCCCCGATGAAAGAGAATACGGAAGGAGGCATCCGTATAAAAGATAGGAAAATGTCGGGTTCACCAGGGTAGGTCAATTGATATTTATTGTGGAGGATATATCCTATTAGGTGACCAAGAGCTAGATTTTGTTTCTCTCAAGTGGTAGGTAGACGTACAAAAGTCATGTGGCAAATGTAGTTACTAATTAAATCGACCTCATCAAACTTTATGTTGGACATAATAAGATAGGTAGCGACGGATAAGGTTGGGGTCAGATTGATACGGTCGCCACCTTCGGGTATTATTGAGGTTCGAAGGACATGTTGAATTATACGGGAATTTCGAGTTAAGGATTGAACGAGAGGTTGGTGTTGATAAAAAGTAGCATTCCTAAGGACTCTATTAACATCGCTCCAATCAAATTCATCAGTAAGAAAAGAGCGAACCATAGGTCCTTCAGTGGACAGCCCAATATATTGGGCAATGTCGGCTCTAGTGATCTCAATGTTTTGGCCACAAACAAAAGAGTGAAAGGTGGTGTTGTCGATAGTGTAGGTGAGGTTAGCGAGAAATTCAAAGAGAAGTTCAGAGTTATAGGGAAATGCTAGGGTGAGTAGGAATTGGAAGGTAGTGGAAGCAAAGAGGCCCATTACCTCGAAATTAAGAGCACCCTGATTAAGCATTTTTGAAGGAGAAATTTTGCAGGCTTTATATCGGTGGTAGGCTTCCTCATTTTCAGTATTCAGAAAACGAGCAGGTTGGCGACTCAATGAGGATGAGCTTCCAGCAGTCATCCGACCTCGTTTAGACATTGCAAGAGGGCACGAAACTAAGTGAAAGAGTGTGTGAGGAGAGATTTGAGTGAAAGGAACGGCCTAGGCAAGGGTACTTATAGAAAATTTTGACAATCATACAGTACGATCTTGAATCGTACAGTACGATATCCAATCAATATCCTGACCGATCATTTCGGGAAAAGGCAGTCAAATCGTACAGTATGATATGTATCGTATAGTACGATCAGACGAATTTCGATCGTCCCGAGGCCCTCAGTATGACTTTTGACCAAAAGTTTTGTACTACACGAATAGGTGTATCGTACAGTACGATCCATAATAAATAACGTACCAAACAGCTTTAACTCATATTTATTCCTTTTGGTGATGTGTATCGTACCATACGAAAGGTATTCATCGTACAGTACAATACTCAGTAATGTCGTACCAACCAGATTTAATTCGTCCCAATCCGTTGCTGACGTGTATCGTATCGTACGAAGAAGTGATATCGTACAATACGATAGGCAATAATATCGGATGAATATCGTACAGTACGATGTAGCTCGTACAGTACGATCAACAGAGCGGAAATCTACTTGTTGATAAATGTTATGTAGATTGAGATGTATTGTACGGTAAGATATGTGTATTGTACAGTACGATTAACAGTCAATGCAGATTTTTGTGTGGTGAGTGTGTGATGATAAGGAGCAGCTCTATTACAAAAAAATTATTATTTTTATATATATTTTTTTATTATTATTTTACTTTTTTTTTATGCAGTTATATCTATGACACCTAATCTAGTCCTCAAGGTGCTAAAGGTGTCGAAATCTAGAGGTTTTGTGAATATGTCTGCCAATTGATCTTCTGTAGCGATGTGATGTAATTCTATATCTCCCTTAGCGACGTGATCTCTAATGAAATGGTGTCTAATGTCTATGTGTTTTGTTCGAGAGTGTTGAATTGGGTTCTTAGAGATACAAATTGCACTTGTGTTGTCACACATGATCGAGATGGTTCCAACAGGTAGTCCAAGATCAAGAATTTGTTATTTTAACCATAGTACCTGTGCAACACAACCTCCTACGGCAATATATTCTGCCTCGGCTGTGGAAAGTGCTACTGAGTTTTGCTTCCTACTGGATCAAGAAACTAATGATTGTCCTATGAATTGGCAGGTACCAGAGGTGCTTTTTCTATCTATCCTACATCCTGCAAAGTCAGAATCTGAGTACCCTAGGATTTCAAAGGAAGTGCTGTGTCTGGGATACCAAATTTCTAAGTTTGGGGTGCCTAGTAGATATCTAAGAATTCTTTTGACAGCAGTTAAGTGAGACTCTTTAGGATCGACTTGGAAACGGGCACAAAGGCACACACTAAACATTATGTCCGGTCTACTGGCAGTCAGGTAAAGGAGTGATCCAATCATTCCTCTATATTTTTTTTGATCTACTGATTTTCCACTAGGATCTTTATCTAATTGGATTGTCGAACTCATTGGGGTGTTGATGGGTTTTGCACTGTCCATTTCATATTTCTTTAAAATATCCTTAATATACTTTGATTGGCTAAGAAAGGTTCCATTATCCATTTATTTTACACTAAAGTCAAGAAAGTAATTAAGTTCTCCCATCATGCTCATTTCAAACTCATTACTCATTATTTTTGAAAATTCATCGCATAAGTTTTTATCCGAAGATCCAAATAAGATGTCGTCCACATATATTTGAACAATGAGAATTTCTTCTTTGACATTTTGTAAAAAGAGTGTAGTATCTACACTACCCTTTTTAAATCCTCTATCCAAAAGAAATGAGCTAAGTCT
Organism: Dendrobium huoshanense; assembly: GCA_016618105.1. Taxonomy (NCBI): domain Eukaryota; kingdom Viridiplantae; phylum Streptophyta; class Magnoliopsida; order Asparagales; family Orchidaceae; genus Dendrobium; species Dendrobium huoshanense. Next base: position 1,110,861 of record CM028344.1, on the reverse strand, counting down.
TTTGTACCATGCTCTAGGTGCTTGCTTTAATCCATACAGTGCCTTCTTTAATTTAAATACATAGTTTGGAAATTATGAACTTTCAAATCCGGGGGGTTGCTCAACGTAGACATCTTCCTTAATTACCTTGTTCAGAAATGCACTCTTTACATCCATTTGATATAGCTTAAAGTTCTTGAAGCAAGCAAAAGCTAAGAGCACTCTTATGGCTTCTAGTCTAGCAACTGGGGCAAAGGTTTCTTCAAAGTCTATCCCCTCAATTTGATTGTACCCCTTAGCTACTAGTCTTATTTTATTTCTTATTATTGTTCCTGAATCATTCACCTTATTCTTGAAGACCCATTTTGTTCCAACAACACTTTGTTCTTTTGGTCTCTTGACTAACTCCCAAACATCATTCCTGGTGAATTGGTTCATCTCTTCTTGCATTGCTAGAATCCAAAATTCATCTTTTAAGGCTAGATCTATACTTGTAGGTTCTATCATAGAGATGAATGCTGAATGACTAACCTCTTTCCTAAGTCCATGCCTAGTTCTTACACCTTCTGAAGGGTCTCCTAAAATTAACTCTTTAGGATGACTAGAAGAATATCTCCATTCTCTAGGCAAATCTTCCTGAGGTTCGACCCTTTCTCCTAAGGTCATAGTCTCTAGTACTCCTTGAATTGCCTCTATTTCATCATCTTCAATTTTAGATTCTGAGGGCTTATCTGATTCATCAAATACCACATGGGTGGATTCTTCTACTATAAGGGTTCTCTTATTAAAAATTCTATAGGCCTTACCTACAGAAGAATAACCTAAGAAGACACCCTCATCAGACTTGGGATCAAATTTTCCTAAGGGATGTTTACCATTATTTAAGATGAAGCACTTACACCCAAAGACATGTAAATGTGAAAGATTTGGTGTTCTACCCTTAAGGAGTTCATATGGAGTTTTATTCAGCTTCGATCTAATGTTTACTCTGTTTAAAACATAACAGGTTGTGTTGACTGCTTCTGCCCAAAAGTATCTTGGAAGGGTATACTCCGCTAACATTGCCCTAGCAGCTTCTACCAAAGTTCTATTATTCCTTTCTGCTATGCCATTTTGTTGGGGTGTTCTAGGAGCAGAGAAATTGTGTTCTATTCCTATCTCTTGACAGAATGACTCAAACCTATCATTTTGGAACTCTCCACCTTGATCGCTATGGATTGTTGATATTTCACAACCTAATTTTCGTTGAATCCATGTGGATAATACTTTAAATTCCTCAAAAGACTCATTTTTGTGTGCTAAGAATCTTACCCAAGTAAATCTAGTGAAGTCATCTACAATCACAAATCCATAATTCTTTCCACCTAGACTAGTTGTAATAACGAGTCCAAATAAGTCCATGTGTAGAATTTCTAGTGGCCTAGAGGTGATCACATCTCTAATTGAGTGAAATGATGATTTGACTTATTTTCCTAGTTGGCAAGCATCACATAAGTGATCCTTGGTAAAGTCTAACTTAGGTACACCTCTAACTAGGTTTTTCTGAGTGATGTTTCTAAGAGTTTTCATACTAGCATGGCATAGTCTCCTATGCCATAGCCACGAGTCATCAACTATTGTTTTCAAACAGAATGATTTTGAGCTATCAATGCAATCAAGGTCTAACATGTAAACATTGTTCATTCGTTTTCCTTCTAAAATTATTTCATCAAATAAACTAATCAGGCATCTATCAGTTAAAAATTTAACATCAAAACCTTTGTCACACAGTTGACTAATGCTAAGTAAATTATGTTTCAAACCATCAACTAGTAAAATATTTTTAATTAAAAACTTTTTAGCATTACCAACGATACCTGAGCCTATCACCTTCCTGGTAGTGTTGTCTCCCAACGTTACTTTGCCTCCATTTTTGGTCTCCAGTAGGATGAACTTCTTCATATCTCCAGTCATCTGTCGCGAGCAGCCACTATCCAGGTACCACATACTCTCACTAGGTCTTTTGTGAGAGCTTCCCTACAATTTCATTCAAAGATTAGATTTGGGAACCCAAGTGAGTTTGGGTTCCTCCTTATGCTTGCATGAATGAGATGTATGCATGTTATGCTGTGATGGATGCAGTTTAGGTCTCCATACTAAGTGTGTCCTACGGTGAATTGTGCATGTGCGGGCTATATGACCTAACATGCCACAATAGAAACACCTAACACCAGGAAATGGGTTTACTAATCTATGTGGGTGGTGGTGCCTCTTCCTAAATTTTTGTGATGCATGCTGTGTTGGGGGTTTGCTAGGATGGCCTAATGTGAGTGATGCAATTTCATTTTCTAGTTCTTTTATTCTCACTAAAATTTTATTTTGAGCTATCAATCCATCAACTTCTATTAATAGCAAGTGCTCACTATGATCTACTTCTAATGCAAGTTTGTCTAGTCTTTTAAAAGCTTCTTCTAGTTCAACATGAGTGATTTTCAAGGTTTCATGCTCTTCAGTTAGTTCAATATGCTTCTTATTTAATGCATCATACTCATCAAGAAGTAACATATGATCTCTATCTAAATCAGAACTTTCCTTAACTAAGTTAGCATGCTTAGTTTGTAAAGAATTAAATTCAATATTAAGCTTAGCATGCATCTTTTTCAACTTCCTATACGAGTCATGGATATTCTCAGAAATAAGCAACGATTCTTCATATGAAAGTTGACATACCTCGTCTTGATCCGATTGATCAAGGTTATCGTTAGCCATAAGACACAAGTTAGTTACCTCCTCCTCTGCTTCTTCTTCTGATGATTTCGAGGCAGAGTCGACCCAAAAAGCTTTCTGTGTCTTTGTCTTTCCTTTCTTGTATTTTGCTTTATCATCTCCTTTCTCCTTAGCTGGTTGACTCTTCAGATTGGGGCAATCGACTCGAAGGTGACCTGGCTTCCTGCACTCAAAATAAATTGTATCAGATGAAACCTTATTGGACCTTGAGCTCTTACCTTTGTTCCAGCTATTCTGATGACGCTTCTGTTTTCTTTTTAAAAAAAAATTGAATTGTCGGATCATCAGTGCTATCTCATCCTCTTCCTCCCCTGTAGAACTTTCACTTTCTGAGTTGCTAGCTTTTAATACCACCGTCCGCTCCTTTTTCTTTTCACCTGCATCACTTTGCCTTTGGCTCACTCCTTGCTCGTATGCAATGAGTGACCCAAGGAGGTTATCAATAGAATAAACATTAAGATCTTTGGACTCAGTGATAGCAGTTATCTTAGCATCATAGGAACTAGGTAGGCATCTAAGAATTTTATTCACTTTCTCAGAATTTGAAATTTCTCTACCTAATGTATGCAAGGATGTCACGATTTGGGTGAACCTAGTGTACATGTCAGAAATTATTTCGCTAGGTTTCATACAGAATAATTCATAATCATGCAGTAGAATATTTAGCCTAGACTGTTTTACTTCGTTTGTTCCTTCGTATGTAATGCACAGTCTATCCCAAATCTCCTTTCCAGAAACACAGGTAGATACTCTCATATAGTCCTCAGATTTCAATGCACAAAAAAAGTAGTTTAAGCACTTAGCATTCAGTTGGGCTAACTCCCTATCCTCAATGCTCCATTCATTAAAAGGTATAGTAGTTTTCAAACCATTAACAATTTTAAACGGTGCAACATATCCATCATTTACTAACATCCACATGCGGTAATCTATAAATTGCAAAATATAGACATTCTAATTTTCCAGAAATCAAATGGAATGTTATCAAAAAGTGGTGAAAAAGTTATTGAATAACCCTCCGTAGTGTTACGATTACCAAAATTCGGCATGATCATTTTTTTTTCAAGGTTTTCTAAAACACTATTTTTGAAAAACAGGCTCTGATACCAATTGAAATTACTAAATGACAAGAGGGGGGGTGAATTGTGAAAAACCTTTTCTCAATAAAAAGTAACCCTAAGCATGAGTTCTAATCTTTTTGTTATTTTTGAAATTTGATAACAAAAACTTAAACAAATTTTCTTCCATAAATTTCACCACGCAATAATTATGAAAATATAAGTGCAAGCAAAAGTAAATGACGATAAGGAAAAAACACACCAAGGATTTTTATAGTGGTTCGGTCAAAATATGACCTACGTCCACTCCCCGAAGTCCTCCGCTCCAGGATTTTCACTACCAAAAATAGTTCTCCTTTTGCCCCCCTCGGCAAGGCGGAGAAGCCTTTACAAACCTCCCTTTCACCAACCCGGCGTGGCAGAGTGCCAAACTCTATTTTCGCCCTCCTGGCGATGGCAGAGAACCTTCTCGTTTTTCTCCCTTCTGGAGAAGACAGAGAACCTCGAGGTCACGGATGTAGACGAGCCTTTCCCTTGGAGATCCTCCCTCAAATTCTTCTAGGGCCATAGGAGGAGCAAGATGCAGCAAGTTCGGAGCAACCAAGTGATATCCCTCACACCTCTTCTCCCTCACAACGCTCACCTTCTCCTTCCTCTCTCAACCCTAAAGAACCTCTCTAGAGCTCTCTCCCTTAGAATCCCTCTCTAATCACGTTCACCCTCTCTGTAAAATCTTACTGAAAAAGTACAAGATTAACATCTAAAATGGGCTCCAAAAACCCTCTGATTTCAAAAGTAGCCGTTACTGTTCGTACAGTACGATTCCACATCATACAGTACAATCTTCATAAACAAACTTCGTCCTGGTACGAAGATGTACGAACAGTTTCAAAAAAATTTGTACTGTATGATATAATATCGTATGGTACGATCCACAAAATACTATTCATACACGACGATGGTCTGGACGACCAGATGTCATCTCTGTTCATCGTATGGTACGATCACTATCGTACAATACGATGAGACATATACTAAGAGATCGTCCAGGACGATATCCGGGACGATCAAACTTCATCTCTGTTCATCGTATGGTACGATCCGGTTCGTATAGTACGATATTCAAAATATAATTAGGCCTGGATTACATGCACTAATCACGGGTTAATTTAAGTAAGTATTTAAAATAGATCGTCCAGTACGAATATATTCATACAGTACGAACGGTGCAAAATCACTTACTTAAACTAAACTACGGCTAAGGTTTTGGATCTGAACATATCGTACAGTACAAATATATTCGTACAGTATGATCTATTCATAGAATCGTCCACATAGCTTGGATCGTACGGTACGAATTAAAATCGTACAGTACGATCTCCAGAGAAAAAATTCTATTACATTTTGCATTTAAAAACAAACTCTCCCCCTGTGTGTGTGCATGGTTGCTCTTACTCTTATGCATTTTGTGGCCAGACTCAATAAAATGAAAATAAAATAAACAGAGAAATACAATGTCTGACTCATACTCCTAATCTACCCATTCTTGGGTCTTCCTTTTGTCCTGAGTCACTTGTGATCTTCCTGAAATGTTAGTACTTAAGGACAATAGAAAATAAAATAATATTCAATAAAAAGTTGTTCCAAAACACTCATTATTTGGCATCATCAAAATCTCAAACTTGGGGTCATGGGTTGGAACATTATTTAGTTTGAGTTTAGTTCAAATCGGATTCAAGTCCAAGTTTGTAGATCCCCTATTTTTGTCCAAGTCATGTGCATTTCAGACAAAATTTTGGTAGCCTCCCAGCACTTCCCTATTTAGGATAAATTTCAGGAGTCATAGCTTGCTATCCACATCAAGAAAGACATGCATGATCAGTGTCGAGGGACACAATGGTATTATTCTTCATCCCCACCATGACAAGAAAGGTGTGCAAGGGTCTTCGGAAGTACATGTCTGAAAAAAAAATTGCTTTCCCTCGCTACAACAGATAAATTCTTAAGGGTATTTATATTTTGCCTCATTATGCTAAGAAAAGCACGCACATGGCTGTCCCACCTCATCGTAAGTGATGCACTGAGTTCCCTCCCACGACGCTAAGAAAATCATACATATGGGGTCCCTCTAAGCATTGCGAGTGCTGCAAACATTGAAAATAAAAATTTTGAGGATTCATGCCTCATCACGAGCACCACGACAAACTTCCTCCCATCGTTCTTAAAAAAGCACATGGGGGGTTGCTTGCTATGCTACAAGCACCGAGGATTGGATATTTAGGTTTGTTATACCTTGGCGAGGTGTTGATGATAGTGGCGATGTTAGTGCAAATACAAAAAATCATATTTTTCTTCTTCTCTTTTTTTCTCCCTTTCTCTTTTCTTTTAATTTTTTCCTCCCCACCCTTTTTTCTTTTTTCTCTTTCTATATTGTTTATTTTTAAGCTATTTTTTCACCAATCTCATATATATACTAATTATACTAAATATATTAATAACAAAAACAATAATTAAAAATTAAAAATAAATAAAAAATAAATATATGCCTAGGGGTCACTTAGAGGTGTCAGATGAGGGAGTTCGGTTGTTTTGAGCATGTAAGGTGTTTGGCTATAGGGAAAGGTTAAATGTAAGCTAGATTAGCATCAAAAGTAGGTGTTGTGGGTCTAGTGGCATCAGTTTAAGTGGAATTGGCATTATGTCTGGGTGATTTGAAGGCAAGAAGTAGGATGGGGCTTCGGTCGGCTTGGTCTTAGATGGTTCTGGTATGAGGTTAAGGAAGAAGGCTCAAGACTCGGCCAGATGTTAGGATGGGAGCGAGTTGCGGAAGGATCTAGTTGATTGAGGGAGATGAAGTTGATAGATCTGAGAGGAGACTACGAGTCAAGTAGAGACTTGGCTCATAGAAGATCCTCCTTGGACTAGATGGCTCCTATGGCTAAGGATGGCTAAGATGGTGTTAGTGGATGACTATATGGCTTCCAAGTGGGAGGGTACATCATCCTCGAGGTCTGTGAGCCCAAAGCCAAGGGGCTAAGCCACTAGGTTGCCTTGGATGAGGCTTAAGTTAGAGGGGACCACCAAAAGTTTATCCCAATACTGGCTGAGTTAGGCTGAGGTGGAAAGATGTCTAAAGGTCCAATGAGCTTTACTAAAGAGTCAATTGGGCAGGGGGAAGCTTGGATCGATAAGAAGGCTCAGGTTGACCCAAACCTATATGGTTTGGGTCAGTTTGGGTGCAATGTAGGTTAAGTCAAGTCATGGGATTGATGGGGGAGTTGTGTTTAGTAAAGGAGCATCCTGGAAATTGAGCTTTGTATGGTTAGTGGTGAGAAATGGCTTGGGTCAAAGTAGTTTTGACCACTTTGGGCTAATAGAGAGGTTAACCCAAGTCAACGCAAGGGATCAACTAACTAAGGTAGGTTCTATGGGTCTAGGGTCACCCAGTTCAAGTGTTGATTAAATAAAGTGCGGCCCAGGTTCAGAGATAATTCAACCTATGATGGTTTTATCCACTTTAAGTTAACCTATTTCCAAACCTAGGTTGACCCAAGGGCTGGGTTAACTAAGGTAGGTGTATTGGGTCATAGGGGACCCAATGTAGCCATTGGTTTGATATGATTTGGCTAGGGTTGAGATTTGGCTCATAGAAGACCCTCCTTGGACAATTGGGTCAAGCCAAATGGCTAACCCAAGTGTGTCCAAAACCTTATGATCTCAAGGGGGCTTCACTAGAGATCTAATAGGTCATCCTATGGGTTTGAATGGGTTTTGAAAAGCCTAGAAGGCCAAACATGAATGTAAAGAATAAATATTTCAGTCGACGTTGCGACCGTATACTTATTCATTGGTTCAAGTCAAGTTGACTCACATCCTTTTAAGGAGGATTGAACTTAAACTTTAGTTTATTTTTTAACCAGTACACCATCCTCATATGCCATGTATGTACCTAGAATACACTCATTATAGTCCATGTGAGTATTTAGGGAGCATTTTATAATTATAAATCAAACCTTGTCAACTCTATCAAATTGCTAACAGAGGATCATGTTCATTGCTAGCTTTATGCCCTTATTTATTGATTTTTTTCTTCCTATAGATCTTGAAGGCCTAATATGAATGTATAATACAAATATCTTGATCAACAACATGACCGTATATTGTTTAATAACTTGAGTCGTATCAACTCCCATCTACTAGCATGGAAGGATCAGGATCAAATTTGGATTCATTATTTAACCCGCACAGCATCCTCAGACATCATGTGTACCCTTAACATGCTCACTGAGGTCCATACTTGTTTTAACATGTATATACATTTCTTTGTGTTTATGGGTATATTTATTCTAATATATATGATGGGCCATTTTTGGTCATATGATGGTTCTTCTATAGCAACTTGTAGGGGTTCCTATTTAATGCACTCATTTTACATTCTACGTGTCATCATCCACAGATTGATTTTTCTAGTGGCCTGTAGTGATGAAGTTCTGCAACACATCTACTCTCACTGCTTATTGGTAGATTAACATATTTATGAGCTAATAGATGTTGATTGATGGATTAGTTGCATTCATCATTGATGCACCTATGATAGTTCACTTACCATTACTTGCAAGTAAATCTACTTTGATCTACAAACAAATGGTTGTATGCATGAAGAGACTTTTATCTTTTCTTTTAGGCAACATATGTGTCCCTTGCCATGGACCAATGTTGCTTGTAAGGTAACATCACAAGGAGACTAATGTATTTGTTGCATGCTCGACGTGAATACTATGAATCCACTATCATTATCCATAGGAATTATAGGACATGTGCCAAGGATTTTGCATGTTTGTGAAAGGGTTAAATGATATTGATGATTTGTGAATTACATTTTCTTAAAGCCTTTTCAAAATTCCTTTATCATCAATTTGTTATGCTCACTATGTATTGATCTCTTTTACTAAGATATTTTTGGATGTTTGGTCATTTCCAATGACAGAGATAATATTGCATTTCCTCATGGTTACTCACCTTACAGTTCTATTTCTTATGTGTACGTTATGATAAATATGACAAGTCATTCATCCTCCTTGGAATTAATTCCTAGCTTCCATGGTTAATTTGCATCTTTGATATTTATTTGTAATCAACTGCGTATACCTTTAATTTTTCATCACATGTGGATTTACACCTACCTCTGTACATATAGATTTTCATTATTATTGCATTCATATCCTTGTTCTCATTGTAATTATTCTAAATCACTCAATTGCATGGAATCTCATTATCACTTTTGTGTGATTTATACTTGCAAGAGTTTTGCATGTTGACTTGCAAGCTTATGTTCGAAGACTTGTTCAATACAAGTTCTTCATAGTTTTATACTGCTGCTTATAAGCACTTTGCCACATTTCTTAAAATTTATGTCGATTGTTACTTAGGGATGAGTCATGTCTAACATTACAAGTCAATTATCGAGATCCAAAAGCCCTCATAAAATGGCTTTGTAGCCAAGTCATCTCTATCACAGTCTTCTTGTTCTTTTCTCATTAATATTTGCATTCCAATTAAAGTGATGATTTTCTTAATATTCCTTGAAAATATTGTGTTGTTCATTACAAGACTGTCATTGCATTCCCCACTTGATCCTTTTTTGCATGATTAATGTTGTCATTTGGTTAAATTATAAGTATTTATTTTAGACATTAAATTATGTTGCAAGTCATTCAATTAGGTCCAAATTCATATTCAGTTCAATGTCATTAGTTCTATTCAAATTCGAGTTCCATGTTATCCAAGTCAAGTCCCCTATTTTTGTTCAAGTTCTTGTGCATTTTGAGACTGAATTTTTGTATCCTCCCGACATCTCCCCCATTTAAGGGAAGCTACAGGAGTCTTAGCATGCCTTCCATGTCAAGAAAAATTTGTAAGATTGGTGTTGGATGACACTACGGTCGTAGTCTTCATCCCCACAATACCAAGAAAGGCATGTATGGGTCTTTGAAGGTACTGTTTGAAAATGTAATTATTTTCCCAATGACACTGAGGTACTTATGGGTACTTATATTTTACCCATCATGCTACATTCCTCCCATTGTACTAAGAAAATGGTGTATGCATGGTTGCTCGTCAAGCTGCATGCACCAAAAATAGAACTTTGGTGTTTTTGAGTTTGCAAGATTTTACATGTGTGGAGTGGCAATGACGGTGATGAAAACTTGTATAATGCACAAATTAAAGAAATCCCCTCTCCTTCTCTCCCTCTCTATCCCTCTCCCTCTTATATATATATATATATATATATATATATATATATATATATATATATATATATATATATATATATATATATATATATATATATATATATATATATATATATATATATATATATATATATATATATATATATATATATATATATATATATATATATATGATCAGGAATCACTTGAGATAAATAATAACAATCATTGTGCACTTGCTTACTGCTTACATTATGCAGCTTCTTCATCATCTTCATTGGTATGATAACTTTGTACAATAATAGACATCCCTAGAAGCATGGTATAACTCTTTCATTGCTCTTATATATGAAAAACAAGCATCCTTAAGTGTTTCCATGCACTAGTATGAATTGGCACAATGTACTTGATACAAAACACCTTCTAGGTTCAAAAGCAAATCAACATCATCAAAAGATGGAACTTCATAAGCATCATCAAACAACATTCCACTATTTGAGGTTGTTTCCAAAGAATAAAACTGAAGAATTATTTTGCAAACTATTGCTAGGATTTTATTCTTTTTTTTTTTTTGAAGCAAAATGAAACTCAAAATTATGAATAAAATGACTCAACTTTTCTTCACTTTTATTGTCAAAAGAGATAAAATTCATTTCCTTGAAAGAGTTCTCAAACTAAGAAGTGCTCCTAGTAATATTCTCAAATTCCACCATCTTTGTAGATTCTTTTGGAACAACTCTGAAAAGATATTGTGATATGATGAGTTCTATCATTCTTGGCGAGGCCAGCCTTCCAAAGCCCATAACATAAACATACTTTTTGAAGAAATGAACTAGTGTCTCGACAAGGTGAAATAGAAAATCAACACAGTAAAGCAAACATTCATTATTGTTGGAAATCTGGACCCAAGCACTGTGATTTTGATGACAACAAACATTATTATTTCCATACTACTATCTTCTATTAATTGTTACCATTAAAGATATGTTTTGTTTCCCTGCTCACTAACATTTTATGCCCACAACTCACTTGCAATTTTAATCAGCTCAAGAATGGCTAGACTAGGGTTGAGTCTATTTATAATTTCAACTTTAATGTACTTTTACCTTTCATGAGTCAAGTCATATATATATATGGTGGATACTAAGCTAAGTAATCTTTCACACACATACCCAAGGGAGTGAGTTGGTAAGTTAAGAAAATTTATATTTTTTGACTTAATCATATAATATTATTTATATCATAGTAGACAATCTGTTCAAATAAAAATCTCTAATTATGGCACCTCAATTAATTAAAATTGATTAAACACATCATATCGTGCGATCTATCTCATAGAGGATGATCTGTTATAATCCGCTAAATAGCTGCCAATCATAATTTGCTCCCTTTGCATGTGGTTTGATGCATAAGGGTCAACATACCTCATTGTTCTACTTCCATTCTCTTACAAAGAAAGATTTAGGTAATATAATGACACTCATTTAGAATGGAAGACAATGCAAAAAAACATATATTTCTTTAGTGCTTTTATATGATCGATGTAAGTTATTTATAGCTTTACTTAATAGATTTTACAAAAAATGATTTCCAAACTTTGTTTCCTAGTTCATGACTATATTAGTACAACTCAAAATGTGGATAATATGAATTTAAATGATAAAGTAGGCTTGTTGAATAGTGTAAGTATGTACAACATTAGTTAGTGGTTCTAACTTAGAGAGGATACTCGCCAGAGGAGCATATACCCAAGCTTAAGGAGAGAACTTGCTAGAGGAGAACTTAACTGAGTTTGAAGAGGGAGCTCATCAAGGAGACACTCACCTCTGAAACACTAATCAAAGGAGTGCACTTCCCCCATAAAATTGATTGATAGGAGGACTTCCTCAAGTGGAATTCTCCTTATGAGGTCACTAATGGGGATTTATACTTTATGTATGAGAAAGTTAATACTTTTTTAGTGGCTAAATTATATGATAATGAAATTAATTGTCACTATAAATTCAAATACTAAATGCTCACATCTAATTCAAATTTATGTGCTAATAAAGTAATAAAGTACTAGGAGAGAGTGTCGAACCCATAAGGAAATAAGTGAACCATAATTGACTCTAGTATTGTCTACTCAAACTATTAATTGTTTTATGCAAAGATTTTAAGAGATAATTATTGGAACTTTTGAAAAAAAAAAGAAAATAGAGAAGATAACTAAGAATAAATATGTTTTAAACTAATGATGGTGAATGAACTTATGTTCTCCTAAGTAGACTCATCTATAATAGTTATGAATCAAAGTTCATGCACCTTTAAATTTTTTACTAGATTGTAAAGTTGTAGGGGTGCCAATATTTGACAAGACCCAAAACCTAACCTAGAAAATTTTAGTTTTAAGTTCAGCAAGTCAAACCATTTCAAAAACATGATTGGGTTTTGTTTGACACAAAAACCCAAAAGGGACCCAATTACCCATTTAAAAAAACCCCAGGAGTAGTTTTTCCATGGTTCCTCCTACTCATGTGCCTACACTGCTCATGTGATGAAGTTTTTGTTCAATATAATCATGTCCACCCTCTACCATCTACTTGCACAGCTCGTTCGGCCATCCAGGTTCTGTGATTCCACCATCTTTTAGGCTGAGGCACTTATTGCTCATGAGCATGTCTACATCTACTGATATGCCCGCTACCACATGTAATGAGCACATCTTGACTTCTATGGTCTACCTACACACCCTAAACACTACCCTCAAAACTCTTTTTTTGTCCTCAATTTGTACAGCTCATCCATAAGTTTGCAGGTTGGGTTTGATCGAGTCAGGTCAACCCGGTAACCCATATGGGTCCAGTCTGGGTTTGATTTCTTGAGCCATTTAAATGGTTCAAGTTAGGGTCAACCCATTTAGATAAAGTTCAATCTATATTCAAACCAAAACTAACACTCGAACCCATTTTGGCACCCATATAAAGGTGTAAAGAAAGGTTTATGTCCTCTTTAAACATTTATATCTCCATAAATCTTATAACTCTAATCATTTTATGTCTCAATATGAAAGCATTCCATTTTATTATAACTAATTATACCAATATTCTTTCATCAATATGATGTATCTCATTAGATCTTAAATTTATACATGGTCAATGCACAAATTAAATTAAGCATGGGAGATATTCAATACAATAATTCGCATTTATTCATAAGAGTCTACATTAGGATTTACCAAAATTTTTGCATCATCAGTCCAACATTAGGTCAACACTACCGTTGCCAGGTCCCAAGTCTTAGATGAGAAAAGTGGAGGGTTACGTTAGGTAGTTGACAGCCAGCATAAAACTTGTTGAAAAATTATGACATGAATCCTTTAAGAAATTGTGTTCATGCTAGGGCATCCCCTAGAAACAACGTGTTGTATGGCCTGAATACAGTGACAAGTGTGCAAGGGCTGCTGCACCGGTGCCCAAGTGCAGTGTTAAATAAGCAATGGTTCCCACATCAAGGACAGATGTGGGCAAAGAAGCTAGTCCATGGAACTAAAATTAGGATTGGAATTTGGAATATAGGTTCCCTTACTGGAAAATTGATGGAATTATTAGATATTATGATTCATAGGAAGATAAATATTTTGTGCATTCAAGAAACTAAATTGGTTGGAGAGAAGGCTAAGGAAATTGATAGTTTAGGATTTAAACTTTGCTATTCAGGTAGGAGTCGTACTAGAAATTGTGTATGTGTTATTATAGATAAGAGTTTGAAAGATAATGTTATAAAAATTAATAGGATTGGAGATAAAATTATAGCTTTAAAGATTATTGTTGATGATAAGATTGTTAATATTATAAGTTCTTATGCTCCTCAAGTAGGTTTGGATATAGTTCTAAATTAAATTTTTGGAAAGACTTAGAAGAATTATTAGAAAGATACCTTTAGAAGAAAGAGTTTTTATTGGAGGAGATTTAAATGGACATATTGGTAGAGAGGTAGATGATTTTAAAAGCATTCATGGTGGCTATGTTTTGGAACAACAAATGAAGGTGGCAAGACCATTTTAGATTTTTGTTTAGCTTATGATTTTTCAATTGCTAATATCTTATTTAAGAAAAGGAATGAGCATCTCATCACTTATAAAAATGGATATAGTACAACCCAGATTGACTATTTTTTATAAGAAAATTAGATAAGTCAGATTGCAAAGATTGTAAAGTTATTCCGAGTGAAAATTTATATACCCAACATCGATTATTAGTTTTTGACTTTAAGATAAAGGGGCATATAAGGAAAAATAAAGTAAAATGATATTCTAGGATTAGATGGGGGCATTTAAAGAATATTAACAAAAATATTTTTGAGAGTAAGATTTTAGATCTTAAGATTTTATCTATGTATGAGGATGCTAATATTATGTGGGATAAAGTGGCTAGTGATATTAAGAATATTGCAAAGGTGTGCTTGGAGTATTAAAGGAAAAAGCTCCTAATATTAAAAATAGTTGGTGGTGGAATCCAAATGTGCAAGAAAATATTAAGAATAAAAAGATTTCTTATAAAATTGGTTTAATTTTAAAAATTCTAATAATTAGGAAATATATAAAGAGGCTCGTAAGGAATCTAAGAAAGCAATATGTGATGCAAAGAGCTTAGCTTTTAGTGATTTATATAATAGATTATATACTAAGGAGGGAGAAAGATATATGTATAAGTTAGCCAAACAAAGAGATAGGAGCAGTAAGGATTTAGTTCAAGTGAAGTGTGTTAAGGATGAAGATAAAAAAAAAACTTTTCTTAGAAGATGATATTCAACAAAGGTGGATGGAATATTTTGCTAAACTTTTTAATGAAAATTGTGAAATTATGATTGACTATATTGACCTTAGCACCCTAAATGAAAATAAATATTTATGTTTTTATCAACGTATTAGTAAAATTGAAGTTAGAGAGGCTTTAAAAAAAATGAAGGGTAGAAAAGCTATTGGATCTGATGATATTCTAATATAGGTGTTGAAATGCTTAGGAGATAAAGGTATTTCTTGTCTTACTAAACTTTTTAATACTATTTTGAATACTGAAAAGATGCCAGATGAGTAGAGAATGAGTGTGTTAATTCCTATTTTTAAGAATAAAGGTAATGCACACGATTGTGTGAATTATAGAGGTATTAAGTTCATGTATCATACTTTAAAACTATGGGAGCGAGTTATGGAGCATTTGTTGCGGTGTGATCCTAATGTTTCTCAAAATCAATTTGGATTCATGCCAGGTAGGTCGACTATGGAATCCATACATTTATTAAGAGGTTTGATGGAGAAAAATAGAGAAAATAAGAGGATCTACATATGATATTTATTGATTTAGAAAAAGCATATGATAAAGTTCCAAGAGAAGTGCTATGGAGAGTTCTTGAAAAGAAAGGAGTCAATAATGCTTATATTCAAATCATTAAAGATATGTATGTAGGAGCTATTACTTGTGTTCAAACACAAGGTGGATTGACTAAGTATTTCCCTATTTTGGTTGGGTTACATCAAGGATCAGCCTTAAGCCCATATCTTTTTGCTTTAGTCATGGATGTTCTCACTAGACATTTGCAAGAGGATGTACCTTGGTGTATGCTTTTTGCTGATGATATTCTTCTTGTTGATAAGACTAGAGAGGGAGTTGAAGGTAAACTTATATTATGGTGGTCAACCTTAGAGTCTAAAGATTTTTTCTTGAGTAGATCTAAAATGGAATTTATGGAGTGTAATTTTAGAAGTAATAGACCTAGTGAGGGGATTGTGACTTTGGACGATCAAGTCATTAATAAGAGTACACGTTTTAGATATCTTGGATCTATTGTTCAGAGTGATGGAGAAATAGATGTGGATATTATCAGCAGAATTCAAGTTGGCTGGTTGAAGTGGAGGAATGCATCAGGCTTGTTGTGTGATAAAAAACTTCCCCTCAAACTTAAGGGAAAATTCTATAAGATGTTATTGAGTCCTGCAATGCTTTATGGTGCTAAATGTTGGCCATTAAAAGAGAAGCATAATATTAAGTTAAGGGTGGTAAAGAGGAGGATGCTCATGTGGATGAGTGGCTTTACTCGTAGAGATAGGATATGAAATGAGCATATACGTGAAAAGGTTGGAGTAGCTCCAGTAGAAGATAAGATTAGAGAGAGTCGCCTTAGATGGTTTGGTCACATAAAATGGTGTCCTTCCAATGACCTAGTTAGGAGAGTAGAGGTATTCGATTTGACTTATGTTAAGAAAGGTAGAGGCAGACCTAAAAAGACCTAGTTAGAAAATATTAGGAATGACCATTCTTTATTAGATTTAAACAAGAATTTGACCTTTAATAAGACAGTGGAGAAAAAGGATTCGTGTAGCCGACCCCGTGTAGTGGGATAAGGCTTGATGTTGTTGTCCAAAATTAGAGTTTAGTCGGTCATAGAAATTAAATTTAACAAAATACTTTCTGTTACTTGCCAAGAACAAATTACAAATAGAAAAGATAAAGAAAATAGCACCAAGAAAAAAATCCTAAATAGATCCTACATTTAAACTCTTCGAGCAGTGATTATGCCCTTACACCTTCACTAAGTATGGTTTTTCTCTCTACAAGGATGACAAACCACTACACTATATATCATCCACTATCCTATAGTTCCTCATTTTAAAAAAAAAAAAGAGTAAAGAAAAAACTATTTATTCTTAACATGAAGGAACTTAAGCATTATGGCACTAGATAAGGGGGTACAATGGCAACACAATATGAACTAGCACCTCGGCACTGCTAAATGTGTTCTACTATGGCTTTGGGTTGACCTAGCATGACTATTGATTGATTAGACATGATTATCAATTGATCTAGCGTGATGCTTCTTTTCTCTAATTGCTCCTCCTTTGCACTAAAAAAAGATGATCACTACGACACTTACCTATGTCATCGATGATGTGATACTTCTGAGATTATCATTCCTATATTCATTTTTCTATAATTTTCTTAGGACTTTTGTTTTGCAATGTTCACTCATGGTACTACGCATCTATTTAATTTAAAAAGTATAGTTTTGAAAAAGGATTTATTATCTTTGAGATAATTGAATTTAATTTTGAAATTGAACATGTCATTATGAATAACATAACACCTCGGGTGGCGCATATGTCATTCCCTAATGGGTTCATATTTCAAAATTTTAAATTTATCTTGTTATCGTAGTCAAACTCAAGGGAAGACAAACATATGATCCTAGAGGATCAAAATGATGTTTGATCAAATGTTTGACTATAATAATCTAGATTAAGGATCATTAATTTCATAATCAAAATCATGATAGTAGAATGATATATCTTTCCAAGGAAAGAAAATATCACCTAATATTAATCATTTGGATATAATGGTAATGATCATGGAATTTTAATTTTTCCAAAGATAATTAATTAAAGATTTTAAAATTTTGATTTTGAAAATCAAGTCTGGGTTTCTAAATCTCCTACGAGCACAAGCCCTCGTAGTTAATTACATCGTAAAAGGATTGAGGTTTTCCTATGAATACTCTCGATTAAAATAGAGTTAGAAATTTAAGATTTTCAACGCTTGATGTAAAAGGAGGTTAAGAGTTGGAATTTGAATAGGTATTGGATCAAGTTTGAACATTTATTTTCAGAGTCAAAGGAAGAAGGGTAGGAGGCACTTGGGATTCTGAAACAATTCAAAAGTGCCCTAGTTTATCCTAAGTGTTGGGCTCAAATTTGATTGAAAAGATATTTAAGTTAAATGGTCAATTTTATTAAAAAATTGGGATTCAATTCCCGGAGGGTGAGGTCTTATGGCCCGAGCTAGCCTCAGAACCTAAAAATTGGGTAGTATAATGGAACCTGAGCCAAACTAGTGCAATAAAAATCTGGACTTACCCCGGCCTAGATTGGGGAGCCAGCTAAACCACCTAACACTTTTTAAAAATATGTATTCGGACTTTATGAAAGAGTGGTTAAGGATGTTGATTAGATTAAGTTTGAGGAGAGCGGGGCCGACATATAAAGTGGATCCTAATTGGCCCCTTTGACATATGTTGGATATTTGATGTCTAAATAAATGCAATTAAGTATTAGACACTTTTTAAATTTGTTATTAATGAGATGCATACTAGTCGACTCGAATAAATGTATGAATCAGTATGAAGCAGTTTAAAAATTTTGGCTTAGAAAATAGATTTTTCCCTAGAGATTGCACAACATTCCCTTGACAGATCTGCACCCTCATATGCCAGGTGGTCTGCCATAACCCACAAGCGGGGGGGAGGTGCCTAACAAGGTAGAGAAGATTTTCATATGATGCATGAAAAACCCTCAGCGAGTTCGAGCTTACTTCTTAAGACCATTTAGAGTTACTATTTTATCTTAAAAATATTATTTAATTAAGGTAGAAAAATTTTGACCAGTCCTTATGAGCCTACAATCATATTCCAGGCTAAAATAAATATGACATGCAATTAAAAAGACTAGAAAAACATATAATTTCTACTACACAATCAAATAAACAAATCAATTAAATTAATTATTCTAATTGAAAGTCCATAGGCAAGTGCCCTTATTATTACATCTCAGAATTGCAAGAAAGTAAAGTGGCCGGGCACCACTGACAATAACCCGGATTTCTAATCCTAAACTCAAGTGACTTTAAGATTTGGGATTCTTCTCGTTATCCACTTCTTCATATTCTCTCGAGCATTTTGATTTGTCGGTTCCGGATATCCAAATGGAAAGAACCCCCCCCCCCCCTCCCTTGAACAGGGTGTTATCTTTCCTCTTTGTATATTTGAAAAGTATCCTAACTTCACTTCAAAATGGAAGAAGACTCTCCCCTTTAGGGATGCCTTCTCCTCTTTGGAATTCAAGTTGGATCTAAACATCCCAACTCAAATCACTTTAAATATTTACAACCATATCAAATCAAATTTACATTAAGCAAAATGTAAAATCTTGACTCGATCCTGCAAGGTTATAGGGGGTCTTAAGCATCTTCTGAAGCAACTGTGCAAAGCATGATATATATATATATATATATATATATATATATATATATATATATATATATATATATATATATATATATATATATATATATATATATTGATTTTATTACCCCATTTAATTTCAATGCCCTGTATGAGCATGGCTACCTGCATAAGATCGAACAAGTATAATTCATCCCTAACCTAGGGTTAAATCTAACGCACAATCAATCACAGAATGCAGGAAGTAAGCAAACATATCAATTCGATGCTAGCAAACAACATGCAGTGAAAACTCGAAAACCCGGCACACAGCAGAAAAGAAAACACCGGCTTAGCCTAAAACTAGGGTTGGTTGTCCTAGCAAACCATCTAAAGTGTGTGAGGTAGGGTGTATGGTTTTGATATGTCATAAATAGGATTATTAGTTAAAGTTGTTTAATATTTGATTGGTTGAAAGTCTCAAGGGAGATTTAATTAAAGTTTAAATCTTAATAGATTTGAATGAATTTTAAAATTAATTCTTAATTATTTGTTGGATACCACCTTTGTTTCACATTGAGGCCGTGAAGTTAATTTCATCTTCCTTGGGGCTAAGAAAATAGCCTTGTAGGCCTGGGTTACCAATGGTACTCGATATACTTAAGTGCCTTAAGTTGCTTAAGGTTTAAAAGTTAATAAATTTTAATCAAAAAAGAGTGATTACTGATTTTACGGGTTGATTAACTAATTCTGAAGTTTTATTACAAATTTTAAATTTTTAGGAATTTTTTATTATTTTAATCATTTAATTGGAAATATTATTAAAAATAAATTTTGAGGGGTTGAGAGAGACCCACTGATTTTTCAAAATCATTTGAAAATAAATTTTAATTTTGAAAATATTTAATATAATATTTAATTAACTAATAATTTAATATTAAAAATATTCATATAATTCAAATTAATAAAGATAAATGAATATTTTAATCTTTAAATTAATGTCAAATTAGAGTATTTTGAATTTCAAAAATTTTGATATATTATTTATAATTTTTAAAAATAATTTGAATTTAATTTAAATTTCTAAAGTTTGAGGTTAAATATATAGTTTAAATTAATTTTAAATTTATTAAAATTCAAAATATTCTTAAATTAAATTAAATTGAACCTTAAATATTTCTGGAATTTAAATTATTAAAATAGTATTTGAATTTAAGTTTAATTAAATAATGTCTAAATATTTAAATGTTTAAACATTTTAAAACAATTTAAAATATATATTATATATTAAATTAGATTAAATTTTAAGTTAAATATATATATATATATATATATATAATTAATTAAAATATGTTTTAAAATAAAGTTTTAAATTTTGTTAAATATTTAAGATTATTTTAATTAAATATTAACTTGAAATAAGTATTATTTAAAATATTTCAAATTTTATCTTAAAATTAATTTTAAATTAATGTTTTAAATTTTTTGATAGTATTTATATAAAATAAATATTTTTTTAAGAATTTTGAAATAATTTTTTATACTTTTTAAAGGAAAATTAAACTTAAAATCATTTAAATAATGAAATCCCAAACATTATCAATGATTGGAGGCTAATTGGCGGTGGGTGCCCCGCGGCAGAGCCAAATTGGTGGATCAAAATTGAGCGGCAGCCCCACGCGTCATTCACTTAACCCAGTGAGCGGTTCGAACACGCCGTCTGATCCCCGCTACTTGGATCCAATGGTCTTGATGCAGCCGGGCGAGAGATCTAAATGGCGGAAGGCGTTGCGCGGTTGGACGGACCGTGAAAGGGCTAAATCGTGACTGTTGATCATAAGATCAATGGTCCCAATTTAATGCAGTTATAAAACTACATGATCCAAGACCTAGAACTCATTTTTTGACTCGTTCGTTCGATACAATTAATGAAAATCAATGAAATTTTAAACATATATTTCTTAGATTAATAGAAATATTGGGGACTATTTGAATTAGATTAAAATGAGCTTTACAAAAAGCTATTTAGACTAGTGCACCTAGATCTAGGGTTTGAGTTTTTCACCTCGATTTTGGATGGATTGAACCACTTATGGATATGTTGCATTTGTAGATTGTCCATGCTCCATTTTGTAGAAGAACCCTTGAGCTTTTAACGTTTGGATCGATAGGAAATCAACTTGGACGGGATTCATCTTCGGATCGCCATGGAAGCTCATCGCCGGTGACTTTTATTGGTGGAGTTTGAGTGGGGAAGAGTATATGAGGTTCACAAGAGCTCAAACAAACCAAGACTTCGGCTGGAGGAGCTTTAGATGGGTGAGAGAGTGTTAGGGTAAGAATCCACGCACATTTCCTCCTTTTGCCCTATTCAATCCCTTCCAGATTGAATGAAAGGCTGAGATCATTTGAGTGAGCTCCTAGATGATATCCACATGTCCAAGGAGTTGGTGGAAGCAGATGGATTAAAGGAAACAAGGACATGTGAGGTTGAAAGCCTCTTTTGTCCCATAGTCCACATGGGTTTGATTAAGAGCTGTAGGATCTGGATCCAAAGGCCAGGAAAAACTCTAAGAAGGTTCTAGAGGTCCTTAGGGCTATTGGATAGGTCCTAAGTGGAATGGATTAAGTTTAAATGGTGTTTTAACCAAGCTTGACCCATTTAAATGATTGGTTTGACTGTTTGACTAGTCCACTTGCCATGTGGATTGGTGATGTGGCATATGGGAGAGATGTTCTATTGCACATATTGGCGTTGACCGAATTTAAAGGTCAAGTCTGGAATTTTGATCCTAAGGGAATGAAAAGTTCATCCCTAGGGAATCAAGATTTAAATTTATACTAGGGTAGTGCCATAGAGGGCATACTCTAGCACTAGCGGGTCGAATCCTAAGGGATAAGAAAGTCTATCCCTGGAGGAAAAGGAAACCTGGGTGATCGTATAGGCAGGAAGAATTCCAAACTATAGAGGATCAAATTTGTGTTTTGGTTCTAAAGGAAGGGAAGCCTAACCTTAGAAGATTGAGTTTTGATTTGATTCTAAGGGAAGGAAAGACCTAACCCTAGAGGATTGAATTTGAATTGGTACTAGGATAGTGCCACTAATGGCGTACTCTACCACTAGCAGATCTGGTCCTAAGGGAAGGGAGTACCTAAACCTTAAGGAAGAGAAGCCTAGAATGATCGTATAGGAAGGAAGAACTCCTAACTAAAGAAAATCAAATTTGGGTTTGATACTAGGCTAGTGCCACGAGGGGCATACTCTACCACTAGTGGATCTAATCCTAAGGGAAGGAGGAAACCTAACCTTAAGGAGAAGAAAATTGAGTGATATTATAGGAAGGAATAAATCCTAACTACAGAGAATCGAATTTGAATTGATACTAGGGTAGTGCCAAAGGGGCATAATCTACCACTAGTATATCTAATCCTATGGAAAGGAAGCTCTAGGACTCATACCTAACCTTAAGGAGAGGAGGACGATCATGTGGGAAGGAAGCATTTCTTCTCATAGAGGATCAAATTTGAAATTTGAAACTAGGATGGTGCCACAGAGGCCGTGCTCCATCACTAGTAGATCTAATCCTAAGGAAAGGAAGCTCTGGGACTCAAACCTAACCTTAAGGAAAAGAAAGTGACTGAACTTTCGTGGGGCCCAATATGCTTAAATCCACTACTAGTTAGTCGAGATCCTAGGAGATCGGAAGCAGAGGGACTCACACCTATTCCTAAAAGGATCGAGTTTGTATTGGGTGCTCAATGACCAACCTAGCTGGAATGCATAGGGACTCACATCTAACTAAGGGAATTAGCCAAGGAGATAGTCAACCTGAATCTCTAAGGATTTGGTAAGAACTATCTAACCCGAATGGACTCTAATCCTAAGGAGAGGAAGCTCTGGGACTCACACCTAACCTTAAGGAAAAGAAAGTGACTAAACTTTAGTGGGGACCGAAAGGCTTAAATCCACCACTAGTTAGTCGAGATCCTAGGAGATAGGAAGCACAGGGACTCACACCTATTCCTAAAAGGATAGAGTTTGTATTGGGTGTTCAATGACCAACCTAGCTAGAAAGCACAGGAACTCACATCTAACTAGAGGAACTAGCCAAGGAGACAGTCAACCTGAATCTCTAAGGATTTGGTAAGAACTATCTAACCCGAATTGATTATAATCCTAAGGAGAGGAAGCTTTGGGACTCACACCTAACCTTAAGGAAACGAAAGTGACTAAATTGTAGTGGGGCCCAATAGTCTTAAATCCACCACTTGTTAGATGAGATCCTAGGAGAAAGGAAGCACAGGGACTCACACCTATTCCTAAAAGGATCAAGCTTTTATTGGGTGTTCAAATAACTAACCTAGCTAGAAAGCACATTGACTCACATCTAACTAGGGGAACTAGCCAAGGAGATAGTCTGCCCGAACCTCTAAGGATTTGGAAAAAGCTATCTAACCTGAATTAATTCTAATCATAACGAGAGGAAGCTCTGGGACTCACACCTAACCTTAAGGAAAAGAAAGTGACTAAATTGTAGTGGGGCCTGATAGACTTAAATCCACCACTAGTTAGTCGAGATCCTAGGAGATAGGAAGCATAAAGACTCACACCTATTCCTAAAAGGATCGAGTTTGTATTGGGTGTTCAATGACCAGCCTAGCTAGAAAGCACAAAGACTCGCATCTAACTAGGGGAACTAGCCAAGGAGATAGTCAACCTGAATCTCTAAGGATTTGGTAAGAACGATCTAACCCGAATTGATTCTAATCCTAAGGAGAGGAAGCTCTGGGACTCACACCTAACTTTAAGGAAAAGAAGATGACTAACTAGGATGGGGCCCAATGGGCTTAGATCCACCACTAGTAAGTTAAGATCTTAGGAGACAGGAAGCACTGGGACTCACACATGCTCCTAAAAGATCAAATTTGAATTTAAAATTAGGATGGAGCCATAGAGGGCGTGCTCCATCACTAGTGATTATAATCCTAAGGAAAAGAAGCTCTAGGACTAACACCTAACCTTAAGGAAAAGAAAACTAGAAGATCATGTGGGTAGGAAGCACTGGGACTCACACCTAACCACAGAAGATCGAATTTAAATTTGAAACTAGGATGGTGCCACAGAGGGCGTGCTCCACCACTAGTGATTCTAATCCTAAGGAAAGGAAGCTCTGGGACTCACACATAACCTTAAGGAACAGAAGACCAGAAATATTTCATGGGAAGTAAGAATTGCTTCCCACAAAAGATCGAATCTAAATTTTGAATTTAGGATGGTGCCTCATAGGGCGTACTCCATAACTAAAGGATAGTCATGTGGAGAGGAAACTTGCTCTACATAAAGAACCGGGTCTGGATGACCATATATGGAGGAAACATACTCCATATAGAGGATCGAGTCTGGAATGATCGTATATGGAGGAAACTTGCTCCATATAGAGGATCAGGTCTGGAATGATCGTATGTGGAGGAAACTTGCTCCATACACAGGATCGAGTCTGGATTGATTGTATGTAGAGGAAACTTTCTATATACAGAGGATCGGGTCTGGAATGATCGTATATAGGAAACTTTCTCCACATAGAGGATCGGGTTTGAATTTTAAAATTTAAGATTTGAGTATTTTTGAATTTGAATTGATTTCATTTTAAATTTGAATATGTTTGAATTTGAAGTTTCATTTTAAATTTGAATTTAAAAATATTTGAATTAGAAACTTGATTTGATGAATTTGAATTTGAAGGTTTTTGAATCTAAGTTTTGATTTGATTTTGAAATTTGAATTTTATTTTTAATGTTTGGTTGTCAATTTATGAGGTTATGAATTTGATTTTATGGTTGACCCTCTTCTGGCATGGTACTTCCTGAAGAGCCTCCCCAACATTTAAAAATATTAGGTGGCATTCTCTAGGGTTGATCAGTTAATGTTTGAAATTTTCTCAAAGATCATCTCTACGACAAGAGGACAGTCTTGTATTGGTTTAAACCCTCCCACCAATCTATCGGTAGGCTAAGATATGCACCCAAAGAACTTAGACAAAGTCTCCTCCTTGGAAGGTTCTAAGTTACTCTATCTTATCATGAGCTTCGACCAGTCAGGCTTCATACGATTCTAAATTTTATTGAGCCTTAAAAACAAAGCTCTACAAGGCCTCAAGCTCCTAAAATTGGAGACGTGCACTCTGCTCAATCGTGATTTGATTTTGAATGGAAATTCCTAGCATTACAAAATACTCCTCTAGTGGGGTTTAATCTTGGACCTAGTATAGAGTGTAATTTTGTTGCAAAGGCTTTAAAGGAAAAGATGCCTACACGTAAGGACTTACAATGCCTCAAGGATAGGATTTAATTTTTTTATCAAGAGAAGATGATTCGTTCATTTTATTGGAAATTGCCTCTAATTATTTGGACCCTGTCGGAACGACAAACGGGAACAAATTTATCAATTAGAGTGAGAATTAGAGTTGACTCCAACTAATCTTGAAGGATTTTAGTTTTGTTGACCCATGCCAAGTTTCGTAGAAACTAAACTGGGGTCTCCCTTAAATATATTTTGAATTAAAATCAGCTTCAAAAGGAATTAAGTCAAAAATAGAAATTTGATTTTTTCAATTCTCTCACATGATATTCTTCTATCTGATCGATAATTCATGCATGGTGAAAAATATGTATTCAAGATTTTTAAAGTCAAATCTTTGGAGTTGATTGGATTTTCTTTTGAGATTTAAGAATTTAAAAGAAGAGAGCCTCGTTCTTTCTTTTTTTTTTGGTGGCGCACATTGCACATCTTTTCATTTTTGGTGTACTTCATGCATTTCTTGATTTTTGGCGCATTCGCGCATCTTTGAGTTAAGGAACATTTGGCGCATTTTTTGACTTTTTTATTGATATTGAGAAGAGGCTTCAATTCCTTCAAACAATTGAAATGATTTCTCTCTTTTTGAATGTTGGGATTATATCTCAAGTATTAGAGAAGGAAAGTCATTCTCTTATACAAGGAAGAATAATCCTCATAGCACACCCAAACTTTTGATGGGAACATCAACTTGACTAGTAAAATCTTTGAATAGATTTTAGACTTTCGAGAAATGCCTATTTGATAGAAGATTGCAAGAAGATTAATAAGATTTTATTTCCAATGTCAACTTAAGATTGAGGTAGATTTTAATTCAAAAGTTAATTCAACCTACGAAAGCGGTGGGAGGGAGGGACATTCAAACATTTTATGGAGTCAACCACAACACTCTCCAGCTTAAGACCTAAGGTAGAGGTCAATTTTTATTAAAAAGATGAATCAACTATCTTGATTATCCGAAATCAGTACACTTGAGAAATTTGAAGCTTTCCTTAAAGGTTGCAAGTCTAGGTGGCAAGACCCTAGTAGTATGGAATTGAATTCCTACAATCTCTTTGAAGGGAGAGACTGTCATAGGGTCTGCACTATCCCTAGACACTGCAAAATCATTGCAATCAAAAGATTTATCACGATAGGACCCATTGAAAGTTAGACTTCAACGGTATCACTATCATATATAATCTTAGATTATTTCCCCTCTCAAATTACTAGTGGCCTAGTAATTAAGAGAGTGGCACCCCAAGTAGTTTCTACACCTCCTCCTTTGTAGATGATGTAGTGGGACATGTATAGTAATGATCCCTAACATCTTCTAGTAGAGTGGATGGGTCATAACCCTTAGTTGGGGGCCTATGGCCTATTGCTGGTGATCGCTCAATTCTAGCTTGCTTGAGTCTTTCTATATAGTAGTCAAGCAGGGGTATTGAAGATCACACTCACGTCTCTACAACCTCCCACCTTTGTGCAAGGAGATGATACATAGAAGGAGCAACGAATTCTCGATCGACCTCAAATTTTACTAGCTCTAAGGTTTTCGACTCTGCAGTCATTCTAGCCTTAACAGTCTTCTTTTAAACTCTTCGAAGGTAGTTCTTCCTCTTGTTTTTGACAACGACAAGGGTGGTAGAGCTTGACCCGATCTCAGACTGAGATGGTCCTTCGTTAATCGTTATTGACTTCTGGTTTAGACTCTCTTGAGCAGAGGGTACAGTGGATACTAGGGCGACAACGACCTCCATCTTGGAGATGGGGGAGTCAGTTCCTGACCCTAAGGTAATCTCTATAAAGGGGGAATCCCCTTGTATCGTAGCAGACATATCAGTTAGTTCTTCTCCATTGACTGATAACTTGAAGTTTTGAAATTCCATCTCATGCTGAATTAAATTGCTAATGAGTATTTCTTCTACATGCACATCTCTATTCAGTGAGAAGATGAGTTTCCCAGCCATTTGAGTGTTCGATTTCCTCGAATTAAGAAAGTATCTTGAATTAATGATTTGGAATTGAATTCAAATTTTGAGTTTGATTGAAATATTCAAAATTTTATAACTTAGTCATATTGAATTTACACTCAACATGGTGGTTCATAAAATTGACTTAAAAAATTAGACTAGACTCTTTTGATACACTAATTGACTTAGGGTAAAATGTCAAAATTCAGATTTAAGATTGAATTTAAAGTTGAAATCAAACTTGAGTTTAAGGTTAAGATTGAATTTGGCTTGATATTGAATTTGAATTTGAATTTGAGGTTAAAGTCGAGTAGATCTTCTTAAATTTTGTAACTCAACATATTGAGTTTCACTCAATCATGTAGGTTCACAAAATTGATATGAAAAATCTAAAAATTGGGCTTAACTCTTTCATTTCACCAATTTACTTGGGATGAAATGACAAAGCCCAGATTTTGACTTTAAAATCTAAATTAGAGTTGAATTTAAGGTTGAAGTCAAACTTGAGTTTAATGTTAAAGTTGAATTTGGACTTAAGGCTGAATTTGAGGTTGGAACTGGATGGATATTTTTTAGATTTTAAAACTCAACATATTGAATTTTATTCAAATATGTAGGTTTAAATTCTATATTGAGCATGAAAGCCCAACAAGTATTCAAAATCTTACAATTGAAATCAATGCAATGCAAAAGAAAAATAACATACTTTAATCATATAATGAAATCTATAAATCAATATATATGCTCTCTGTAGTGATCAACTATATCAGCCAATCATTTTGTATTTATCATACAATTAATTTCATTCGGTCATATTATTCAATCATCATTTTCAATCCATCCGTTATACAAAAGTTTCAGTATATATATTCAACGATGATAAGTAGTAATAGTAATCCATATTCATATTCAGTAATTAATAATTAGTATAAGTAATTTGTATCAATGCAAAAATTAATATTCTATCATATATTCAGTTGAGGGTATCTTATATATTTCTCCTGCACTTATGACTCTCATGTAGTCGTCCCTTCTATCTCCTAATCAATGAACTACTTATAACACCCTTTGAATTACATGACAGTCACCCTTACTCCTTATGACTCCCAATCAATCTCTAACTCCTTATGACTCTCATTAGTGGATCACTTGAATCTTTAGGATATCACATATGGTTATAATATCATATATTTGATATCAATCAGTACAACATATGCAATCATCACATCATATTTAGATTAGTTGTAATATTACAATCTTGTATAAATTAATCATATCAATCATTTCAGTACATATTACCATGTAATGTCGAATCACAGTACAACACTTTTCAACCAATTTTTAATCATCCTTTTTTCCTACTTATTTTACCCATAAATTCCTATGCACATATTTAACTAGTGAAAATACAATAAAACCATATAAAATTATTCATAATGATTAAATCTATAACATATAAAAAATTATATGGTAAAAGCTTATGACATTATGCAGTAATGCATTTTTCATATATTTAGAAAGATAATTTTTTAGAAATTAATATCATCAAAAATATAAGTAAGAGGATAATTACTTACTATAATTAGAATACAATTTATCATAGAAGTGATGAAAAAAATAATAAAAAATAGCTTTCTATCTCCTTTCTCTCTCGTATTCCTTTGCCTTCTCCATTTTCGACTCGAGCAAGTCAGTATGAAATGAAAGAGATGGTAGAACTGAAATATTTTAATGCCTAGATTTAAAATAAAAATATGTAAAAAAAATATTATTAGTGGCCTAACGCCATAGCACTTAGACCCAATGCTGTAGTGATGCATGTCAAGTCTAGAATTACTATAGAACATAGACTTAAACACCATAGCGACATTTTCTGGCACATCTGTGCTCTCAACCCTAGCATCAGAATGCTCACAAGTATAGTGTTGAAGCACTTAAGTTCAAACATAAATTTAAAATGTCCTATTTTATATTATTTTTATTTTTGGGTTGTTATAGTGGTGTTGAAGATACAACAAGCTGAGAGTTTTTTCATAGTGGTGTTTTCTTAACTTTTTAATTTTCATCCTTTTTCTAAACATTCATGCATAACATTAACTAAAACACACATCTTTATTGAAATTTTATAGAATAAAAATAGACATAAATTTAACTTAAGAAATTCACTTCATCTTAAGCTCTTGCTTATCCTCAAGCAATTATTTTTGCACCATTGATCAATTCATTATTATAAATAAGAAGAAATTATAAACTAAACATGATTAAAATATAAGATAATACTCCAATATTTTGATGTGAATTGTAATGATTAAAGGATGGCAATTTTAACTTATATAACTATGAACAAAGCATCCTAAGGAATCATCTTCATTAATATTCGAATTGAACTCCTCAACTACAAGTGTAAGTGCAATTGAACTACTTATTTTGATTTAAGGGTTTATCATTTAGAAATTAGTCTTGTATTAGTTAATTTTAGAATTCATTTACAAACATTCATATGTAATAGCTTACTTACGCTATCCTTTTAAAATTAAATATTAGAATCCTTTAGGAATTCAACATCCTTAGATAACAATTTTTCATGTTATAGTACTCATTTTTCTTTGCCTTTTTATTTCATCACTTTGATATTCTTATATTTAATTTATTTTCTTTTGATGCATATGAGTACTAAAATAATGATTTTAAATATCGGATTAACTTTAGTTCTTCAAGAGATCCTAAATTAGTCAGTTCTTAGGTACTATAGCATTGAAGTTTAAAAAATGAAGTACTAACATAGATAAATTTTTTTTAGTTATGTGTGATGCTTTTTAGATTATAAATTGTTATTCTTTGTTCATTCAATTTAGCACCTGTAGCTCTATATTTTTCCTAATTTTAAGAAATTTTTAATTACAAATATTAGCACCCACAGGAGGCCATGGTCCTCATTCCCATTATGATAACACCATGAATGGTTTGATGACATACAAATATTATAAATTGGTAAGTAAAAAGTTAAATTAATTAAAAATTAGAGACCAGCAATCAAACTTAAATAATTAGGTGATCAAAAGCTTTAGTGACTAATCAAAAGTTTCTAAACAACCAATCATTACCTTGGTTTAACAAAGAGAATTACTTTTCAACTTAAATATTCATTAAAAATATAGGAATAAAACACTTAAAAATTAAAGCTTTCATAGACCTTGCTTGGCTCCCTTTAGGAAGCAAAGTATGTATTGGTTTGAAAGCTTTAGTGACTAATAAAAATTCTCTAAACAACTAATCATTAGTCAACTTAAACAATTTAAAATCTATACTAAAATAATTCTTAAGACATCAAAATTAGTAAAACTTAAACTCAAATTAAAATTCCTTTGACATTCAACAAACTAAACCCAATACAAAGATGATTTCAAATAATAATAAACTTAGGTTATATCTAAACAACACAACTTGTTACACTCATTGTAGATTATTTAGTATGACAATTAACACTTATTTTAGGCTAGAATATCATTCTTTCAAGTGTTTTTTTTTAAGGTTTGAAGCAACTTGCATGTAAATGAATCTTGTTTGTCATGGTTTGATATGATTTATGATTCTTATTCTATGATGCTTATATTTTCATGCTTATTACATGATCAATGATGGGCGTCTAAATTTCCCTAGGTTAAGATCGATTTGAATGCCTATTATTAATCAAATTTTTTGCAGGTGGTTAAACTTATGCAATACTATAAAAAGGGGGCTAAAATTAATCATAATTTAAATATAATCAAATTTTATTCATGAGCTTTTATTACTTAGCCCCATAATCATTAGAAGCACAATAATGCTTATAGGTTGCTTAGAAATCTATAAATGACTATTATGACCTAATTTATTTTTATGATTTATATCTGAATTACTTTGCTAACATGAAGGGAGTTTGAGTCATTTTTATTTTTAATCATGTAATTCATTCAATAAAAGAGTTGTAAAAGTTTATAAAATAAGACATTTTTCCAAAATAATCAGGATCCAAACAGAAAAGAAATATCCTTTATTAAGAGTTCTTTTTATTTGGATATCTTATTAAATGAGCACACATAAAGCTTGAATAAAATAACCAAGTTAAAAAAAGAATAAATGAAGAATAAAATAAAATTGTCTTATTTTAATATTTATGTCATTTCATTGATGTAAAATCAAGGTTATTATTTTTGGAGCCTATCCCATCTTTACTTTTAGTAGACCCTAGTTTGTAATTGAGTGGCACTTGTAACTTGGACTTCAAATATTTATATTCTCATTTAATTATTTAGATTATTTATATAGTAAAAATTTCATATTTTTCATATATTTCTTTTTGCATGTGTATGTGCTTAAATTTTGATTAGGCTCTAAGGAATGAAAACTTTTTTACTCATAATTTAAAATAAAATCTATGAATAAATAACATAGAAACAAAACCACTCTAGAGGGTAAAGTTCAAATAATTTATTCTTTGAGGATGTGGTGTTGAACCTCAGGAAACTTAATCTTCTATAAAATAATTATGCTTTTTTAAAAAATATCAAGCATTCATTATTTTTGGTACTTCAACAATCATACATTGCATTATATAAAAAATAAATTAAAATTAGATCACATCAATTCTAAAAGCATACAACCATTCATAAATATAAGCCACGTAGGATTTTCTCTAGATATCGGCTTTGAATTCTTAAAACTTAAATAACAGCCCACCATCTTTCATAAATAATAGATAACATGGTTTTGAAGTGATTAGGTAAGTTAATTGGCTTTCCACTTTAGGTAAATTTAGGTCCAAAAGTTTATTCATTACACTTAGAATAGGTTTAGGTTACTAGTGTATAATACCCAACATATATCTATGTTCTAAGGCAGATATCAAATCATAATTCCTCACCCTTCGTGAATGTAATCTCAAATTTCTAATGTTATATCAACTCAAATATAACAATCTCTTCTCTTTAAAATATTAAAGTCGAATGTAGGATAGATTGGATAGCTTCTAGGTTGTCTTAGAATCATAGGTTTTCCCTACTCTTCATCCTTTGAATTCTAGAAAGAACTATTTAAAATTAATCCAATTCCTTTTGAAAACTTTGAACCTCTCATCCTTATCTTAAACATTTGAATCTAAAAAATATTTTCCACTACTTTAATCGATAGTATTTTTTGGAGGTTCACCTCTTGTGGGATGTGATTATCTATAGAGGCTTACTTCTGTAGAGAATCTATAAATTTAGAATAAAATAAATTCTATACTATTTTTATAAGGTGGGATAAAGATCTCTAAGAAAGTAAACAAATTTAATTAAAACCCATTTTTATATTCATATGCCTTTGTAGAATATATTTTGATATGCTCATTATTATATTTGATTATAAAAATGAAAAATTTCTTAAAACTCATTTTTTTGCATTCAGATCCTTTACAAAATGTCATTTTCAGCTTTTAAGATGATATGATATTCTCACTGTCACATTTGAATATAAAAATGATAATTTTTAAAAAATATACTTTTGTCCTTAAATATTATATTAGAATATCATTTCTATCTTTTAATATATTATATTATTTTTTATTTATATTTTTCTATGAAAATAATGACATTTTAAAAACCTTACTATTGTCCATGAATTCATTGTAGAAAATGTTTTACATGTTGTTGTTGTCTAACTTAGTTTGTCCTTGCATTTGGAAAGTGGGCCAGGCTTTTTTCTCTAGATTATGGTGTTTGAAGTTGCCATATCCTTAATTTCTATTTTATTAAAGCTTGTAAGATTTGTAGATGGTTGTTTTCTTACTAGCTTAGTTTTGGCAATCAGTATAATAACATTCTTGACTAATTTTTTATGCTAATTGGTGGGATAAACCTATTTAGAGCTATGATTGGAGAATATATTTTGCTACTAAACACCCATTTTGTTGCTCGTCTACTCCAAGGTTTATTTCAAATTGGAATTTTGTCAATCATCATTACAGTACTTTTTGTTGGGTTGGTTCATCTCTGTTCTTGTTGTGGACTCTTTGTTATATCCTTGTTCAGGATATTTTCAAGTTTATTGATATGAAGACTTTCTCTCATTTGTTTAGAAATTGTTGGGATATTTGGATGAATGTTTATGACTGTAAGCTAGTTGTACCTCCTCTCAACTGTGTTTCTTTCTATTATAGTGTATCCTCCCATGCAGGATCAGTGTGAGCCTAGGTGGGTTTGGGAGTAGATTGGAGTGAAATTTTAGTGTTGTGTATGATAGCATCATTGATACTACATGCCTGAGCTTTTATGGCAATCCCTATCATTTTAGCATTTATGGTTCTAACGATTTTACTGTTATTTTCCCTATGGTTTCCTAGTTTCTATTTTTCATTTTGGACAATTGGTGTTTTAGATCATTGCAATTGGTATGCATTAATGACTATAAATAATGATGGATCTCCTAATGCTGAATGTGTTCTTCCAAGGTCTTATTATTTCTGGTATGTTTATTCTTGTTATATTCACAACTATGAAGCTTTTTCTTCTCTTGGTCATGAAAAACCTAGTTAGGACAATAGAAATATTTGTTGTTGTTATATTATCTATTTGTCTTGGTGTTTTAATGTGGGTTGTGTTGCTTATAGTTGTGATATTTTGAGTGTCAATTACTTACACACTTTTTGGTTAATGAGATGGTATCAGTACTTACTTTTTTATACTCAGGATTGGATTATTGACAGAATTAATTTTATGGTTTATTTTCTTTCCAATATCTTCTTAATGTCCTTTTGGCTTCAGTTGCACTGTAGTGGTATCTTGCAGGTTAATTTTCAATCATCCTTTAGGTTCCATAATGGTTTTTTGAGCTACTGAAATGAGCTATATATATGTGTGGAGACTTCTCATTCTTCTTTTACGGGACTTCTTTTTTGGGTGATAACACCAAGCTTAATGATAATACTTTTTTTTTTGTGGCAACACCATGCTTACTGATACTCATTTTAATGTCCTCTTTCAAGTTTTTAACTCTACTCTTTATAGCATGTTATTAGGTTGTCTTGTACTCATGCTTAATGGAAATATCTAGCTCTTAAGACCTTTTTTATTTATTTGCAGCTCTTCTAAGCAATAGAGGGTTGGATTTCTCGTTAAGGACCTTGTAATTTATTTTTATTATTAACGTGTAGGACTATTGGTGGGTTTTACCAAAAAAAATAGAATACATTTTCCATAGGAAATGGTGAGGAGTGGCCATTAATCTTCTCCTTGCTCCTGTGGGTGCAGTGGTGGTAGGAAAGCTTCATGGAAAGGCAATTTTTGGAAGGTTTTAAACGGTAAGGATTCAGCGGTTCTCTTCCCCACTTAGGAGATTTCCTCTCTTTTTGAAGCCTTTATAGAGGATGATTGGTGATAGGAGACTTAAAGACCAATAAATAAACCAATTTACTCATAAAAAGACTTACATCATTTATAGGTTTAAAAAATCCACATTTTTATCGATGGAGACATGCCACTTTTACTATTGTAGACTATGGGTTATAAAAAAAGTGGCACTTGCCACATGGACTGGACTTTCTTATGTTTTGTTTGCTTTGGGGTTGATTAAATGTTTATTTTTATTACTTTCTACTCACCCCTACTTTTTTGGTTAATTTCTTCTTAAGCTTTTGCTTGAATTTTGCATAGGATCTTAGGGAATAAAACTTTTTCTACTAAAAATTAATATTTTTTTTAGGATAATATAGAAAATTAATTGATTTTGAAAGTGGGCCAGAGCTTGTCTGGAGTCGCATAAAACATATCCTTCCTTCTTTCCTTTTAGGAACCTCCCTGCATACAAGTAAAATAAAACCACCTAACATATGAAGGTGTAGTTCTGACACAGTGAAGTTCTTCTCTTTTAGGATAAAATTTATTGTTAGGACTTTTAAAAATGTTACATTATGATTAAATGTATAAGAGTCAATTGACAGTTTTTTAGGGTTGTTAAACCCTAAATAATTAGCCCGAGGCAAACCAAGAGGGGGAGAATTGGTTATTTAAAAACTTCTTTAAACACAAAGAAAAATCTCCCTTTTAAAGCTTTTCAACATCTAAAAATAATAATTTTTATCCCTTGAAGTGGAAGCAGAGTAATTTCACAACAATGAAATAATAGATATTTTCAACCACATAATTAACATACAAATAAACGCAAAAAAATAAAGTGCAGAAAAAAAATCAAGAACAAACATACCATATATTTATAATGGTTCGGATAACCTAACCTACGTCCACACCCTGGAGTCACCCACTCTATATATTACACTAAACTCTTAGTGACTCTCCTTCAGCCCCCACAACCAGGTGGAGAAGTCCTTACAAACTCTCTTCCACCAATCTTGTGTGGCAGAGGACCGTACTCCTTTCACATGCAAGGAACCTGGGCTCCTTTCCACCCTCCTGCTTAGGTAGAGAGTCTTGACTCCTTTTTCACCTTTCTTGTGAGGCAAAGAACGAATAATAACTTTCACCTTCCCCGGTATGGTAGAGTAACCGGATCCTTTGACACCAAAGAGATCTTCTTTTTCCCAAAAGTTCCCTAAAGACAAAACTTGCTTTGGATGGTATTATGGTGCAAGCTTGCCAAAGCAACCGTGTAAAACCCCCTCCACACTCCTTCAAACACAAGGATCTTCTCCCTCTCAAACTCCACCCATTTCTCTCTCCCTTTCAAGACTCTCTTCAA
This sequence comes from Dendrobium huoshanense, assembly GCA_016618105.1. NCBI lineage: Eukaryota > Viridiplantae > Streptophyta > Magnoliopsida > Asparagales > Orchidaceae > Dendrobium > Dendrobium huoshanense. Next base: position 1,074,836 of record CM028344.1, on the reverse strand, counting down.
GTTCTCTCCAGAAGAACAGACACTCAATGCATGTCAAAGAGACTTACAATGTCTTTGGAGAAAGCTTAAATACAGGGATTCAAAACCCCTAAAAAAATATTTCTATTGTCAAATATCATCCAGTATGATCCTGTATGATTGTCCTATATGATTAGTTCAAAAAAACCATTTTTAACAATACGAACTTGAATAATAAATTTTATCCTAAATTATTAAGCCCAATATTTGATAAACTAGGGTTGTCATTAAACTTTTCAAAATTTAGTGCCTCCTTTTCCCCTTTGACCCACTATGAACTATTCAATGTTGAGCTTTCTCCTTGAAAAATTTCTACTTCTATCCTTTTCTTCTTATAAATCAAAGGGTATGAAATCACAATTTTAGTCGAGAGTTTTCTTAGAAGAACCCATCTTAAGATTAAATTAACTATAGCGGCTTACCCTTATAATAAATAGAGAGCTCCATATTAAAATAAATTCTATTTTATTCCTATAAAATTTGAGGAAAATCTCTAAAAATATAAATCTTCTTTCAAACCCATTTCAACTTTCAAATACTTTCTAAAATGTTAATATTACCTCCCTAGATAATATAATATTCTCATTGTCATATTTGATCTTATAAATGGGAGCATTCTTCTTTTTAGATCCTTTATAGAATATTATGTTCATTACTTTAGATAATATAATATTCAACTTATTACATTTGATTGAAGGAATGGTCAAAATTTTAGAACTTATTTCTTTTTAAAAATACCACTTATAGAATTTTATGTTCATCTTTCAAGATGACATGTTATTTTTGAATTTTGTTAAATTAATTAAATGATATTTTCTAAAACCACCCTTTTTTGACATTAAAACCATTATAAAATACTATGTCCATCTCTCAAGATGGTACATTATTGTCAATGTAGTATTCAATCTCAAAATAGGAGAGCAAACTAAATCTATATGGCATTTATTCCTTACCAAATTCTTATGGCGACTCGATTGGAGGATCATTTTCTCTCTCTATCTTTAGTAGTTATTCATACCCTTATAACATTAGTATACTTGTGCTTGCCATAGGTTTTAACTATCTTTCTTTCGTCGGTTGTCTTATTCATTTTATTCTTGGATAATTTGATCATTGTCTACTAAAGTTTATAAAATAAGGTCATAAAGGACACCCATCAATTATTGATGGGATGTATTTTTATGACCTCTTCATATAACAAAATTTTAAAAAAAAGAATTAAATATTCTTTTAAGAAAAAAGAAAGTTCTTTCATTTTTAAATATTTTAAAATATAATGTTTGCCCAGTCATTGTTAATATATTATAACTACTTCTTTTTGTAGATCAATGTATCATTTGGTTTGTCTCCATAAATTCAAATCTTCAAAGTTAGAATATATTTTCAAAAAATCTTCTTCTTGCATATTACAGTTAAATATTCATGAAACTTGATATGTGTGGTAGGACAGTGTTTAGGAAACTATAAACTTTTAAATCAAAATTCTGTTGTCTAGACCAAAATATTGAATTTACATATTTTAATAGCTTAATTTGTGGTAAGACATGGTCAAAAAATCAAACCTTCATATCTAAAACTTTCTTCTTATCCTAACACCATTTTATAGTTTTATATTTCTTTGTAGCTTGATATATTTTATTGGGACATGGTCCATAATATGATATGCAAAATTTTCAAAATTAAAGGAAACTCAATTGGAGAAAATTTTCAAAGTTGAAACACAAGTCAAGTCTATGAAGAAATTTTTATTAAAGAGAATGACAGATTTGTTCTTGTCAAAGAAGTTTACCTCTATTTTCATAAAAACATAATAGAAAGTAGGTTGTGGTTGACTCCTCTAACACCTTAAAAAAAGGCTTATGGTTATCAATGCTAATAAGAAAATTATGTTCCCTCCCTCCCACCTACCACTTATGTGGATTGATTCCTTAGATAGAAGATGCATTTCTTCTCATTTTTTAAACCTTAAAGCATAAAAGTTTAGATTGTTTTGCTAACTTTTTGGTAATCATTTATATTAAAATAAGATGTATTTCAAAATTCTCTAGTCAACCATATTATGACTTTTCTAATCTTAGGAATGTATAATTAATGGTTGATGTATTGAAGTTTATAAATTTTATTATAAGTGCCTTTATCACTTTTAATCAAATTCAAAGATTAAAAATCAATTCCATGAAAAAGAATTATTCAATATTCTTATAAGTTAGAACTTGGAATGACTTCAAAATTTTATTTCCTAAAGGTATTATATGTATGATGAATTTTCCTCTACCATTTGATTTAATTATGATGGAAGGCAGATCTTAAGGCATGCAATAAAGGTAAATAAACTCATCATTATCTTGAAGTCCTTGTCCATCATTTTTAGTTTTCTTTTATGGTAAAATTTTCAAATCAAATTCTAGCTAAGTTTATTCTTGGCTTAGTCACTCCATTTTAGAAAAACTCATGAGCAATCCTTAATAAAATTCATCATCATAATTCTATTTTTAGTCAAATATGTAGGACACTTTAAAGTTTTTTACTATGTTCAAAAAAATTTGCTAATGTATTTTTTTTCTTCTCGGGTAGGATAATTGCATTTTGTTTATATGTTAGGACTTACTAGTGAATGGAGGCTATCATATGATAGACTCTATTCTCTAATTTATTCTTGAGAACATAAAATAACAATTCAATCAATAAATCATAAAATCTTCAACTAAATCTTAAGACATTAATAATTAAATTTAAACAAACAAACACCTACTTTAAACAAACAAAAAAAAAAAGAAAATAAAACTTAAATCTTAACAGGTTGAAACCCGCACAGCTTGTCACACACTTAGAATTATTTGTTAGTGAAATCTACTCCTGCATTAGGTTAGAACACTATTATTTCCTATACTCTTTTGAAATGTGAAAAACAACATCTACCTTGGTGGGTGTGTGATGTGATTAACTCTGTCATGGTTTTTAATGATCTATGATGGGCATATTAGATCACCCCTAAATTAAAAGGATTTAACTACTTATATTTTTTAATTCAATCTTATGTAGGTGGCCATATTTATGTAGGGCATTATGTTTTTTAAAACAATGCAAATAGCAATTTTATTACTAAAATGGAAAATTGCAACTAAATGATAGGTAAACTATCACATTTTTCCTTCAACAAAGAAATAAACATGGAAGGAAGATGATTATGAAAAAAGTCCCAATAGAAACTACCATTGAAGTCATAGGTTGTGCAAAAATATGTAACCTTATTATCCTCTCTAGAAATATAATAAAAAATGAAATGCTTAAAATCATATAAAAAAGATAAATCTAAAGAGGTAGAATTTGCATCTAACCAAAATTAAGGAGTCAAAGGTCTATGGAAAATCTTGATAACATTGATGTTATCACCCTCAATCCAAATGCCTTCAAATTCAATCATCCATTCTTCAATAATATTTGTTAAAGAAAGGTAGCAATAATTTCAAGTTGAGCTACATCCCAATGATATAATTGGTTTACATAGGTTGGTATAAATCTTCCTTTATCATCTCTTGTTACTCCACCAATTCATGCGCATTTAGAACTAAGTAAAGAAGCATCTACATTTACTATAATCCATTTTGGAGGTGGAGGATACCAAAGTTAATAATACAGTTCTCAGAACTAGTTAGCACTCTAGTGTTGCAAATCTAGATTCAAATACTATGATTTTGATGATAACAAACATTATTATTTCTTTACCACTACTATTATTATATATATTTTTTGTTCGCCCTAATTACTAACCTTTTAGGCCAACAAAGATCACTTTCAATGCAGATCATCTCAAGATCTAGTAGAATAGAGTTGAGTCTGCTTGTAATTTCATTTCAATTATTTTTTACCTTTCTTAAGTCAAATCTTGAATATGGTGGACCTCAAGCTAAGTAACATAGCACACACCCACTCAGGGGCAGAAATTTGGTGAGTTAGATTATTTTTCTATTTTTTGAACCTAATCATAGAGGAATATTTGAAATCATATTGGATGATTAGTTAAAAATATAAACCCTGATTAGGGCATCCATACTAATTACAAGTGATTAAACTAATCATATTGGATGATCCATATCATCTAGGTCGATCAATTTAGATGATCAAAAATAGCTGCTAATCATAATTTTGGTAATATTTTAATTTTCAAATTTACTCTAATCATATAGGATGATATACATCATTTTTTACTATTTATGTCAATCATGCCTAAATTGATCCAATGATTAGGGGAATATTTATGGTTAGATTGATTAATCATATATAGAGGATGATCCACTAAGATCATGTAGGATGGTCCAATATATTTTTTAGGATGATCCCCTATCATCGAAGACAAAAAATCATAATTTTCTTCTAATCATCTAGGAGAATTGTGCTGGACATCCTTAGAGGGTTGCGGAATGATATGAAGATTGTCGCCTATCATCCCATGTCATACTAGACGATCAATATAGTATCTTAAACTAATCATCTTGGATGATCGTAGGATCATAATAGACAATTTGTATAAATACTTGTATGGATCGTACAGGGCATAGTGATCATGCTGGCTAAAAGGGCTATTTTGTACTAATTATATAGGATGATCTGTCTATCATACTTGACTATCAGTTACATAGAAAAACATTATGGCTTCTTCTGGAGGCTCTCTATTTAAGAAATTGTATTAACCCTTGAGTTAATCTTTTATTTCGGAGTTGATCCAAGTGAGAGATTAGAGAGGGAAGAGGGAGAGCTTGAAAGACAGAGATCTTTGTGAGGGGAAGTTATGAGGGAATCACAAAGGATGCTCCAAGCAAAGTGTTTGTCATCTTCTTCAAGTTTCTTCTCAAGTTCTTTGGTTACTGTAAGGATATCTCCTTCAACATTAGATCCAGGTTCCCTGACTACTCCAGGTGGGAGTAAAAGGATTCCTGGGTTCTCTTCCTTCATTAGGTGGGTGAAAAAGGATTTCCAGGTTCTCTCCCTACTCCAGGAGGGAGTAAAAGGATTCAAGGTTCTCTTCCTCACCATGTTGGTGAAAAGATTTTGTAAGGGCTTCTCCATCTTGCTATGGGAGCTAAAGGAGAGTCACTTCTGTTTAGTGTAATACTTAAGAGGGAGTCTCCAGGGAAGGGATATAGGTCAAGTTGATTGAATCACTATAAATTTTGGTGTGTTCTTTCTATTTACTTTTCCAAATTAAATTTTGGCATTATTCTGTGATTTGTTCTATGGTCAAAAATTTTGATCTTCATTATTATAAATTTGTTTTGCTTCTTCATAAATTATTTTTTTTAATATTTTAAAAGATTTTTTTTTAAGCTTATTTAAATAACCAATTCACCCCCCCCCCCCCCTGCCCTCTTTCTTTAGGAAAATCTATGGAGGGCCCTATGTGTTAATTCAAGATAAAATTATGAAGTCCTTAAAGGGACCTCAAGCTCACTAATGCTCAAATGAGCTACAAAAAAAGTATATATATATATATATATATATATATATATAAGAGCTCGAGTTTCGTACTAAGTAAAAATACAATCAAATCTAGGTACATTCTTTGGTGAACACGAAAGCGCACCCAAAAAGAAGGAAGACAGCAAAAAATAGCATTCAGCTCTCGCTTCCCATCTAAAATGGCACCACTTCAAACACCTGCACTAAGAACATTCTGCAAAAAAAGATGATGCCCATGATAGAAAAAGCACAAATAAAAATAACAGCTAGCAGGCTGATAGTTCCTGTAGATATTCATAAGATAAATTAAGAGGAGGCAACAAGAGGAAATAATAAGAACCAAACCATTATCAGCTAAGCAACCAGGGAAAACAACATCAAACACATAATCATTATTAGCTAAGACACAATAAATGGTAGAAGGGACACAACACTTGTTCACCTCCAAATTAGTATAGATAGCCATACCATCAAATAACAAACAGCACCAGGCACTATTAAACCCAATACAATAGTACGAAATACAAGGCATCCAAGCATGATAAGTAGTAGGAAGAAAGCAAAACTAACTAAAATAGTTAGAAGGACAGTTGGTAGATAAAAGATACCCCACCTTGTAGCCCAGGTTAGAGGCAACCCAAATAGAACACCACACATGAACCAAATATAGCTCAAAATAACCATATTACATAGTTAGATAACCATGCTTAACCTTAAGGTATAAACAAGACCCCCAAAAACATTTAGGAGAAAGCTACATAAAAGAGAACCACAAAACCCAACATCAGCAAAGACCGAGAGGCACCAGGAAATGCCCAGCAACCAAGCCCCAAAGACACCCAAAAAAAGCATACAATAATAAAGGATTTTAGTCATTATAGAGCAGCACAGCGAATAAATCCTAGCACCCAAACAAAAACAAACAGCAAAAAGAAACAAAGCAGTAGAGATAACCTCCAGGATACTAACCAAGAAGCAATCCCCAAACAAACCAAAAGGCTCCAAGAAATGCCCACAAACCAAGCACCAAAAATACCCAATAATATACAATAATATATATATATATATATATATATATATATATATATATCTGGGCATGGGAGATAAGGCAACTATAATGTGAAACAATTATCTAGAAAATATCAAAGAAGAAACAGAACAAGGCCACCCGAGCACCCTCAAAACCAATCATGCAAGGGCTACAAAGACCATGAAATATAGAAGTTATAAAACCAGACCAAGTAGTAAAGCTGTAGCCAAAATAAAAATAGAGCAGCATGAAAAAATAACAATCTAAGAATAATTCCCAGGACAAAAATGGAGAGCCAACCCCTAGAACCAAAGAAAATAGGACCAAATGCTCCACCTAATAGCAAGCATTAAATTTTAACATAGGGCATACTAGTTTTATCTAATCTTTAAAACCTTTCAGCAGAGTAAGGAGTTTAGTGGCAATAAAATTAGAAAAGTAATCCAAGCCAAACCCCCAATTGGTAAGCCATTTAGCACATACATTTCCCTCCTTGTGAATAAGAGATAAAGAATAGTTCATAGAGATCAACAAGTTCTTAATATCCCTCACCAGATAAAAAAGAGTAGAATTACAAACCGTATCCTCAATAGAATTTAAAAATTGAAATAATAATTGGAATCAACTTTAATACTAATGTTAGTTAAGTTAAGAGAAATGCATAATCTTAAACCATGGAGAATAGCCAAGATGATAGCATGGCTAACATCACAATTCTGTAAAGGACCAGCAAAAACCATAATGAAACTAGTATGATAACCCAACCACAACCTGAAGAGGACCTAAGGCTAGCACCATCCACATTCAGCTTATAAGAGTTATTAGGGGGTTTGGTCCAATAAATAAACCTAGGTTCTTTAGAAATATGATCAACTTCCAACTTAAGACCTAAATCAGACTCTATAGTGTAATAATTTTTAAAATTTTTCAAAGAGAGCAACTTCACATGATAAAGGGCAAAAATCTTGTCTTTCATATTCTGGATAATCCTATGATGGTTCATACCAACACCAATGAAAAGAGAATTATTCCTATCCAACTAGAAATGCCACAAAAATGAGAGAAGGAATAACATTTCTGATATGGCATTCAGACTTAATAAACTAAGAATTAAGCATAGCATTAATAGACATTTTAGCATTAAAGAAATTCAGTTTGAAAATGTCATCAAAATAAGTCCAATTTTAACAGCTAAAGGACCATAGAGAAAAATATGAAGCTTATTTTCCACATGATAACAACATTGGCACATAGATGATAAAATAAAACCTCTTTTAATTAAGTTATTATCTGTAGGAATGAAATTATAGAAAATTCTCCAAACAAAAATAGCCATCATGGAAGAAATACTTTTATGCCAAAACATACAAAAATTATTAGTAACCTCATGTTTAGATCTAAATGGCATGCCAAGCATCCTTTAATCTAAACCACCATCTTTTGACAAACCACATAAAATAAAATCATCAGAGTCAGTGTTCATGGGGAGGTTCAAAATTTTGTTGAATAATAGAGTCAGGAATAATATTAGCAAGTTTCTCATAATCCCAACAATTATTAGTAAAGAAATAATTCACCTTAATAGCCACAGTGGAAGAGGTATTAGTAATAGAATCAAAAGATTGATCACCCAACCAATGATCTTGCCAATAGAAAATGTCACCACCACCAAGCTCCCAAGACATAGAGGGCTCAACAACCACTTTAACTTTGTAAAGTCTCTATCATACTTTAGAATTACCTTTGTTGAAATAATAAGTAGTCACATGTATACCCACACAATACTTAGCAAACATAAAATTATCCCAAACTCTCACTTTAGCATGAAAGTTGTACCATAAGTTGAAGGAAAAAAGCATAGGACAAATCATTCATACTCTTACACCCCAAGGCCCCTTCTTCCATAACACCACAAAACTTGTCTTAAGAGGACCAAATAATTTTAGAATTTCTACTAGCACCTTTCCAGAAACATTTATTAAAAATCCTATCAATACTATTTCAAACTGCTTGAGTAGGAAGAACTGTTTTTAAAATACAAACATGTAGAGAACAAAGAATGCTTCTGATGAGAATTAATCTACCCCCAAAACTAAAAAAACTCAAATCCTAGGATAAAAGCTTGTACTGCATAGAAGTAATTAAATCATAAAAAGGTGTTATTTTACCTTTAAAAAGAGACGCCCCAATGTACTTAATAGGCAAATAACCATGCACAAAACAAAGTAAATATATAATAGCCAAAATACGGTCATTAGGCACTTTCCTGGAGGCGATAAAGCAACACTTGTGTTTATTCAGAGCAAGACCACTAACCATTTCAAATTGATGAAAAAAACCAAAAAGTTTATTAATCCTATTAACATAAGCATTAGTAAAAATGATAAAGTCATCACCAAAATATAAATGAGAGATAGAAAAACCACCCAAAGATCTAAAGTTGAGACTAGGATAATTCTCAAAGAGGTTGGCAAGGCCTTTAGATAAGTACTCAGCAGTAATAATGAAGAGGACTTGAGAAATCAGATTACCCTATCTTAGACCATGAGAGGAATTAAAAAACTATTGCTTTTACCATTAACAATGATAGAGAAATGAGATCCCTCAATGCAATTTTTAATAAGATTGATTAAAAATGAATCAAAACCAAACAACTTCATAATATTGTAAAGAAAGTACCAATTAATGTTATCATAAGCATTGGTAATATAGTGTTTCAAAATCATGTTGTCACCTCTCACCCTAACATCTAGGCATTAAAAAAAATATTGGGCCAAAAGAATATTATCAGCAATATCCTGCCCTTTAACAAACCCATTTGAAAAGGCAAGATAATTTTAGGCAAAAAAGAAGTTAAATGATTCATAAGAATTTTAGAAAGTAATTTATTAAAAAAGGTGCAAAGACTAATAATTCTAAAAATATGCTAGTTACTAAAACAGTTTTTTTTTTTAATAAGAATAATAAAAGTATAAGTAATAAATTTAGAAATAGAATTACCAGCAAAAAAATTCACAATAATAGAATATAGATCATTAATAATAATATGCTAGGATTTCTAAAAGAACTTAGTGGTTAAGCCATCCAGCCCAGCCACAGAGTCACCATTCATTCCATAAACAATCTCTTTAACTTCCTCGCCATTCATGCCACTTGAAAGATAACCAATTCACCCCCCCCCCCCTATTGGTTAGCTTGGGCTAGTTCTTTAGGGTTTAACACCGCTCATGAACTTTTAAATAATATCATATCGGGATTCATAAGATGAAGTGTTAGAAAACTTTTAAATTTAGATCCATGGCTAACTTTGGAAATATAAATACTACGAAAGGATTTTCAATATAATATTTAACTAAGAGTCTTTAAAGGTTTTGAAAGGAAGCCTGCTTGCAAAAATTGACAAGAGGCGCAAAATAAGCTCAAAAAAATAATAAAAAAAAAGTGTAATGATAGCCAGGTAATTGCAAGATATACCAAAATATATCACAAATCAAAAGATACGCAAAGTGTGCTAGATAATTGAAAAAAGGAACAAAAATGAGCCCACAAAAATAAGCTTCCTTCTCTTTTAAATATTTAAATCTTAGAAGAATTATGTGCCACCTGATATCTTCAAACACTTGATTTTTAAAACTCATGATTTTGATTAATTACTTTGCTATATTATTCTATCAAATATTTTTCCAAAACAAACTTTTGAACAGATCACGTTTATTATCTAATTTCTTTTATGAATTAGATTTTTGTTTAAAAAGAATTTTTAAAATGTTAGAAGTCTGAGCTAGGGTTAACAAGACTAATTTTTTATCTTTTCCAGATTTCAACATTGTTAATTCATTTTTACTGATTTTTAATCCACTCATAAGAGAATTTTATCATTTATTAGAGTTGATCGATTCAAAAAAAATATTCTTTTATTTTGATTTATGATTAACTTTTATTTATTTTTTATGCTATTTTATATTCTATTTATATTTATATTTATGTCTTCAAAAACTCATGTTGATCACACTCCATGTCCTAAATTTTCTAGTTTTACTCACATCATCCAAGACAGTCTGCATCGTCCTGTAAGATATGAACAATGATACACCTCTCTGATCATAGCACATCCAATGGCTGATCTAAACCAATTATTGGTGAATGTACTATATGATTCATACATAATACTAGATGATCCACGTGGCAAAATAATTGAATGATTTGAATGCTAATAGGTTGACCCATTATTGCACAACATCCCAGATGATATACATGTTTATCCTATATGATCCCTTTTTCAACGGTCGTACGGGAAGACTCCTCGAGATAATTTCCATGTGTCTAATCATCTGGTATGATATCTGATCATCCTAGATGATAAGATCAATCTTTTTGACTGATTGTCTAGATGAAATTATTGTTCTTGATCATCTTGGATGATCTTACAATCATCCTAGATGATATTCCTGATCCTATATAAACAACCAATCTCAAGCCTATTCTTCATTCCAACTATTAATTCCAATTCTCTTCTCTCTTTCTCATGCTTTTAGTTCTTGAATATGATTGGTGGTAAATGATCACATGCACTCACAAGCAGATCTTTTAGCAGTAATGTCGATTCTCACTTTATTGAAGCAGTTGATGAATCTACTTACACCCACTACAAATCTATAGGGATTAATCCCTTAAAGGTTATCAATCAAGAGGTGTTGAACTATCAGGTACTAGACCTCTTTGCCCGCACCACTCTTAGCTTTATTCTTACACTTGCTTTCCCCTTCAATTTTGAACTCATTTTCAAATTCTTTTCCAATCTCTTCCTAAATTTTAACTTCTGTGCACAATAATCTCATGTTAATAGACGTCCGGTTAAAATAACCTATCAAGATTTTTAAGAATTTCTCCACCTTTCAACCACTGGAGAATAATTTTGTATTTTGGCTTTAGATCCTAACTTTAATTGGGGCCCTATAAATAACCTTCTTAGAGAAACCAATACCCCCTTTCATAACTTCATAACAAGTACCTTAGTAAAAGATTCCTAAATTATTCAGCACATTCTTTGCACCTCCATTATTCCTAAAGATATGGATTAGATCCACATTACCCCCATCCAGTCACTCACCACCTACTTCATAATGGTTCATCGAGATTTTAATGCCACTAATATTCTAATTCTCTATATTGAACATCTAACCAGCATTAAGGATCTTAGCCACAAAAGAAAGCCAAATCTAGCATTAGGACATGTCATAGCCTATATTCTCGAATCAAAATACAACCTTCAATATCCAAGCTAACCAGATCACCTCCCTATTTTCTACTCAAATAGCTCCGTCCAAGTCCTTCATAGTTCTCATTATCACCCTGTACATGAGGAGGCAGTGATAGAAAAGGAAGGACCTATTCCTACACCTATCTCTATCCACCAGCACTCATAGATAAATCAGCTGGTTTAGAGGTTTAACCAGTGGGAAGTCAGATTTGAGTCCCATATCACCAATCAAAAGCAATAGCATGATCAGGATGTAGCTCAATTTGAAGCATACATAGCAGATGCATGACCAAAATATGGCCAGATTTGGCGAGCAGTTTGCTTTCTTCACCGATACTTTCAACAGCCACCACAAGCACTTCCAGCTGACCAGGGTTTCACTTTTTACTACTTTTTTAGTGCTTGTTTTTTGTGTTTGTAGCAGTTCTTTTCTTTTTGTATTTATTCTATTTAGTATTTTTCTTATTTTCTCCTTTTTGTGATCTCAAAAGGGGGAGTAGTGTATTGGTTGCTTTTATTTTTAGTGGAATTTACTTTATTCTACTACTTTTTTTATTTTAATTTTTTCTTTATTAAAAAAATTATTTCTTACTTGATCTAAACTTTTTAACTACAATTTTTGTCATCATAAAAAAGAGTGAGATTGTTGCAATTTTGGATTCAAATATTATGATTTTGATGATAACAAGCATTATTATTTTTTTACCACCATTATTATTGCTTAACTATTTTATTTGCCCTACTTACTAACCTTTTTGGTCTACATAGATCACTTACAATGCAAATTAGCTCAAGATTAGATAGATTAATGTTGAGTCAAATCTTAATTAAGGTGGACCCCTTGCTAAGTAACCATGCACACACACACTTAGGGGATAAAATTTGATGAGTTAGAATATTTTTATATCTGTTAACCTAATCATATAGTATGATTTTAAAACATACTCGACAATCAATTAAAAATAGAAACCCTAATTAGGGCATTCATGCTAATTACAAGGGATTAAACTAATTATACTGGACAATCCATATCATCCAGTATAATCAATTTATATGATAAAAAATAACTGCCAATCACAATTTTGGTATTATTTTAATTTTCAAATTTTGTTTTAATTATTTAGAATGATATAGATCAATCTCAATAATTTATGACAATTATGCCTAAATTGATCCAGAGATTAGGGGAATAATTATGGTTAGATTGATCAATCATATCATATAAGACAATCCACTAAGATCATATTGGATGATCTAATATATTTTATAGGACAACCCCCTATCGTCCAAGATAAAAAAACCATAATTATTTTCTAATCATCTACGAGAATCATACTGAATGTCCCAAGAGGGTTATGAGATGATATGAAGATTGCCACCCATTATCTTATATTATAATGGACTAACATTATAGTATCTTAAACTAATCATCTATGATGATTATAGGATTATACTATATGACGTGCATAAATACTTATATTGATTATGTAGGGCAAAGGTGATCATCCTGGTCGAAAGGGTTATGTTGTACTAATCGTACAGGATGATATGTTGACTATATTGGATGATCAGTTATGCAGAATTGAAAATTAGGGCTTCTTTTGGAGGTTCTCTATTTAAGCAATTGCATTAACCCTTGAGAGACAGAGGTCCTTGTGAAGGGGAGTTGTGAGGGAATCACAAAAGGTTTCTTCATGCAAGGTGTTCATCATCTTCTTTATGTTATTTCCTGGCATTAGATTTTGTTTCTTAGGCTACTCCAAGTGGGAGTAAAAGGATTCATGGGTTCTCTATATTCACCAAGGGGGTGAAAAATGATTTCTAGGTTCTCTACTTATTCAAAGAGGGAGTAAAAGGATTCAAGGTTCTTTGCCCCACTATGTTAGTGGAAAGACTTTGTAAGGGCTTCTTCACCTTGTTGCTGATGAAAATGGAGAGTCACTTCAATTTAATGCAATACTTGGAGATGGAGTTTACAAGAAGAGGACATATGTCAAGTTTATTAAACCAATTTAAATTTTGGTGTGTTCTTTCTATTCACTTTTTTGAATTTAATTTCTGCATTATTCTATGATTTATTTTATGGTTAAAATCTCTAGTCTTTGTTATTATTAAATTAGTTTTACTTCTATATAAATTATTTGTTTTCAAATATTAAAAAAGATTTTCCTTTTTGTTTAAGAATTTTTAAACAACCAATTCACACCCCCCCCCCCCCCCCCCCCCCCCCCCCGCCCCCTTGGTTAGCCTCATGACTAGTTCTTTAGGGTTTAATTCCCCTCATAAACTTTCATCTAGCTATCCAAAATAGTATTTATATATGACTTAAATGAAAGTGATAGAACTTCAGGTGAAATAAATGTAGATGATGAAGAAGATTTTCCATGCTTGATATCATTTAAGTATTTCCAACAATAGAAAATAGAAGAGAAATAAATTCTGACCAGAACAAGATTTTTAATAAACAAATATTGAAGTTTTTGCCACATTTCTGAGACTAAAATGAAAAATGGAAATTGAACTCCCCACTTATTTAGAATAACAAACATTTCAATCAACTTTTTGTATGAAATTGCAATATAAAGAATATTTTCCTCAAGATGACAACCTCTTGGACAAATATTTAAATTTAGCATTTTTTCTATGATTAAGTTAGCTATTAGTAGGAAAAGCATCTTTTCCAAGTCTCCACTAGAAAAAAGGAATTATAGGTTATAATTTTATTTTCTTCAGCCAGTTAATGTTATTAGTATAACAAATCTTTGACTCTTCTTCAAATGTTAAAGCTGTTATCGATTATCCTGAATGCTAATGAATTAACTCCATTCTATCTTTAGAATGATTTGGAAAGAATTATGTAGGGCACTACGGGGGTTAATTAATAATTAAAATTTTATTTTAAAATTATCTTGCACATATGCTTATTTTGCTTTAGCCCCTAATTATTAAAAGTTTGGTATATATACAAATTACTCAAAAAATAGAAAATGATATTTATATCGATTACATAATTATTTTGTTGTGAATATGAATTATTTTTCATACTAACCATGCATGGAGTTTAGAGTCACTTTTTACTTTAAAATTAAATATAAAAACAAGAGTTATGAAAGTTTTTAAAGTTGGTTTATTTTCCAAGGATAAAGAACCAAAAGGTAAGAGATCTCTTCCTAGTTGGGAGATTTCATCTATTTTGGAAGACTTTCTCAAGGATTACCGATGATAGATAACATAAAGATCAATAAGTAAATCTATTTATTTTGTAAAAGACTTGCATCATATAAAAGTTTAGAAATCATAGTTATTATCGATGGAGCATGGCCACATTTACTTTTGTAAACTTTTGTTTGTATTAGGAAAATGAACTAGACTTTCTTATTTTTTATTTGCTTTAGTGATTGATTGAGTGTTTGTTTACATTACTTACAGACTAGTCACCTTACATTTCTAGGTTTATTTCTTCATGTGCTTTTTGCCTAGATTTTACTTAGGCTTCTTGGAATTAAAACTTTTTCTACTCAAAAATAATAAAAATTTTAAGATTATGTATCAAGAAAATAAGTTAAGAAAGTATGACAAAGCTCATTTATTGTCATATACAATATTTCCTTCCATTCCTTCATATCCATTTCCCTGCCTATGGGTAGAAGTAGACCACCTACTTATTAGGGTACATTTTTGACTCAAAAGAGTTATGCTCTTTTAGGATAAAACCTTTTTTTAAAGCCTTTTAAAAACTTTATATCATGATTTATTACATAAGAGTTAATTGGCATGCATTGCATTATAAACTAATTTAAAAATAAAAATTTGATTGCATCAATTTAGATAAATATCCCATCAGTCATGGTTCAGGACTATTTAGAATTTTATTTTAGAATTTGGTCTAACTTTTAAATACATAACATCTTACCAATCTTTCATAAAGATTTGTGTCATGACTTTAAAGAGAATAGGAGGGGTTATAAAGTATAATTCGTTTACAATTGAGTGTATAAGTCTAGAAGAGTCGGGCATTTCTAAAACTCTTTCAAAAAGAATCAAAGATATAAGATTCATTTCATTATATTTCATATCATTATACTAGGTTTTAATCACTACCCTGTAATGGTTCACCTTAGTTTTAGGTTCTGAGGCTAACCAAAAATCATAAGTTCTCGCCCTCCGAGCATATAATCCTACCTATCTAACAAAATGTCAACTTAAATAATAAATTTCATATTAAATTATAAAACCCAACATATAAAAGGTTAAGGTTACCTTTAAACTTTTTAGAGTCTGACATCTCCTACTTTCTTCTTTGATCAACAAAGAAATGTTCAATCATGAGCTTTCTCCTTAAAAAATTCCTATTTCATTACTTATCTTCTACATTGTAAATCAAAGGGTATGAAATTGTTGCTTTAATCATGGATGTTCTTGAGAGTAATCCTCTTAATATGTAACTAACTACAAGGGTTTGCCCTTATGGGAAATTGAGAACTTTATATTAAAATAAACCATATTTATTCCTATAAAATAGAGGAAATGTTTTTGGAAATGTATATCCTTTTTTCAAACCTATTTCTATTTTAAAATACTTTGTAGAATGTCGTTATTATCTTCCCATATACTACAATATTCTACTTATTATATTTGATCTTACAAATGTCAATCTCCTAAAACACATTCTTACTTTTAGATCATTTGTAGAGTATTATGTTCATCCCTTGAGAATGTATAATATTCTCCTTATTGCATCTAACTGAAGAAATGGTTAATTTTTTAAAACTCATTTCTCTTTTCAAACATTTTCTATAGAATTTCATATTCAACTTTCAAGATGACATGTTATTCTTTCAATTGCATTTGATTATAAAAAATTTATTTTTAAAAACCCTATTTTGACATTGAAACCTAATTTGATTAATAAGTTGGGTATTGATTATTTTAAGAATGTGTTTAATAAAAAAGTTTGTCTATTTTTGCATTTGGAATTTTCTTTTATTTGTTTTATTATTTCAAAACACGAAAACAAGATGCTTACCAAAATTCCATTAATTGAGAAAATATGTTTAATCATTAATGATATAAATTTGGATTTAGTGGCTGGCCCTAATTATTTTACTACTAATTTTTTTCAAAAAGTCTTGGCATATTATTAAAGAAGATTTATTTAATACAGTTATTAATTTCTTCTTTCTTTAACAAGCTTAATGCTAAACTCCTTATTGCTAGATTAAAACTAATACTCCCTAATTTCTCTTTAGAGTAAACAGGTTTTGTTAAAGGTCATTCTATATTTAGTAATATTCTTCTGGCTCAAGAATTAGTTCATGATTTAGAGGCTAAAGTTTCTGGTGGTAATGTTATTTTCAAAAATGATATTACCAAAGCTTATGATAATCTCAATTGGTCTTTTCTTTATATTATGCTTAACAAATTTTGTTTCAATAATAACTTCATTATGCACAATAAAAAAAGTATTTAGCATTATTTTTTTTTTTCATTATTATCAATGGCTAATGTCATGGCTTTTTTGGTTTTGCTGATGGGATCAGTCAGGGGGGTCCCTTATCCCTTGCTTTTATTTATTCTAGTGGTGGAGTTTCTTTCTAGAGGTCTTAATGATATGTTTAGTAAACATCCCACTTTATAATATTGCACTATTGGTTGATTTTAAGTTTCTAATTTAAGCTTTGCTGATGATTTTATCATTTTTACTAATAGTTCTAGAAAAATTCTTAATATTCTCTTAAAATTTTTGGGTATTTTTTAAAATGCTAGTGGGTTAATTTTCAATCCTCAAAAAAGCTTTTTATCACTGCTAAGTCTATCTCCAATCAGCAAATTAACTTTATTCAATAGAATTTTGGTTTTTTGCACAAGCATCTTTCCCTTAAATATTTAGGCACTCCTCTTTCCAAGGGCAAAAAGAGATTGCATTTATTTGGGGATATTTTTTTCTAATTTTTAGAAAAAGCATTATCCCTGGGCTTTTAATTTTATTTCTTTTGGGGTACATTAGTATTAATTAAAAGTGTTTTATGTTTTATTCATGTCTTTTTATTTTATACTTTATATCTTAGTGTGAATGCTAGTAGTAGGCTAGAAAGAATTTTTAACAAATTTCTTTGGGTTAGCAAGGAGGGTAAATCTACTTTAATTTGGGCTTCTTGGGATAATTGCTCTGGTGTCGAAGATGAAGGAAAGCTTCATTTTAAGAACTTCAGGGATATGGCTCTTGGTTTTCTTATAAATTATGGTTCAATTTAAGATCTTAAAAAAGCATGTGGGCGAAGTTTATGATCTCAAAGTACTGTGTTGGCAAACATCCTCTTAATTTATTTTGCTAAAAAGGTGATTCTTCTAATTGGAAAAGGTTGTGCTCCATTAAATGGGATGTTGAGAATTTCATTCAATGGGGTTTGGGTTTGGGATACATCTTTTTTTGGCAACATAATTGGTTAGGTTTCTCTTGTATTGACAATTTGCTTAACACTCATAGTATTAGTGCCTGTAAAGTTTCTCATTTTATTCATAATAGGAATTGTAATATGGTTTATCTTTTTGAAATTTTGCTTGATTCTATCATTTTTTCTCATTCTAAAATTTCCTCTTCAACTTGATTAAAGTGATTGTATTTTTTTAATAAGTCTAAGGATGGGAGCTTTTTATTCAAGGAAATTTGGCATTCTCTTAGGGAATGTCATCCTAAAAATCAAATTTTATCTACTAATTGGCAGAGAGGTATTCCGGTGTCTTATTCTATTCTTATTTGGAAAATATTTAATAATTACATGCATGTGGATACTATTTTTATCTAGAAGGGTTTTAACATTATTTCCAAATGCCAGAGTTGTTATCATATTGAAACCATGAATAAAATTTTTAATAATAGTTCTATTACACTAAAAGTTTTGTTGTTTTTTATTATGTTTTTAGTACCCATTTTTTTAAGGATTATAACACTATTATGAGAATTATGAAAGACTGGCTTGTTTCTTCTAAGAATCATATTCATAATATTTTACCTATTATTATTTGTTGGTTCCTTTGGAAGACTAGAAATGAATTGAAACATGAGAATATTTATATGAATAAAATGAACATTATTTTTAAGATTAAAGAGAAGGAAAGACAGTTATATTTGGCTAGCTTGATCAATAGGAGTTCTTTTAATGGTGGTCATGAAATTGCTCAAAATTTTTATCACAAATTTACATCTAACACTCATTTCCACAAAAACACTATTATTAAATGGATAAAGCCTCCCCAATGTAGTTATAAACTCAATATTGATGGATCTTTCAAATGTTCTAAAGCTGGTTGTGGTGGTCTCACCCAAGATTTTACTAGTCAGGACATTATGGCTTTTGTGGGTCCCTCGCATATCAATAATGTCATTGGGGTTTAGCTTGAGGCATTAAAATATGGCTTACAATTATGTGTTTCTTTAGGGATTACTAATCTTTGGATAAAAGTTGATGTTATGGTTATTATTCAATACATTATTGAACAAGTTAATGACAACCCCTCGTATTACTATACTAATAGATAAATTAAGCAGTGGCTTTCATTCATCAATTTTCCTATTACTCACATTTATAGGGAAGGTTATTTTGTTCTTGATTTTTTAGCCAATTTGGGTTACAACTTGATGGAGTTCATGGAATATATGGGGTCTTCTCTTCCTACCAAAATTGTTGGTTTGGCTAGGCTTGACCGTTTGGGGTTGCCTTATGTTAGAAATAATTAAGTCCCTTTTCTTTTAGTTGTTGTTTGGCTCTTATTATTATTTTAATGGTTGTGTCATATTTAGTTATGTTGTTTTCCCTAACCTCTTTAGTATGGATATGGTTTTTCTTTACCCCTTTCACTTGGTTAGGTGGAGGGATTACCACTTTCTAATTACTATAGTTGGACAGTTCTGGAAGGTTAATCCTTTTCTTAATTATTTGCTTCTTTATCTTTTTCTATGCTTGTCCTATTTTTCCATCAGTTTGATTGCTTTATTATTCTCTCTGTTTAGGAGGGGATTGGTGCATTTGATTGGTTTCTGCTTCAAGATTTGGTTTATATGATTATGGTTTTCCTATTTTTTATTGAGATGGGTTGCTTAATCCTCCTCTTTGGCTAGGAGGTGACTGGTGCATTTGACTGGATGGTTTATTTTTTTCCTAGATTCAGCTTTCTTTTAGGTTACTTCAACTTTCAAACAACAGGTATTGTGGCTGCAACGAAAGGAACTTTTTATTGCAATTTTGGGTTTAGCATTTGTATGGCTCGGGTTACTTATGACTACTCTTTCTGGTTATGCTTTCATATGATTATTTTATAATTCTGTATTAGTTTTAGTACATATTTGGCCATTTTGTTATGTGATTATATGATGTATAAATGGGTTCCCTAAAATAAGGGAATGTTCTTACTTTCGGATTGGAAGATCTTCACCTTTACTTCCTATAATTATAATTGGTCGCAACTTCTATCTAGTTACAATCTTCCTTATTTTTTCCATGTGATATCATGCTTGTTACACTTTTGTAGACACATTCTTTTGCAGGATCTTTGGACTAAAGTCTTGGTAGATAAGAGGACTATTTTGTAGGAAGAGTGAGTTGAATTCTTTTATTCTTATCTTCCTTTTTTGGAAGTTGCTTACTTGCAACCCTAGACTGTTATTAGGTAATTTTGTAATTTTTGTTACAGGGGACCATTGACTCTTAGGTTTATTTTGAATTTTTTTTTTTAGCTTTTTCAAACATCAGTGAGCTTAAATTCCCCTTAAAGGACCTTGTATCTTTTTTTAATATTAATGCATATGCCTCACCGCAGTCCCCCCCCCCCCCCCCCCCCCCCTCACCCCACCCACCCCGTCCAAAAAAAAACATTGTACAACATCATCAAGCCTTTGTCCCACTATATGGGGTCAGCTACATGAATCCTTTTTCGCCATTGTGTCCGGTTAAAAGTCAGATTCTCATTTAAATCTAATAAAGAACGATCATTTCTAATATTTTCTAACCAAGTCTCTTTAGGTCTACCTCTACCTTTCTAAACATAAGTAAAATCTAATACCTTAACTTTCCTAACCTGGTCATTGGAAGGCCTTCGTTTAATGTGACCAAACCATTTAAGGCGACTCTCTCTAATCTTATCTTCCACTAGAGCTACTCCAACCTTTTCACGTATATGCTAAGTTTGTATCCTATCTCTAAGAGATAAGCCACTCATCCACCTAAGCATCCTCATCTCTATAATGCTTAACTTATTATTATACTTCTCTTTTAATAGCCAACATTCGGCACCATAAAGCAATGCAAGTCTCACCACCATCTTATAGAATTTTCACTTAAGTTTGATGAGGACTTTTCTATAGCACAATAAGCCCAATGCATTCCTCCACTTCAACCATCCAACTTGAATTCTGCTAATAATATCCCCATCAATTTCACCATCACTCTGAACAATAGATCTAATATATCTAAAAAGTGTACTCTTATTAATGACTTGATCACCTAAAGTCATAATCCCATCACTAGGTCTATTGCTATTAAAATTACACTCCATATATTTAGTTTTAGATCTACTCAAGAAAAAACCTTTAGACTCTAAAGTTGACCTCCATAATTAGAGTTTACCTTCAACTCCCTCTCTAGTCTTATCAACAAGAAGAATATCATCAGCAAAAAGCATACACCAAGGTACATCCTTTTGCAAATGTCTAGTTAAAACACAAAAACATTGTGTTCATCTAAAATATATAGAAAAAGAAATTATTATGTTCATCGCTTGAGATGGAACATTATTCTTAATATAATTTTAGATCCCAAAATATGAGAGCACACTAAATCTATATGGCATTTATTCCAGCATAATCCTTAGGGAGAAATAGTAACTTTTAAACTTACTCTAAAGAAGAATAATTTAGACGAACAACTCACCATAAAAAAGTTCAAAACCCATAATTCATGAAGAAGTACTACATGTTGAGAAAAAATGTAAAGTAAGAAGAATAGAGTTGTATATAGAATATGTATAAATAAAAAATAAGCCTGAAGGACATGAATAAAAAGTGAATAAAAAAAAGATTACCGAGTGAATTTTAATTCATAAGAAAGTTGTTCATAAGTTTGAGAACCCCCCTCACTTATAATATGTTAGAGAAGGAAAGAATGAGAAAATACTAAAAGAGGTAAATTTAAGTGAGTTATGAAGTCACTTGAGAAGAAAGACACTCACCAGCCAAGTCCTTTGATAAGGCCACTTCTAGAAAACCCTTTGAAAGGATGTAAAAGACTTCTCAAAGAGGATCCCAAGTGTAAGAGGTTTACGCACATATAGTAGGAAACTTATCTTAAGATCCATTATATCAACATCACTTAGTCATTCAACACGCAGAACATGGATTTCATCAGCCCATTCCCGCCATTGAGTGGAAAAAGAAAATTCATGCTGGAAATGGTAGACTACTTCAGTGGATAAAAGCAAATACACTTATTACGAACATAACTGAGGCCATCATGAACTTTCTATAGTTCAACCTCATATATAGGTATGGTTTATCCCTCATCATAATAATAAATAATAGCCCACAATTAGTTTGTAATAAAATTATTGATTTCTACAGATTTTAAAGCATTTTCCTGAAGTTTTCCTCAATCTAATAACCTCAGTACAATTAGCAAGTTGAGTTACTGATAAGAATATAATAATGCTTTTAAAAAAGAAAGTGGAGGAGCAAACGACAAGGGATTTCATGACATTTCCATTAGTCCTATGGGCACTTAGAATAACTCCTTCCTCAGTGATAGTTTAGACACCATTCTAATTTTAACACAGAACTAAGGCCTTGCTAGTTTAGTTGGAACTACAAGGCCAACTAGTATTTATTGCTTCTAACTTCAAAAAATATGAGCTAGGTGAATAGGAAGAAAAAAATCACAAAGGTATGAAAATAGAAATCAACCTCTTAGAAGTGAACCAAGGTCAAGCTACCCTTAGGTAGGAAGAGCTCAAGAGGAGGATGAAAAAGTACTAAAATGTCAATGTTAAGGGGAAATCCTTCCACCTTGGCAACTTAATCCTAAAAAAGGTAAATGCAATATCTCACCAGTTAGAACTTAGTTGTCTCAAATTAACATGAGATGATCCCTATATCATCAAAAATCAAGTTAGCTCTGGAGCTTATCAATTACAAACTCACTTTAGCAAATTGGTGTCGATGAACTAAAGTGTTAATGATTTGAAGATGTCATTTTGAATAAGGACTCGAGAAGGGGTAATTTTGGCTGCAACATATCAATCAAAAGCTTCCTCATTTTCCTTAGAAAGGAAGTTCTTGTCTCTACAAGAGTGAGAGGACGAACCCTTAGAAGTGTGAGGACATTTGCTACTACTGCCATTCCTAAGGATTTGACTCGAAATGGTTTGGAATCAAATGAGAAAGTGAAGAAAAAAACTCATCCATCACCTTTTAATTTAAATAAAAGTAATATTTTGAAATCTTATGAGATAAAAAAAATTCATACATACGAATAGAAACGACCAAAAATGAAATGGCTTTTCATAAAATTTCACTCCCGAGGTGTTATTTCACACATTCTTTTTGTCCAAACGATTGAACAGAAAAGCACATATTTGTATGGGATTATCAAAATATTAAAGATCATTTTATGACGGTTAGGTTCATCTATATGAGAAACTGGCAACATGATCATATAGCGATTTCATATGTACGATCTATGATCAATAACTACCCTTTTGGAAAATTGTTCCCAATCATACAGACAAAAAAATAAATATCATATACATGATGACAACATTGTATAGTATGAAATGCAATTAAAAACTCAGTTTTATGTACTCAACTTAGAAAAATACCATGTACATGCTACAGAATTCATACAATATGAAAAAAATTTTACAGTACGAAGAGAACACTTAAAATAAGACATGATAAATAGAAAACCTTTCAAACACCTCAGGATCCGATGACATGCTACCAGGAAAAACAAAACTAAAAACACAAAACTAGCATATTAAAAATAAATAAAAATGAATAAAACAAAAAACATACAAACATACAAACTCTAACAAACAACCTAAGAAAAAAAAGCAAAACACCAATATATTACAAATCAAATTTACAGATGAATAATTTTAAGCATTAAGATCAATCACACCTAATTTGGTTCCTAAGGTGCTAAACATTTCAAAAGCAAGTGTTTTTAAAAAAATGTATGCAAGTTGATTCTCCATAGCAACATGATGCAATTAAATTTCTCCTTTTGCCACAAGATCTCTAACGAAGTGATGCCTTATATTAATATATTTTATTCTATAATGTTGAATAGGATTCTTTGAAATTCATATGACACTTGTATTATTAAAGAAAATTGGAATATTGCCAATAGAAAATCCTAAGTCAATCAGTTGCTATTTTAACCAAAGAACTTGTGCCACACAACTACCTAAGGCTATGTATTCTACTTCAGAAGTAGAATGGGCTATTGAAATCTATTTTCTGCTAGACCAAGAAACTAAAGAGTTTTCTATGAATTGAAAAGTTCCAGAAGTACTTTTTCGATCAACCTTACACCCTGCAAAATATGAATCAGAATATCAATTAATTTTAAAAGAAAAGTTATTCTTAGGATATTAAATCCCTAAGTTTTGAGTTCCCAAAAGATATCTCATAATTCTATTAACTGCTATTAAATGTGAATACTTTAGATCAGATTAAAATCTAGCACACAAAAAAAACACTAAACATGATATTTATCTGCTAGCAGTCAAGTAAAGAAATGATCCATTTATTCCTATAAATTTCATTTAATCAACAAATTTTTCCCTAGAGTCCTTATCTAACTGCACAAAGAAACTCATTTGTGTAATCACTAGTTTAGCATTAACTATTTTATATTTCTTGAGGATGTCTTTAATATACTTTGACTGGCTAAGAAATATTCCTTTATCATTTTGCTTTATGCTAAAACTAAGAAAATAACTCAAGTCCTTCATCAAACTCATTTAAAATTCAATACTCATAATTTTTTTAAAAATCAACACAAAGATTTTTATTGGTAAATCCAAACAAAATATCATCAACATATATTTGAATAATGAGTATGTTATCTTCAACCTTTTTTAAGAAGAGAGTAGTTTCCACACTTCTTTCAACAAATGATCTTTTTAATAATAAGGGATTAACCTCTCATACGAAGTCCTAGGTTCATGTTTTAGTCCAAATAAAGCCTTTTTCAATTTAAATGCATGATTAGGGATTTTAGAATTTTTAAAATCTGAAGGTTGCTAAATATAATCATCATCTTATATTAACTCATTAAGAAAGGTATTCTTAACATCCATTTGATACAACTTAAAACCTTTAAAATGGGCAAAGTCTAGCAAAACCCTTATCACTTCATGTCTGGCTACATGGTAAAAAGTTTCTTTAAAATAAATTTCTTCTATTTTATTATATCCCTTGGCCACCAATCTTAACTTATTTCTGAAAGTTCGTTAGGGATGTTAAGCCCTATGAACTTAGTCCCAAGCTAACCAAGAGGGGGGGGGGGGGGTGAATTGGTATTTTAAAAAATTATTTTCAACAAAAGCAATATCACAAACCAAATCACACCACAAGAAAAATAAGTGCGGAAATTAAAGTGCATAAGCAATAAAATAATAACACAAAAATTTATAGTGGTTCGGAAAACTTGACCTATCTCCACTCCTTGGAGGCACCCTCCAAGTATTGCACTACAAAACGTGTCTCTCCTTTAGCCCCCACGGCTAGGCGGAGAAGCCTTCACAAAGAAGTCCTTTTTGCCACCTCGGCAAGGCAGAGAACCTATCTCCTCTTGCTTCCTCCTGAAGCTGGCAGAGAACCACGATCCGTTGTTGAAAACCTTACCTCTACCGACTCTTTCATAGACGAGAAACTCTAGACGAAGAAGAAGCAGAGCGATCCTTGAAGCACTCTTGTGAATCCCCTCACAAGCTCCCCCTCACAAGATCCTCTCTCTCTCTCTCTCTCTCTCTCTCTCTCTCTCTCTCTCTCTCTCTCTCTCTCTCTCTCTCTCTCTCTCTCTCTCTCTCTCTCTCTTTCTCTCCTCAAGGTCTTCTCAGGTCAAGGCAGCAGCAAAGATTGTTCAAAACGTTGAACAAGAGCTCTTAAGTAGAAGATCTTCAAAGGAGCTCATTAATTGCAAGTTGCTGACAATATCGTCCAGGCTGATATCGACATCGTCCTAACCGATCAGTATAAATCTAAGAAGATTGGCCAGAGCATCGCCCTGAATGCAAACTGGATGATTTAAAATTGGCTTGATCATCCAGGCCGATCTCACTATCGTCCAGGCCGATCTCACGATCGTCCAGGCCGATCAGTTCAAATTAGAGGAAAATCGTCTAGAGCATCGCCCTGAATTTGTGCTGGCCGATATTTATCGTCCAGAATAACTAAGGTTTTTGAATAGATCGTCCAGGATGATATGATCATATCAATCATCCTTAATTACTTCCTTGATTTGTCTGATCAATTAAGACATAATTATAAAATACCGTCCAGGCCGATCCAAGATTGTCCTGGCCAATTACCAAAAATACAGAATACCTTAATTGTTTATGGCGGTAATTTTCTTCTGTTTTGAGCGTATTGTCCTGACCGATACACGTATCATCCAGACCGATCAGTTAATGACGGCTCCCTTAATTAAGAATCCCTGATTAGAATTTCTGTTTTAAGCCAGATCGTCCAGGACGATGTAAATATCGTCCTGGTCAATTTGAGTAAAAACATAATTTCTAAGTCTCTCAAGTGTGTGTGTGTAGGGTTACTTAGCATCAGCCTCTTTGAACATTACAAATAGACTCAAGAAAAGGAAAAAGCAAAGTACAGACTGACTCAATCCTAACCTATGCAATCTTGAACTGGCTTTGTTTGTTCATCCAATCTTCGATTCCTGAAAGGTTAGAAGTAACATGTAGTCCAAGAGAATCAATAGTGTTTGTCAATTATCAAAATATAAGTCATGAAAATAGATTTGCAACCATTTCTAATCACATTGGCTGAATCATTCATTTTATTTTTGAACACCCACTTAGTTCAACCAACACTTTGATTCTTAGATCTTTCAATCAATTTCCAAACATCATTTCTAACAAATTGATTCAATTCTTCTTGTATGTTCAATATCCAAAATTCATCCGAAAGTGCTTATTTATATTAGTGGGTTCAATCATCAATATAAATATAAAATGGTTTACCTCTTTGCTAATCCCATGCCTAGTTCTAACACCCTTACTAGGTTCACCTAAAATTAATTCTTTAGGGTGACTCTTAAAAAATTTTCATTCTCTAGGCAAATAGTTTTCTGATCTAACATTCTCTTCCAAATTTATCTTTTCAATTCTTTTGGAGATATTTTAAATATAAACTTCTTCCAACCTTGACTCTTCCAAAATGCCAGATTCATCAAAAATTATATGTGTGCTCCTCAACTACCATTATTTTCTTATTAAAAACCCTATAGGATTTGCCAACGCTAGAATATCCTAAAAAATTCCTTCATTAGATTTAGGATCAATTTTCCTAAAGGAGTTTTGCCATTTTTATGAATGAACATCTTGCATTCAAAAATAAGCAAATGTAAAAGATTAGGTGTTCTCCCCTTAAGAAGTTTATAGGGTGTCATGTTCAATTTGGATCTAATGTTAACCCTATTTAGAATATAACAAGACGTACTAACCACTTCAGCCCAAAAAAAAAATTAGAAGTGAGTATTCTTACAGCATGGCTCTAGCAGCTTCTATCACTATTCTTTTCTTTCTTTTGACTACCCCATTCTACTAAGGGGTCCTAGGTGCTGAAAATTTATGATCAAATTCTTTCTCTTAATAATAATTTTCAATTTTTTTATTTTTAAACTCTTGTCCATGATCACTTTGAATTGATAAAATTTCACACCATAGTTTTCTCTGAATCCAAGTAAAAAAGCTTCTAAACTCATCAAATAATTCACTCTTATGAAATAAGAATTTAACCCAAGTGAATCTTGAAAAATCATCAATAATTATAAACACAAAAACTTTACCTCCAAGACTTACAGTGCTAATAGGTCCAAAAAGATTCATGTGTAGTACTTCCAATGGCTTGCTAGTTTTAAGAACCTAATTAAATGAAAGGAGGACTTCATATATTTTTTTAATTGACATGCATCACACAGGTAATCCTTAGTGAAGTCTAGTTTAGGTATCCCTCCAACCAACTCTTTTTGGGCAATCTTCCTAATGTTTTTCATGCTTGCATGACAAATTCTTCTATGCCATAACCAAGATTCATCAGTAATTATTTTGAGACAAAAAGCATTAGAAGATTTTTCATGCAACATATCAATTCCATTTTGGCTTATATTACAGCTTATGGGAAAAAATTAACATTACAATCTTTATCAAAAAGCTGACTAATACTCAATAAGTTATGCTTTAAGCCTTCTACCAATAAGATATTTTTAATGAAAAAATTGTTCTTGATGCCAATCATACTTGTACCTACCACTTTCCTTATGATATTGTCTCCTAATATAACCTTCCATCCATTCCTGGCTTCCAGTGATATGAATTATATTATGTCTCTAGTCATATGCTTCAAACATTCATTATCCAGGTACCAAATGCTCTCATGAGGTATTATATAAGAGCATTTATATAAGATGATCAAATGTAAGACTTGGGAACCCAAATAAGTTTGGTTCTCCTCTTGGAAATAATAATCTAGATGTATGTTTGATATGTTATGCATCTCAGGTCTCCCCACTAGATACATTTTATTATAAATAGTGCAAGTATGAGTGATATGACCAATCATTCCAAAAGAAAACATTTGACTCCAGAAAAGGATTTACTAATATATGTGAATTATACTATCTTTTCCTAGGTTTTGAAATTTTAGGCATTTGATCAGCATTAAAAATTATTCAAGTGTAGGGGGTGTCAAGTTTTCCTCAAGAGCTTTCAAATCCTCTTTAAAATATGAGTTAGCACTTTCTAAAATAGCATTGTTAACTCTTAACTCATATTCTCTTTGATTTAATTCATCCATGAATACTTTAAAATCATTTTCAAGTTCAATATGAGATGATTTTGATAGTTCATATTATTTTTTCAAATCATCAAACTCATCCAATAATTTCAACTGGTTGTTATCAATCAATGTGTGATCTTTCCTAATGATTTTAAGGTCTTTTTGTAAATTTGAAAATTCTATGTTCAACTTAGCATACAGCTTTTTGAGTTTTCTATGTGTAGGAAGGATTTTCTCAAAAACTTCAAATAACTCATCATAAGATAAATCACATTCCTCCTCTTGATCCGAGTGATCAATATTGTCTAATACTAAGCAGAACTTTGTGACTTCCTCCTCTACTTCTATTTTTGAAGAATCAGATGCTGAGTCCGCCCAGACTGCTCTCTATAATCTCTCGTTTCCTTTCTAGTATTGGTTTTCTCCTTAACCTTCTACTTGCTAGGATTAGCTTTGAGATTTGGGCAATTGGATTTAATATATCTAGGCTTCTAGCATTCATAACAAATCACATCATTTGAAACTGTTGTATTTTTTTAGAACTTACCTTTGTTTCACTATTGACGTCTTTATTACTTCCTTCTAAAGAAACTTCTAAATTACCTTGTCATTAAGGAAATATCATCTTCATCATCTGGCTGAGACTACTCACTTTTTGAGTTATCCAATTTCAACATAATATTTTTCTCCTTCTGCTTGTCAACTGCATCAATCTGTGTTTGAGTAACTCCTCACTAGTAAGCAATCAATAATTAATTTAGAAAATTGATTTAAGATTTTATGCACAATGATAAATTTTCTCAAAATAAAATTTTCAAAAATAAAAAGTAAATGTGCAGAAAATAAAAGGTAGTAAAAAGTAAAGACAAAGAAACACCAAATTTTATAATGGTTCGGTCCAACGAGACCTACGTCTACTCCCTGAATACTCCCTCTTCAGGTATTGCACTATACCAAAGTGACTCTCCTTTTGCTCCCACAGCATGATGGAGAAGCCCTTACAATAACCTCTCTTCACGAACCCTGCCTCTCTTCCACCAAACCCTTGTGTGGCAGAGTACCGTTATCCTTTCTCACCCTCCTGGTGATAGCAGAGAACTGACATCCTTTCTCACCCTCTTGGTGATGGCAGAGTATCGGCATCCTTTCTCACCCTCCTAGTGATGGTTGTGTACTAATATCTTTTTTACCCTCCAGGTGACGATAGAGTACCAACATCCTTTTTCACCCTCCTGGTGACGGCAGTGTATCAGATCTTCTCCAAAGATTTTCTCTCAAGAGTCTTCAAAGAAGTAGGGCAGAGATTAGAAGAACATACAAAGAGATCCTCACCATTAGGCAACCTTATAAACCCTTCATAAATTCCACTTGCAAGATCTCTCACACTCCCAAACACTCTCACTCTCACACCCAAGAGAAAATTAACAGAAGTGTCATAGATAGACAATTTATAGGACTCTTATATATGGAAGACTATAAAGCTGCCCAAAAAACTAAAAAATTCAAGTTAAGTGTACATGGATTGTATGGTATGATCATAATTCATACATATGAACAATTAAAAAAAATCCTTGTATGATCCTGGATGATCTGATTTTGCTAGTCGTATATACAAACTGACATTGTACTGTATGAATAATTAAAAAATGAATAGGTTCATCAAGTATAATTATGTACGAATCCATTTCGTATACTAGTCATCATCTGTACAAACCCTATATTATACAATATGAACTAGTTAAATAAAATCATGCTTTGTATGGTACGAATATGGATAAGTCCATTTCATACTCTAGATGTCTTCTATATAAAAATATCAATATTATGTTCTATCAATGTTCAAACTTGTTTGAATATAATTTGATTAATTTTAATCTTTGTTCAAAGAGTAGTAAAGTTTTTATTGAAAAAGTATTTTTATAAGTAAATCATGGAACAACATTCTTATATCACATGAAGAAGAATAAAAAGAAGACATGCAAGCAGGTTGGATATTTAATAAAAAATGGAGAAAATGATAAAAAAATATCAAGAAATATTTTATTTAATAATCTTATTGAACATATATGTAAAGTAATAGATGTTGAAAAGAGATAATTAAATCCAAAATTATGGTGATGTATCATTTTGGTGAAACAACATTAATTATACTAACTAAGCTAGTTATATATGATGATCTTTTTTTTTTCTTATATGATACTTTTAAGTATCGATTTCCCATATGTGTGACAATCATTACCAGAATATTCTAACTGTATTTTCTTATGCAAATGATGATGATATAAGATTACTAAATTCACAATATTTTACTATTGTAGGAGCTGGTGTGGATACTTCGCATACAAAAGATGTGATATCATTGACGTATAGGCTATAGGTGATAACGATTCAATGAATGCTTCAAAACATAATTATCTACTGGAGTTTTTAACTCTAATTTGTAACATTTAGGAACACAAAATATTTACATAAAAGAAAAGCAAATAAGTATTAGGAAGACTTATAAGTAATGTTAAAAGCATAATCATCTATTTT
The DNA here is from genome assembly GCA_016618105.1 of Dendrobium huoshanense. NCBI lineage: Eukaryota > Viridiplantae > Streptophyta > Magnoliopsida > Asparagales > Orchidaceae > Dendrobium > Dendrobium huoshanense. Next base: position 1,043,465 of record CM028344.1, on the reverse strand, counting down.
ACTTAATTTAAAATACATGTCATTGACCTAAAAGTTTTGCACCTTTGGTTGAAGAATCATGATGCCTCTAGACTAGTTTCTCGGCTCGATTTTCTCTTTGAATGTTTTATGTAACTTTTCCTATTGCTTTTTACGAGAGGAGGAGCCACAACACAAGAGTTTAATTCAGGAGTTTTCATTCATGGGAATTTTTTATGAAATGGATTTTAGGTTTTTTAAGGTTGTAAAGATAGGTGAACTTCAATGCAAGGAGGAAGAATAATGAAAGGAAAGAGAAGCTTCCCTTTATAGTCTTGATGACAAAGGAGATGAAATTATTCTGTGTCAATTTCAAACGCAGAGCTACGTCTGGATGTCAATAAAATCACTATGAGTGCTTTGCCTATGTGGAAGATGTCGACGTGGATTTGCTAGGTGGATATTCATTTTTTCTTGCAGCATGATCAGGCCAAACATTAAATTTAGGGTTGGTGCTTCTTTTCTTCGGAATTTTAGCCACAAATCACTGTAATATATAAGTCTTTTAGCAAATGTTTTGTAGAAAAAATGACAGTGAAGATGAAGAATGATTTGGAAGAGGACATTTCTTTTTATGAGCAAACAATATTCTAACAGGGTGCAGAGGCCAAAAATCTATATGCAGACGTCAAGGAAGTGAACTCCCATGAAGCAAAATAGTTAAAACTAGTGTGACAATTAGGAAAGTTAAGCTTATCAGTAAAGTTTGCCTCCTTCCATGTTTTCTTTACAGCACTATTGTCATTATGTATATTTCAAAATTTAATTCAAGTTTTCTTTACAGGGATGTTGATTTCAACTTATCTGCATTTTAAAATTATTCATTATTGAATTAATTTATTTAAAGTCCAAATAATGAATATTAGCTTTATATTTAACGCATATAAAGTCCTAGTTTTCTTTATAGAGACATTTCTTTTAATGTATATATTGTTTTTTTGCTACGTAATTAATTAAGCTCTACTATCTACACCAGAACTAGTTGTCCAATTAATTGTGATTATATTTATTTGTAATGATTGAAGTTTAAATAAATCATTTTATAAAATTATTTGAAAAAAAAATTACTTGGATTGAATGATAGAACCAAGAATTTACACTATATTTATTATTTTTTTATTGTGTATTCGCTATGTATAAAATTGTGTATTTACTATGTATTTTTTACGTATGGAGTACATATTTACTGCTTCTTCTAGTTGTAATTATTTATGTTTATTTGTTTAATTAGGGTGTTGTATAATATGGATAGTACTTTATTGCATGTTTGACCTCCATTGTTATTGTCATTATGTTGTTACATGTACCTCTATTATTGTTTGCCAGGCTTTTGGTTGACTTGGTTGAGGTGGTTATTTGTCTCTATCTCCTAGTATTGATGGTCATTTATTATTATTTTGACCTAATTTACTGCCCTTTATTACTAGTTTGACCATCTTCACTATATAATCTTGTTTGAAGTTTACTTCTTACCTTGCCTTATAATGGAATGTGGTGTGTGGTTTTTACAAAAACTTTTATGGACCTCTGCAAGAACTACGCCGCGTTGCAGAGTGTAGAGGGGTAAACAACCGCACCACCCTGAGGGATAAAGATGATTGTAGGCCTCCTCGCTCCTCGCTAACGAGCCAATGGAAGGGCAGATTAGATCGCACATATGACTAACTATTGAGGATAGAGGTTCTCGCCAGCGCACCCCGATGGGTAGTAATATATATGACCTGACCGTAATAACAGGTTTCTCTCACCCAATATATAAGCTCAAGTGGGGTTTATTTGATGGTGGACTTCCGTTTCCCACGGGCATAAGCCCCTGTGGTTAATTACATCTCAAGACTTGCCCTCGAGAAAATTCTTGATTAAGGATTTAATATTATTCTTCCTGGTTAAGGGAGATTGACACACGAAAGGGGGATTAAGAAATTCCTACTCAAAAGGAAAGAAAGGGGCTCAAATGGCTTAGTCAACATTCACGGCTCACACTGACATCCGGATTGATTAGGGCATTGAGAAAGTGGAGAAAAGAATTCAATTACTCAAAGCTTCTAGAGAGAAAAGATGAAAGTGGTGTAATCCATGTGATGTAGATAAGAAGGATTTATAGTCCCAAAAGAATAGGGAACGTACCCACTATTTAGGCATACTATGAGACACCCAATGTTGTAGCCTCAAATCTTAAATCTAAAATGGGTTTAGTATTATACTCAACTCTAACATTTGTGTCCTAGCTAATGCACCTGGGCTTATATCCTGCCTGAAAAGGAAAGCCAACTAACTGCCTAAGCACTTTAAATCCATGTTATTCCATCTTTATGAAAGATATGTAGGTAGTTTGAATGTTTTTGAAGTAGGGCTGACATCTAAAGAGCTTCCTAATTAGCCTTGGACTTATATAGAGTGAATGCTCTTAGAGAAAATGCAATTAAAGTTTTAATTTAGTGAGTTTCTAATGCAATGCGTGCTAGTTAAAAGTCTAAATCATGAATGCTTGAGATTTTAAAGATAGGCTTATAGAAAATATTTTTTTAGAAAACACCGAGACTCTCTAAGTCCTACACTTCATCCTCATAGGCCAGATTATCTAGATGGTTCTGACAGTTCCTTAGATCATTAGGTTTCTATGTTATTTAATTCTTAAAATTTTAGAATTTAATTACGAGTAGAAAAAAAATTGTGTACTAAAGAGCCTAGCGAAAATAGGTCATACACATACAAGTAAAAAAACCTATAAAAAGTAGGCAAGTTCTATTATGCAAATAATAGTAAACACTAGATATAGATAATCCATAAAAAAGTAAAGTCCAAAGTCTGTGGCAAGTGCCACATAAATATACCCAAGGTCTACAGAAAAGTAATTGTGGCCAGGTTCCACCGACAACAACCTGGATTCTAATCCTAATGAATGACGCAAGTCTTAAAAGCTAAGCATTTTGTCTTTAGGTCTCCATCTTCGAGTGGATGGTCCTTCTCTGGATAATCTCCCTCCATCTGATTTATCCTCCGGAAGGGCACCCAAATGACTAAGAAATTCCCTGAGAGGGGGCCTTTCTTATTATCTTTAGGTACCAAGTGTTTGAAATGCCAAACTTTTGGATACTTTCACAACTCAATATCAACAAATTATAATACATTTGAAAAAGAAAAATCTAGACTCAAACTCCTACATGGTTATCCTAATAAAAATTATCCTAAGCAGTTTAATATCTCACATCATAAACAATTAATAATGGTGCAAAAAAATAACATGATTGGACACGCTCTTTTAATTTTAAGGGCGGTGTGCAGTCTCTGGAGCATCTGCAAATAACAATGTTATTTAAAGCTTTAATGATTATATTTGCCCCATTTATTTAATGCTGCATGAGCGTGCCCACATGCATAAGATTGGATTAGTGTAAAGGCGGCCCTAGCCCATGGGCAGTCTAACAGATAAATCACAACATAATCAAAGTGTATAAAGCATAATAAAGAAATAAACAATCATCACCACAAGTTAGAGCAATCAAATAAATTAACATTCGTGCCACAAGCAAGATCATCAAATAAATCAGAAAGGAAAGCAAAAAAAAGTAAACACTTTCCCTAATCCAAGAGTTAGAAGTGGTGCCCTAGCACATTTATGTGTGTGTAGTAGGCTTGTGTGGCTTTGAATAGGTCCTATGTAGGATAATTAGTTCAAGTTTCCTAAAGTTCATATTTGTTAATGGTTTGAAAAGGAAACATTAATTAAATTTCAAATATTAATGGTTTGGGATCCATTTTAGTTAATTTAATTTGTTGATCCATTTTAAAGCTTAAGATAGTGGTAATTGAAGTTTAAGTTGTATTAGCAAATTTTCGAAAGTCCTGGGTCCTCCTATGCGCTAGGCTAAGGGGTCCAAAAGTTTGCTATGAGAAATAGGGTAGGTTTGGGAGTTCTAGCATTTTAGTTAAATATTAGGACATACAAGGAGTAATTAGGCTTTGAGTTTGCTAGATTTAGAGTTCTCTAGGTCAACATATGAATTTTAGAAGTTTCGGGCAATTAATGGATTATCGAAATTATTTAATTAGGGGTGTTTTTATGGTTTTGATCCAAATCAGCTTCAAACTAATTGCAATCACCCCCAAAGGTTATAAATGACATAAGGAAGTGTTTCCAAGTATTTGGGGAAAATTTGTAATTTTTAATAATTTTTAATTATCTAAAAAGGGCAAAAAGGTAATTTTTGGTTAAAGTTGAATTAAGGGTCAGATTGAAGTCCAACTAGTGGAACCTAAGTATATAAGGTTAAGGGATGATTTCTGGAGAGTTCAAGCTATTATGGGCAATTTTGTTTAATTTAAAATGGATTTATTAGAATTTTATGAAGTTATTGGGACCTAATTATTAGATAAATTAGGGTTTATTAATTAAAGGTCCTAAAAATTCCTAAAAATTTCTCGGTGGTTTAGGATGTCATTTATTTTAAATGTTGAATTTTTCAAGTCAATCAGGGATCTATTCTAGCTCCTATAATTTTTTTAATTTCATTAGACGGGTCATTAATTATTATCCTTAGGGTGTCACTACATTAAAGGGATTTAAAATCAAATTTTGGACTAACCCTTAGGAAAACATGCAAAGAGTACATAAAAAATAGTAAACATGGCAATTCCTAAGATCTAAGAGGGCCTAGGCTAAGTGCTCGTGCATCCTATGCATGCAAAGTACGATAAAAAGATAAATAAGTGTGATTAACGGTAATATTAGTGAATGATTGGAACTCAACCACCCACTAATCTATCTCCCCATGAATTTCTTTGACATATATAACTTATGTTTAAAATTCCAATAATGAATCTCCCAAAATTAAAGTGATTTAATAATATGTAATTTTAAAATATTTTAAAATACATAAATATTAAATAAATCCAATTTTAAGAAAATATTATAATTAAAAATAATCCCATTTATAAATGTTTGAGAGATCCATTGGCCACCCAAAAGAGGTTTCAAAAATAATTTGAAAATAAATTTTAATTTCAAAATATTTAACACACTAATTATTTAAATAATATTTAAATAACTAACTAATTAAATAATATAAAAATAAGACAAAAAATTAAGTTTTGATATCTGAAAGTAGTTTTGAATGAAAGTATGCATTTTTTTAAAAGAACGTGGTATTATACACTAAAATAAGATTTAAAATGAAATTATAGTGATTTATTGAAGTTTTAAAGTGCTAAAAGGAATTTTAAATGAATGGAAATAATTAATAATTTAAAATAACCATTATATTATCTCAAATTAAAAAGAAATCCTTTCTAAAAACAATTTCAAAATAATAATTATATAATTATTTAGGAAACATTTTGAAATTTGGTTTAAATAATTATTAATGAAATACTTTAAATATTTAATTATTTAAATAATTATAAAATACTCAAAATAATAATATTCACTATAATTAAAAATAATAAATAATAATAATTAAAACAAGGCTTTCTAATTTAAAATAAGAAAAATAATAACTTAAATAATAATAATAATATTAATATTAATAAAAGAGAATTATTTTAATAATAATTTATGAATATATATAATATTTTAAACTAATTTTAATTTTAAATAAAAGGAAATAAATTTCTGAACAAAATAATATATAATAGTTATATTTTTAATTTAAAAATAATTTATGATTATTATTTATATAAAATCTATTTTAAACTTAAAAAAACACTTAAAATTAATTAAAATCTAAAGAAACGGCTGCGGCTACTCTCGGGTTGACACTTGGTTGTTCCCAATTCGCGGGTTCAAACCGCAAGGGCGGCAACATTTATTGGCAATGATTACGCCACCGCGTAAACATTGTCGAATGATTACAAAGCGCGTGGGGTCCACACTCCTTCACTTATCTGCATTAGTGGTGTGTGGGCACCGTTGGATCACCAGCCATATCAATTCAACGGCCCAGATGGTGTTGAACCAGAGTATCAAATACGGGATCAAATTAGCAGTTTGGATGGACCACGGGAGGGCTAAATCATGACCGTTGATCGTAAGATCAACAGTCCACATTTTATATCGGTGACAGCTACGTAAACTGATCCCTAAAAATAGATTTTGAGCTCGTTCTCTCGATCGGGTGTGCCAAATGAAATGAAATTTTAAACCTAAGCTCCAAACATGAAGAGCATTTATGGGGGATACTTTGTGTGGTCTGAAAAGTGCTTTATGAAAAGCTAATTTAATTTATATGTTTCTAACTAGGGATTAAAATTTTACCAAAAAAATCCAATGGATTTGAGAGATCTTGGGCTTATTGCACTTTTAGATTATCCACGCTCCTATTTGTAGAAGAAATTGCATACTAAAAAGCTTTGGAAACACAAGAATTTTCTTTGGAACGTTTGGTGTCTTGGATCGCCTAAAAACTCATCACTGGTGGCTTTGACAGATCAAATTTTTATTGGGGAATGTAGGGAGACTCTAGGAGAGCTCTCACACTAAATATCTCTGGTTGAGAACCATTAGTGAGAGAGAAAAAGCAAGAGAGACCATTACAAAACCCTAAACACCCTATTTATACCTCTAACCCTCGGATCAGTAGCTCGGATCTAATCTAGAGCTAATTATTAAGAGTCAGAGGGGCTAATTTTGGCCAGGATTTGAATGAGGGAAGGATTTGGAAAGGCTTGAATGCATTAAATAGGTCTAATTTGACATATATAGGTCAAATTTGACCCTACATGTCTTTGGTTGACCAAGCTATGAGTTGACTTGGTCAACGAGTCCAAGTGAGTCCAAGGGATGATGGATTCAAGTGAAGGATGGTTTAGGATTTGAATTAGGGTTTGAAATGACCAAATAAGGCTAATTGGGTCAACCTAGGTTGACCTGGTCAACTAGTTTGACCAATGGCCTAGGTCTGGGCTCAATAGATTTGGCTTGACTCCCTGAATCCATTAGGAAGGGTCTTGGGGTCTAGCTTGATCAATTTGACCAGATCAAGTCTTTGACCATAGGTCTTGGTGAAAAACAAGGTCAATAACTTCAACTTCATATTTGCAAAGTTTGTAACTACATAGCGAATCCTCAAAATCGGGTGAAGAAAATTGCACCTCTTTAAGGAATTCTAATGTTAATGGTTTAGCAAAACTGAGTGCCTAAATGTTCATCTCAGGAATTACCATGAAGAGGCGACATGCAATACACAGTTGATAGTTTCTTCAAAAACCACACACCTCATTCCATTACATGCCTGAAAGAAGAAAACTGTGAAGAAGCAATACAGGGCTCATTTATCAAAGATGGGCTCTTTTATCAACAATGTATCTAAGATTAACTTGTAATTATCTTTAAAAGAAGAGTCCATCAACTCATAGGTTTTTATTTCTTGATTTATTTTTTATTTTTGTCAAGCCGTAGTGAGCTGAAGGTACCTTAAGGCCTTTGTAAATAGTTTTGTGCATTTGTTGCATATTTATTGCACATTTTTGCATTTTTACTATTAATTAATATGTATTTGTTGCATATTTTTTGCGTTTTTACTGCTTAATTATTGTGCATTTGTTGCATATTTTTTGCATTTTTACATCTTAATTACTGTGTATTTATTGCATATTTATTGGGAAGTTTATGTTAATGAGAAAGAATCATACGAGGCTTACTATAATTATACCCATAGTCTTAGTTTGATTATTCCCAAGGATCATCACAGTTATGGGCCAAATTCAAAAAAAAAATAAAAAATCCAAGGACTTTATTTGTTCAAAAGCTGGTTTCAACAAGATGTCTGATCTTAAGTACCCAAATGAAATATCAAAAATTAGACACTAGAACTAGTTATCTAGTTATGATTAGGTTTATAGTGGACAAAGTTGGATATTGGAAGGTGAAAACAATTATTAAAAATCACAATAATGATTTTCTTAGGGTAGAAGACCAGCATCTACTTAGATCATGTAGAAATGTGAGCTTTGAAAAAGCTTAAGTTCTTAAACAAATGATAAAAGTTGGGATAAGAGCCATTGATGCAATTTCCTTTATTGCTGATGAAGTTGGAGGTGTCAAAAATATTGGATTCTATAAGAGGGATGCGTACAACTTTATTCAAAAAGTAAAAAGAGCAAAGATTGAATTTGGGCACACTAATACTTTGATTCCGTTATTTAAAGAACATCAAGTTTAAGATAACATCTTCACTTGGGATGTCCAAATGAATGAATTTGATATATTGTTAATTTTTTTTTTTGTTGAAGAGATTGGTAGGATAGATTATGACTGCTTTGGTGATGTGGTAATTTTTTATACAAGTTGTAGACTTAATAAGTATAATTTGGTATGCACACCGTTTATTGGGGTAAATAATCATTGGCAAAATATTTTGCTTGGGGTGGCCTTCTTTTTAGAAGAACGATTGAATCATTTACGTGATTGTTTACAACTTTTGTGTGAATAATGGGTAATAAACATCTAAAAACAATTTTTATAGATCAAAACCAGGTAAAGGGTAGGGCCATAAAAGTTGCGTCACCATAGACTTTGCCAATTGCATATCCGTAAAAAGGCTCCATCAAAAGTATCATGCTTCAATAGCAATAACAAAGTCAAAAGCCTCTTTCATAAGTGTTTAAACAAATGTGACACTGAGGATGAGTTTGAGAATACATGGAATGAAATGATATGATCATATAAGGGAACCTCCATTACCATGATTAGTTGGAGGATCTTTATAGGATAAGGAATAAGTGGTCAACATCATTCAATAAGGATTATTTTAACATGGGCATTCTATCCATACAGCATAGCAAGTCTAATAAAAATGTGTTTCATGGCATTTCTAAGCCCACAAGTTTTTATAATTGATTATTTTTTGGGTTTAGAAAATGTGATGAGGAATTGACATCAAAATGAACATAATGAGAATTACAAATACAATCACTTTGAATTAGAGTTTGTAATAAAAAGCATCCCAATATTAAACAAATATATTCAATTTTATTCAAGGAAATTATATTCATTTTTTTAAGAAGAATTTTTATAGGGTGTGGGTGGAATGAGTATAGAGTTTATGTCCTCTGATTCTTTAAAATTTTTTGTCTATTGCACAGAGAAAAATGATCATTCTAATCCTTAGATTATTGATTTTGATGCATAGAATGTAAGCATTCAATGGAACTACAGAAAATTTGAAAAAAAATGAATTTACTGTGTTCTCACTGCATAAGAGTTTTGAGGCATATGGATATTGTGAAAATACTTGAGAAGTATCTACTACTACGATGGTCAGTAAGAGCTTAAAAAGATATATATTTAGGCCAAAATTTGAAATACTCTTCTAAGAATAATTCTAAAGCTAGTAGTGGGTTCATATTCAGAAATCATATTAGCAAGTTTGCATACCAAATTAACACATGAGTGTAGCTGAATGAGCAGACTCAGGAATACATGTTGGCTGTGATGAAGGATATATCTAAAAATATCATTTTGATTCTTTAGGGGAAGAGAAAAAACCTTAAGTTTATACGGGGTGGAATTGCAAAAGTGAAATATCCTTTAAAGCATAGGCCTAAAGGCATATCGAATGTAAGGCTGAGAAGCCATTAGGAAAATAAGAAGCTGAAGAGTATGATTTTACTAACAAACTAATTAATTTAGTGTATATTATGACATATTGTAACTTAGTTTTCTTGAGATTAATTTTTTTAAATGGGGAAACCACCAGTGAAGAAAAATACAACATAAATGTCTACACCTTCAAATCAATATAATTTTATAAGCATCCCCGAATGCTTAACTAAGGAATTCATAAATTACATATACTCGAGTTAGGCATCAGCTAAGCAGTGTAATTTCACAAGCATACTCGAATAATAAAGCAAGGAATTCATAACCAGCATATCCTCCAGCCAGGCATTAGCTAAGCAGTGTAATTTCATAAGTATGACTGAAAGCTTCACCGAGGAATTCATAGCCAGCATACCCTCCAGTCAGACATCAGCTAAGCAGTATAATTTTACAAGCTACCTGAATGCTTCATAGAGGAATTCATAAATAGTGTATCCTTCAATAAGCCATCAGCTAGGTACAAGATGATGATGATGGATATTATTGAATCAGAGAAATAAATGTAACAAGCTTTTTAGTGACAATTGATTGTTAAAATAAAATATTCATTAAAAAAAAAACATTTTATTAGTTGAATTCGTTACTTGGGAGGGGGGGGGGGGGGGGGGATCACTAGCATATGTAATAATTGGTGTTATTTGAAATTAATGGGTGGTTAGTTTACATTTATTACTTGTTTTTTAATGGTCTTTTATTTCTATTTTGACCTTAATGTTGTCTCTATTTACATTTTTATATATAAGGCATGGACCTTATGAGAACATATGGCTTAGTTTTGATAGTCCAACTACGTCCTGGTTGAGTATTGCTAATTATTGGGAGGTAACTTCCAATTGACTGTTTCTTATAATTTATTTTTGTTTGACATTATTATATGCATTTTTTTAATTAAGAAAAGTTCCCCCACACTTCCCAAATGAAAAAAAAAAAGAAGTTATACCAGTATTAGTTCAAAATCTCTCCACTAAATTAGAGAATTTGGAGCTGGGTATTTTCTGGGTATTTGAAATATGCAGAAAATAAATAGCTCCAATTTTTTTTTTTTTTTTTAATTTAGTGGTGAAATGTTACACTTACTTTTTAAAACTATTATAGTTCCATTTTTGAAGTATGTGGGTCACTCTCCCAGCATTTAAAAAACATTGCTTAGAAAAATATAACAAAAAATGGCATATATAATATGTCAAAAAAGAATAATTTATTATTTTTAAGTTTTGATTTTTTTTTAAGATTTATCGACTATTGTTAGGCAAATGTAACTTAATGTATCATTTTTTATTTATAGTTTATGAAAGAAAAGATTTGATATGTACAGTATGCGTATTTAATGTGTTTCAAATGTGTACTCCATGCAGATATATGGATATTAATTTTGAACCAAAGCATTAGGATATGCGTATTTAATGCATACAATATGCGTATTTACTACATATTTTCTCAAACCTAACAAAATCCTTGAAAGTCCAAGGAATCTAATATGAATTCCTTTCCTAATAAATTAAAACTTAATATCCTAAGCACTAAAAAAACATTATCCTGATAAATAAACTTCATACACTCCTCAATTTTTAACTTTAGAACCAAAACACTTAACCCTATCCATAGAAATATTGCCTAAGTAACATATGGCACTGGATATAATTAAGGTTCTTGAAATAAAATTTTAACTTTAGATTCTATGCTATAAACACTTACAAAGGTACATTAATTTAAAATTAATAATATTTTCTCAAATATGGATATTAATTTTGAACCAACAAAGAACTAGGAGATATATATTTATTGCATATCAAATGCATACAATATGCGTGCAATATGCATATTTACTCTGTATTTTCTAAAACCAAACAAAATCCTTTAAAGACTAAATAATCTAATTTGAATTCCTATCCTAATAAATTAAAACTTAATATCATAAGCACTAAAAAATATTATCCTGATAAATAAACTTTACACACCCCCTCAATCTTTAACTCTAGAACCAAAACACTTAACCCTATCCATAAACCTATCCTTAGAAATATAGCCTAAGTAACATAGGGCACTGGATATAATTAAGGTTCACGAAAAAAACTTTTACTCTAGATTCTATGCTATAAACACTTACAAAGCTACATTAATTAAATAATATTAATATTTTTTCAAAAATGGATATTAATTTTGAACAAACAAAGAAATATAACCTAAGTAACATAGGGCACTGGATATAATTAAGTTCACAAAATAAAATAGTAACTCTAGATTATATGCTATAAAAACTTACAAAGCTACATCATTTAAAAAAATAAGATGTTGTATATAATATTTTGTCAAATATGAATATTAATTTCGAACCAACAAAGCATTAGAATATGCGTATTTATTACATATCAAATGCATACAATGCATACAATATGCATATTTACTATGTATTTTCTCAAACAAAAAAATTCCTTTAAAGACCAAGGAATCCAAGTTGAATTCGTTATATTATCAAATTAAATTTAATATCCTTAGCACTCAAAAACTTTATATTTCATATAATAAACATGATCAATATACTTTAAACACCCCTCAATCTTTAACTCTAGAACTAAAATAATTAACCCTATCCTTAGAAATATATCCTAATTAACAGAGAGCATTGGATATAATTAAGGTTCATGGAATAAAATTTTAACTCTAGATTCTATGCTATAAACACTTACAAAGCTACATTAATTTACAAAAAAAAAAAATATTTTATCAAATATGGATACTAATTTTGAACCAACAAAGAATAAGCATATATATTTAATGTGTATCAAATGCGTACAATATGCATATTTACCGTGTATTTTCTTAATAAAAAAATCCTTTAAATACCAAGGAATCCAAGTTGAATTCATTACATTATAAATTTAAAATTAATACCCTTAGCACTCAAAAACTTTATACATCATATAATAAACATGATAAATAAACTTCAAACACCCCTCAATCTTTAACTCAAGAACCAAAACAATTAACCCTATCCTTAGAAGTATATCCTAAGTAGCATGTGGCACTAGATATAATTAAGGTTCATGAATTAAAATTTTAACTCTAGATTCTATGCTAAAAACACTTACAAAGCTACATTAAATAAATAATAATAATATTTTGTCAAAAATGGATATTAATTTAGAACCAATTTAGAAAAAGTAATGCATATTTTATGCGTATCAAATGCATACAATATATGTACAATATTCATATTTACTGTGTATTTTCTCAAACCAAACAAAATCCTTTAAAGACTAAGGAATCCAAGTTGAATTCGTTACATTACCAAATTAAACTTAATATCCTTAACACTAAAAAACTTTATACTTCATATAATAAACATCATCAATAAACTTCAAATACCTCTCAATCTTTAACTCTAGAACCAAAACAATTAACCCTATCCTTAGAAATATTTCCTAAGTAACATAGGGCGCTGCATATAATTAAGTTTCACAAAATAAAATTTTAACTCTAGATTCTATTCTATAAACACTTACAAAGCAACATTAATTAAATAATAATATTATTTTGTCAAATATGGATATTAATTTTGAACCAACAAAGAACAAGTATATGTGTACTTAATGGGTAACAAATTCATACAATATGCGTAGAATATACATATTTACTGCGTATTTTCTCAAACTAAATAAAATCCTTTAAAGACCAAGGAACCTAAGTTGAATTTGTTACATTTTATCAAAATTAACACTGATGGTTCGGTGGCAAATGGCAAGTGTGTATGTGGTGGTATCTTAAGAAACAAGGATGGTAATTTGCAATTGGTATCCTTAATGATCATAATAGTTTGTTTATTATTTGAACTTTAGATTTAATTTTTTGAAGATAGTTTGATCAATTACTATATATATATATATATATATATATATATAGCTTGATATTTTTTTGCTAGTTTTTTAGTCGTTTAGGAAAATTAAAAAATAAATAAATAAATACGGCCCCCTTTATGAAATATTTCTAACTCCGCCACAAGCAACATAGGTGCAGCTGATGTAGAGTTTGAAAGTTCGATGGGGATGTTAAGCCCTATGAACTTAGTCCCAAGCTAACCAAGAGGGGGGGGGGGGTGAATTGGTATTTAAAAAAAAATCTTTCACAAAAAAAGGAAATTGCATAAACCAAATCACACCACAAAAAAATAAATGCGAAATTTAAAGTGCGGAAGTAAGAAAAAAGGAACACAGAAATTTATAGTGGTTCGATCGACTCGACCTACATCCACTCCTTGGAGGCACCCTCCAAGTATTGCACTACAAAATGTGACTCTCCTTTAGCCCCCACGGCTAGGCGGAGAAACCCTCACAAGAACCTCCTTTTTGCCAACCCGGCAAGGCAGAGAACCTATCTCCTTTTGCTTCCTCCTGAAGCTGGCAGAGAACCAAAACCAAAAGCAAACTCCTTACCTCTACCGACCCTTCCATGGATGAGAAACTCTAGACGAAGACGACGTAGAGCGATCCTTGAAGTACCCCTTGTGAAACCCCTCACAAGCTCCCCCTCACAAGATCCTCTCTCTCTCTCTTCTCTCTCTTTCTCTCCTCAAGGTCTTCTAAGGTCAAGGCAGCAGCCAAAGGTTTTTAAAACGTTGAACAAGAGCTCTTAAATAGAAGAGCTTCAAAAGAGCTCATTAATTGCAAGTTGCCGACAATATCGTCCAGGCCGATATGGACATTGGCCTGGCCGATCAATACAAATCAATGAAGATCGGCCAGAGCATCGCCCTGGATGGAAAACAGGACGATTGAAAATTGGCTTGATCGTCCGGGCCGATATAACGATCGTCCGGGCCGATCAGTTCAAATCAGAGACAAATCGTCCTGACAATAGCCCTGGATACGAGCTGGCCAATATTGATCGTCCTGAAGTAACTTAAGGTTTTTAACTAGATCGTCCAGACCGATCCTGCGATCGTCCAGGACGATATGATCGTATCAATCAACCTTAATTACTCCTTGATTTCCTGAACAATTATGGCTTAATTTGTGAATATCGTCCAGGCCGATCATAGGATCGTCCTGGCCGATAATTTAAAAATACAGTATGTCATAATTGATTATGGCGGCTACTTCTTTCTGTTTTGAGCTTATCGTCCTGGCTGATACACGTATCGTCCAGGACGATCTGTTAATGTCGGCTGCCTTAATTAAGAATCCTTAATTAGACTTTTTATTTTAAGCAGATTGTCCAGGCCGATCCAAAAATCGTCCTGGCCGATATGAGTAAAAACAGAAATTCTAAGTCTCTCAAGTGTGTGTGTGAAGGGTTACATAGCATCAGTCTCTTTGACTATTACAAGTAGACTCAAAAGGTGAAAATCAAACATACAGACTGACTCAACCCTAAACCTACGAAATCCTGAACTTGGCTCCTTCTTGATCGTCCGATCTTTGATTCCTGAAAAGTTAGAAGCAACAAGCAGTCCAAGAGCAACAGTGTTTGTCAATCATCAAAATATAAGTCATGAAAAAATAGATTTGCAACAATCTCTCCCTTTTTGATGATGGCAAACACAAGTACGAAAAATTAAACAAAAATAGGTTCATTAGAAAATGAAAGTTACAACAACTTTTTCCTACCACACCCTATCCTACTCCCCCTTTTGTCATCACAAAAAGAGGGTCTAGAAACAACAGAAAAAAAAAACATCACAAAAGACTAACAAGCAAATCACAAAAAGACAAGAAACAACAACACAAAGCACAAACTAAAAGAACGAGGGATCCTGATTATCAGATGGAGGTGGTGGAGGTGGCTGCTGAAAGTAACTAGCAAGCGTGGTAAACTGAGCATTGAACCAGGCGATGTCCTGGTCATGCTACTGCTGCTGGTGAGTAAGAAAACTGTCAAATCGGGCTAAATCCTCAGCACGGTGATGCTCGTAACGGGCAATGTCCTCAGAGTGTTGCTGCTCCTGGGCAGCAACATAGGCATCAAACCGGGTCTCCCAACGATCAAATCTCTCAATCAACTGATCAACCGGTGAGTGCTGGTGGAGAGGAGCAGGGTCAGGAAAGAGAGTTGGAGCGGGAGCCTCCTCCTCTCTAGCCCTCCGAGGTTCTTCAGGGTGGAGACGAGTACTATGAAGGGTGCTGAAGGAATTATTTGACTAGAAGAGAGTTGGGAAGTCTGGTGGATTGGGATATTGAATTTGGTATTTAGTTTCAAGAACATAGGCTATGATGTGTCCTAAGGCTAGATTTGGTTTCCTTTTGTGGCCTGGATCGCGAATTGTGGTTAGGTGATCAATGTATCGAAAAAATAGGTCCGCAGTGTTGATTTCCCTATGAGCCATGATGTAGAAGGTAGTGAGGGAAAGTAGAGGGGTAATGTGGACTCGGTCGCCGGCTTTTGGAATGACGGAGGTGCGAAGGACATGTTGGATTGTCCTAGCATCTCTGACTAAAGAGCTAGTCTCTCCAACATGTGGACCAGTCAAAATCAGGGTCAGAGGCGATTATGTGCAGCTTATCTCCGGTGATGGATAGCTGTAAAAGATCAACACAATCCTGATATGTGATTTCGACAGGGCATCGATTCACATAGGAGGTCAGGGCTGTGAAGGTAGGGTTGATGCAAAGGTTTGCAAAAAATTTAGAAGAAACTCTGAATTAAAAGGGAAAACAAGAGACAGAATGAAGCAAAGGGAGGTGTGAGCGAAAAGATCCATTACCAGGTAAGAGATGTGGATAGGATTGATGATTCTGGAGACAGTGATTCCACACTCTTTGTAACGATGATAGGCGGCTTCATCTTCTGATTCCCGGAAATGAGGGTCAATCCTTTCCCTCGAGGAACTTCCAGAAGTCTGTCGGGCACGTTTCCCACCAGCCATTGAGAGCACTAAGCAAAGAACACAAGAGGAAAAGGGTTGGAAGTGAAAAACCATGGCTGGAACGGCCTCAATTTAAAGAAACGGCCATATCGTCCTGGCCGATCGCAGAATCGTCCAGGCCGATATGGTTCAATAATTACGAATAGGCCGATTGGTCAAAAAGGCGGTCCAATCGTCCGGGCCGATCAGATATCGGCCAGGCCGATTAGACACAGGCTATCGGCCCGAGTAGTCAGTCCGGACAACCGTTGAAAAAGCAGATCGTCCGGGCCGATTAGGTGTATCGTCCAGGACGATGCACAATAATTGATCGTACCGGCCGAAGTTAAAACGTTTTAAATGCTTGCCACGTGTATCGTCCAGGACGAACAGTGGATCGGCCCGGCCGATGGTCCAATAATGGATCGTCCGGGGCCAAATTTAAAGATCAAAACGTGCTGACACGTGGATCGTCCAGGACGATCCAATGTATTGGCCAGGACGATGCACATAAAATGCATCGGCTAGACAACTATACTATCGGCCAAGACTATCACCAAGAGTTTGATCAAATCGTCTAGGACGATAGAGTATCATCCAGGCCGATGAATTGCAGTAAGCACAGAAAAAGGTCAGCAGATAGATTTGAACAGAATTTTTCATATCGATCAGGACGATAGAAATATCGGCCAGGCCGATGTGACTTGAATTTGAAATCAAGAAAAGAATAGTGAAGATCAAAACCCTCAAAAATAAAACAAAAGAAAAAAAACAGTCAAATACACAGAAAAAATAAAAACAACATAATGAAAACCAAACACCGAACATTTTTTGGATTTTAATTTTTCTATATTTTTTTTTATGGAGGCATCATATGATAATTCTTTTCAAAAATTAAACTTTTAGAGTTTCAAGAGATCAAGAAGTTTAACAAATCTCAATCAGAAGAAGGTAGAAAAATTGATCTTGTTAATCCTAGATCAGACATCCTTTAGGGTACAAAATTCTTTTGGAAAAACAGAGGCCTAACTCGGAATAACAAAATAGGATAATAAGATCCATTCAAGACTTGTTTATAACTAAAATATCTCATAAATAATAAATCAAAATAATTTTTCTCAATCATGGAAATTGAAATCAAGTCTTTGAAAGTATCACATAATCAATGAGTTTTCTAAGTTTTAAGAGTTTTACCAAAGAGGTGATAGCTTGCTTTTAGTGGGCTCATTTTATGCCTCTTGTCACTTTTATTGGCTCTTTGAGCATCTTTTGATTTTTGATACACTTTTGTGTACATAGTTTTCTTTTCAATTTGGCTTTATTGGCCTCTTTCCTTTTTAACTCTTGCAAGCTAAAAACTCTTTATCATACCCTTAAAGAAAAAGACTTAGTTGTGAGTATATCCTCCAAATATTAAAGAATAGGAGCTCTCTCTCTAACATAGGGAAGAACAATCCACAACACAAAATCAAAATCACGTGATAAATGCAATGGCAAGATTTCAAAAGCTTGAATGATATCTAAGAATTTTGGCTATTATGCATAAGATAATTTAATGTAGCAAGATAAGAAAGAGATCTTAGATGAAAAGCCATTGGTTAAACTGAGTTTAGACTTTTGTTTTAGAGAAGAAAATCATGCCACTAAATAAAGTCAGAAGAAGGGAAAACATCAACAGTTTACTCCCTTTAATCAATTTAGAAAAGCTAAACCCTATATCCAAAACTCCAATATTTAAAAGCTTGAAAAGTTTCATCATATGGAAGGCCAAAAATAAATAACAATGTGAAAAACAAAAACACATAAAATAAAATAATAAAGCAAATTAAAAAACAACACAAGGTGAGCACAAAAAAAAAACTAGCACAAACAAATAACATAAAATAAAAGACACACAAAAGCTAAAGATTTCAAACAAGTGATAAAGCAGCGGATTTAAGGAATTTGAGCTGCGAGCCTCCTTATGTCCCGTTATCTTATGCTCCCACGAGGTCTTTGGTGAGAGCACACCTGCAAAACTCAACAACAGTCAGATTTAGGAACCCAAACAGGTTTGGACTCCTTCTTAGGAAACGTAGAGTGCAATGCAGATGTGGTATGCTTTGAATCATGCATCTTAGGTCTCCATACCCAATGTGTACTACGGTGAACTGTGCAAGTGTGTGAGATATGTCCTAGCATGTCACAAGAAAAACATTGAATTCCAGGAAAATGTTTTCTTAAATGGTTTAGGTAAAAATGCCTCTTCCTAGGTTCTGGCTTTTGATTAGTAGTTGGTGTCATCCTAGCTTTCTTACATGTTTCCAAATCATTTTGAATTCTCAAGTTAGTTCTTTTTAATGTATCATTCTCAATCCTCAAATTTTTCTCAATCTCTTTAGATTTCTTAAGATCATCCTTAAGTGAGGTGTGTGAAGCTTTTAATGCATTACCTTCATCAACTAATTCCAAATGCTTCTTGTTTAATTCATCAAATTCATCAAGGAGAGCCATGTGATTTGAATCAATCGTTGCATGATCTTTGAGAAAAACTTCATGCTCTTTTTGTAGATTTGAATGTTCTAATTTTAGGCTAGCATGAGTTTTCTTAAGTTTTTTGTATGATGTATGGATTTTTTCACAAATTTCAAACAATTCATCATAGGTTGGTTTACATACCTCTTCCTCATCACTTTGATTTTCTCCCATGAAACACAAGTTTGTAGTCTCTTCCTCTAGTTCAGTCTCAGAGGAATCAGTACCAGATTCTGCCCAGAAACCTCTTTGGATTTTCTTCTTCTCCTTTCTTGACTTAGCTTTCTCCTCACCTTTTTCCTTTTCTTTGCTTGAATGATCTTGAAGTGTAAGACAATCGGCTCTCACATGTCCAGGTTTCCTGCATTCAAAATAAACAACATTAGAAGATCCTTTAATATGTTTATGATCTTTACCTTTTCTCCAACTTTGATGATGCTTTTGTTTCTTCCTTAGAAAGCTTTTGAATTGCCTTGTGATGAAGGCAATTTCATCGCTTTCAGACTCGAAAGATTCAGAATCCGATTGTGCGCCTTCAATGTAATTGTTTTCTCCTTTTTCTTCTCACCTGTATCAAGATTTCTTTGATTCACCCCTTGCTCGTAAGCAATGAGTGAGCCAAGCAAGTTATCAATAGAATAGGTGTTCAAATCTTTAGATTCAGTGATGGCAGTAATTTTTGCATCATAAGACGAAGGCAAGCATCTCAAAATCTTGTTAACTTTTTCATAGTTCGAAAGTTCTTTTCTTAGAGCATGCAATGAAGTAGCAATCTGAGTAAACCTAGTGTATATGTCAGAAATTGATTCATGAGGTTTCATACGAAAAAGTTCGTAGTCATGCAAGAGAATGTTTAAACGGGATTGTTTAACTTCATTAGTGCCTTCATAAGTGATGCACAATTTATCCCAAATTTCTTTACCAGTTTTGCAAGTTGAAACACGCATGTAATCCTCAGATTTTAAAGCACAGAAAAAATAATTCAAACATTTTGCATTTAATTGAGCTAAATCTCGTTCATCAAAAGTCCATTCTGTAAAAGCAACTTCAGTTTTAAAACCATTAATTTCACGAGAAGGTGGAGAATAACCTTCTTGAATAAGCATCTACATGCGATAATCAGTAGATTGTAAAAAAGTTGACATGCGAGTTTTCCAAAAATCAAAAGGTAGGTTATCGAACAGAGGAGGTCGGGTAATAGAATACCCTTCCGTAGTGTTGCGATTCTCAAAGTTAGACATGGATCAAATTCAAAAAGTTTTCAAACTTTAATCTTCGAATCAGGCTCTGATACCACTTGAAAGTTCGATGAGGATGTTAAGCCCTATGAACTTAGTCCCAAGCTAACCAAGAGGGGGGTGAATTGGTATTTAAAAAAAAATTCTTTTCACAAAGAAAGGAAATTGCATAAACCAAATCACACCACAAAAAAATAAATGCGGAATTTAAAGTGCAGAAGTAAGAAAAAAGGAACACCGAAATTTATAGTGGTTCGGTCGACTCGACCTACGTCCACTCCTTGGAGGCACCCTCCAAGTATTGCACTACAAAATGTGACTCTCCTTTAGCCCCCACGGCTAGGCGGAGAAACCCTCACAAGAACCTCCTTTTTGCCAACCCGGCAAGGCAGAGAACCTATCTCCTTTTGCTTCCTCCTGAAGCTGGCAGAGAACCAAAACCAAAAGCAAACTCCTTACCTCTACCGACCCTTTCACGGACGAGAAACTCTAGACGAAGATGACGCAGAGCGATCCTTGAAGCATCCCTTGTGAAACCCCTCACAAGCTCCCCCTCACAAGATCCTCTCTCTCTCTCTTCTCTCTCTTTCTCTCCTCAAGGTCTTCTCAGGTCAAGGCAGCAGCCAAAGGTTTTTTAAAACGTTGAACAAGAGCTCTTAAATAGAAGAGCTTCAAAAGAGCTCATTAATTGCAAGTTGCCGATAATATCGGCATGGCCGATATGGACATCAGCCTGGCCGATCAGTACAAATCAATGAAGAACGGCCAGAGCATCGCCCTGGATGGAAAACAGGACGATTGAAAATTGGCTTGATCGTCCGGGCCGATATAACGATCGTCCGGGCCGATCAGTTCAAATCAGAGACAAATCGTCCTGACAATAGCCCTGGATACGGGCTGGCCGATATTGATCGTCCTGAAGTAACTTAAGGTATTTAACTAGATCGTCTGGGCCGATCCTGCGATCGTCCAGGATGATATGATCGTATCAATCAACCTTAATTACTCCCTTGATTTCCTGAACAATTATGCCATAATTTGTGAATATCGTCCAGGCCGATCATAGGATCGTCCTGGCCGATAATTTAAAAATACAGTATGCCATAATTGATTATGGCGGCTACTTCTTTCTGTTTTGAGCTTATCGTCCTGGCTGATACACGTATCGTCCAGGACGATCTGTTAATGTCGGCTGCCTTAATTAAGAATCCTTAATTAGACTTTCTGTTTTAAGCGGATCGTCCAGGCCGATCCAAAAATCATCCTGGCCGATATGAGTAAAAACAGAAATTCTAAGTCTCTCAAGTGTGTGTGTGAAGGGTTACATAGCATCAGTCTCTTTGACTATTACAAGTAGACTCAAAAGGTGAAAATCAAATGTACAGACTGACTCACCCCTAAACCTACGCAATCCTGAACTTGGCTCCTTCTTGATCGTCCGATCTTTGATTCCTGAAAAGTTAGAAGCAACAAGCAGTCCAAGAGCAACAGTGTTTGTCAATCATCAAAACATAAGTCATGAAAAAATAGATTTGCAACAGAGTTGATTGCCCACTACATGAAAATCACCCATTACTGGTGGCTAATTTTAGTTGGATTTCTGGTGATTTTCCGATGGAATACGATGAGACATCTTTTTTGATTGAATTTTTTAGGGGAATTAATTCCGTCGAAATTTTCCAGCTGATTTCCGACAGCTTTTCTGGCTGATTTTAAATAATTTAACTAAAATGATTAAAAATTAGCTATTTAAATGATTTAATAAAAATGATAAAAAATGGTATTAACTAAGTTTAATAAACTATTTTCATAATTTAACTAAAATGATTAACATTTAATATTTTTATTTATTTTATAAATTTATATTAAGTAATTAATAATTTTAATTAATTATTATGTTAATAATTTATTTTAATTTTAATACTTTATTTTAATTAATTATTAATTTTCATTTTTTTAACTTAATTATTAATAATTTATTTTCATTTTAAAATTAATTATTAATTATTAATTTCCCTTTTTAATTTTATGCATTGTTCTAATTTAAATATAAAAAAGTAACAATTGAATTATATTTTTCTTTGCAGTAGAATAATGGGGTCTTTGAAGAATTTCCCAAAGACCCATGTTCGAATCTCACGTGATGCAGGCGGGCAGGGCGGCCTGGCCAGGGGTTGGACGCATCAGGCTGGCAGGGCAGGGTGGGGAAAACTGCCTGCGGTTCGAGCTGACGGGTTCACGGTCAACTAGGCGGGTCAGGTGGAGCTGGAGTGACATTTCTTTACTAAACAATTTTTTTTGCTGCTTTTTCCGCCAATTATTCGTTGGAAAACCTTTATGGATGCTTTTTTTAATAGGAAAAAAAATTCTGCATGGTTTATACCCGCGGTATATTTTCTGCTAGAAACTTTCAAATCGGTCGAATATTTGTATTTTTAGCCGAAAAATTCCGCGGTAATAAGTAATTTTCCTCTAGTGGCCATCATCGAGTTACTTGTAAGGATAATTGTTAACTACCTTCATATATAGTTTCTTGTATGGCGTAATGATAGTTCTTAAAATGCTATTATTAAGGCTTTTTGTTTGAGACGAATTTTTTATTGCTTCTTAAAATAACTTTCTAGTAAAAAAATAAAATTTTATACTAAAAAATTGATTTAAGAAACAGTAAGAAAACCGTCTCATGTACAATGATAATACACTTATTATTTTCATGTGCTAAGGATATAAATTGGCTTTGTTATTGTTAAATTTGCTAGGTTTTGTACGTTGTAATTGCTCTTTATTATAGTTGTCATGCTCGAAACTATTTGAATTTTATATGCTATATCTACTGTGATCACTTCTTGAATTTATGTTATGTCAAACATTAAACAAATCTTAATTGACTTTACTATTTAGCTATTTTATAATTTTTTTTAATGATATCTTATAGTAGCATTTTTTGAATGGTTTTTGTTGATCTAATTTTTTTTTGAATAAAAATAAATCAAAATTGATTAGGATTTGAAGAATGTTCATTCATAAATCTAATTTTATTGTATATGATCTTGATAGTGAGTTTTTTATTTTATTTTATTTTATTTAAATTTTATTCGAATCTTATTAAAATTTGACGAACTCAATAGTAATTCAGAACAACAATATTATAATCTCAAATTTTTTTTTGAAAATATATCTTTGGAAAATTAATCTGGCATGACATGTAAACTCAAACTTCCCTACTTCAATTCCCATGGTTAGCCGTGTTCCTTCTACTCAGGAGTTGGTTAGCCGTATTCCCTCGATTAGGATTCGGGGCGTTAATCGGCTCTAGGGTTTGCTGTTTTATTTGAACGGATTTTCCTGCGTCTTTTTCTTCGTCACAAGTGCGAGAAAGCCGGAGATTAGCTTGTAAGCGGCAGTGGAAGCCCCAACATGCCCGAGAATTGCACGGAAGAGTCATCGGTCGATGGAGAAGATGACGAAGGTGCTTATTTGGGGAACGAAGAGGAGGGAGCGCAGTTAATTTGGGCGACAGCTAGTGGATGTATGGACGAAACAAAGCGGAGGACTTACTCGCGGAGTGAGATGGACGCCTTAAGGTTTCTAGACGTCGATGCTCAGCGGCAGATGTGGAATGGAGTCTACGCTAGAATGGAAGCAACCGTTGCTCGCGAGTACAATGGGCTTCGGGTGCGTAACGATAAAAACAAAGGGAAGCAGGGAGAATTATTGTGGGACAAGTTCGTGCAAAAGAAGGATGATTTTGGAGCCCTGGGTATGATCGAGCCATGTTCAAATGATTTCTTTTTAAATGCATTTGTGCAGGTCTTTTTTTTTTTTCCTTCTATGCTTTACTTGCCTGATCTCTGTTGATTGATTGCTTTTTTGGGTTGTTTACTGTTTTAATATGAGGGTGTCCTGTTCAATATTAGGCAATATGATAATGCGATGATTTATTCTTCAAGATTGAAAGAAAGGAGCTTGTATTTTGTTGAGTTATCTTGAGTTTATGGATGAGAGATTTTTTTATCTTTCTTCCCGTCCACAGGGTGTCATGTGCGTAATATGTTTAGTACCTAATCCTTTCACAGTTATTTTTGGTTTTGTGATAATGATGCCCATCCATGTTTATGATTCATGGTAGGTATGAATTTACAAAGATAGATAGCTACAATCCCTATTGAATTGTTGAGATCAATGATAGACTTAAAAAAACAAGAGAAAATGCTAAGATGTTGTAGTGTTTATGACAACTTCTTCATGCAGTTATTCAAACTTCCAGGCTGGAAGTTTGGCCGTTCTATCTTATTGATATTGAAGAATGTGTAATCACCATCAAATTAGGATGTGGGGAGTATACTTGATGCAAGACTAAGATAAATAACAATGAAAAGTTCCCAAACCAAGGCAGTGCATCGAAATTAGAGCAATTCACCATGCCCAATTCTTCATGCCCATCGAAAATCCATTCTCTCTAAAATCATTGGATGATAATTAAGAAGTTTAATTTAAGGCCCATTGATGGATCAGTCGACTATACTAGCCAATGAAGTAAACACATTAAAAAAAATATTTAATTTTAAAGCCACTATACTTTTTTTATTTGGCCAATTCAAACATTCATACTTTTGATAGCTTTAAATTATATTTTATTTCTCTTATTTTTTCATTTGTATCAGGACAAGTCATCAATCAATATAATCATATTTTATTGAATTTTAAAGCTTTCTAAAAATGTCTAGGTTTGAAAAGGCCTATGAAAAGGACATTGTTTTTTTTACTTGTACATTTAGTATGACCACAACAACAACAAGCTTTTATCCCACTATTTGGGGTCGGCTACATGAATTATTTTTCTCAATTTTGTCCTGTTAAGAGTCAAATTCTCATCTAAATCTAAGAACGAAAGGTCGTTTATAATATTTTCTAACCAATTCTTTTTAGGTCTACCTCTACCTTTCTTAACACAAGTCAATTCTAATACATCTACTTTCTTAATCGAGTCATCGAAAGGCCGCCTGTTTATGTGACCAAACAATCTAGGGTGACTCTCTCTAATCTTGTCTTCCATTAGAGCTACTCCAACCTTTTCATGTATTTTCTCGTTTCTTATCATATCTCTAAGAGTAAAGCCACTCATCCGCCTGAGCATCCTCATCTTTGCAACACTTAACTAAATATTATGTTTCTCTTTTAATGGCCAACATTATGCAATAACGTATTGTAGGTCTCACTACCATCTCATAGAATCTTCCCTTAAGTTTGAGAGGGACTTTTCTATCACACAACAAGCTTGATGTATTTCTCCACTTCAACCATCCAACCTGAATGAGTGGCTTTACTCATAAAGATGGAATGTGAAATGAGCATATAGGTGAAAAGGTTGGAGTAGCTCCAATGACAAAATATTAGAGAGAGTTGACTCTGATGGTTTGGTCACGTAAAACGTTGTTCCTTTGATGGCTCGGTTAGGAGAGTAGATATTAGATTTGACCTATGTTATGAAAGGTAGAGGTAGATCTAAAAGACTTAGAAAATATTAGAATTGACATTTTTTTATTAGTTTAAAATGTAAATTTGACTCTTAACATAACACCATGGAGAAAAAAAATTCATTTAGCCGACCCCACTTAGTGGGATAAAGGCTTAATGTTGTTGTTGTTGTTATATTGCACACATGAGGGTGCTTAGGTGGATGAGTGGCTGTACACTTTGAGACAGAATGCAAAACGAGCGCATACATGAAAAGGTAGATTAGCTCTAGTGGCAAATATGATTAGAGTGAGTTGCCTTTGATGGTTTGGTCACATAAATGTAGGCCTTCTGATGACTTTGTTAGGAGAGTAGATGTGTTAGATTCGACTTTTTTTTAAGCAACGTACAGGTAGGCCAAAAAAATATAGTTTGAAAGTATTAAAAATGATATTTTTTATTAGATTCTATTGGATTTAAATAATAATTTGACTCTTAATAGGACATAATGGAGAAAAAGAATTCATGTAGCCGACCTCACATATTGAGATAAAAGTTTATTGTTGTTATATATATATATATATATATATATATACATACAACAAACTTATTATTTATGATTACTTTGTAATCTTTCCAAAAATATTTTTTATCAATTCCTAGCAACTGAAAGTTTACGTTTGATTAGCTGCTCTACTTTTGATAGCAAGGTTGAATACTCCTAGGTGATGGATAATGAATATCACAAGGGAATGTGAAAACGAAATTTCATAGGGGATTGAGCTGAAGTGGGAAAATGTGTGCTTCAAGAAGTGGGAGAAGAATGCGATCTCTTACTGCCTTCCAGGTGAAGAATGAGCCAATGGCTCTGATTACTCTTCTCGTTGCCTAGACAGCGTGTTCACTATTATTAGATCATTTGAATTGAATATTTTAATTCATTGCATTTTTTTGTCTTTGATATAATGCGTATCATGAATCCTCTTTAGTATGTATAATTATCCTCTCATGTCATATATTTTTTAGCAATGCATCCATTTTCTGTAAAATAATTTTCAATCTTTCTTCTAATCAAATTGGAGTATAAGCATTAGAGGAAAATCATGGAGTATAAGCATTAGAGGAATTGATATATATATATATATATATATGCGGGCGAGTGAAAGGATGTATCCTTTTTGAGTTGGCACAAAACTTCAATAATATATATGCTTAAATGAGAATTTGTGAACAAAACTTTCGTAGTACATAGCTATAATAGGGTTCTTTTCAAACCTTTTGGTGGTGGAATTGGTGCGATCGTTGCTTATGTTAATACTTTCTTACTAATTTTTGATGTCATCACTATAATAACAAAATCTGGTTACCTCAACACTTAAAATTTTAACTCTCCATCTATTGTTTCTTGTTTTGCTTCTATTATTAGTATTTCTTAAATATAATATCTTACAAAAATTTTCTGCCATCTTTAGATATTTCTTCTTTCGTTTAGTCTTTTTCAGTCATGGATATTTTCTTTTCTTGTTATAATAGTTTGTACTAATTCACTATCCTTCCCATCAAAGATTCTAAACTTCATATAATAATTATTATCCTAGTTTTATGCTTAAGTCCACACACACTTTTCATGACACTTACATGGCGGTGCATCAATTACGGAGGAGATCCTGACCTTCTTTTCATACTTCTTTGCATAATCCAGTTAAGTTATTCGCTTTTTCTCAGTGGCATCATTGCCAACTCAAGAAAACTTCTTACCACAATCAAGTTGGGACACGTGCTAACAAAAATCAGGTTATCTGGATTTTTGTCATCGGTTGTATGGTGCTTATCAACTTCATTCTTAACTCCAAATCATTCTCATCCTAGCATGAGACATGTAACAATGGTTTCACAATGGAAGAAAATGACAACTTCAAATTTTTATTTTGAACTGATAGCAGTGTTTTTCTAAGTGGTCATTGTTTTGCAATTTTGGCGTATATATCAATTAATTATAGAAAATGTTGGCAAAACAATTCATTTTATTAGTATTTTAGGTTGTAAATCATTTATGTAAATTATATGTTAATTTTTTTGCTAAGCTCAATTGTAGGCCATTTTTTTGTCACTGATTGTTCTAAATTAATTCATCAAGTTCAAGTTTCGTTTGTACATATTATCAATTCTCTTGAATGTTATATTGAACCATGTGAACAATATACAATATGAATTTCAGGTGAGGTGTTCTCATTAAATATAGAGGATTCAGGCATATTCATTTCCTCGGATTTTGCTTATGGAGAAACAGTGGTTGGTAGTGAAAATTATACTAACAATGAAGCATCATATTGTGAACACAATAACATCGGGGAGTTCGAAATTGATGATGTTGATGATGATGACAGTGATGATGAATATATCAGTATTCAGAGACCTGCTTTCTTGGTTGAGGGAGAACCTGATTTTGATTCTGGTCCACCTTTAGATGGTCTAGAGTACCTTAGGCGCGTGAGGTAATGTTTTTTTTTTTTTTATATTGTAACAATTTCTCAATCACATTGTCATGTATTACAGCAAATCATTTGTTGTTACTTAAGTTGACAATGAAATTCATCATTATCTTGCTCTTAGGGGTTGGCTTTGGTATTATTTTGTTGTCATCAATTTTTTTTAAGGCTTCGTTTGGGATGGCTTTCTTATTGCTTTGTAAAACTGCTTTTTAGTACAACAATTTCTTGAAAGCAAGAAAAAACAGTGGTATAAAGCTATCCCAAATGAAGCCTAAGTTTCACATTTTCTATACTTTTTAGGAGCTACATTTGACGTTGGTTTTTATTTGGCCAAACTTCTTAATATTTGTTTATTTTGGATTAGAGTTTCTTTCATTATGTTGACATCTTTGGATAACTAGTAATCTGCCTGCTGTTAGGTTTCTGCTTTTCTCATTATACTTGAGAATGACTTTTTCTGTTACACACGGGAGATTAAATTAAAAAAAATTGATGTTGTTGAGTATTTATGTATATTTAGATGCTTCAATTGCTGAAATCAGTTTGGTGCAGGGTTCTTGTAGGCTTGCATGGGGCAGGTAGTGTGGGGTGGGGAAGTGTTTTGAAGATGGTGGGAGATGAGTAGAGAGAGGTGGCATGAATTGAGGTGGTAAGAAGCCGGTTTTGGGCAGGGATCACACTGCCGCCTCATCCATTTTTTTCAAACTATCTCACATTCATGATAGCTATAACACTCTGATTTATTATTACTAAATTTTTTTGCAATAGAATGGTCAACAACAATAACAAAATCAAGCTTTTATCCCACTTCGTGGGTCGGCTGCATGAATCATTTTTCTCTATTGTGTTCTATTAAGAGTCAAATTCTCATACAAATTTAATTAAAAAAAGGTCATTGCTAATACTTTCTAGTCAAGTCTTTTTTGGTCTACCTCTACCTTTTTTACATAGGCCAGATCTAATATATCTACTCTCATAACTGGCTCATCGGAAGGGCGACATTTTATGTGACCAAATCATCTAATTATTTTCCATAGGAGCTACTCCATCATGTATGTCCTCGTTTCACATTCTGTCTCTAAGTATAAAGTCACTCATCCACCTGAGCATCCTTATCTCTACAACACTTAATTTTATGCTTTTCTTTTAATTGTCAACATTCAACGCCATAAAGCATTATATGTCTCACCACCATCTTATAAAATTTCCCTCAAGTTTGAGGGATACTTTTCTATCCCACAATAGACCCTATGCATTCCTCCACTTAACCATGCAATATAAATTCTACTGATAATATTTACATCATTTCACCATCGTTTTGAATAATAGATTCGAGATATTCAAAATGTATACTCTTTTTAATGTCTTGATCGTCCAAAGTCACAATTCCCCACTAGATTTATTATTATTAAATTACACTATATCTATTCAGTTGTAGATTTACTCAAAGGAAAATTTTTAGACACTAAGGTTGACCTCAATAATTCACGTTTTCCTTCAACTCCCTATCTAGTCTTTTTTACAAGAAGAGTATCATCAACAAAAATCATTTACTAGGGTACATCCTCTTGTACTAGTATGAACATCCATAACTAAAGTATAAATATATGTGCTTAAAGCTGCTCTTTGATGTCATTCAACTGAAATAGAAAAATACTTGATCAAACTATTTTGTGTTTGAACACAAGTAACAGCTCTTGTATATATATCCTTAATAATTTAAATATAAGCATTATTAACACATTTATTTTCTAAAACTCTCTAGAGAACTTCTGATGGAAGTTTATCATATATTTTCTCTAAATCAATAAATAATCATTTGTAGATCCTCTTTATACTCTCTATAATTCTCCATCAAACCTCTCAACAATTGTATAGCTTCCACCTACCTGACATGAATTTGAATTGATTTTGAGAAATATTAGTATCTCTTCGTAATTTATGCTTAATCACTCTCTCCTATAGTTTTAATGTATATGACACATTAACTTAATTTCTCTATAATACATACACTGTTGTACATGAACTTTATTCTTAAAATTAGAATCCATCCACAAATCTGACATTTTTTAGTCCAGTGGCAAAGCCAAAAACTTTTCATAGAGTGTCTTATTTATTATTTTTTAAAAAAATCCCCTTAACTTTTTCATCCAGGCTTTGGATCGGCATTAACAAATTTTTTTTTTTTTAAATAAACTACTAAATATAAGATGAAAAACACTTACAATTTATAGATTCTGTTCTTTATATTATAAAAAAGTTGAATAATAATATCATTGTAAATACAATCTAACATTTCTTTTTCAATATAAACAGTTAAAATATCATTCATCCACTAATCTCTAATTCGATTGCATAGTCTATTTTTTATGATAGCCATTACAGAAAATGCTCTTTCAACTCCTATTGTTGTAACGAGTAATACTAGTGCTAATTTAATAGCCTAAAAATAAGGAAATATAGTATTTCCTTCATGTTCTAAATCTTTTTTTCAGCCGTACTTCCTATACATTTTAACAATGAAAATTGTACATGAGACTACATATCCATAATATAAGTTTCAACTGATTATAAAAAATTATCAAATCTGAAGGAGTGAAATCAATTGGATATGAGTTTTCCGTTCTAATTAACTTCTCTTTGTTGAATGCATAGAATGAATTAGATAGATTACAACAAGCAATACATAAAATTAATTCAATATTTGCCTCTGTGAAATGATTATTCAACTCTTGAAGTTGTATATCAATTACTGTGTAGAATATTTTAATTCAGAAATGATGTAAATTTGTTATTTCTTGAACTCCATGTCGCGGTCGTCAATGAGCATCTAATTTATCATTTAGATTCGAAGTAATTATTTTGTGTTCATCATAAAATGAAGTCACTTTATTAATAAAGTCATTGCACTTGTTAACTCTCATATATTGTAATCTAATTTTAGATTTTTGAATTATATACATGACATTTACGATGTCTTGATTCTTTCTCCATAAATCTTCTGATAGTTCATCAGTGATTTCAAATATGTCTTTCTTTAAATACATACAAAAAGAGAATTCAAAAGATTGTAATGATTATAATAATACAAATGTCTCATCTCTCTATTTAGAGCTTATGCCATCCTCCAAAACAATTTCTGGTACATCAATTTTGCATATTTTAAGAATTAAAATTTAGCGAAATTTCAAAATGATGACTTTATCCCTAACAATTTAAAAGTCCAAAATTATTTAAGTGAGGGTAAAAGGGACTTTTGACAAATCCTTTCTGTTAGGAAAGTTGCTATTTGCATATTTTACATTCTTGCAACTTGTATAGTTTTGATGATTCCAAATATTATTATTTTATGTGTTGTTATTTCCTAACAATTTTTGGAAGATTTGTTTTTGCTCTTGTGTGTACTAATATTTCAGGAAAATCAAACTCCAGACTACGAAGAATTCAAATCAAATTCAGCATGAGATACTTTGAGAATTTGAAGCTTGTACTTTTTATTTGAATTAAATTTGAGAGGGAGTGATTGTAATTGAGTGAATAAATTCACACACCCTAAAGGAGATCTTGAAAAAGTTTTTAACCTGATCGTACGGGACGAACATTGTTCGTACAGGACGATCAGATCAGTTATCTCCTTGTAAGAGCAATGTAACGAACAGGAACTGAACAAGAAAATTTTTCTAAGTCCTGATCGTCCAGACGAAATCATTTTCGTCCCAGGACGAGTTGCTCTCTGTAAAAATTTCGTCCAGACGAAGTCATGTTCTTCCAGGACGATGGGAACCGACTATGGTAGTTTCTGGCAACGTTCTGCAGTTTTCGGAATCAACTTTTGTACCGGACAAAATGTTTTCGTACGGGACGAACCTATTTCGTCAAGGACGAAATTGGTTCGTACAGATGCACAATTGGTTCGTACGGGACAATCCAGTGCGCAGAAAAATATGTTTTTAGCATTTTTTTGGACGATTTTTCATGTCCTTTCTATATAAGGAGTCCTAGAAACTATTACAAGTGCCTTTGGAGTTGTTTTCTCTTGAGAGGGATCATTGAGAGTGAGAGTTTGGGAGAGATTGTAAGAGTGAAGAGTGAGAGATCAAGTGAGGGGTTTGTGAGGGATTCACAAGATTACTTGAAGAAGAAGATCTCTTTGTTTCTGCCCATCTCCTTTGAAGGCTCTCAAGTGAAGTTCAACAGCATCGGTCCGGTTCTCTGCCGACACTTAGAGAGTGTAAAAGGACGACAAAGTGTATCTTTGACAGCCATTGTGTCTTCGTTCTTTGGGAGAAAACTAGAAGAGAGAACTTGAAAGGGAGAGGAAAGGGTGGAGTTTGAGAGGTAGAAGATCCTTGAAGTGGATTTCAAGGGAGTGTGGAGGGGATATTCACACGGTTGCTCTGGCAAACTTGCACTTCAGTACCATCGGATTCAAGGGTCGTCTTGAGGGAAGTTTTGGCGAGAAGAAGATTTCTTTGGTGTCAAAGAACCCGGCTACTCCGCCGCACCGGGGAAGGTGAAAGTGATTTTGTACAGGCTTCTCCGCCTTGCTGTGGGGGCAAAAGGAGAGTCACTTTGTGGTATTAGTGCAATACTCGGAGGGTGCCTCCGGGGAGTGGACGTAGGTCAAGATTTGACCGAACCACTATAAATGTGGTGTGTTCTTTCTTATTTTTCTTACGCATTTAATTTCATTGCAAGTTGTTTACTCTGGTTGAAAAGTTTATTTTTTAAACTTTAAATTTAACTTACATTAATAATTAAAAGGTTTTCTAAAAATCTAAGAGTAGAAGTATAATTTTTTAAATTACCAATTCACCCCCTCTCTTGGTTAGCCTTAGGACATTTAATTAGGCTTAACATCATAATTCATATTGAACGAGTTCCAACAAGTGGTATCAGAGCTTTGTTTCAAAATCATAAGTTTAGACTACTTTTTGAAAAATGAGTATGGCTAATTTTAGAAACCGTAAAACATTAGAAGGATATTCGATTGTTAGACCACATTTATTTGAAAATATTTCTTTTGATTTTTGGAAAATTCAAATGTCTACTTTCTTGTAATCAATAGATTATCGAATGTGGCATATGATTCAAAATGGTTATTCTGTACCGTCATGTATTATAGATGGAATCAAAACTGATACACCTTTTTCTGAATGGAGTAGAGTAAAACAAATTTATGCTGAATTAAATGCTAAATGTATGAATTGGTTGTTCTGTGCTTTAAATTCGGAAGATTATATGAGAATCTCTACATGTACTACTGGCAAGGAAATTTGGGACAGTTTATGCATTACATATGAAGGTACTAGTGAAGTCAAGCAATCTAAGTTGAATTTTTTGATGCATGACTATGAACTCTTTAGCATGAAACCTTATGAGATGATCTTAGACATGTATACTAGGTTTATTTAAATTGTAACATCATTGCATGCTTTAGGTAAAGAATTTTCAAACTTTGAAATAGTCAATAAAATTCTACGTTGTTTACTTGATAAGTTTGATGCCAAAGTTGTTGCTATTTGAGAATCCAAAAATTTGAATGAATATTCTATTGATAATTTGATTGGCTCACTCATTGCCTACGAGCAATATTTGGGTCAAAGACTTTTCGATGCAGGTGAAACAATAATGCTAAAAGCGGAAGACATGGAGAAAAGTTGTTTAGTTGGTGAGGAAAGCGATGACTTAACAAGTAAATTGAAAAGTCCACTAAAGCACAAGCATAAGCATCAACAAAAGTGGAATAAAGGTAAAAATGGTAAGAATGTTCAGATTTCTTCATATATTATTTGCTTTGGATATAAGAAATCTGGACATCTGAAAAGTAAGTGCCATAATTTGAGAATTCTTCCTACTAAAGAAAAGGGCAAAGCTAAGCAAATTATAAAATGAGAAAATAATGAAAAGCAAAAAATCTCCTGGGCAGATATAGCTTCTAAATCATCAGACCAGGAGCAAAATGATGTTTAAACCATTTGTTTATG
Organism: Dendrobium huoshanense; assembly: GCA_016618105.1. Lineage (NCBI taxonomy): Eukaryota > Viridiplantae > Streptophyta > Magnoliopsida > Asparagales > Orchidaceae > Dendrobium > Dendrobium huoshanense. Next base: position 1,009,323 of record CM028344.1, on the reverse strand, counting down.
TGTGTATGTTTTTTATTTGTTGTGTTTTTATTTTTGTTTGTTTTATATGTTTTTCTATTTTTAATTTTTGCGTGTTTTGTATGATTTTGAGATATTTTCATATCGGATTCCATGTTTCTAGTTGTGAGACATTTGAAATGTGATATGAAGATTTTTATAATTTGTGTACTTGTATTTTGTTTAGTGTTTTTCTATTCTTTTATTGTTTTAGATTTTTTTTTGATGTATAAGTGTTTTTGTTCTGTGTTTGAAATATTCGTTAGCCTATATGAAAAACCCTTAAATTTTTGATCTTACAAGTGCTATACTTTGAACTGCAACATAAATTGAATAATAATTCATTAAAAAATCTAATTTTTCTAAATTTAAGTTGTGTTTATAACTTGATATTATTAAGATTGTCAATTTCATGTCTCTTATTTAGACTACATTAATTTTATGATATTATTATTGCAGAAATTGTGATGTTTTCAACTCCTATTTTGTAACGATTTCACTTATCAATTAATATTTATGCACTTAGAAAAATTTGAAATTTTAGATTATTGATTTTGGAAAGAATACAATTACTCTTGAAAATTGTACAAAAAATCAAAAGAAATGCGTAATAATTTGCAATGTGAAAAAGAGGCACAAAATAAGCCCAACAAGTGAAAAGATGCACAAAAATGTCCACAAAATTGAAAAAGATGCGCAAAGCGCCACATGTGGTAGTTATTTCTTTTCTTAATTTTTTAACTTCTCTTAATTCAAATTGATCTTATGCACATTTAGAATGAATTACATAGATTACAAATATGAAATACATAAAATTTTTATATCATCATTGCCTTTGAACATTGATTTTCAACTCTGAAGTTGTATATCTTAAATGTCTAAATATTTTACTCAGAAATGTTTTGATAAATTCTTTTTAGTTTCTATGTTATATCTCTTTTTAAATGTCGCGGTCTCAATGAGCATCTAATTTATGATTTAGCTCGAATGTTTTAATTTTATTTGTTCATACATAAAATGTCAATCACTTTAAATGTTAAATTTTTAAATGATTTTCATATGTCTGCTTACATTTCTAGTCTTTTTCTTCTTCACTTTTTGATATTGTCAAAATTTTAGGGGGATTTTTGAAATTATTTGACATTTACGTGTCTTGTGTATTCTTTCTCCATAAATCGTTGTGTGTTTGTTTTGTTTAGTGTATGTGTGTTTCAAGTTTTGTTTTGTTTTGTATACAAAAAGAGAATTCTAAAAATTTTGAAAACAAAAATATGTCTCATCTCTCTTTTAGCTTATGCCTCCTCCAAAACAATTTGGTCATCAATGTTCATTAATCCAGGGTAAGTTTAGGAGATTCTTAGAATTAGTGAAATTCAAAATGACGACTTTATCCCTAACAATTTAAAATTGTTTTGCCAAAATCAGTTAAGTGAGGGTAAAAGGGACTTTTGACAAATCCTTTTGTTAGGAAAGTTGCTATTTGCATGTTTTACATTTTTGCAACTTGTATAATTTTGATGATTCCAAATATTATTGTTTTATTTCTTGTTATCTCCTAACAATTTTTGGAAGATTTATTTTTGCTCTTGTGTGTACTAATATTTCAGGAAAATCGAACTTCAGACTACGAAGACTTCAAATCAAATTCAGTATGAGATACTTTGAGAATTTGAAGCTTGTATTTTTTATTTGAATTAAATTTGAGAGGGAGTGATTGTAATTGAGTGAATAAATTCACACACCCTAAAGGAGATCTTGAAAAAGTTTTTTACTGATCGTACGGGACGAACATTGTTCGTATAGGACGATCAGATCAGTTATCTCCTTGTAAGAGCAATGGAACGAACAGGAACTGAACAAGAAAATTTTTCTAAGTCCTTATCGTCCAGACGAAATCATTTTCGTCCCAGGACGAGTTGCTCTCTGTAAAAATTTCGTCCAGACGAAGTCATGTTCGTCCAGGACGATGGGAACCGACTATGGCAGTTTCTGGCAACGTTCTGCAGTTTTCGGAACCAACTTTTGATATAACTGTTCGTACCGGACGAAATGTTTTCGTACGGGACGAACCTATTTCGTCCAGGACGAAATTGGTTCGTACAGATGCACAAATTATTTCGTACGGGACGATCCAGTGCGCAGAAAAACATATTTTTAGCAATTTTTTGGACGGTTTTTCATGTCCTTTCTATATAAGGAGTCCTAGAAACTATTACAAGTGCCTTTGGAGTTGTTTTCTCTTGAGAGGGATCATTGAGAGTGAGAGTTTGGGAGAGATTGTAAGAGTGAAGAGTGAGAGATCAAGTGAGGGGCTTGTGAGGGATTCACAAGGTTACTTGAAGAAGAAGATCTCTTTGTTTCTGCCCATCGCCTTTGAAGGCTCTCAAGTGAAGTTCAACAACATCGGTCCGGTTCTCTACCGACACTTGGAGAGTGTAAAAGGACGACAAAGTGTATCTTTGACAGCCATTGTGTCTTCGTTCTTTGGGAGAAAACTAGAAGAGAGAACTTGAAAGGGAGAGAGGAAAGGGTGGAGTTTGAGAGGGAGAAGATCCTTGAAGGGGATTTCAAGGGAGTGTGGAGGGGATATTCACACGGTTGCTCCGGCGAACTTGCACTTCAGTACCATCGGATTCAAGGGTCGTCTTGAGGGAAGTTTTGGCGAGAAGAAGATCTCTTTGGTGTCAAAGAACCCGGCTACTCCGCCGCACCGGGGAAGGTGAAAGTGATTTTGTACAGGCATCTCCGCATTGCTGTGGGGGCAAAAGGAGAGTCACTTTGTAGTATTAGTGCAATACTCGGAGGGTGCCTCCGGGGAGTGGACGTAGGTCAAGGTTTGACCGAACCACTATAAATCTGGTGTGTTCTTTCTTATTTTTCTTACGCATTTAATTTCATTGCAAGTTGTTTACTCTGGTTGAAAAGTTTATTTTTTAAACTTTAAATTTAACTTGCATTAATAATTAAAAAAGTTTTCTAAAAATCCAAGAGTAGAAGTATAATTTTTTAAATTACCAATTCACCCCCTCTTTTTGTTAGCATTGGGATATTTAATTAGGTTTAACATCCTAATTCATATTGAACGAGTTCCAACACTTTCTCCCTAAATGAATAAGCCGAACCCTCCCTCTCATTTCACGCGTGACCGGCCGAAATCGAGCGGGAGAAAGGACGGGCGGATGGTGTGCACGGAGGGACTTCGGCAAGGAGGCTTCGGCTGCTTTCTTCCGACGAGAAAATTAGTCAAAATCGAAGAGGATGACGAAGGGATTCTTAAGGTACGATTATTTTAAAACGAATTTCTCTTGATCTCAAGTATTTTGAAAAAGAAAATTCTAGGATTTTACCAAATTCTATTTTTTCTTCCAAATTTCTTTTAGGAATGAATAAGAAAGATTATGAGAACTTTTTAATGATGAAAATGAAATTTTTGGAGATTTAAAAATTAGGGTTTTTGAGCTAAAATTTAATTTCGTAAGACATCTTTACGAAATTGATTCCTAAGTATTTTGGAAATATTTTAAAGAAAAATTTTAAGTTTTTAGCGAAAATTTTATTTTCTTAATTTCCCTAATTAATTTAATTCGAAAATAGAAATTATTTAAATTTAATTAGGAGTAGGGTAAAGGGTTTATTTAGTTGAAATAGGTAATTATACAAATATATAAAATTTTAGAATATATAGTTGCTTTTTTGTGATCATTTAGAGAGAGAGAGAGTGAGGGAAAGAGAGAATCTAGAATAGTTTAGAAAGAGAAGATTTTGTTTTAAATTATTTTGTAGATTTTAAAATGAGAAATAAATTCTTATAGGTGTTTTGAGGTGACATCGAAGGAAGGAGGATTAGAAAGAGAAATCAAATTCCTAATTTTCTGTAAGTATGCATGATTCTTTAATTACAGTAATATCTCTTATTTCTCACATGTTATATGATTTGATAGCCCAATCATGATTCTTTACTCTTATCAAATGAATGATCATGTAAATTACATGTACATTTTATTGAATTATATGATAAAATTTATATGTTATATGAAATGAAATGAAATGAAATGATATGAGATTATATGAATGTTATATTGAATGCTTTTATGTGCATGCTGAAATGATGGAGGTCACCCCCTGATGGTACTAGTTGGGGACGTTGTACTCGTGCACGTTAAAATGGTAAAGGATATGAAAAATGAAAATGGTAAAGAAGTACCTTTATGATACTAGACGGTGGCTCCTGTGACGGTTGTAATATATACGAAATGAGAAAGCTAAGTATATTGATATGAATATGAAAAGAAAAATGAAAAATATGGCTTTATGATATGATATGTTCAATGTTATATTAGTATGAAATCATTTTTATGTTATGTTCATATGAAATTTTGACATCCAGCATATTTCGCCGTTTGCCTTGATTACTATAGTTTAGAATTGTATTTTACTTACTGAGCTTCGGCTTAATGTTAGTTGTTAATATTTTTCAGGTAAACTTTAAGTAAATCAAAATGAGTAGAAGAGACGGTAACATATATCGTAGAAGAGGAGCGCCTGAGGAAAGGTAATTTTATGGTTATGCCTGATTTTTTATTTAGGTTTAAGTGTTTTAAATTTGATGTTTTAAAAGCTCTTTCAAAATGTTAAGATGATAGTTTTAGAATTAGATATTTGACCTATCGTCCGACCATCCGTTCCCACCTCGCCTATGCGAGCTCATTAGGCCGGGCCGTGACAAAAGTGGTATCAGAGCAAAGATTTAGGAATATTGATCAATATGAAAGAGCCAATAGGATGATTCTCTAGGTTAGTTAAGGTATATGGTATGTGTGTTATAGATGGCTAATTTTATTTCATCGCGTTATATCTCTTAGAGCTATGATGCCACTAATGGCATTGATTTGGAGGAAGGGAGAGAGTTATCAAAAGTAGCGGAACCTCAGAGGAATAATGATAGTACCACTTTGGAGTCATTCGCTCAGATGATGGAAGCAATGACTCAGATGATAAAGTCTTCTTAAACTCAGACCAGTGGTAGTGCAAGTCGTCCTATGGACAAGAACTTGAAGTTATTTGAAAGTATGAAACATACATTATTTTCAAGTAGACCTATAGAGGCTGAAGATTGGCTGTTGCGGATAGAGAAAATTCTGGAGGACATCTCTTGCTCAGAGGATAGGAGGGTGACACTTGCTACTTATGCCTTCGATGGTGAGACAGAAAGGTGGTGGCGCAGTCAGTTGGAAAAAACTTTTGGAGGGCGACCCAACATCCAAGTCTCATGAGAGGAGTTTGTGAAGGTATTCCGCGGCTGGTATGTGCCTATGTCAGCCAAGAGACAGATGCAGGATAAGTTCAACAGATTGGTTCAGGGATATCGTTTTGTTACTCAGTATGAGGCCGAGTTTACTAGACTTTCTAGATATGCCTCACATCTGATACCCAATGCTGAAGAGAAGTGTCACTGCTTCCTGAATGGATTAAAGGACATAATAAGGCAGCCTCTCGTACCTTTTGGAATTGAAGATTATCCCACTTTGGTGGAAAGAGCCAGAAGGATCGAGATAGACATGCAGACAACTCAGAGGAGAAGGGACCAACATAAAAGGAAAGTTTTGATGAGAATATACAAAGCAATCAGACAGGAGGATCAGATGAGAAGAAGTCCAAGTTTAGTTCTAGTGGAGGCAGTGGTGCAACTGTAAGTAGTCACGGAACCTTGTGCTAAGTGTGACAGATTACATAAGGGTGAAGGTTTGATTGGTTCCAACACTTGCTATTGGTGTCATCAGCCTGGACACATAGCAAAATATTGTCCTACTTTGACTTAGAAGACTTCAGAAGAAATGAGATCAAGTGAAGCACCTTCACAGAGGAATTATGGAAAACTCAAGATGATAGAACCATTAGCTACAGGTTCAGTGCAAAATCAATCCAGACAAAATGTCAGACCGCGAGTTTACACTTTGACTTAGCAGGAGCCCAATGAATCTGTAGATGCTGACAATGACAATTGAGATGATTTTATAGTTTATTTTTAGTGACTTGTAATGATAAACCTGATGTTTTGGTGTTTTGGATTTAGCAGTTTATCTTGTTATATGTTATGTTGGATATTTTGGAGTTGATCAGACTATTTTGTTATGATGTTTCAGATGTTTAGTTTGTCATGTTTCAATGTTGAAGTTTATGTTAATTCAAATGGAAGCTGTTAATTGAATTATAATTAGAAGTATGTAAATTTCGAGGAAGAAATTTTTGTAAGGAGGGGAGAATTGTAAAATCCGAAAAATTCCGTTTTGGACCTCGCACGGTTTTCAAAGTGTCGCGATGAGTTTTAACTGAAAAAATTCAAGATTGTCGAATTTCGATGGGTATAATTTTAGAAAATCATACGCAAAATTCTGATCAGTTTGATATATAAAACATATACCTAATTTTGCTTATTTTAGGAATTAAAATTTAGCCAAGTTTCAAATTGACGACTTTACCCCTAACTATTTAAAAGGCCAAAATTATTTAAGTGAGGGTAAAAGAGACTTTTGACAAATCCTTTCTCCCTAAATGAATAAGCCGAAACCTCCTCCCTCTCATTTCACGCGTGACCGACCGAAACTAAGCGGGAGAAAGGACGGGCGTACGGTGTGCACGGCGGGACTTCGGCAAGGCGGCTCTGGTGGCTTTCTTCCGGCGAGAAAATTAGTCAAAATCAAAGAGGACGACGAAGGAAGTCTTAAGGTACGATTATTTTAAAACGAATCTCTCTAGATCTCAAGTATTTTGAAAAAGAAAATTCTAGGGTTTTAGCAAATTCTCTTTTTTCTTCCAAATTTCTTTTAGGAATGAATATGGAAAGATTAGGAGAACTTTTTAACAATGAAAATAAAATTTTTGGAGATTTAAAAATTAGGGTTTTTGAGCAAAAATTTAATTTCGTAAAACACCTTTACGAAAATGATTCCTAAGGGTTTTGGAAATATTTTTAAAGAAAAATTTTAAGTTTTTAGCAAAAATTTTATATTCTTAATTTTCCTATTAATTTAAACTGAAAATAGAAATTATTTAAATTTAATTTGGATTAGGGTAAAGGGGTTTATTTGGTTGAAATAGGTAATTATACAAATTTAAAATTTTAGAATATATAATTGCTTTTTTTGTGATCATTTAGAGAGAGATAGAGAGTGAGGGAAAGAGAGAATTTAGAATAGTTTAGAAAGAGAAAATTTTGTTTTAAATTATTTTATAGATTTTACAATGAGAAATAAATTCTTATAGGTGTTTTGAGGTGACATCGAAGGAAGGAGGATTAGAATGAGAAATCAAATTCCTAATTTTCTGTAAGTATGCACGATTCTTTAATTACAGTAATATCTCTTATTTCTCACATGTTATATGATTTGATAGCCCAATCATAATTCTTTATTCTTATCAAATGAATTATCATGCAAATTACATGTACATTTTATGGCATTATATGATAAAGTTTATATGCTGTATGAAATGAAATGATATGAAATGATATGAATGTTATATTGAATGCTTGTATGTGCATGCTGAAATGATGGAGCTCACCCCCTGATGGTACTAACTCGGGATGCTGTACTCGTGCACGTTAAAATGATAAAGGATATGAAAATATAAAATGATGAAAGAGTACTTTTATGGTACTAGACGGTGGCGCATGTGACGGTTGTAATATATACGAATTGAGAAAGCTAAGTATATTGATATGAATATGGAAAGAAAAATGAAAAATGTCTTTATGATATGATATGTTCAATGTTATGCTAGTATGAAATCATTTTTATGTTTTGTTTATATGAAATTTTGACATCTAGTATATTATGCAGTTTGTATTGATTACTGTAGTTTAAAATTGTGTTTTGCTTACTGAGTTTCGGCTTAATGTTAATTGTTAATATTTTTCTAGTAAACTTTAAGTAAATCAAAATGAGTAGAAGATACAGTAATATATATGGTAGAAGAGGAGCACTTGAGGAAAGGTAATTTTATAGTTATGCCTGATTTTTTATTTAGGTTTAAGTATTTTAAATTTGATGTTTTAAATGCTCTTTCAAAATGTTAAGGTGATAGTTTTATGAATTAGATATTTGACCTATCGTCCGACTATTCATTCCCGTCTCGCCTATGCGAGCTCACCGGCCGGGTCGTGACATTATTGTACTAGTACTCAGCCCAAGGTAACCACTTCGTCGAGGTTTTAGGTGTTTATAATACAAAATATATGATGTCTTAACATTCCTATTCATCACCTCAGTTTGTCCATCAGTATGTGGATGGTAGACTGTACTTCTCTTCAAAACGGTACCCTACATCTGAATAGCTCTCTCCCTAAGTGGCTCAGGAACACCTTGTCTCTATCTAACACTATGGACTCCAAAATTTCATTTAAGTGGACCACCTCTCGAATAAATTCTATTGCTATTGAAACCGCCGTATGCGTGTTGCAGGGGAGAGAAGACCTTCAATGAAATTCATGGTTATCTCTTCCCACACCTTTTCAGCAGAGCAAGAGTTGCATAAGTCTTTCTGGAGCCATCGTCATGTATTTGTGCCTCTGATAGATATCACAGCTGGCCAACATCTCATCCCCATTTTTCTACATTCCAACCTAATACAATTATGTCGTAAGCCGATGATATGTCTTATGTACCCTTGAGTGCCCTTTTATGGCACTATCATGGAACTCTCGCAGTAAGTGGGATACATATGGGGACATCCTCAATATCACCATTCGCCCCTTGTATAACAGTCTTTGATTGACTAAGGTATAGCCTGGATGGCTATCCTTGTTCCCCAATAAGTCTCTCTTGATTTTCTCCAATCTTTCATCTTGTTGACATTCCCTTCTCAAAGTCTCCTAGTCCACAACTAAGGGAACAAACAGTGCCATTATGTGGGACTCCCCATACACCTGGATAACTCATTTGCGGCCTTGTTCTTTATCCTCAATCGATATTGGATCTTGAAATCATAACCCAATAGTTTCAAAAGCCACCTTTGATGCTCCTCTTTAACTGTCCTTTACTCCAGAAGAAACTTTAAGTTTCTTTGATCATCCTAACAATGATGTGTCACCCTAATAGGAGTCTCCACTTCTGAATAGCCAACACAATCGTCATCAGCTCCTTCTAGTATACTAACTTGAGCCTCGCTCTGGTAGTCAACACTTAACTGTTATAGGCCACTGGTCTTTGGTCCTACATAAGCATAGCTCCTAGCCCATACCTTGAAGCATCCATCTCCACCACAAAAGGTTGGTTGAAGTCAGGCAGGGCTAACATTGATATGCTTTTATCGCCCTCTTCAACTCCTTAACCACTTGATCAAGTGGTTCTTCTAAAGTGGTGATACCGTTTGGTGCCTTCATTGATGTTAAAGTATTACTTTTCAAGCTTTCACTCTTCTTATCACATACAAAAATTTTATCATCCTCAGAAGGGACTTCACTAGCTTCAGAAGCAATATTGACATCCTTGGATGTCACTTCCGGAGCTTCATTTTCACTCTCAGTAGTTGTAGGAGCTTTTAATTGATCAGAAGAGAGTTCCGCTTCTGCAGGATCTGTAATTGTATTAAAGTCTCTCTACAGCATCAGCATTCACGTCTTCCTTGTCAGTCAATTTATCCCCTTCCAAAACATTTCCGCCTTTCCATGAAACTTCAGCCACTTTAGGCACAGCACCAATGATCACCTTCCAAAGAAGTCTCTTCCTCTTCAAACGCTACCGCAGGTTTAGAAGCTTTTCTTCTTCATATGAAACTTCAGAAGGTAGAGGAATATCATCAGGAACAGTGGATATCTCTTTGCCTCCTTCAACAATTCCATCATACTTCTTGACTTTAACTCCTTCAGAAACATTTTCATATGATTCAGTTTGAGCTAATTCTGATTTAGCTTCAAGATCTTCGTGAATTTCAACTGAAGACTATTTTTTCTCCACTTCCAAACCGTTATTCTTTTTCTCAATCACTTGTACAACTCTTGTAGGCTTCACTTCATTGAAAGATGATTCAACAACTTCATCTTCAACATCAAGAGCACCAATATCTAAACTTGGTTCTTTAGTTTCTACTTTCTATACTCTCATTTGATTTCTATTCTTCAGGAGAGCCAGATTCAGCTTCTAGATTTTTCACAAGTATCATTATACTGGTAAGACTACTTAAATCAATGTCATTTTCTTGCTGGTGCTTCATAAGTATCATGAACAACTACAGTGGGGATTTCGACAAGAACTAACTCTTGAATTTCATCTTTGAATTTCTAGCTTAATCAATTTGATGCCAACTTTGTCCTTTGAGAACTTTGTATTGTATTAGCTGCATCTTAGTTTTAGCCTCAACATTTCCATCTTCAGAAATATCCACACTAGTAGAAACCAAAGGTGTGATTCCACTAGTTTTTTTTCTTTCTTAGATGATAGTTTCAGTGTCTTTCAATTCTTCATTTTTGGATTCTGAAAACACAGGTTCTTGGGATGTGGATGTCTCAGTAGAATCAGTTTGCACAAGACCTAGGTTTGAATCAACACCATTAGCTTGGTTTTTCAAGTTTATTTCCTTTTCCTCATCATCTTTATCATTATTGATCAGTTTATCCTTGGAAGTAGCTTGTTTATTACTTATTGAACTCTCACTCTTCTTCTCGTCAACTTTGTCACCCTAGGATTGTCACCGCTCAATAGCTTCTTCCTCCTATAGTGTAGCGGTTGTTGTGATCTCTCCATATATCCCTCTCCCCAAAATAAGCTCCCCAATCTTCATCAACCAAATTTCTTTGCCGGCCATACCCTTCACCCATTATCCTTCTTGGAAGTGGCTCCAAAGGTGGTATCTTCTATTCTTCCGCCAAAATTTTCACCTCCCAATCCTCCCTCGTAGTACCTATATTCATGTTTCCCTCACTTGTCCACTCAATGGTGTGCTTGCCTACATTGATGCCGTCTTGGCTTGAAACTTTAACATCCTTTCATTATCTCTTCCAGAGTTGAAAATCTGTCCTCAATTGTTGAAATTCACTCTTCGAATTTAGATTTTAGATTTCTAACTTCCCATCAAGCATCTCTTCCAACGCATCAACCTTCTTAGCCATCATAGGTCCTAAAAAATGTGCTATGATATTAATAATAGGAATTTGATCTACGCACTACAAAAACAAGAATAACGAAGAGTTAATATTAGCATACACGAGAAATATTTTTATATTAGCATAAAAAATCAAGATACAAGTTGATCTATTATTTGAGAGATAAATCAACTCTCCACAAATCCTAGGCACCGTTAGGAATATCTCCAAAGAAAATCACAATAAAACACAATTCACATAATGAAAATAAAACAACCCAATTAACTCTAATATAAACCTTTATAATTTTCTCCCATATCTGAATTCAAATCAGCCCTCTTTTTTTAAATAAACCTTTCGTAATTCCCTCCCAAATTTAAATTCAAATCAACCCTATTTTCCTAAATAAACCTTTCCTAATTCCATCCCAAATCTGAATTTAAATCAACCCTATTTCCCTAAATAAACTTTTCTAATTCCCTCCCAATTTTAGTTTTCTATGGTAAGTAATTAAAAGTGGAATTAATCTCCTTTGCTCTTCTAGCCAGTCCCTTTCTTAGTATTTAATCTCAGATTCTTTGCATCATAGTAGAATCCTTACAAGCCCTATAATTTTCTGAGTATTCCTCTTTTTTTAAATAAACCTTTCGCCTAATTCCATCCCAAATCTGAATTTAAATCAACCCTATTTCCCTAAATAAACTTTTCTAATTCCCTCCCAATTTTAGTTTTCTATGGTAAGTAATTAAAAGTGGAATTAATCTCCTTTGCTCTTCTAGCCAGTCTATTTTGCCTTTCTTAGTATTTAATCTCTTAATAAATTAGTGAAAGTTAGATTCTTTGCATCATATGTTACTTTCTTAGAATCCTTACAAGCCCTATAATTTTCTGAGTATTTGCGTCTAAATTAATTTTTATAACAAAGTTTTTATTTTTTTTCTTTTCATTTTGCTCTATTTGATTCATTATTTCATTTTTCCTCTAGTAATGGGCCATGGTTTTTTCCCAGTTCTACTATAAAATCTGCTTTTCATGGTGGCTATTTGTTACTACAACTATCTTAACTTCATAGGATATGATGTACTTCCATTTTTAGATAGAACAACTTGCTTCCTGTATCCAATTGGTCTTCTCATCATTCTATCCGCTCTTTGTAAGTTTTTTTTTAAAGGGTTTGTCTGGGGCAAATTTTTTTGCTATTTTATTTTTAAATTTTTTTTCGTATTTCTATTTGACTGCTATTTCTTTGAATTTTTTATGGTTGAAAATGATTTTTATAGTTAGGTCTCATAGAATTTGGTAGCTATAAGAGAACTATTCCTATTTTTTTTAATTATAATACCCATAATAGCTTTCAGTAAAATTATTTTTTTCTCACAATAATTCTATAATAGCCTTAACAATTAGCTACAATTGCCCTAGATGGACCCCTATGATGCATTGGCACGGACAAGGCGACACGACACATATACGAGATACGTTAGTTATTAAAAATATAGGACATGGATGGCGGCTATGACGATGGTGGTTGTGGCGAAGGCAGTGGACTGGACAGGTTGAGGCAGTCGAGAGAAAGTTGCTGCGACTTTGGTGTGCGTGATGGTGTGATTTGTTCATAGCTTTACTTTAGGATTTATGTAAGGTTTGATAAAAATATATATAAATAGGGTGAGGCGTAAGTCTCACGACAGCGAGGCGAGACGTGCCTCAAGGTGAGCCTCATATTGCACAATTTTAAACAATGGGTTGTTCTAGTTGATCTAAATAACTGGATGATCACTTGTCACTAGTTGGATGATACTAAGTACTTTCGATTTGTATAAACATCCTTACTTTAAATTATGTGTTTATTTGTAGGCCTTGGCAGCTGCTTTGAATTATGTTTTGAGTTGTAGGATCTACATGACAAATAGTGCAATGACCTTCCTTTGATAATAATAGAAGTCTCCAGTAGAATCTCATCAATACAACATCAACAAGCTTTTATCCCACTACGTGGGGTCGGGTACACGAATCCTTTTTCTCCATTGTCATACTAAGTGTCAAATTATCAATTAAATCTAATAAAAAATGTCAATTATAATTCTCTCTAGCCAAGTGTTTTTAGGTCTAGATCTAATTTTCTTAATATAGATATGATCTAACTCATCTACTCTATTACATGGTCATCGAAAGGCCAACATTTTATATGACTAAATCATCTAAGGTAACTCTTTCTAATCTTATCTACCATTGGAGCTTATTCAACCTTTTCATGTATATACTCATTTTGGATTCTATTTCTAAACATAAAGACACGCATCTACCTAAGCATCCTCATCTCTACAACACTTATTTTTATACTTCTCTTTTAATGCTAACATTATGCATCGCAAAACATTATTAGACTCATCACCATCTTACAAAATTTTTCTTAAGTTTGAAGCCTGATGCATTCCTTCACATCAAGCAACATTTCACATCAAGCAACAAACTTGAATTCTATAAATAATATCCCATCTATTTCATCATTACTTTGAACAAAGGACATGAGATATCTAAAACATGCATTCTTTTTAATAACTTGATCACCCAATGTCATAATCCCACCATCAGATTTATTACTACTAAAATTACACTCTATGTATTTGGCTTTAGACCATTCAAACAAAAACTCTTTACTCTTAGGTTGACCTCTATAATTCAAGTTTTTCATCAACTCCCTCTCTAGTCTTACCAATATGAAGAATATCATCAACAAAAAGCATACACCAAGGTACATCCCTTAGAAATGTCTGGACAAGAACATCCATGATTGAGACAAAAAGATTAGAGCTTCAAGTTGACCTTGATGCATTCCAATTGAAATGGGAAAATACTTGGTCAAAGATTGTGTTTCAACACAAATATTATATACTCTTGTATATATATACTTAATGGGTCGAATATAAGCATTATTAGCTTCTTTCTTTTATGGAACTCGATGGAGTACTTCTCTTGAATCCAAATTGATTTAAGAAACATTATTATCACATCATAACTTATTCTCAATTAGTCTCTCCAATAATTTTAATATTTGACACATTAACATAGTTCCTATATAATTCACACACTCGTCTCCAACACCTTAATTCATAAACATAGAAACTAACATATTTCTCCACTTAGTTGACATCTTTTTAGTTTTTAAAATAATATTAAAAAGTTTAATAAGCTAAGAAATTTTTTGATTTCCTAAGCATTTTCACACTTGTATTGCAATATACTTAGATCTAATTGTTTCTTGATGCTTCATTTTTTTATAAAGACTCTCCAATATCGATTTTAGTAATATGAGAATAAAAAATATAAATCTTTATTTTTTTGGATGTTAAGGTCATTAAAGTCAATCGTATTCTCATAACTTTTATTTAAAAATTATCAAAAAATCTCATCCATCTGTATTGAATATTCTCTTCTAAGAAAAATAGTTTTGATCTTCATTCTAATGCACTTCACTTGAATGAAATATTTACTTCTCCTATCTTTTTGTCAGGTTAATTTATGCATACATCTTTTGTTCTCCTTAGTTTTTAATCAGTTATATAAATCATTAAAATCTAACTTCTTTGCATCACATATTGCTTTCTTAGAATCCTTATGGGGTCTCTCTCAATGTTTAAAATTGCGTAATCGGGTATTGAGGCATTTTTCATTCGTGTGGCGAGGCGTAAACCTCAAGGAGCTCAAAATCAAAAGATTGCATAAACAGAAAATGATAAATTTTTTATATACCAATGAGCAAAAAATATAAAACATAAAAAGGCACAAGTTATTAAGTGAAATCAAAATATCCCAATAATAGGAATTGAATGAGAATTCGCATGTAACCGGACAATATGAAATATAGTTCAACTTAAATTCTATCTTTCCCAAATCATAAGTATTCTTTTCATTAACATATAATTCAAAAATAAATAGCAATGAATACAACAATATGCCGGCTAGCCAGGGGTTCAAGGGGACGCTGCCCCCCGGTCAAGTTGCAGGGTCATGGGGCAGCACCCTTGTTGGGGTTTTTGGGGGCAGCGCCCCCAGAACAAATTTTTATTGTAAGAGTAATTTTGAAGTTTTGCTTATTTTTAAAGTTCGTAAGTCATTTGTATGGAAAGTTACTGAGCAGTATTGAGCGGTACTGAGCATGTACCTAGCAGTACCGAGCATGTACCTAGTGGTACCACATTATTGTACTGAGTGGTACCGAGTAGTACCAAATATGTACCTAGCGATACCGAGTGATACCAAGCGGTATCAAGCAGATAGACCAATTGTCGAATCTTATTAGGTTAGGGTTTTTTTTTTTAATTTTAAGAGGACGCCTCTAAAACTTGAGGCGAGTGTGGGCTCTGAAAATTCGGCCCCGACCTCTGCCTGCTTTCTGCTTTTCTTCGGCGAGGGGAGTTTTAACGGAATTAAGTTCCGGGGTAAATTTTGGAAGGAAGATGGGTTTGCAGATAAGACACTACCTAGAGATTTCATCCTCATTTTGCGAGGACTTTATAATCTGAGTTCTGGTTTCCTATAAGCGCAAGCCCCTATAGTTAATTACCCCTCCCAATAATGAGAGAGAACTTTCGATTAAGGCTAGTCATCAATCAGATATGTAGAGATACATGTTATCTGGCATATAGTAGCAACATAGGCTTGGATATTTGAATGGTTTGATATTTAAATTAGGAAATTTCACAATCTAGCACTTAAAGTGGATGGTGGGGGAATGAATGATGGACCAGATCAAGATCCATGGTTCCGTCATCTCGAGCCATCGGGGTCCCTGGTTTACTTCATCAGAGGAGGTAGTCAACCCAACCTGATAGAAAGATCCTTATCGGCTGCCATGGATTGATTCGTCAAAGGGGACCTTATAGATCTGAGTGAATATTTGCCAAAAGGATAAATTTGAATCCACCTTAGCTGACAGAGGGCTTTGTGCCCTATGGATTATATCATATTGATTCATATCTCAAGGATTTGATGCCACTAAGGAACATATTGGCTTTGGCCATATCCGGTATTTCGTAGTGCCATTTGGCGTCAAAATCACTCGGTTCAGAGGGCCCCGGGTCATAACCATTTATCCTACGGTTCCATTTGGCAGCAAAATCGCTGGTTAGAGGACACGTATCACGTTCTTACTGGCAGAAGATTGTTTAATAATGGATCCTAGTGATATTTTCGACTAGGCATCAGCTTTATGTGAGCTGAAGTAAATTTTAATTTGTCCACCCCGGCAAACTGTTGCGGAGGGTGGATGGATTTTGCTTTAAGTGTTGATGGATGTATTTCAATTTTAAACATTTAGATTTGGAATTACTGACTACAGTGAAAGCGCTAGTTACTCTTATATTTTGGATTTTCATGGCTATTTGGATAGAATTTGAAATATTTGGAGTTAACCTCTCGGGTTGAGATCTTCATTCAACACGGCCATCATCGGGGTGTTTTGGGTCATTTAAAAATTTTCATTGATTAGACCCTGTCAATCCTATCAACTTACCGACAGGGGATCGGGTTTCATAGGTTTTATGCCTTCATTAGTGAATTCATACTGTTATAAATCTTGATAGCCTAATATGAATGTATTAAGACAAATATACTGGTCTCCATCACCGTATATTTGTTTGCTAGTTCGAACCCTGTTGACTTCTATTAATCCGCATAGAATGATCAGGTTCGAACTTGAATTCACTTATTGACCCGCGCAGCATCCATAGACATCCTATGTGTGCCCACCGGGGCCCATGCGGGTGTTTAAGGGCATTTTCATTTGGAAATAATTGCATTTTGTAGATAAACCTTGTCAACTCTATCGAGTTATCGACAGAGGATCGAATTTTTTGGCTTTATGCCTTTGTTAGTGAATTCTCATTATTATAGGCCTTGAAGGCCTAATAATATGAATGTATTAAAATAAATATATTGGTCGTCACAACCGTATATTTATTTGATGGTTTGAACCCCGTCAACTCCTATTGATCCATATAGAAGGATTGGGTTCGAACTTGAATTCACTTATTGACCCGCACAACATCCTTAGACGTCACGTGTGTACTTATAACATGCTCACCAGAGCCCATACTGGTGTTTGGGGGTCATTTTATAATTATTTACTGAACCTTGTCTACTCCTATCTACCTTCTTAGGAGACCGGGTTCAAATTTATTGACCCGCACAGCATTCCTAGGCATCATGTGTGTATCAATAACACATTCGTCGGGGCCCATGCAAGTTTGGTGATTGCATACCCCCTTTTTTTGTGTACCTAGGTGTATACAAATTACGGTGCAACATGTGCCCCATTTTAGATATTCCAGTTATGCAGGCAACTACCATTTGAACGTGCACAACATTCCACTTAAGAGTTTGAACATGCCTTCTATCCACTTGTATGAGTGTTGTGATCCGGTGGCGTGGATCTTTTGAATAGAGTTGTTCACTGTCTTGTACAGGTAGACTATTGTGCACTACTTATTGCTTTCTGCAGGTGGATCATAGTGCACGAACTAATCTCCTACTTTTTCTTATAGGAGCCTGCATCTGCTACATATCATTCATCTTTACTTACAAATGATCAATATATTTGATTGACATTGTATAGGAGTTGATTACAAGGATGATGTAGCATCTATTATCTTCTACAACACAGCTTGTAGGTGCTTGTATTTGTTGTGGTTCTCTTGCATTTTGCTTATAGGCGATATATTTGACGTATAATAAATCTCCTACAGCAGTTCGTAGGAGTTTGTATTTTCTACATGTCTATCACTTTCGGTTGTGGAAAGATTGATATATTTGCCTGTAGTTGATATGATGAGTGCATAATGGGTGGTGGAATCCTAATTGTGCAAGAAAAGATTAAAAGTAAGAAGATTTGTTATAAAAATTCTGATAATTGGGAAATATATAAATTGGCTCGTAAAGATTCTAAAAAAGCAATATGCGATGCAAAACATTAGCTTTTAGTGATTTTTATAATAGATTAAATACTAAGGAAGAAAGATATATGTATTAGTTAGCCAAACAAAGAGATAGGAGTAGTAAGGATTTAGTTCAAGTGAAGTGTATTAAGGATGAATATCAAAATATATTTTTCTTAGAAGATTATATTCAATAAAGGTGGATGAAATATTTTGCTAAACTTTTTAATGAAGATTGTGAAAATAAGATTGACTATAGTGACCTTAGCACCCTAAATGAAAATAAAGATTTCTGTTTTTATCGGCGTATTAGTAAACTGAAGTTAGAGAGGCTTTAAAGAAAATGAAGGGTGGAAAAGCTGTTGAACTTATGATATTCCAATAGAGGTGTGGAAATGCTTAGGAGACATGAAGGATTTCATGGCTTACTAAACGTTTTAATACTTTTTTGAAGGCTAAAAAGATGTCAGATGAGTGGAGAATGAGTGTGTTAATTCCTATTTTTATGAATAAAGGTGATGCACAAGATTGTACGAATTATATAGGTATTAAGTTAATGTGTCATACTTTAAAACTATGGGAGCGAGTTATGGAGCACAGGTTGTGACGTGATACTAATGCTTCTCAAAATCAACTTGGATTCATGCCGGGTAAGTCGACTATGGAAGCCATACATTTATTAAGAGGTTTGATGGAGAAATATAAAGAAAATAAGGAGGATCTACATATGATATTTATTGATTTAGAAAAAGCATATGATAAAGTTCCAAGAGAAGTGCTATGGAGAGTTCTTGAAAAGAAACGAGTCAATAATGCTTATATTCAAATCATTAAAGATATGTATGCAGGAGCTATTACTTGTGTTCAAACACAAGGTGGTTTGACCATGTATTTCCCTATTTCGGTTGGGTTACATCAAGGATCAGCCTTAAGCCCATATCTTTTTGCTTTAGTCATGGATGTTCTCACTAGACATTTGCAAGAGGATGTACCTTGGTGTATGCTTTTTGCTGATAATATTCTTCTTGTTGATAAGACTAGAGAGGGAGTTGAAGGTAAACTTGAATTATGGAGGTCAACCTTAGAGTCTAAAGGTTTTCGCTTGAGTAGATCTAAAACGGAATATATGGAGTGTAATTTTAGTAGTAATAGACCTAGTGAGGAGATTGTGACTTTGGGCGATCAAGTCATTAATAAGAGTACACGTTTTAGATATCTTGGATCTATTGTTCAGAGTGATTGTGAAATAGATGGGGATATTATCAGCAGAATTCAAGTTGGATGGTTGAAGTTGAGGAATGCATCGGGCTTGTTATGTGATAGAAATGTACCCCTCAAACTTAAGGGAAAATTTTATAAGATGGTAGTGAGGCCTGCAAAAGAGAAGCATAATTCTAAGTTAAGTGTGGCAGAGATGAGGATGATTAGGTGGATGAGTGGCTTTACCCTTAGAGATAGGATATGAAATGAGCATATACGTGAAAAGGTTGGAGTAGCTCTAGTAGAAGATAAGATTAGAGAGAGTTGCTTTAGATGGTTTGGTCACATAAAAAGGCGGCCTTCCGATGACCCAGTTAGGAGAGTAGAGGTATTAGATTTGACTTGTGTTAAGAAAGGTAGGGGTAGACCTAAAAAGACTTGGTTAAAAAATATTAGGAATGACCTTTCTTTATTAGATTTAAACGAGCATTTGACTTTTAATAGGACATAATGGAGAAAAAGAATTCATGTAGCCGACCCCACGTAGTGGGATAAAGGCTTGATGTTGTTGTTGTTGTACAATCATTATTGTTGTTTGTAAGCATGTAGATGCATTCATCCATAGCTTGATGTGATTGTGAGGGTGATGTAACCTCCGTGACCTTCTACTACACAGCTTGTAGGTGTATGTATTTGTTCTCAATTTCTCTGTGTATGTTGATAGGTGAGTTACCACATTTACCTATATATCTTCTAGTACTTGTAGGAGCTACTATATATATATGCAAGACATTTGACGTTAGTCATAGAGACTTTCACATTCTCTTGCATGACTTGTGTGAACTTTACACATTGATTTCTATCATTTGCATGCAGCTTGCACTATTACTAAAGGATTTTGTACATTTGTTTGCAATCAAATTACATTTCCCTTCCGATTTCATCATTTGCAAGGCTAAGTATATTCGTATACTTGTTTATGTCGGTTGCAGTAGTGTTGTTGTAGTCTCCCTACACATGTTTGTAGGATAGCCACTATATCTGTGGCACATTTGCATTGCACTTCTTGATACGCTAGGAAGATTTCTTGAAGTTAAGTCTGCATTTGCATGTCACCTATGTTTGAAGAGTTAAATTTTCATTCCACTTAACTCATTCAAGTCCAAACTTAAGCTTTTATTTTAATTTCATTAAGTTCAAGCCTTTATTATTAGTCATTTGAGTTATGTTCAGCTTCAAGTCCACTAGTTTGTGTTCATTTTAGTCTAAAGAGTGCTCGTATGTTCGCCCGAAATTCAAGCAGCCTCTCGGCATCTCCCCCATTTAGGTGAAAATTCGAGAAACTAGCCTTCCCCTCGTCGCTACTTGAGCGCTTCGGGTAGGTATCTAATGACATCGCGACTATTAAATCTTCAATCCCCTCCCGCTACATGAGTGTTCAAGGGTCTTCAGGCACCTGTTGAAAAGAACACAAGGATTTTCCCACGTATGGTTACTTAGTTTTGTCCCCCTCATGCTACATGAGCGGTCCGGGGATTACCCACCTCGTCGCAAGCGCCGTGCCGGTTTCCCTTCCTACTACGCTACGTGAGCGCGTAGGGGGTTCGCTGGCTCGTCGCAAGCGTCGAGGACAAGATTTAAGTTAGAAATTATACCTTGGAGACCGGTGATGGAGGCACGAAGACCGAAACAAAAGGAAGGAGCACATTGCTTTCTTTTCTTCTTATTTTTTTATTATTAATTAATTACAATTAATTAATTAATTAATTATAATTAATTAAAATAATTAATTAAACTTTATTAAAATTAATTAAAATAATAAATTATAATTAACTTATAATTAATTATAACTTAATTAATATTAATTCATCTTAATAAATTATCATTAATAAAAAATAATTAATTATAATTAAATTATAAATTATAATGAATTAAAATTAATAATAATAATTAATTGTAATTAATAATTATAATCGAAATAATAATAATAATAATAATAATAATAAAAATAAATAAATAAATAAAATCCTTTGGTTTGGCAGATTTAGGGATTAGGCTGAAGAAGCACACCAAAGGGAGAAAGTGACCTTCACAACAGCGAGCTCCCTTGTTGCTTCCGATCAATAAGTTGTAACTTCCTATTTGGCAAGAAGGTGAAGACATTGAAGGGACAAAATCGGACATCAAAGAACGAGCCGAGGAGTTGGATAATATTTTACTTTATTTTTTATTAGCTTTCTTTAAATATTCACTATCTAATCTTAGGATAATATTTTACTTTATTTTTTATTTTTCACTCATTTATCTTAAAGTTTAAAACTAATAAGCGATGCTAGGTACATAAAATTTTTAATATTTATAATCTTTACAATCTTTATAATATTTGCAATTTAAATGATTTATTACTTTTATAAGAAAATAATTAATTTAAGTTTTACTATATCTAATCTCATAAGTAATGAGATGCTCTTTTCTAATATGATCCTATCATTTTCATTAGTCACACCAAATCTATAGCCCTCATTAATGTTATTAAGATTCTTTCTCTCTACCAATATATCAATTTAAATCTCATCCAATAAAAATATTTTTTTAAGAGGTATATTTTATATTAATTCTTTTAACTCGTTCTAAAATTTATTTTTGAATGCATATCTAAATTTACTTAAGAAGTATAAAACTCTTAAATATTTACAAATCCCATTTCTCATCTCGAGAGAGTCCATATAGACATTCTATTAGTGCGGTGGCAAAGAGATGAAGTATTATTTTTCTTTGCAAGTCATCTTTTAAATGGCTACCAATTCCATGGAGATTAACCTTACATAGGTTAATTCATGTCAACATCAACAACCTTTAGTGTGGTCACTACAAGGTTTGGAAAATGGGACATTGGGTCTTTTGGCCCAACGTTTGTTTAATAGCCAATAATCTCTCTTTTGGGTTATCTCAAGAGATAATTGATGATTGAGTGATCAAAAAGCTTATATATATATCAAAGTTTTAAAAGGCGAAATCGGGAATCGAGGCGTAAGCCTCAAAACGATTAAAATAAATTAATTTAAAATTTTAAATAATGACAAAAAATAACAAAAATAACAATTATTTGTACTACAAATAATAAAATAATATGAATACAAAAATATACCAGTCTGCCGGGGGTCCAAGGGGGCGCTGCCCCCTGGCGGGGGTTCGACCTGCCCGGTCAGGTCGCAGGGTTAAGGGGCAGCGCCCCTGCGGGGGTTTCCGGGGGCAGCACCCCCGGAACAAAATTATATTATAAGAGTAATTTTAAAATTATGCTTGTTGTATATGCTCAATACCGAGCGTACCGAGCATGTACCACTCAGTACCGAGCATGTACCGCTCAGTACCGAGCATGTACCGCTCAGTACCGAGCATGTGCCGCTCAGTACCGAGCATGTACAACTCAGTACCGAGCATACCGCGTAATTTAAATGTAATTTATATTAATTAGGCTAATTATATTAAAATTTAATTAATAATTATAATACTAATTATTCAGTTAAGTTAAAATAGATAATTAATTCATGCACTAATTATATTATTAATTATTTAATTAATTTGTTTAATTATTAATATTTTAAATTATATTAACTAAGTTAATCAATAATAACTTAGTTGCGTCTACGGTTTGCCTTTCATCTTCTCTTTTCGTCCTTGCTGTTCGGCTTCGTTGCTTCACAGCAGGTGTAGAGATTGCACGCGTCGCTTCTTTAGCTCCTTCGTGGCTGTTCGACTTTGCTCATTCGACGACTTTCCTTTTCCTGTCGGATCGTAAGCTACAACATTTTGATCGGAAGAAACAACGGGAGCTCGCTGACTGTGAAGGTAACTTTCTCACTTTCGAAGCGTTGCCTCGATGCGTCTTGACGCCTCACGCGGTGAGGCGTACGCCTCCGTGGAAAAAGACGTAAGCCTCGCCCGAGCGTTCGAGGCTTAAGCCTCAGTTCGTCCGACCTCCGCCTCGATTCGAGGCGCGTCTCGAGGCGTCCGCCTCGAATGCCTTTTTAATCGATGATATATATATATATATATATATATATATATATATATATATATATATATATATATATATATATATATATATATATATATATATATATATATATATATATATATATATATATATATATATATATATATATATATCAAAAGAATAAGAATTATACATACCATTGAAATATGCCGTCTATTATTCTATGTTTATAGCTGTCACCAATTTATTCACCCACACAAAATGTGCCAAGGAAACTTAATAAAGAAAGTCTAAGATTCAAAAAGGATCTTCTGTGACAATGCGATCAAGTTGACCATAGGATAGTGAGGACTCGGTAGATTACTTTAAACTGAGCTAACACCATATTGACAATGTTTCCTTATGCTCATATATTTTTAATTGTCCATCTCCAAGGTTTTGAGCCACAAGTTCTCTCTGACAGGCCCTATATTAGCAAAAATTCGTTGAGAAATTGCTCTCTTTGACATGTTTTTCCAACCCTAATCTATGTGAGATGTCTTGTGAAAGGAACCCATGGTTCCTAATAGGCTATTTAGGTCCAAGTCCTTAAAAAATGCATGTCTTCTAATTAATTGTTTTGGCATTATTTGTATGCCATTAGGTCAAGTCCTAAACAAATGCATGTCTTCTAGTTATTTATTTTGGCATTGTTTGTATGCCATTAGGTCCCAGTCCTAAAAAAATGCATGTCTTCTATTTATTTATTTTGGCATTGTTTTGTATGCCATTAGGTCCAAGTCCTAAAAAAATGCATGTCTTCTAATTATTTATTGTTGCATTGTTTGTAGGCACTGATTGACGGAATAATGTTACATTCCCTTTGAGTGAGAATGGGACATTTGAATTGAAAAATGGGAAGCCATCTATAGAGAGTTATAATTAGACCTTATGATATCCTTAATTGAGAGTTGTCTTTCATACTAAGCTGTAACTAACCTTGCAATATCTTTAACCGAGTGTTCTCTTTGATAATTAGGGTTAATTGAGCAAAGGAGTTTGTGTAGTGGCCCATGGGTCGCCATGAACCATGACTAAAATGCTTCTTACGAGGGTAAAATATCTGATAGTGATTATCCACTCCTTAATCTGCCTCCTAAAAGAAATCATAATCTTTTTTTCCTCATAAAGGAACGAACAAGTCTTCATTGCACATGAAGTTTACTGGTTCTTCATAATGATGCGATGGTGTCAGGATTCTTATGGAGTGAGTTATTTAATTTGTTAAACATCCTTCTTGTTAATAATGAGTTTTAATAATGTTTTCCTAGTATAATGTGATGTGATAAAAATGTCTTTTTTGACCTACTTGTTTTGTTAAATTCAATTTGCATGCAAAAAGATGAAGTGCCGCTTGTTAATGACTTCTTCATGGACATGAAACTAAAAAATATAACAACATTCAGCTTGTATTAATGACAGAAGAACCATAGATGTTTGCATAAGATATGTTGCACTCTCTCTTTATGAAGTTCCCTGACAAACCTTTGTTTGTACTTTTTAATTGATCATAACATCTTTCTAGTTGAAATTTTTTAAATAGCTTCTAAAACAGTGATTTTTTCTCAAAGCAATTGTTACTATCTGTTATATCCAGATAATTGGAGAGGGAAAAAACTTGATTTTATTATACAAAACTATCCCTTATTTATAGATCTATACAAGCTCTCTTAATAATGAAACAAATAACTACATAACCATGCATAATTGCCTTAATATAATCCTTCCTAAATTAGCCACCCAAATATAGAAGGAGATCAGCGTGATCTAGGTGAGCCTCCCAGGATCCCCATGCTAGTTATGGGATCAAGGGTTAAGGGATGACTGAGATTTAACTGCATGATCCAGTTGAGCCTCCCACGGATCCCCATGCTGGCCGTGGGATCAAGGGCCAAGGGACGGCTGGGATTTAACACTCTCCCTCAAGTTGAGGAATTTAGATCTGTCATTCCCGGCATGGTAATTAGTCCCAAAAAGGTAGAGTTATCAAGTCCCCTTGTTTCATCATTTTCTGGCACCCCATGCATCGTGGTTTCACCTTCAATAAACTCCCACTGCTCTTTCTTTAGGAGCAACATCTCTACATCACCATCATACAAAACTTTATGCATTTTTGTACTTTGATCAAAAGAATCAACAATGACATCATAAAAAATCTGATCATCTGGCCACCAAATTTTTATCTTTCAACCGACAATTGTGTCATCTAAGCCTTTACTATGCTTTCGCGGTCTAGAAGCATCTTGTACGTCTTGAGCACGCTTCCATCATGATTATGTTTTATTGGCATATTTAACATAGTTATGATCTTTAACCAAATCTTTCACTGTAGACTTTTGAGAGTGGAGAACTTTAATTTCAATTCCTTGTCTTCAGCTTCATTATGCTCAACTCCTTTCCGCTTCTTAGTGCCAGCAATTTGTTTGTTTCCAGGAAATTCACTCTAACTTTTCTTTGAGATCCATTTATACCTCCATTAATTGGAAGCTTTTTGTCAGAATTACTCCGAGCTTTTTTCTTATTACCAACTCCATAATGATCATTACTAATTGACAATTTCAATGAAACATTTCTTCATCTTTTGTGAGAACTTAGATCTGACCTATTAGGCTTTGTTGTACTTGAATCCAAACTATATTCAATATTACCTCTAGATTTTCCACTACGTTGAAATTCAGCATTTTGCTTTGCAGCCATGGAATCACCATTCCCAATATGAAAAGATTCATTATTTGTCACTGGTTTGCAAGATCCGTCTGCAGCAACAATAGATTTTTCAGGATGAATAACGTCACCTTTTGTTGTCTAGATCCTTGAGGTGAGATGTCAGAAAGGAACTGTTCAGATAATTTATGGCCAGCTTCCTAATTTTCACCAGAAGCATTCATTTCATTTTGTATTGAAGTGTCAGGTTTTCCCTAAATACAACAACAATAATTTTGTTGTAATCACTTAACAAAGCACCATTGCCATTAAATAATTTAGCCAAATGAGGCTTTAGCTTCAAGAAACAGTTAACAAGCACTTTCTCAGCTAACTTCTTGGTTGTATGTAGGATATTGTTTTCAACATCTTTCACACAATCCAGTTGGCCTGAAAGATGCTGTGCAGAAATACTTTCAGTCTCCAAAACAAGTGTCATGATAGTCTCCATTGAGGAGAAGACAATATAATAATGCTTTTATTTTATTGTCTTCAGTAAATGCTGAAGCATTTTCAATATCAAGTCATCACAATCAAGATCTAACATCAAAACACAGAATCAGACCTTTGCAATAGTTTCAAGTATTGAAACTATCTTCGAAAAGGAATGGTATGACATCTCATCCAAATTCTTGAAAGCTCCAACAATCATCCCAAATATCTCCTTCATTATATCATCATATGGAGCATCTGGTACTGTTATTCTTGTTATTTCACTAAGAAAAGATGTAATGGAAACCTTCACATCCATATCCGAGTGCCCCTAAAGATCCTTGGCAATCAATGCCTTCATAGCAGGCTAAACATAAATCAACATTGAAGTAGATGGAGATTACTCTATTCTTAATAATAGTTTTTCAGCTTTATCAAGAAGTAACTGAAGCTGTTATAAATCGGATGGAGGAGACGCTACCTTATTCTCGATGACTTTGAACCCATCCTCTAGCATTACATCATCAAGAGATATTTGCACAGATGTGCACGAGAGAGGCCGCAGGTATGGAAATAAGGGCTCCAAGCTCTCGGTCCCTTCCAGGCGCACACAAGACCACCGATCAAGAGTTTGGCTCTTCCCAGGCATGCACGCAAAAAAACTCCTGAATGACTCCTCTCGGTGTTCGATTTTCCTTCCGCATAGGCAAGAACACATTCTCAAAGGCTCGGTCTCCTTTGCATGTATAAGGGTTCCTGCTCGCCCCTCTCCGCTTGGCTTCCAAGAAGAGACTGATAGGAAATACTTGAGTTCACAAGCAAACCTAGCAATAACTGATTAGTATAGCGAGAAATATGCTGATTTTAGAGAGAAAGCAACAAAAACGATGTAGGAATTTCATGATATTGGAGAGGAACACAAGGAAAACTTCTTCTATTCAATCAACGAAAAAGAAAAAACAATACAAGATACAAGTTTCTTCAATTTGAGAGAAAGAAACAACTCTCCAAATCTCTAGCAAAACTTAGAGCCCAAAAGCACCAACCCTAGATCTCAAATCAGATTTCAAATTCAAGATGAAAACCTAATTCTTACATTAGCAACTTATTAAAGCAAATGGAGAAATACAAAATCCCTAAATACTCCATAATTCAAATTTCCCTCCTAAACACCCATTTAATTAATTACTTGGGCCCACTAGGGCATCCGCCCCTCCCCCTTGGTTCCGCTCTTTAGGTTTGGGCTGCCAGCTGTAGAAATGAACCGATCCAGGTTGGACCGATTCAGCTGGCCCCTCCTAAGCCGACCTAATAGAGACGCACGAAGCGGATGACCAAGAGGAACGCCGCTCCTCTCTCGATCGCACGCAGGGATGAAGATTGAGTTTGATCTCACCATTCCAAGGAGGTCCTGCCCTCTATCTAGATACACGCAGGAAGAGGTCCCGCGCTCGATTTCTCTCACTTCTTCTTGGTCCACTCTAAACGTCACATGCAAGAATGGAGACCGAGCATGATGACACCTTTACTAGGAGGTCCTGGCCGATTTCTAGAAGCATGATTTCTCGTCCCATGCAGATGCACGTCACGCTTCTTCTAGCTGCAAGAACGAAATAGAGGGCACAAGCAATTTGGATTGCTTGACTTTCGTTCGATCTCCAATGGAAATGAAGGCTGCTTTCTCCTCTCTGCTTCATTCGATTCATATATCCCAATGATGCCAGCAATGAAGGCTGCATTCTCAGAATTCTAGCAATGAAGGTCGGTGGTGGGAATCTGGCTCTGTTGCCAAATTAGATTTAGAGAATTGGAGAGGGAAATATCTTGATTTTTTATAGAAATTATATGTTATTTATAGATCTATACAAGATGTCTTAATAAAGAAGCAAATAATTGTAGAATCATGCATAATTGCTTTAATATAATCCTTAAGAAGGGAAAAGCTCCTAATAGTAAAAATAGTTGGTGGTGCAATCAAAATGTACAAGAAAAGATCAAAAATAAATTATAAAAATTGATTTAGATATACAAATTTAGATAATTGGGAAATATATAAAGAGGTCCGTAAGATGTCTAAGAAAGCAATATGCAACGCAAAAATTTTAGCTTTTAATGATTTATATAAAAGATTAGATACTAAGGAGAGTGAAAGAAATATGTAGAAGTTAGCCAAACAAAGAGATATAAGTAGTAAAAATTTAGCTCAAGTGAAGTGCATTAAGGATGAAAATCAAAAAGTGCTTTTATTAAAATAGGATATTCAACAAAGGTGGATGAGATATTTTGCTAAACATTTCAATGAAGATTGTGAGAATATGATTGTCTTTTGTGATATTAGCACCCTAAATGAAAATAATGATTTTTATTTTTATCGATGTATTAATAAATCTGAAGTTAGAGAAGCTTTAAAGAAAATGAAGCGTGGAAAAGCTATTGAACCTGATGATATTCCAATAGAAGTGTGAAGATGTTTAGGAGATGAAGGAATTTCTTGGCTTACTAAACTTTTTAATATTATTTTGAAGAAAGATATGCCAGATGAGTAGAGAATGAGTGCGTTAATTCCTATGTTTAAGAATAAAGGTGATGCACAAGATTGTGCAAATTATAGAGTTAAGTTAATGTGTCATACTTTAAAATTATGGGAGAGAGTTATGGAGCATAAGTTGCGGCATGATACTAATGTTTCTCAAAATCAATTTGGATTCATGCCGGGTAGGTCTACTATGGAAGCTATACATTTATTGAGGGGTTTGTGGAGAAGTACAGAGAAAATAAGGAGGATCTACTTTTGATATTTATTGAGTTAGAGAAAGCATATGATAAAGTTTCAAGAGAAGTGGTATAGAGTGCTAGAAAAGAAAGGGGTTAATAATGCTTATATTTAAGTAATTTTTTTCTCTTCAGATAAATTTTCTTTCAGTAGTATTAGGAAATTTTCTTGATTTGAAAGTATTAGGAATGGTCTTTGTTTACTAGATTTGAATGAGAATTTGACTCTTAGTTGATCACAATAGAAAAAAATAAAAAAGATTAATGTAGCCGATCACATCTATTGGGATTACGGCTTTATGCTGTTGTTATTATAGTATTAAGAAGTTTTCTTGTGAATAGTGCCTACTAATGGCCTCGTTTGCATTTTAGGGACTGTTTTTTTCATAAATTGATTATGTTTTCCATTGTTTTTTATTCAATTATGAAGGTGGGAGGCTGCACAAATTCCAAAAGTAAAGGTGGCTCGGTTTAATTTGACCAAAGTTAGTGACGAACAAACTCCTTATATGCCTAGTATTCCAGATATTGCAGAGTGCCCATTGAATCTTTTGCCTTTAAAGCATTGGGAGGATGCTTTCCTTGCTGATTTTTTCAAGTTACGGCAGGTAGGTTGCCAAGTTTTATTTATTTATTTATTTTCTTTAATGTGATCTCTTCCAACTACCTAACACGTTATTTTTGTAAACAACTACTCTGAACAACATTGTCGTTAAATTTCACTACCAGCTGCACATCTCTTTGTGCTCATTAAAGTAGATTAGAATACTTTATCAACGGAGAAAAAAATTCAGGAATTCCAATTGGAATGGGAGGCAGAAGGGAGTAGTGTCTAGGAATTCCCGTTAATATCAAATTTCATCTTCCATGTAGAATGTAATTATGCGTTAGGAGTAGAGTTTAGCTAGAAGAGGCGAGGGGGCTAGAGCCTTGGGCATGATAATATTTTAATGGAGAGAGGTATGAGTATAGGCTTAGTTAATGCTATGTAGGTTGGAGAGAATAGGAAACCGATAAAGAGATATATTTTATTACAAAGGTATTCAGATATATTTTATTCACAAATCCCTATTGAAACTCAATAAAATTTGATTCTCCAAAGATCAAAATTCATGCTCATCGTATATTTTATTACATGCTGATACTATTTGTTAGAAGAATAGCTTATGTAAAAATGTCTGCCAGGATGGAACGCAAGGAATGCATGAAGTTATACTAAAAGAGATCAAGCACTATAAAAGAAGGAAAGATATACAGGACTTGGTTAAAATAATTATAATTCTTGGGAAAAGAGATCAAGCACTATAAAAGAAGGAAAGATATACACGACTTGGTTAAAATAATTATAATTCATGGGAAAGGAGAGAGGATCTTGCTGTCACGACCCGGCCCGGTTAGCTCGCAAGTGCGAGGCGGGAACAGAGATCGGACATAAAGAAAATAAAAGAAACATTACAAGACAATTAATATAACTCCAAAATGAAACATCAATATAAAGAAAGAGCCACTATAATCTCCTAACATAAAGTTTTCTTTTTTTCTTTCATTCAAAAATCACCAATCAAGGGATTTAACATTAAAAGTACAAAAGCATACAAAAAGAGGATCTACAAGTATAATCTTTCCTTTGCATTCTAGATCTAATCCTCCTATACAAAACATCAAAGAATACAAAAGAACCTGCCACCCGTCGTCTCCCTACGACGGTAGGTGCGCGGTGGCTGATCAGTCATCTAACCCCCTCTTTTGGATCCTCCTGAAAAAATATTCCCACAACGAGGGTGAGCCTTACACTCAAATAGGTGAGGATGGAAATTCAATTAAACATAAAAGCAATGAAAGAAAACTTTAACATACATTGGGAAAATATTTTTAGCAAAAGATTCATCAATCTAAAACGAGTTGTACTCAAAGGAAAGCATACCTTTAACTCAACTTTCAAATGCATAATCCTTTCATAACCTTTTTCTTTCTCTCTTTTTTAAAACCATGCCTCAAGGGATAATCTCATTTGTATGTAACATGTGTATGAAACATTCATAATAGCTTATTATGCATATAACTATATCACCCGTCTCAGGAGTATCACTTGTACTGATCAGGTACATATAAATTGGCCATTTCCTTTTCCATTGGTTCATAAGAACCATCCTTTTCCATGGCTCAAAGAGCCTCCTTTTCCATGGCTCAAAGAGCCTCCTTTTCCATGGCTCAAAGAGCCTCCTTTTCCATGTGATACTCCCGCGTCAACATGCACATTCATTTAGTATTTAAATAATCATAAAGATGCTCAATGTAGGACTATCCATAAACATGCAAGTGTATGTTTCCTCAAAGATGCGTATGTTTGCTATGCTTGTATGAACATTGCATGTAATGTAGAGAAAATCATGTAGAGCATGTGTAGGAAATGAATATGTAATCCAATCATAAGTTGAGCATTTCATAAGGGAAACATTTGTAATTGCCTCAAGTATCCATAAACTTACAAAATAAAAGTTAAGACATAAGAGTTCAAATGGGCATAAATTATTTGGCAATTTCTATGCAATTCAATGAAATAAAAGTTGTCTTACATTTAAAAGAAAATCCATTCCACCTACCTCAATCCGTGCACCACAAGGCGATCCTTCAAAAGTCCTCACACCCCTTTTCCTCTTATGAAATCAAACTCTACAAGTGGCAAACATAAGGTGTAGAAATAAGTTTTCTCTCTCACACCTAAAAAAAAAACCCTAGGTTAAGCATGTAACTACTCAATATCTCATATTTTCATAAAAGTAACTCACATTAGGGTTTTAAAAACATCACATTACTTTTCTCTAAGCTTAACCCAAAGAAAACTCTCATTTCTACAAAAACCCTAATTTACAAAACACAATTTATTCTTATAAAACTTAAATCAAATTCCATAATTATCTTCAAAGAATCATTAGGAAACATCTTTGTGAATATACTTTGAAAGAAAACCATTTTTGAGTGAAACCCTAACTTCCAAAAATTCATATTTTTTTACAAAAATACTTCACATTAGGGTTTAAAAACTTCCCCTAACCTTTCCCTAAACTTTTCTCAAAGGTACCTTAAAGAAAACTCAAGTTTTCCTAAAACCCTAATTTCATTCTTTAGAGAAAACTCATGAAAATGGAAGAGAAACACTTGCAAAACACTTACCTTAGCCTTCCTTACAAGTTCCCTTCAATTTCCCCTCGAGAATCGTCGCCGGAAACCACCGCCGAAGAACCCGTCGCCGCTCCTACCCGCGCCTCACGCCTCTTGGTTCCGCTCGGTTCGTGCGAATGGGGGAGAAGGAGGGCTCGGTTTGGCCTAATAGGGAGAAATGGGAAAAGCCAAAAGACCCTTATACCCTCACTTAAGTAAATTCGACCTTTAGAAAGCTTAGGGGTAGTTTGGGCATTAATGAGCTTCTAAAAATTATATCTCTTAATTTAAGCGAGATTACATATAAGTCCTTTATACCAAATCGATCGAAATTTCGCGCTCTATTTTATAAAATTATTTGCGTCGAAATCCGACAACTTCGAATTTTTCACTTAAACCTCGTCGCGATGCTTCGAAAAGCGTGCGAGGTCTTAGACGGCATTTTTGGGTTTTACAATTCTCCCTCCCTTATAAAAATTTCGTCCTCGAAATTTAAGACAAGCTTAAGAAACCATACCTTAGTCAAATAGGTGAGGATAGCTCTCCCTCATCTCTGATTCCTTCTCCCAAGTAGCATCTTTCTCCGTTCCATGCTTCCACATAACCTTGACATAAGGAATCTCTCTACTACGAAGCTGTTTAACATCGTAATCTATGATCTTCTCAGGTTCTTCTACAAATGTCAGATCTGGTTGGATGTCTATTGCTTCAGTACTTATCTTCAAGGCTTCATCTGAAATGTATTTCCTCAAGGAAGATATATGAAATACATTATGTACTCCACTCAAGTGATATGGCAAAATCAATCTGTAGGCCACACTGCCAACTCTCTCTGATATCTCAAAAGGGCCAACATACCTTGGACTTAGCTTCCCAACTTTGCCAAATCTCTTTACACCCTTCATAGGACTAACCTTGAGGAATACAAACTCTCCAACATCAAATTCAACAAATCTATGCTTGGCATCGTAGTACTTCTTCTGTCTATCTTGAACAGCCTTCAATCTATCACGAATCAGCCTTATCTTCTCAGTAGCATCATCTACTAAGTCAGCTCCAACTATCTTTCTTTCTCCTGTCTCGGCCCAACATAAAGGAGTTCTACACCTCCTTCCATACAAAGCTTCATATGGTGCCATACCTATACTTGCTTGGAAGCTATTGTTATAAGCAAATTCAATCAATGGAATGTGTGTCTCCCATTTGCCACCAAAGTCTAGTATACACAATCTGAGTAAATCCTCCAATGTCTGAATAGTCCTCTCTGATTGACCATCTGTTTGAGGATGAAAAGCTGTACTGAAAGTAAGTCTGGTGCCCATTGCCTCCTGAACTTTCCTCCACAATCTAGAAGTGAATCTCCCATCTCTATCTGATACTATTGATCTAGGTACACCATGAAGTCTAACGATCTCATTAACATAAATACTTGCCAACTTCTCAACAGCATCAGATTGCTTGATAGGCAAGAAGTGTGCTGACTTGGTCAATCTATCAATGATCACCCATAGAGCATCATGACCAGTTCTGGACCTAGGTAATCCAACCACAAAATCCATAGCTATGTCTTCCCATTTCCACTCTGGTATGGGTAAAGGCTGCAATAAACCTCCTGGCTTTTGATGTTCCACCTTTACCATCTGACAAATTGTACATCTAGCCACAAATTCTGCTACACTTCTTTTCATTCCTGGCCACCAAAAGTATCCCTTCAGGTCTTGGTACATCTTGTTACTACCTGGATGAATGGTATAACTTGAATAGTGTGCTTCCTGAAGAATGTCCTTCCTCAAATCTCCAACATCAGGGATGCAAATTCTGCCTCTATACCGGAGTAACTCATCCTCATCAAGCTCAAACTCCTCTATGTGACCAACCTTCACCAATTGTAGGATTTTCTCAAATTCTGCATCTTGTGGCAAGGCTTCCCTTATCCTATCCTTCAAGGTGGACTGAACAGTCATCTGATTCAAGGCCATAAACTCTGCATCATTGGGCTGAACTACAGAAATCTCTAACTTCTCCAAGTCTCTAATCAATTCATGCTGTTGTGTGATCATCCAACTAGCACTAGAAGTTTTCCTGCTTAAAGCATCTGCTACAACATTTGCCTTGCCTGGATGATATTGGATATCTAAGTCATAGTCCTTGATAAGCTCCAACCATCTCCTCTGCCTCAAATTCAACTCTTTCTGAGTGAAGATGTATTTTAAACTTTGATGATCAGTAAATACCTCACACTTCACTCCATACAAGTAATGTCTCCATATCTTCAGGGCAAAGACCACTGCCGCTAACTCCAAATCATGGGTTGGGTAGTTTCTTTCGTGGTTCTTCAGTTGCCTTGAAGCATAGGCAATGACCCTTCCGTTCTGCATCAAAACACAACCCAGCCCTTTGTGAGAGGCATCACTATAAATCTGAAATCCATCCGTCCCCGAAGGAATAGTAAGCACTGGAGCAGTCACTAAACATTGCTTCAATCTTTGAAAAGCCTCTTCACATTGATCTGTCCATACAAACTTCACTGCCTTTTGAGTCAATTTAGATAAGGGCATAGCTATACGAGAAAACCCCTCAACAAACCTTCTGTAATAACCGGCTAAACCCAGAAAGCTCCTGATCTCCGTCACAGTAGTGGGTCGTGGCCAATCCGCTATAGCGTGTACCTTGTGTTGATCCACAGAGATCTCTCCATTGCCAATCACATGACCCAAAAAGTTCACACTTTTCAGCCAAAACTCACATTTGGAGAACTTAGCATACAAATCATTATCCTTCAAAGTATACAACACTGACCTTAAATGATTCGCATGCATCCTTTCATCAGGAGAGTAAACAAGTATGTCATCTATAAATACAATCACGAATAGATCTAAAGAATCCTTAAAGATTCTATTCATGAGATCCATAAACACTGCAGGGGCATTTGTTAAGCCAAAAGGCATCACTGTAAACTCAAAATGCCCGTATCTAGTGTTGAAAGCTGTCTTTGCTATGTCCTCTTCTCTGACCTTGAGCTGATAGTATCCTGATCTCAAGTCTATCTTGGAAAACACAGAGGCACCCTCCAACTGGTCAAACAAGTCGTCAATTCTCGGAAGAGGGTACTTATTCTTTACAGTTAGTTTGTTCAATTCCCTGTAGTCTATGCAAAGTCTTAAACTCCCATCTTTCTTCTTCACAAAGAGCACAGGAGCACCCCAAGGCGAAGTGCTAGGTCTGATAAATCCTTTATTAAGCAACTCTTCCAATTGTTCTTTCAGTTCCTTCAGCTCTTTTATGGCCATCCTATAAGGGGCTTTAGCAACAGGATTTGCTCCACTAACCAGCTCAATGGTGAAATCAATCTCCCTGCTTGGAGGCATTCCAGGTAAATCATCAGCAAACACTTCTGGATACTCTTGCACCACAGGTATCTCTTCTAATCTCCTCTCTTCTTTCTTCTCTTCCTTAACATAGGCTAGAAACCCTTCATTACCCTTCCTCAACAAATTGTATGCCACCAAAGAAGAGACTATCATAGAAGTTATGCCTCTTTCCCCTACGAATTTAAATTCTTTCTCCCCTGGCATACAAAATTTGAGTTCTTTCTTGTTACAGTCTATGGTCACAAAGTGACAAGACAACCAATCCATGCCTAGGATCATAACAAATTCGGTCAAGGGCAATAACATAGGATCTGCACAAAGACTTCTATCACACACAATCAACTCCACATGACACCCTTTGTTGGTTTCCAACTGACTCCCATTGGGCA
Organism: Dendrobium huoshanense; assembly: GCA_016618105.1. Classification (NCBI taxonomy): domain Eukaryota; kingdom Viridiplantae; phylum Streptophyta; class Magnoliopsida; order Asparagales; family Orchidaceae; genus Dendrobium; species Dendrobium huoshanense. The sequence continues at coordinate 973,246 of CM028344.1, read as the reverse complement.
TCATAACAGATAAGGGTTTGAGCATAAGTGAGGAAGATAAACCAACAGACTTAACAAATTCCTCCGAAATGAAAGAATGAGAGGCTCCCGTATCAAACAATACCTTAACAGGCTTGTTACAAACAAGGATCGTTCCTAAATATCATGCATGTAACATAACATAAAGCTTATTTTACTTAAACAGTATAAAGGGATTCATTAACATTAAATAAAGTCCATACCTGTGATAACATCAGGAGAGTCTTTTGCTTCAAGTTGTGATATTCCATAAACTCTTGGTTGAACCGGGGGACGAGCTTGGCCTTGTGATGGGGTAGATCCAGTAGACTCTACAGTTCTTGGCCTGCCAGCTGTCCTCTGAGGAAAAGTGTTTCCTGTTCTGGCCTCTGGAGTAGACCTTTGTCCCAAGGTAGGGCAAGACTTGGCCATGTGCCCAGGCTGATGGCACCAAAAACAGGTATTGGTGCCAGAAAGGCACTCTCCCCTATGAGCCCTTCCACATTTATTGCACATAGCAGATGGAGTACTACTCTCTGAAGTGTTGGGCTTGGGCTTCTTCCAATTAGACCTTCCAGAGTGAAAAGATTGGGCAGGCCTTGATCTATCTTCATACTTCCTCTTCTGGAAGTCTCTCCTCTTTTGAGTACTCTGATAATCAAGCTCAACCTTCCGTGCTTTATCAACCAATTTAGAGTAATCTTCAATCTCAAAAGCAACCAATGGCTGTCTAATGCTATCTCTCAAGCCACAAAGGAAACGGTGGCATTTCTCTTCTGCATTAGGAATCAGATGAGAGGCATACCTAGATAGCATCGTGAATTCAGCCTCATACTCTGCAACAGTCTTATCACCCTGCACCAGCCTAATGAATTTATCTTGCATTTCTCTCCTAGCAGTCATTGGCACATACCAATCTCTAAACACTTTGACAAATTCCACCCATGAGATTTGACTGCTAGATTTCCCAGTAAAAGTTTCTTCCAATTGTCTTCTCCACCATCTGTTTGCCTCCCCTTTGAAGGCATAAGTAGCTAAGGCTACCCTCCTATCCTGAGGGCATAGCATCCCCTCCAGAATCTTCTCAACTTCCATTAACCAGTCCTCTGCTTCTATAGCTCCACCTTCCACAAAAGATGGTGGCTTCATGTCCTGGAATAACTTTAAATACTTGTCAATTGGAGCACTTCCACTACTTCCAGCTTGAGTCTGTGCATTCTTTATCATCCCCGTCATAGCTGCCATCATTTGGGTAAAAGAGTCCAAGGTAGCATTAATGCTACTACCTTGAGGCTCTACTACAGACGGTAATTCTCTCCTAACCTCCCCTGTGTTGCCATCAGTGGCATCTAGTTCTGGTTCCTCAGCCCTGAGACATAAAGCAACATAGCAATCTAAGCATTAAATAACACAAGCACCTTACACCTATTCTAACCTATAAGATCTTCCTATCGGCTCTTTTATGAAAATCAATATCCTCAAATCCTTGCTCTGATACCACTACTGTCACGACCCGGCCCGGTTAGCTCGCAAGTGCGAGGCGGGAACAGAGATCGGACATAAAGAAAATAAAAGAAACATTACAAGACAATTAATATAACTCCAAAATGAAACATCAATATAAAGAAAGAGCCACTATAATCTCCTAACATAAAGTTTTCTTTTTTTCTTTCATTCAAAAATCACCAATCAAGGGATTTAACATTAAAAGTACAAAAGCATACAAAAAGAGGATCTACAAGTATAATCTTTCCTTTGCATTCTAGATCTAATCCTCCTATACAAAACATCAAAGAATACAAAAGAACCTGCCACCCGTCGTCTCCCTACGACGGTAGGTGCGCGGTGGCTGATCAGTCATCTAACCCCCTCTTTTGGATCCTCCTGAAAAAATATTCCCACAACGAGGGTGAGCCTTACACTCAAATAGGTGAGGATGGAAATTCAATTAAACATAAAAGCAATGAAAGAAAACTTTAACATACATTGGGAAAATATTTTTAGCAAAAGATTCATCAATCTAAAACGAGTTGTACTCAAAGGAAAGCATACCTTTAACTCAACTTTCAAATGCATAATCCTTTCATAACCTTTTTCTTTCTCTCTTTTTAAAACCATGCCTCAAGGGATAATCTCATTTGTATGTAACATGTGTATGAAACATTCATAATAGCTTATTATGCATATAACTATATCACCCGTCTCAGGAGTATCACTTGTACTGATCAGGTACATATAAATTGGCCATTTCCTTTTCCATTGGTTCATAAGAACCATCCTTTTCCATGGCTCAAAGAGCCTCCTTTTCCATGGCTCAAAGAGCCTCCTTTTCCATGGCTCAAAGAGCCTCCTTTTCCATGTGATACTCCCGCGTCAACATGCACATTCATTTAGTATTTAAATAATCATAAAGATGCTCAATGTAGGACTATCCATAAACATGCAAGTGTATGTTTCCTCAAAGATGCGTATGTTTGCTATGCTTGTATGAACATTGCATGTAATGTAGAGAAAATCATGTAGAGCATGTGTATGAAATGAATATGTAATCCAATCATAAGTTGAGCATTTCATAAGGGAAACATTTGTAATTGCCTCAAGTATCCATAAACTTACAAAATAAAAGTTAAGACATAAGAGTTCAAATGGGCATAAATTATTTGGCAATTTCTATGCAATTCAATGAAATAAAAGTTGTCTTACATTTAAAAGAAAATCCATTCCACCTACCTCAATCCGTGCACCACAAGGCGATCCTTCAAAAGTCCTCACACCCCTTTTCCTCTTATGAAATCAAACTCTACAAGTGGCAAACATAAGGTGTAGAAATAAGTTTTCTCTCTCACACCTAAAAAAAAAACCCTAGGTTAAGCATGTAACTACTCAATATCTCATATTTTCATAAAAGTAACTCACATTAGGGTTTTAAAAACATCACATTACTTTTCTCTAAGCTTAACCCAAAGAAAACTCTCATTTCTACAAAAACCCTAATTTACAAAACACAATTTATTCTTATAAAACTTAAATCAAATTCCATAATTATCTTCAAAGAATCATTAGGAAACATCTTTGTGAATATACTTTGAAAGAAAACCATTTTTGAGTGAAACCCTAACTTCCAAAAATTCATATTTTTTTACAAAAATACTTCACATTAGGGTTTAAAAACTTCCCCTAACCTTTCCCTAAACTTTTCTCAAAGGTACCTTAAAGAAAACTCAAGTTTTCCTAAAACCCTAATTTCATTCTTTAGAGAAAACTCATGAAAATGGAAGAGAAACACTTGCAAAACACTTACCTTAGCCTTCCTTACAAGTTCCCTTCAATTTCCCCTCGAGAATCGTCGCCGGAAACCACCGCCGAAGAACCCGTCGCCGCTCCTACCCGCGCCTCACGCCTCTTGGTTCCGCTCGGTTCGTGCGAATGGGGGAGAAGGAGGGCTCGGTTTGGCCTAATAGGGAGAAATGGGAAAAGCCAAAAGACCCTTATACCCTCACTTAAGTAAATTCGACCTTTAGAAAGCTTAGGGGTAGTTTGGGCATTAATGAGCTTCTAAAAATTATATCTCTTAATTTAAGCGAGATTACATATAAGTCCTTTATACCAAATCGATCGAAATTTCGCGCTCTATTTTATAAAATTATTTGCGTCGAAATCCGACAACTTCGAATTTTTCACTTAAACCTCGTCGCGATGCTTCGAAAAGCGTGCGAGGTCTTAGACGGCATTTTTGGGTTTTACACTTGCCACCATAGGAAAGCCACAAAAATGTACAAACAAAAGGCGCACAAAAAATATTATTCCCTGAACCCAAATAATCACAATCTCATGAACAATTAGAAGCCTCAAGTTTTTCAAGATAAATGAGAAAATAACTGAAAAAGAGGTGACAAAGAAAGTGGAATAAATTAACGCCAAAAATTACCCTTTGAACTCTCAATAGAGTACCTTCCCGTATACTGATGGAAATTGTGCAAAATTTCGAGCTTCAATAATGCTTTCTTTCACCTTCTCTCCATGTCTTCTCCTAAAACTTTGTTTTTAACTTGAATTCAATTCAAAATTAGTTGCCTAATGCATGCATATAGTTTTCACTCATATATTCAACAAAATAACCTCCTTGCATTTTATTCCAAAGCCAGTGCTAAGTGTTTCTCCCTCAAAACTGTGGCTGCTTGCTCTCTTCATGCAAAACCCAATGCACGTCTGACTCATTAAGCCCATACATATAGATCTTAAGGGGGTAATTTAAAATTCAAAACATGTTTAAATTTGGTGTCAAAGCTGTCCAAAATAAAAAATTATCCTAACAAATTTTAAAATATAATTTTATCCAAAATCAAATTTTTATGTCATTATCATAACAAATCTACTATTTTAAATTTATGCTTATCTTGACTAAATTATTTTGTTAAAACCTACAGTTAGTATCAATGGGTGAGATATAAGTTTCCATCAACTGTACAAGTTCCCTGTTTTGTCTGCTTTTTTCTTGGAGTAGACGCCATCATCTCTCAACTTCTAGTATATCAAGTGCACAATTGTTCTATTAAGCACTGCAGTACACGTTCATGGATTAAAAAAAAAAGGTAAAATCTACCTCCCTGCCAATTTTTAGATAAGGAACAAGATACTCCTGCTGTCTGTAAATGCAAGTAATTTTAAATAGCACTGCACTACACGTTCATGGATTAAAAAAAAAGGTAAAATCTACCTCCCTGCCAATTTTTAGATAAGGAACAAGATACTCCTGCTGTCTGTAAATGCAAGTAATTTTAAATGCTTGTTGCCTCGGGAATTATCTCTTGGGAATCAACTCGTTTTGACGATCTATATCTATTTTGATGTGAACTCTCAAAAATTGTTCTTGGGAATTAACTCGGTCTGTCATGGATGTTCTCACTAGACATTTGCAAGAGGATGTACCTTAGTGTATACTTTTTGCTGATGATATTCTTCTTGTTGATAAGACTAGAGAGGGAAATGAAGGTAAACAATAATTATGGAGGTCAACCTTAGGCTTCGTTAGGGATGGCTACAGCTATTGGTAAAGCAGGTTGTGAAGTTGTTGTCCAGAAAACTGCTTTCTAAAGTTGTTGTATATAAATCAATACATTTTGTTTGGGTAGTATAACTGCCGATTTGTTGTGCTGCTGCTATATGACAATAAATTACCTTGTTATCCTTTTATATATTGAGATAAATATAATAATCAACTAACATTTCTGATTTAAAATTAAATAATTTTATCAAATCTTTTATAAGTTTATATATCAAAATACTATAAAATTTTAACTTAACTTTTTCTATCATACTTCAAATTAATTTGTTATGTTTTAATAGATTCTCGATTATTATTTAATAATAAAATATTTTTTCGTAATAATAAAAATATGTTTTGATTGATCTTTTTTAAAAAATTATATCAACGTAATGCTTAAAGAGCAAAAGTTTGGTGCATCAAAGTTTTTTATGAAATCTGTATAGCATATCAAAATTTAGAAATATAAATTAAATTAAAAAGATAAATTTTTTAATAATATAAGGTTTATTTTTATTACAAATTATATGCTTGGTGTTTAAAATTTTTTAAAACATAAACAAATTTGTTGATTATACGTTTAATTTAAACCATTCAAATGTATTGTTAAAAACTCAAATAAAAATATAGAGCCATATTTAATGTAACCTAAGAAATATATATTTGGACACGCGAGCAACATAGTATAGGTCTAAAAAGGTTGTTTAATAAATTTATAGTTCTTCTAATATTTATTTTGCACAATTTGATTTTTAATACATTATTCTGATATTTTTTTAAAAAAAATTTACTTGCTTAAGAAAACTGAATAAGAAAATAAAAAACAGTCAAAACCATCAAAACTTTGTATGACATTGAAACCAAATTGAAAACCAAATTTAAAATCCTTCATCTCAAAAAATAATTATGTACATTAAAAAAAATTAGGGCTAATATTGCTAAAATAGGTAGCAAAAAGGTTTCATATGAGGAAATCAAAGTTGAACAAATATTACCATATAAAGACGCCCATGCATATATTAATATTGGATCAATACAGGCCTTTTTTAAATCACAAGATTAAGTACTACTAAGCAGTAATTCGTAAATCAATGTAAAAGTTTTGTATTATATTTGTAAAGTTAAAAAAAAAATCAGCGAAAGATTCACAAACTTAATCAAATAAGAATGAACATACTGCCAAACATATGAAACTTTCTAATTTATCTCAGTCATCAATGCATCTGTGATTTCCTCTCGTAAATGGATCATCTCCTCCGCACCTTCACCATCTCGTGCCTCCTGATTAAAAGTATTTTCTTCAGTCTCTACTAATGATTGCCCAATTCTAAACTCATATGCCTCTTCTGGTATATATGTTTTGTCTTCATCACATATGTTGAATTCTGGGCCTTCTTGAGTGGGATGTCGACTAATGTAATTATGCAATGCCATTGTTGCTATCACTATTTTAATTTGTTTTTTGAATGAATATGCTTGCATATCTCGTTGTATGACCCACTTTTTCTTTCAAACACCAAATGATCTTTCAATTACGCCTCTTAATGAAGAGTGTCGCTTGTTAAAAATTTCTTGCCTCCCCCGTACTAATTGGTTTCCTCTTTCAAAATTAGGTATATGATATTTTGGTATCTGGAAATGGCTTTAAAAATCCCCGTTGCATCGGATATCCAACATCGACAACATAATATTTTCCTATTATAAGCTATTTGTAATTTAGTATATGTTTTACCAGTACTAACATTACAACTATATAGAACGTACCTGAATGGGAAAGTTGTTGCATCTATTACGAGTTGCAAATTTAAAAATACGATTGTCATGTGGACTTCCTTTCCATCCTGCCATGAGAAAAGTGAAGCACATGTTGAAGTCATACACAGCTATAACATTTTGCGTCGTTGACCCACATCTTTCTATATAAGCCGCTTTCTCGGCATTCGAAACATGAGCATCCACATGTGTTCCATCGATAGCTCCAATACAGTCCTATTTAAGAAGCGATGATTAAGTATTATATACATTAAACAAATCATATAATATGATAATAAAAAAGATTACCTTGAAATACGACATATATCAATTATCATACAAAATATTCCTTAGGATATCATAAAATTCAAGATCTATAGGCTTTATCATAGAACATGATAATTTTACCAAAGCCTCCAATCCAATAAAGAAATACCTACTTACTGTCTCAGTTTAGTGTTGAAACTGCTCACATGTGGGCCTTATTGATTCATTTTGCGATAAAATATATAAAGTCATCACAAGTACTTCTCTACTTGTTATCCTTGATGATCCCTGTAGACCATGAACACATTCCAATTCATTCAATAGATCTAAAAAAATTGTTTGAGACATACTAAACATATTATAAAACCTCATTGGATGACCTTGTAGCAGCTCTCCAATCTATTTGTCTCCTCTATGATGATATCATGCACGGTTTCTTGCAAATATATGTTTCATAATACTCATTTATAAGACATATTGCCGCAAGTATAGTCTTTTTAATATTTGCAATATCGGCTGACTCACTTCTATTCTCATTACATTCCATTTCTGCATATAGTTTGCAAAAGTATTAATATCTTATTTATATAAACACCTCATATGCTATCAAAAGTAAATAATACATTGTAGCGAAATTTAAATATATGCACTTTTCTTTTCAGAAAAATTTTAAGTACAAATCAATTTCCAGCTATGAGAGCAATGAACTATCTCCAAAGGATGTCTCCACCAACTTAATTTAAGCTAAACTTCTTAAGTAACGCATTCTCAATGTCACATACTGTTCAATCAATTAATGATAAATTCAAATATTCATTCAGCAATATTAGAAGAAATACCAAGTGCAAGCATGAAAAATGGTCTGAAATTTGTCCTAAAAACATAAATTGCAGCAACATTAAAAAGAAAATTGTTCACTGCAACATTAAAGCAACAATTCAAAAATTCATTCAGCAACATTCATGATCTAATCTTAATTTTAAAATAAAAATATTTTATTATGCAATATTTAGGAACTTGATAGCTTCGCATGGTTTTGAGAATTCTGCATAGTTTTTCGCAAGCCTAAAATATCCAGTGTTGTCTCAAGTACTGAACATGGCTGTAAAAAAGTCAACATTTTTTTAAACTACCATTCTTTCTTAAATTAAAATGTAATAAATGTCTAGCATGTGACTGCCACCATCAAACTATTAAATTACTATTAGACTGCATTGGATGACCTTGACGTAACCTGGAACCAATAAACCTTTGAAGATCTAGCTGAGAAGACATCAAAGATTGATAATAAAATTTCTTGCAGGTGGTTAAACCTTTTCTAGAACCTAAAACTTCCAGAAAAGCTAAGTTTGTATACTCCGACAATCAAGCCTCCCTGAAAGTAATGGAGGAGCTCGAAAAAGCATTTGGTGGATAGAATGAAGCAGGATTTCAAAAAAAAAAAAAGAAGATGCAGAGAGGATGAGAGATGATGACAAGAAGATGTCTCTGTTTTGGTCTCAAGGAAACAGCAAAACTTCTGTTGCTGCAGAGGGATTGGCCATGGCCGAGCCTTCTTCAAGTTGGCCAAGATATAACTGGTATCAAACATAATCTAAGGTCTTCTTTAATATGCAAAGCTATCAAAGAACACCTAAGTTGGCCAATATTTTATTCTGCAAAAACTATTGCATACAAAGATTGATCTAATTCTCAAAACCATGCGAAGCTATCAAATATTGGACTTTACACGTTGATCTAGAGTTGAGGTCATATCATGTTTATCCCCTTTAGCTGGTCACCGTAGCATATGTACTTCACTAGGAATTTTCTGCAACCAATCACTTGTAACAGGGTTCAATATCGGTATTGACAATTGACTTCAATCTTGATGATTCACAAATTTTTTATTCACTAAGAAAATAACTTCTGTATTATTGTTGTTTATTCAGAATACAAGATGAATCTACAAATGTACCGCCTTTATTTATAAGCTTTTACAGAAAACAGAACAAATGCATTTGCTAAGAGCAAACAAGTCCCTGTTAAATGTTAAGAAAAAACAGTACTAAAACATTAACTAAGTAATTACAAGAATTGGAACTTAACAAGCTAATGACAATTTAAACAGACAGATAACTGCTAAAAAAAAATTATACAATGTTGGGCAAACAAAGAAAAATGTTGGGCATACCATCATTAGAGTTCAGATATCTACATACTACATAAGCTGCATGAAATGAACTTCTTTTCTTTTGAAGAAATGCATATAGCAATTTTATTCAATAGAGAAAGATACAAAAACTATGTGATTGAATAACAATCACATTCCTCCTTTAACATAGAAATAAAAATAGGAGGAATCTTATTATAACCTAAATCTTCCCAAAAAAATCTAAAGAACTAGCATAGGTAGCACAAAAGTCTGCTAACTTATTACAATTTTTCTTTGTAAAGTTAAACAAAACTTGATTAAAATCAAAGAGAAAAGAAAAATCTTCAAGCTTAACTATCTTTTCCTTTACGGGCTCCTTGTTGAATAGCCTATGTACAAGATTAATCACATTCTTGTTTTCTCCTTCTACAGTGATGCCTTTCGAATCAAACATCCAATCTTTTATGAAATTTTTTAATGATAAAATAGAGAAGAGCTCCACTTGTGCTGAATCCCAATGCATACAGTTTACTCCAAAGGCACATAAAAATATGCCCTTATGATCTCTAACGACTCCTCCCACTCCAGCATTATAGTTGCTTTCTAAAGAGGCATCAATGTTGAGCTTAATCCATTCGGGAGGAGGGGGACACCAAGAAGAATACGACAGCTTAAAAAGCTGATTGGAATCCCAGTGGCCCGAAATTTGATTATGAATATGAGAAGCAGATGACATACTTAAGGCATTAGCTGCAATAACGTATAAACTATCTTCTTTACTTCCATGAACAATTTTATTTCTACTCTTACAACAGTAAAAAACGGTAGTGCAGTATAGATTTTCGATAAAAGGGTTGATCTCTGCATAAGATTGAAGACCTGATAAACAATCCTCTAAAGAACAGAAATCAGGAACCATAAACCCCCATTTCCTGAGCAGATTTACGGTCTCTGTTAATTTTGAACCTCTGTTTAAAATTGTGCAATAAGAGGCGCGCCTCTACGCAATTCTGTCCAAAAGCGCCTTGAGGCGCACGCAATTTGGACACTGATTGAGGCGTACGCCTCACCCTGTGTGAGGCGCGCCTCAATTGCGCAATTATGGGTGAGGCGTACGCCTCATCCAAATGGTCTTACCTACTTAAAATCAACCATTAAAAAAGTGGACGAGGCGTCCGCATTGAGTTGTGTATTCGCGTATAGGATTAGGGCTTCCTGTGAGAATTGAAAGGCGAACTAGAGGCGAAGCCGTGAGGGAAATAGACTAAGCTGTGAGGGAAGGAGACGAAACCGTGAGTGTAGGAGATGAAGTCGGAAGGAGACAACGCAGGGAAAGAAACGAAGCTGAAGTTGTGAGTGCAGGAAACATTCAGGCATCTGTTAGGTCGGAAGAGCAGGTACGCGGTGTTGTGGCCTTGACTTTGACGTGCAGTAAGGAAAGCTTGAATAACTCTTGATTCGGCTTTCTTTCATTCGTCCGCTCAGTACAAGCTCGGTACCGCTCAATACATGCTCGGTACTGTTAAGTACATGCTCGGTACCGAACCAGTACTGCTCGGTACTGAGCGGTACATGCTCGGTACTGCTGTACATGCTCGGTACCAAACCAGTACCGATCAGTACTGAGCGGTACATGCTCGGTACTGAGCAATACATGCTCGGTACTGAGCGGTACATGCTCGGTACTGAGCGATATATGCTCGGTACGCTCGTTATTGAGCATATACAATAAACAGAATTTCAAAATTACTCTTATAATATAATTTTGTTCCGGGGGCGTTGCCCCCGGATACCCCCGCAGGGGCGCTGCCCCTCGTATATATAATGCACAATAAGAGGTTAAAAGATAGGAGGTTGAGGAATAAGGGGTTGAGGGATGATGAGGACATGTTGGTGTGTGATGATGTGTCATCTGATAATGAGTAATTCATAGATGATGAGATAGATTTGCCATTATCAGACTTACAGCTAGAAGATCTAAATATGGATGTCTTGAGGGGCGAAGCAGATCAAATGGGCACATCTACTAGTACCAAATCACACACATTAGTGGTTTTAAGAATCTCCAGAGCAGCCGTGTTCACAAGACAACGATCTAATCTTTCCAAAATACGTGCTCCACCCTTCTTTTTGTTACACCAAATAAATTTGGAGCCAATACTCTTCAAATCATGGAAATCACATGAGTTCATAAACAAACTCATGTCTTGAGCTCCTTGTGAGAAGGAGAATTTTTTTCCTCCTCTCTTCTTGTCTTGAGATAATACACAATTGAAGACACCTCCCACAATGGAGGGAAGATTAAAATCATAGAGCATTTCTAATTTACTCCATAAGCTTCTTCTTCCAATGGGATCTCTACTAGCATAAACCGAAGAGATGATCCACACTCCTTTGTTGAAAATTTGAACTTCTCCTATTACAACTTGAGAAGAAGCTTCTATAAGACTATAACTGAGAAGGAAGCTAAATCCTTTCTCCAACAAACCAAAATTCCCCAGATAAGCCATCTGAAGGAAAAAGAAAAAAATCCCAATTGCTACCAATCAATTTATTACATTCAAATGTATCCATTGTAGAGATCTTAGTTTCTACAAGCCCAAAGAAAAAGATATCATAATCTTGCACAAACTCTTTCAGATAATGAGAGGCTTCTCTCTTCCTAGCCCCTTTACAATTCCAAAAAGCAATAAAAGACATTTATAGATAAGATTTGGGATTGCTCCCTTTCCTACCTCTTGATAACATGCTACCTTTTCTATTATGTTGGAGGATATTAGACTTTCCCAATGAATTAAGCTCTTTTAAAAGCTTTGGCTTTCTCCCCTCCATTCGAAACAACCAACTTCAATTTATCTGAAAGAGTGGGTTTAATACTGTCGTCAATAACCTCCCCCTCTTCTACCTCATCAGCTGGGATCAAAGGAGCTGATTCCAGATTTATAGTAAAATCTCCTCCACAATTCTGAAGAATATTGAACTTATTATCTACTTTGATAGGTTAATGATTAGCAATCTCCTTACCTTGTACAATAATCTTTATGGGCTCTGGATGTTCCAGCAACTCCAAAACCTCAGCCTTTGACATAACATCAACCGGCTCAGCAACAATTTTATTTTCAGCAACTCGTTGAACTTCTTGAACTTCAGTTTCCTTTTCTATTCCAGTTGATATATTAATAGATTGGTTTACCACTTCCATTTGAGATTTTTTTAACATACACAGGAGCCTTCTTAGGACGACTGAATTTTGATTCAGCATTAGATTTAATCAATCTATTCCCAGCTATGATGCACCGACACTTCTAATTTTCAATTTTGATTCAGCATTGTCTCTCGACATCCTAATACTAATCATTTTAAGCACAAATTCTAGTTAAATGACTTATTATTTTCAAATTATTTTTAAAATTATACTTGTTGCGTGTTAGAAAATACGCGGCGGTAGAGTTTTATGAATTTGCGTCCGAGCGTTGCACGTAAGTTTAACACACAAACAGGAAAAGAGAGTGAACACCGAGAGTTTTTACGTGGAAAACCCAAAAATGGGAAAAACCACGGGGCCTCGCCCAGTTGCAAATTTCCACTAGTGTTTTTGTTGATTACAAATGGCGGATTTCGTCCCACAAGCCGGGATAATCCAAATACAACTTGTTTCTTCCACGAACTTCACAGAATCCTGCGAATTCCCTGCGTTTTCTGAAAATCCGGCAGAGTTCCGGCGTCTTCAGGCGGCAGGAAGAGTTTCGGCGGTGGTCGAGGAGGTGAGGAATCTCCTTTTCCCCTTTCTCCTCTTCTTCTTCTCTCTTCTGCGAGTTCCTGGCGTTTCCTGAATGTCCGTCAGAGTTCCGGTGCCTTCAGGCGGAAGGAAGAGCTCCAGCGGCGGTGGTCGAGGAGGTGAGGAATCTCCTTTTCCCCTTTCTCCTTCTCCTTCTCTTCTTCTTCTCTCTCTTCACTTGAGTCCCTTGGTGTAGAATGAGAGCTCTATTTATAGTTTTTCTGGAGTGGCATAGACCGTAAATAGGCGTGAGATCAAGGGCGAACAGGGAGTGGTTTGAATGGACGGTCGATATCGAATCTTTTGATCATGCACCGTTCGTTGGACATTTGATGGCCTTAATGATGTCGGAATTCGATGATCTTGGGCTCGTTGGATTCGTCTCGTCGAGCCGCTCGATTCGAGTATAAGTTCGTCAAAATCAGAGACCGTTTGGTAACTCAAATTGCGGTTTGAACCTTCCAACAGCGCTTCGAACTTTTGATTTGGACTCATTTGGGCTCGGATTGGGTTGATCTTGGTGTCGTTGGGTTTGTATTTCCGAGACGCTCAGTTTGACTGTAAGCTCGCTGAAATCGGAGTTCATATGCTCCCGAAATTAATTTTTGAAGTTTCCAACTAGGTTTTGCCTCGAGATTCGTGCCCGATCAAGATGATTTTGCGATGCCGTATCAGTTGCCCCCCTATTTTCGGACGTCGTAGCTTCATAGGTCCGAAAATATGTGTGTCGACAATTTGCATTTGCCAAAACGCCAAAAATTGCATTCCGAAAATTAAATGCTTGCTCAAACTTGATCGTAGAGGCCCAGTTGAGTTCCGAAAGTGTCAAAATTGAGTTCAAAACGTTGAAAAACATGTCCGGGGACCCAAAAAACGTCCGATTTGGTCTTGTCGGGGCGAAAAACGGGCTCGGAATGGTCCGGGTGGCCGAACCGGCCGGACTAGCTGGCCGTCCGCCACCGTCGCCGCCAAGCCGCTGGCGGCGCATGACCGCGTCAGTGCCCGTGGTCGCGAGTTGCGGCCGGACCGGCCTGAGCGCTGCGCCCGCGGGTGGCCTGGGCTAGACTCGCGTTCGCGGCTAGGTGGACCGCGCTTGGTTGGGTGGACCACGCCCACGCGTGGCTGGGTGGACAGCGCGCCTGCGCGCTTGTGCCTGCGCGGCAATGCCGCGGCTGCAGCTGCCGCCGGCGGTGGCCGTCTGCTGGCCTCGTACGGCCAGCCGCGATCCGCATGCCACGCCCGCGGATTGATGTGCTGGTCGCGTCGTTTCTCGCGGCCGTTGGCTGCACCGACTTAAGTGGGCCCCATTAATCCGAAAAGATGCATTTTTTGGCCTTTTCTGGTCCAAAAAATTCCGAAAAAATCCCAAAAAATTCCGAAAAATTCGGAAAAATTTCTAAAAATAGAAAAATTTTTAAAATGATTGTAACTTCCCCTCATTCTCTCAAAAACCTATAAATAGGCCTCCTAGGCCCTTAGGAAACTTGCAACTCCTCCTTCTTTCTCCCTCCGGTTTACTGGCGATAGAAACCTACGGGATTTCTTCCTCCCCCTCCGGTTTACTGGCGATAGAAACCTACGGGATTTCTTCCTCCCCCTCCGGTTTACTGGCGATAGAAACCTACGGGATTTCTTCTTCTCCCTCCGGCTTACTGGCGGTTGAGGCTTCCGCTATCTTGCGAGCGGGAAACTTCCCCTGCTCGAATTAGCGCCCCTCCTCGCGCGCAGAAGCCTACGGGATCTCTTTTCCATCTGAGCGGAGGTTTGCTGGCGATGGACGATCGAGTTGAAGCCCGTTAGTAGTCAACGATCAAGTGTGGAGCCAAAGGGGAGAGTTCGAGAATGCGTTGCAAATAACATTCAAGCGAGAAGCCGATGGCGAGTAGCAGTCTGCCGACGAGCAGTAGTCCGACGACAGGAAGAAGTCTGACTTCGGGTAGAAGACCGACGAAAATTCGTCGACGATCAGGAGTCTGGCGACGAGTAGAAGTCCGCTGACGAGCAGAAGTCCGACGTCGGGTAGAAGTCCGCTGACGAGCAGAAGTCCGACGTCGGGTAGAAGTCTGCTGACAAGCAGAATTCTGACGTCGGGTAGAAGTTCAACGTCGGGTAGAAGACCGACGAAGATTCGTCGACGAGCAGAAGTCTGACGACGAGTAGAAGTCCGCTGACGAGCAGAAGTCCGATGTCGGGTAGAAGTTCAACGTCGGGTAGAAGACCGACGAAGATTCGTCGACGAGCAGAAGTCTGACGATGAGTAGAAGTCCGCTGACGAGTAGAAGTCCGACGACGAGTAGGAGTCCGCTGACGAGCAGAAGTCCGATGTCGGGTAGAAGACCGATGAAAATTCGTCGATGAGCAGAAGTCCGACGTCGAGTAGGAGTCCGCTAACGAGCAGAAGTCCGACGACGAGTAGGAGTCCGCTGACGAGCAGAAATCCGACGAAAAGTAGGAGTCCGCTGACGAGCAGAAGTCCGATGTCGAGTAGGAGTCCGCTGACGAGCAGAAATCCGACGAAAAGGAGAAGTCCTTCGTCGCGTAGAAGACCGACGGCGAGTAGTAGTCTGCTGACGATCAGAAGTCCGACGTCGGGTAGAAGTTCAACGTCGGGTAGAAGACCGACGAGAATTCGTCGACGAGCAGGAGTCTGGCGACGAGTAGGAGTCCGCTGTCGAGCAGAAGTCCGATGTCGAGTAGAGGTCCTATCCGAGGTTGTATGTCAGAACATTTGTTCGATGACATTAACCTGTATGGAAGAGATCGAAAGAATCCACCAAGGATGTAAGACCTATCCGAGGTTGTATGTCAGAGCCCTGCTCGGCGACATTAACCTGTGTGGATGAGACCAGGAGAATCCACCAAGGATGTAAGACCTATCCGAGGTTGTATGTCGGAGCCCTGCTCGGCGACGTTAACCTGTGTGGATGAGGTCAGGATCAAATCCCCCTGGGATTGATCGTCCGGTGATTGAGATACAATATGGATTGTGTATTTCTCGAATCACGGAGAAAGAGTTTGAGAAGTTTTTTCTTATCCTTCATAAGAGGAAAAATCATATCACAACAACATGAACATTCTATTACTGCATTACGTAAGATAGTACAATAGTTCCCTAGTACGACTTACAAATTACAAAGTACTCAACACACAAGATCTACGCACGGTGACAATACAACAACATTTAACTTGGGAGAAGATATTAGAGATACCAAAATGACACTCAACTCAACATAAAAACGACAACAAGACAAGCAATATTTGCTAATACAAATACATAAAGTGTGTGATCATTCAATCTCTCCAACCATTTGAATATTATTCAATGGTTGTCTTTGTTGTTGACTTTGCCCCCCAGCAGGACGAGCTTCCTCTCGGGTTGGCACATTCTTGATGAATTGTTGGAGATATCCTTGCCGGATTAGTCTCTCAACTTCTTCCTTGAGTTGCCAACATGCTTCAGTAGTGTGCCCACGGCTACGGTGGAAGTGGCAATATTGCTTCTGATTTCCGATGTTGGGCTTCAAAGGGTGTGGCCATTTCACATTCTCCTGATCCCGGATGGCCATTAATACATTTGATTGGGATGTATTAAGTGGTGTGTACTCCTTTTCTTGGCGAGGTCCTCGTCGTGGTGACGGAGACCTATGAGGCAGATTATTCTTCTCATGCTTTTTCTGCTGTGAGAAAGAATTATCCATCCCAGGTGCACCTTTGCGCTTCCCGCTGATTTGCTCAAACTGTTTCCTGTGGGCATTTATAGCTTCATCCGCAGAGATTTGTGCCTCTACGCGATGGATCAAGTCAGCGTATGAATGGACGGTGTCTCGCATAAGGGCCGAATAGAAGGGGCCAGGACGAAGACCTCCAAGAAAGACCCCTCTGAGTAATTCAGGGTCTACTCCTGGAATCTGTCGTGCTTCAGTGGAAAATCGTTGAAAATACTCCTTCAACGATTCTCCCTCATTTTGGCGAATTCCGGAGAGGTGGGAAGAATCCTTAGCAATTCTTCGATTGGCCACAAATTGTTCGGCGAATACTTTGGCCAATTTGACGAAAGAGGGGATTGTTCCAGGTGGAAGCGAGTAGAACCATGTTCGGGCCTGTCCTTTAAGGGTGGCGGGAAAGACCTGGCAGAGGAGCGCGTCTGATGCTCGTTGAATATGCATGATGGTTCTGTAGTAGTCGATATGCTCATATGGGTCGGTCGTCCCATCGTAGGACTCAACATTTGGCACTTTGAACCCTACCGGAATGGGGTGCTGAAGAATGGCTTATGTTAGAGGTGATGATTCCTGAAAATTCCTCTGTCGGAGGGCATGCCTCACATCTCCTCGGGGGAACTCTTCCCGTACCAATTTTTGCAGTTCGCGGCGTAGGACATTGTGAGGGAGTCCTGTAATGCGTGGTTGGAGAGAGCCTTCTGGGAGTTCCGAAAAAATGCGAGGATGTGTTGAACTCGCTGTATCGGCAAGTTCATCTTCCTGTTGTGATTGAGGATGTCCCCTAGGTGGAGGAAGGTGAATTTCTTCTTGACGTTGCTCGAATTGAACATCTTCAACCCTTGGTGGATCCCGAGGGCGAAGGATCTCTTCCAACGTCGGCTGTCGATCGTCTCGTAGGAGTTGAAAAATCTCGTTCTGAGATTCTTCCATCTTTCGAATCCTTTCTTCCAAAGAAGGCCCTGAGGTCCTTTCACCGGCAGCATTTTGCCCCCCGGGGTGCAAAGATACTGAGATTGGTCGTCTATGGTTAATAGACGAGTTTCTGGACTGGTGAGAGTTGGAGCGGGAGGCTCCAATGATGCGACTGCTACGCCTATTCACCATCGTAGCAATACTTGAAGTAGTGGGATAGTGATTCCCACAGACGGCGCCAAACTGTTGCGTGTTAGAAAATACGCGGCGGTAGAGTTTTATGAATTTGCGTCCGAGCGTTGCACGTAAGTTTAACACACAAACAGGAAAAGAGAGTGAATACCGAGAGTTTTTACGTGGAAAACCCAAAAATGGGTTCATAAAAAACCACGGGGCCTCGCCCAGTTGCAAATTTCCACTAGTGTTTTTGTTGATTACAAATGGCAGATTTCGTCCCACAAGCCGGGATAATCCAAATACAACTTGTTTCTTCCACGAACTTCACAGAATCCTGCGAATTCCCTGCATTTTCTGAAAATCCGGCAGAGTTCCGGCGTCTTCAGGCGGCAGGAAGAGTTTCGGCGGTGGTCGAGGAGGTGAGGAATCTCCTTTTCCCCTTTCTCCTCTTCTTCTTCTCTCTTCTGCGAGTTCCTGGCGTTTCCTAAAAGTCCGTCAGAGTTCCGGTGCCTTCAGGCGGTAGGAAGAGCTCCTGCGGCGGTGGTCGAGGAGGTGAGGAATCTCCTTTCCCCTTTCTCCTTCTCCTTCTTCTTCTCTTCTTCTTCTCTCTCTTCACTTGAGTCCCTTGGTGTAGAATGAGGGCTCTATTTATAGTTTTTCTGGAGTGGCATAGCCCGTAAATAGGCGTGAGATCAAGGGCGAACAGGGAGTGGTTTGAATGGACGGTCGATATCGAATCTTTTGATCATGCACCGTTCGTTGGACATTTGATGGCCTTAATGATGTCGGAATTCGATGATCTTGGGCTCATTGGATTCGTCTCGTCGAGCCGCTCGATTCGAGTATAAGTTCGTCAAAATCAGAGACCGTTTGGTAACTCAAATTGCGGTTTGAACCTTCCAACAGCGCTTCGAACCTTTGATTTGGACTCATTTGGGCTCGGATTGGGTTGATCTTGGTGTCGTTGGGTTTGTATTTCCGAGACGCTCAGTTTGACTGTAAGCTCGCTGAAATCGGAGTTCATATGCTCCCGAAATTAATTTTTGAAGTTTTCAACTAGGTTTTGCCTCGAGATTCGTGCCCGATCAAGATGATTTTGCGATGCCGTATCAAATTATTTTTAAAATTATACTTATTTAATTTTTATACTAGTTTTAAATATAAAAACTATAATAATGTGTTTAACCCATGTCCGTGTCCTATATTTTCAATAACATATGTGTTCCGTGTCCGTGTCGTGTTGTATTTGTGTCGCCGTGTCCGTGTCTATGCATCATAGATTCCCAGCTGGCTTGAATCTCCTTCTGCCTTTATGATTCACATTAACCCATGGCCTGTCACGACCCGGCCCGGTTAGCTCGCAAGTGCGAGGCGGGAACAGAGGTCGGACGGGAAAAGAGACAAGTTACCATAGCATAACATTAAATCATCCAACATAAATTAACATCTTTATTATAAAAATGAAAGAGCCACTAATGCAAATCCAAATAAGTTTTCATTTCTCGTTTTCATTCATCTTTCAAAAGAAAATAAGTATAAAGAAGGTTCTTCCAAAAAAAGGATCCAAACATAACTAATCCTCACAAAAATTTATGTATACAACCTTCTATCATCAAAATAACAAAACTCAGAAGAACCTGCCGCCCGTCGTCTCCCTACGACGGTAAGTGTGCGGTGGTTAGTCTGCCATCCATCCTTTCCTAGATCCTCCTGAAAAGTGTTCCCACAACGAGGGTGAGTCATAACTCAATAGGTGCGAATGGCATTCAAATAAATTTAGAGCCAATAAAAGGAAAATATAACATGCTTTAGTATTTTAACAAAAGAATCATTAACAAATACCAACTTTTTTTCAAAGAGATGCATACCTTTTTCCTCAACCTTCAAGTTCTTATTCCTTTCATAATATTTCCATTTTTCCTTTAACATTTTGCCTCACATGATAGTCTCAAATACATATAACATGAATATGAAATGTTCATAATAGTTTAATATGTAAATATAACATCCGTCTCGGGAGTACCACTTGTACTGATCAGGTACATAAAATTTGGTCATTTCCTTTACCATTGTTCATAGGAACCATCCTTTACCATGGCTCATAAGAGCCTCCTTTACCATGCTCATAAGAGCCTCATTTATCATGTGTACTCCCGCATCAACATGCACATGCACTTAATACTTATATAATCATAAAAGATGCTTTATGTAAATCATTCATAAACTAATTAAGAGTATGTTTCCTTAGGGATATGCATGCTTAATATACTTATATGTGCTTTTGCATGTAAAGAGGAAATACATGTATAGTAAGAGTAAATAAAAGAGCATGAGATTTATTCATGAGTTGCACATTTGCATAAAGAGAACCTTTGCATTTGCTTCAAGTGTCCATAAACTTACAAGGGAACATGAGCCATAAAAGTTTCATACAACAACAACAACAACAACAAGAAGCCTTGATCCCACTACGTGGGGTCGGCTACATGAATCCTTTTTCTCATTGTGTCCTATTAAAAGTCAAATTTTCATTTAAATATAATAAAGAAAGGTCATTCCTAATATTTACTAGCCAAGTCCTTTTAGGTATACCCCTACCTTTCCTAACATAAGTCAAATCTAATACCTCTACTCTCCTAACCGGGTCATCAGAAGGCCGCCGTTTTATGTGACCAAACCATCTAAGGCGACTCTCACTAATCTTATCTTCTACTGGAGCTACTCCAACCTTTTCACGTATATGCTCATTTCGTATCTTATCTCTAAGGGTAAAGCCACTCATCCACCTGAGCATCCTCATCTCTTCCACACTTAACTTAGTATTATGCTTCTTTTTTAATGGCCAACATTCGGCACCATAAAGCATTGCAGGCCTCACTACCATCTTATAGAATTTTCCCTTAAGTTTGATGGGTACATTTCTATCACATAACAAGCTCGATGCATTCCTCCACTTCAACCATCCAACTTGAATTCTGCTAATAATATCCCCGTCTATTTCACCATCATTCTGAACAATAGATCCAAGATATCTAAAATGTGTACTCTTATTAATGACTTGATTGCCCAAAGTCACAATCCCCTCAGTAGGTCTATTACTACTAAAATTACACTCATATATTCCGTTTTAGATCTACTCAAGCGAAAATCTTTAGACTCTAAGGTTGACCTCCATAATTCAAGTTTACCTTCAACTCCCTCTCTAGTCTTATCAACACGAAGAATATCATCAGCAAAAAGCATACACCAAGGTACATCCTCTTGCAAATGTCTAGTGAGACATCCATGACTAAAGCAAAAAGATATGGGCTTAAGGCTGATCCTTGATGTAACCCAACCGAAATAGGGAAATACTTGTCCGTCCACCTTGTGTTTGAACACAAGTAATAGCTCCTGCATACATATCTTTAATGATTTGAATATAAGCATTATTGACTCCTTTCTTTTCAAGAACTCTCATAGCACTTCTCTTGGAACTTTACCATATGCTTTTTCTAAATCAATAAATATCATATGTAGATCATCCTTATTTTCTCTATATTTCTCCATCAAACCTCTTAATAAATGTATGGCTTCCATAGTCGACTTACCCGGCATGAATCCAAATTGATTTTGAGAAGCATTAGTATCACGTCGCAACCTGTGCTCCATAACTCGCTCCCATAGTTTTAAAGTATGACACATTAACTTAATACCTCTATAATTCGCACAATCTTGTGCATCACTTTATTCTTAAAAATAGGAATTAACACACTCATTCTCCACTCATCTGGCATCTTTTTAGTCTTCAAAATAGTATTAAAAAGTTTAGTAAGCCATGAAATTCCTTCATCTCCTAAGCATCTCCACACCTCTATTGGAATATCATCAGGTCCAACAGCTTTTCCACCCTTCATTTTCTTTAAAGCCTCTCTAACTTCAGCTTTACTAATACGCCGATAAAAACATAAATCTTTATTTTCAATTAGGGTGCTAAGGTCACTATAGTCAATCTTATTTTTACAAATCTTTATTAAAAAGTTTAACAAAATATCTCATCCATCTTTGTTGAATATCATCTTCTAAGAAAAGTATTTTTTGATCTTCATCCTTAATACACTTCACTTGAACTAAATCCTTACTACTCTCTCTTTGTTTGGTTAACTTATATATATATATCTTTCTCCTTCTTTAGTATCTAATTTCTTATATAAATCACTAAAAGCTAATGTCTTTGCATCGCATATTGCTCTCTTAGCATCCTTACGAGCCACTTTATATATTTCCCAATTATCTGAATTTTTAAAATTAAACTAATTTTTATAACAATGCTTCATATTTTTAATCTTTTCTTGCACATTTAGATTCCACCACCAACTATTTTTACTATTGGGAGCGTTTTCCTTTGATACTCCAAGGACATCTTTTCCAATATTCTTAATATCACTAGCCACTTTTTCCCACATAACATTAGCATCCTCATGCATAGACAAAACCTTAAGATCTAAAATCTTATTACCAAAAATATTTTTGTTAAAAATTTTTAAATGCCCCCATCTAATCCTAGAAAATTATTTTTCTTTATTTTTTATTTTATGCCCCTTTATCTTAAAGTCCAAAACTAATAATCGATGTTGGGTACATAAATTTTCACTCGGAATAACTTTACAATCTTTGCAATCTAAATAATTTAATTTTCTAATAAGAAAATAATCAATCTGGGTTGTACTATATCCATTTTTATAAGTGATGAGATGCTCATTCTTTTTCTTAAATAAGGTATTTGCAATTGAAAAATCATAAGCTAAACAAAAATCCAATATGGTCTTGTCATCTTCATTCGTCGTTCCAAATCCATGGCCACCATGAATGCTTTTAAAATCATCTACCTCTCTACCAATATGTCCATTTAAATCTCCTCCAATAAAAACTCTTTCTTCAAGAGGTATCTTTTGTATTAATTCTTCTAAGTCATTCCAAAAATTTAATTTAGAACTCATATCCAAACCTACTTGAGGAGCATAAGCACTTATAATATTAACAATTTTATCATCAACAAAAATGTTTAAAGCTATAATTCTATCTCCAATCCTATTAATTTTTATAACATTATCCTTTAAATTCTTATCTATAATAACACCTATACCATTTCTAGTATGACTCCTACCCGAATACCAAAGTTTAAATCATAAACTATCAATTTTCTTAGTCTTTTCTCCAACCCATTTAGTTTTCTGAATGCACAAAATATTTAACTTCCTATGAATCATAATATATATTAATTCCATTAATTTTCTTATAAGGGAACCTATATTCCAAGTTCCTATCCTAATTTTAGTTTCATGGACTAGCTTCTTTGCCCACATTCGTCCTTGATGTGGGAACCCTTGCCTATTTAACACTGCACCCGGGCGCCGGTGCAGCGGCCCTTGCACACTTGTCACTATATTCAGGCCATACAGCGCGTCGCTTCCAGGGGATGCCCTAGCATTAACACAATTTCTTAAAGGATTCATGTCAATATTGTTCGACAAGTTTTACGCTGGCTGTCGACTACCTAAGCCATAAAAGTTTCATAATGAGCATAAAAGAATTTGTCATTTCTATGTAATTGCATGAAAGTAAAGTTTTCTAAATTTAGAAGAACATCCATTCCACCTACCTCAATCCATGCACCTCTTTCGTTTGTCCGATCAAGTCCTTTCCTTTCACACGGTTAAAATCTAGAAGGGACATACAAGAAAATGCATAAGTAACTGGTCCCCTCACAATTCTCTAAATCCTTAATCTAAGTAATATAGAGTTCAACTTAATGTCTTGTATAAGTTTCAATTTAAACCCTTCCCACAATTCATGATATCTCTCACTCATATCATCTCTAAATTAGGGTTTAGTAAAAACCTCTTAGGTTTTAAGCATGTCACACCTCTCCTTACATTCAAAACATAAAAAAAATATCTTCAATTTTCTGAATTTATTAAATAAAAAATTAGGAAATCTTGTATTTCAAATATAATCCATAAATTAGCCTCTAAAATCCTCCCTAAAACAAATAAAAACCATAGGGATCAAATATATCATGATTGGGGAAAAACCCTAAATCTCAAAACTCAAAATCTTGCATAAACCTTACAATATCTTCCCATAAAAACTTTCTCATGTCATTAGAAACATCTTTTGTGAAGGCATTTCCAAAGAAGATCAATTTAAAGTAAAACCCTAATTCCCAAAATTCGCGTTTTTCACAAAAACACTTCACATTAGGGTTTAAAAACTCGCCTAACCCATCCCTAAACTTTTTTGAAAGAAAAATTAAGTTTTCTAAAAACCTTAGAAATCTTCTCATCCAAAAATCTTGAGAAAGAGAGGGAAAACCCTAGTTCTATTGCATACCTTTTCCTTCCCTTGACTTCCTCTTCAATTTCCCCAAAGTTCCTCGCCGGAAAAAGGTCGCCGGAGCCGCTCGTTTGCCTTGCCCGTCGTCTCTACCATCCGCTCCCTCTCGTTTGTCCACTCGGTTTGGGCGAAAATGACCGAATGGGGGAGAGTGGGGAGGTTTCGGTTTGCCTAATAGGGAGAAATAAGATTGGCCAAAAGACCTAATTGCCCTCACTTAAGCAAATTCGACCTTTTAAAAGCTTAGGGGTAATGTTGGCATTTCTAATCTTCCAAATTTAATAATTCATAAAATACTCATAATTTAATATATGTTCTATAAATCAAAACGATCAGAATTTTTCATAGGATTTTCTAAAATTATTCCCGTCGAAATCCGACAACTTAAACTCTTTGCGGTGCTTTGAAAAGCGTGCGAAGTCTAAAATGGCATTTTGCGGGTTTTACAATTCTCCCACCCTTATATAAATTTCGTCCTCGAAATTTAAGACAAGCTTAAGAAATCATAACTTAGTCAAATAGGTGAGGGTAGCTCTCCCTCATCTCTGATTCCTTCTCTCAAGTAGCATCTTTCTCAGTTCCATGCTTCCACATAACTTTGACATAAGGAATCTCTCTACTTCGAAGCTGCTTAACATCATAATCTATGATCTTCTCAGGCTCCTCTACAAAAGTCAGATCTGGTTGGATATCTATTGATTCAGTACTGATCTTTTGAGCTTTATCTGTAATGTACTTCCTCAAAGAAGAGATGTGGAATACATTATGTACTCCACTCATGTGAGATGGTAAAACCAATCTGTAAGCCACACTTCCAATTCTCTCTGAAATTTCAAAAGGGCCAACATATCTCGGGCTCAGTTTCCCAATCTTGCCAAATCTCTTTACTTGAGGAATACAAACTCTCCAACATCAAACTCAACAGATCTATGTTTGGCATCATAGTACTTATTCTGTCTATCTTGCACAGCCTTCAATCTGTGATGAATCAGTCTTATCTTTTCAGTAGCGTCATCTACTAAATCAGCTCCAATGATCTTTCTTTCTCCAGTCTCAGCCCAACATAAAGGAGTTCGACACCACCTTCCATACAAAGCTTTATAGGGTGTCATGCTTATACTTGATTGGAAGCTATTGTTATAAGCAAATTCAATCAGTGGGATGTGTGTATCCCATTTAACACCGAAATCAAGTACACATAATCTGAGTAAATCCTCTAAAGTCTGAATAGTCCTTTCTGATTGACCATCTGTTTGAGGGTGAAATGCTGTACTGAAAGTAAGTCTAGTGCCCATTGCCTCTTGAACCTTCCTCCACAATCTAGAGGTAAATCTCTCATCTCTATCTGATACTATCGATCTTGGTATACCATGAAGTCTAACAATCTCATTAACATAAACACTTGCCAACTTCTCAACAACATCATATTGCTTGACAGGTAAAAAGTGTGCCGACTTGGTCAACCTATCAATTATCACCCATATAGCATCACGACCAGTTCTAGATCTAGGCAATCCAACCACAAAATCCATGGCTATAACTTCCCACTTCCATTCCGGTATAGGTAAAGGCTGCAATAAACCTCCTGGCTTTTGATGTTCTACCTTAACCATCTGGCAAACTGTACACTTAGCCACCATTTCTGTTATACTTCTCTTTATCCCTGACCACTAAAAGTATTCCTTCAAATCTTGGTACATCTTGTTACTACCTGGGTGAATGGTATAACTTGAATAGTGAGCTTCTTGAAGAATGTCCTTCCTCAAATCTCCAACATCTGGGATGCAAATTCTGCCTCTATACCGTAGTAGCTCATCCTCATCAAGCTCAAACTCCTCCACATGACCAACCTTTACCAAATTTAGGATTTTCTCAAATTCTACATCTTGTGGCAAAGCTTCCCTTATCCTATCCTTCAATGTTGATTGAATGATCATCTGATTCAAAGCCACAAACTCTGCATCATTGGGTTGGACTATAGAAATCTCTAACTTCTTCAAATCTCTGATCAACTCATATTATTGTGTAATCATCCAACTAGCACTGAGCTTAAGGCATCTGCTACTATATTTGCTTTGCCTGGATGATATTGAATATCCAAATCATAGTCCTTGATAAGCTCCAACCATCTCCTCTGCCTCAAATTCAACTCTTTCTGTGTGAAGATGTATTTTAAACTTTGGTGATCAGTAAATACTTCACACTTAACCCCATACAAGTAATGTCTCCATATCTTCAGGGCAAAAACCACTGCAGCTAACTCCAAGTCATGGGTTGGATAGTTTCTTTCATGATTTTTCAGTTGCCTTGAATCATAGGCAATAACCCTTCTGTTCTGCATCAATACACAACCCAACCCTTTGTGAGAGGCATCACTATAAAGCTGAAATCCATCCGTCCCCGAAGGAATAGTAAGCACTAGAGCAGTCATCAAACACTATTTCAATCTTTGAAAAGCCTCTTCATATTGATCTGTCCATACAAACTTCACTGCCTTTTGGGTCAATCTAGATAATTGCATAGCTATTCGAGAAAACCCCTCAACAAATCATCTGTAGTAACCAGCTAAACCCAAAAAGCTCCTGATCTTCATCACGGTAGCTGGTCGGGGCCAATCTGCTATAGCTTGTATCTTGTGCTGATCCATAGAGATCTCTCCATTGCTAATCACATGTCCCAAAAAGTTCACACTCTTCAACCAAAACTTACATTTGGAGAACTTAGCATACAAATCATTATCTTTTAAGGTATACAATACTGACCTTAAATGATTTGCATGCATCCTTTCATCTTGGGAGTAAACATATAATCTATGAATACAATTACGAATAGATCTAAAGAAGGCTTAAAGATTCTATTCATGAGATCCATAAACACTGCAGGGGCATTTGTTAAGCCAAAAGGCATCACTGTAAACTCAAAATGCCAATATCTAGTGTTGAATGCTATTTTTGCTATGTCCTCTTCTCTGATCTTGAGCTGATAGTATCATGATCTCAAGTCTATCTTGAAAAAACACAGAGGCACCCTCTAACTGATCAAACAAATCATCAATCCTCGAAAGAGAGTATTTATTCTTTATAGTCAGCTTGTTTAATTCTCTGTAATCTATACAAAGCCTTAAACTTCCATCCTTCTTCTTTACAAAGAGCACAGGAGCACCCCAAGGAGAAGTGCTAGGCCTGATGAATCCTTTATTAAGCAACTCTTCCAATTGTTCTTTCAGTTCCTTCAGCTCTTTTATCGCCATCCGATAAGGGGCTTTGGCAACAAGATCCGCTCCACTAACCAGCTCAATGGTAAAATCAATCTCCCTGCTTGGAGGCAAGCCAGATAAATCATTTGCGAACACTTCTGGATACTCTTGCACAACAGGTATCTCCTCTAATCTCTTCTCTTCTTTCTTCTCATCCTTAACATAAGCTAGAAAGCCTTCGTGACCCTTCCTCAACAATTTGTATGCCACCAAGGAAGAGATAATCATAGAAGTTATGCCTCTTTCCCCTAAAAATTTAAATTCTTTCTCCCATGTCATACAAAATTTTAAGTTCTTTCTTATTACAGTCTATGGTCACAAAGTGGCAAGACAACCAATCCATACCTAGGATCACATCAAATTCTGTTAAGGGCAATAACATAAGATCTGCACCCAAATTTCTATCTCCTACAATCAACTCCACATGACATCCCTTGTTGGTTTCCAACTGACTCCCATTGGACATCAAGACTGATAAAGGTTTGAGCATAATTGAAGAAGACAAACCAACAGATTTAACAAACTCTTCTGAAATGAAAGAATGTGATGCTCCCGTATCAAACAACACCTTAACAGGCTTGTTACATACAAAGATTGTTCCTAAATATCATGTATGTAACATAACATAAAGCTTATCTTACTCATAAATCATAAAGGAATTCATTGACATTAAATAAAGTCCATACCTGTGATAACATCAGGAGAGTCTTTTGCTTCTTGTGGGGATAGACCATAAACCCTCGGATGAACAGGTTGCCGAGCTTCACCTTGAGTTGGAGTTGATGCAGTAGACTCCACCATCCTTAGCCTCCCAACTGTCCTCTGAGGAGCACTACTTGTTCTGGCCTCTGGAGTAGACTTATGTCCCAAGATAGGACAAGACTTTGCCATGTGCCCTGACTGATGGCACCAGAAACAGGTGTTTGTGCCAAAAAGGCACTCTCCCCTATGAGCCCTCCCACACTTATTGCACATAGTAGATGGAGTGCTGCTCTCTAAAGTGTTGGGCTTGGGCTTCTTCCAAATAGGCCTTCTAGAATGAAAAGATTAGGCAGGTCTTGATCTATCTTCATTCGTCTTATTCTGGAAGTCTCTCCTCCTCTGAGTACTCTGAAAATCCAGCTCAATCTTTTGTGCTCTCTCAACTAAAGTAGAGTAATCTTCAATACCCAAAGGGACCAATGACTATCTAATGTTATCCCTCAGCCACAAAGGAAGCGGTGGCATTTCTCTTATGCATTAGGAATTAGATGAGAGACATACCTAGAAAGCATCGTGAATTCAGCCTCATACTCTGCAATGGTCTTATCTCCCTGCACCAATCTATTAAATTTGTCTTGCATTGACCTCCTAGAAGTCATTGGTACATACCAATCTCTAAACACCTTGACAAACTCCTCCCATGTTATTTGGCTGCTAGGTCTCCCACCAAAAGTTTCTTCCAACTGACTTCTCCACCATCTTTCTGCTTCCCCATTGAAAGCATATGCAGCTAAGGCAACCCTTCTATCCTGAGGGCATAGCATTCCCTTCAAAATCTTCTCAACCTTCATTAACTAATCCCCCGCCTCAATAGCTCCACCTCCCACAAATGATGTTGGCTTCATATCTTGAAATAACTTTAAATTCTTGTCCATCACAGTGCTTCCACTACCTCCTGCTTGAGTCTGGGTATTCTTTATCATCTGTGTCATAGCCGCCATCATTTGAGTGAAAGAATCCAAAGTAGCATTAATGCTACTGCCTTGAGGCTCCACTATTGATGGCAATTCCCTCCTGACCTCTCCAGTGTTGCCATCAGTGGCATCAGGTTCAGGTTCCTCAGCCCTGAGATATAAAACAACAAAGCAATCTAAACAATAAATAGCATAAGCACCTTATACCTACTCCAACCTATACGATCATTTTATTGGTTCTTTCATAAAATCAATATC
Organism: Dendrobium huoshanense; assembly: GCA_016618105.1. Lineage (NCBI taxonomy): Eukaryota > Viridiplantae > Streptophyta > Magnoliopsida > Asparagales > Orchidaceae > Dendrobium > Dendrobium huoshanense. The sequence continues at coordinate 943,898 of CM028344.1, read as the reverse complement.
CCTTAAATTCTTTGCTCTGATATCACTCTTATCACGACCCGGCCCGGTTAGCTCGCAAGTGCGAGGTGGGAACAGAGGTCGGACGGGAAAAAAGACAAGTTACCATAGCATAACATTAAATCATCCAACATAAATTAACATCTTTACTATAAAAATGAAAGAGCCGCTAATGCAAATCCAAATAAGTTTTCATTTCTCATTTTCATTCATCTTTCAAAAGAAAATAAGTACAAAGAAGGTTCTTTCAAAAGAAAGGATCCAAACAAAACTAATCCTCACAAAAATCTATGTATACAATCTTCTATCATCAAAATAACAAAACTCAGAAGAACCTGCCGCCCGTCGTCTCCTACGACGGTAAGTGCGCGGTGGTTGGTCTGCCATCTATCATTTCCTAGATCTTCCTGAAAAGTGTTCCCACAATGAGGGTGAGTCATAACTCAATAGGTGTGAATGGAATTCAAATAAATTTAGAGCTAATAAAAGGAAACTATAACATGTTTTAGTATTTTAACAAAAGAATCATTAACAAATACCAACTTTTGCTCAAAGAGATGCATACCTTTTTCCTCAACCTTCAAGTCTTATTCCTTTCATAACATTTCCATTTTTCCTTTAACATTTTGCCTCACATGATAGTCTCAAATGCATATAACATGAATATGAAATGTTCATAATAGTTTAATATGTAAATATAACACCCGTCTCGGGTGTACCACTTGTACTGATCAGGTACATAAAATTTGGCCATTTCATTTACCATTGGTTCATAGGAACCATCTTTTACCATGGCTCATAAGAACCTTCTTTATCATGGCTCATAAGAGCCTCCTTTACCATGTGATACTCCTGCGTCAACATGCACATACACTTAATACTCATATAATCATAAGAGATGCTTTATGTAAACCATTCATAAACTAATCAATAGTATGTTTTCTTAGGGATATGCATTTTGATATGCTTATGTGTGCTTTTGCATGTAAAGAGGAAAGACATGTATAGTAAGAGTAAAGAAAAGAGCATGAGATTCATTCATGAGTTGTACATTTGCATAAAGAGAACCTTTGCATTTGCTTCAAGTGTCTATAAACTTACAAGGGAACATGAGCCATAAAAGTTTCATAATGAGAATAAAATAATTTGTCATTTCTATGTAATTGCATGAAAGTAAAGTTTTCTAAATTTAGAAGAACATCCATTCCACCTACCTCAATCCGTGCACCTCTTTCATTTGTTCGATCAAGTCCTTTCCTTCCACACGGTTAAAATCTAGAAGGGACATACAAGAAAATGCATAAGTAACTAGTCCCCTCATAATTATCTAAATACTTAATCTAAGTAATATAGAGTTCAACCTAATGTTTTGTATAAGTTTCAATTCAAACCCTTCCCACAATTCATGATGTCTCTCACTCATATCCTCTCTAAATTAGGGTTTAGTAAAAAAACTCTTAGGTTTTAAGCATGCCACACCTCTCCTTACATTCAAAACATAAAAAAAAAATATCTTCAATGTTGGAGAATTTTTGTATCCTCAAACGGATTGCATATTTTATAATCGAGTACGGCATAAGAACATGGCATATTACCCCAAAGGGTAAAGATATCATTTCCTTATGGACTCAATAATAAAATTTACAATTATTAACAGAGATTCCCCCACTCGATGTTTGGTCGAGCGGGTTTTATTTATTTCTGGGGTACAGACGTCCCATAGGGGCAAGCTCCTATGGTTAATTACATCCCAAGTTTGATTTGGGAAAATTTTTGATTAAACTAGTGGTTTTCTTCATTTTGAAGTCATTTAAATGTTAGCTAAAGTTTGCTTTTTGTTCTAAAATCCATGAAAGTCTTGTTTAAAGGTTTTGGCCCTTTAGGAATTCCAAGGAGGTGAAAAGGTCAACTTAGAGTTAGATTTGGAATGAGAGCCAAGGGAAGGTGAAGTAGGAGCACTTGATTCTGAGGGATACTCAGATATGCTTAAACTATCCTATGTTGGGCTTTACATTTTAACAATCTAACTTAGTTTAAGTTGATATTTTTATTAGAAGATTGGGGCTTACATCCCAACAACACTTGTTGGAGGAATTGCCCGAAAGATGAGGGCTTATAGGGTGATTTGAAATCAACCCATGCCTCGGACCCTAAGACTAAGGTGAAGACTACCGACAGGTAGTGCCTCGAACCTAAATCTAACGAGTGCAAAAAGGGACTTACAAGCTACACCTCACAAGAGGCATAACCCGCCCGACCTCTGGATTTATTGTCCTGCCTGGAAGGGACTACCAGCTAAACTCCCCCTAATCGCTTTTAAAACCATGTTATTCGGTCTCAATGAAAATGTAGAGTGGTAGGGTTGTTTTTATTTAGAAGGTAGTTCTTACAACTTGGCTTTGAGGCCAAGATGCCTAAGCATGTAGGTATGCATATGCTGACTTATAAAGAAAAAGACTTTTGTTATCTAATCCTTAAGTGAGGACTTTTTATATGCAACACATTTGGCCATGCATGATTATTTTAATTTTTTTTTTTTAGAAAACTTAGCTCCTTAAAGGGAGCCATGCAAGTTTCTTTTTTTGTTAGAAAATCGTGGAGCCTAAATCAATTTTTAGATTGATTACATTTTAATGGGTAGAAATCTTATTTTTGTCCTAAGAGCCAATCGCATCAAAAGTCCAAGCCACGCCCAAACAAAAGCAAGGAAAGAAACCTAGGAAAAAGATGCATTTTTATTGCACAATCAGGTAAACAATCAAACATGTTTTTATTTATATCAAATGCTAGAAAATGTAAAGAGAGTCCACATTATTACAACTAAATTTGGCAGCTGAGTTGCCTACCATTATATAACCCAGTCAAATTTACAGACTCTACTTGTGGGGTCTTAAAGCTTTATCTTCCAAGTAAACCTCAGGCCTCACCTTCCACAGGTACATCCGTTTGGTTCACCTCCTTTTGATCCAGACCCCCACAAGTTTGATTACACATCATAATTCTATCAAATACATATTTGAAAAGAAAAAGACTTAAACCTACAAAATAAAATCAGAAGCAGTTTATATATAATAAAACATTACAACCAAAATTTGCCTAGCACTTAGTGTGCTAAACATTTGTTTCTACCCTATTGGCCACATCTTTGGGGGGGGGGGGGGGTTAAGCAGTACCTGTCATGCAAGCATTTTATTATTTATGAGCGCCCCCCATTTTAGATATGACCACCTGCAAGAAGAACATGTATATTTCTACACTATGCACTTAAGGGCAAGTGCCCACACATAGACAATCCAAGGGCAATCACACCAAATCATCAAACACATGCGCTGAAAAGAAAAATCCTAATCCTAGCATGCCTAAGGGGCTGTGCACCTAATTGTGTGAGGCTTGTGTAGCATGTCACACTAAGAGTCTTTAATTTTATTTTGGAATGAAGATGTTTAATCTTTATCCAATGGTGATTTCACTTTAAGTTGTTTGTGACTTAAAGATTTTATTTGATTTTTAAATGTTTCATATTTAGGAGGGTTATGAAGAACCCATAAAGTAACCACATGCTTGCTTTTGGGCAAGCCTGTTACTTATGAATCCTAAGATACAATGGTGTAGGCATCCCACCTTTTGGGGGAGATGATTGATCATTGTATCAAAAGGGAACCTAAGTAATTTTTATGTGTTTTTGAAGTTCTCTTAGTGTTTGGATAAGAGAAGTGTCTATCTAATAGGGTAAGATAGACTTGCCTAAGGGGCTTCACTTAGGACTTGGTGAAATTCATTCAATAGAATATGATGAACTTCAACAGAAAGGACAACTCCTAAGGAACATCTATAAGTTTAGCATTTTAAATGTCATAGGAGAGATCATTCATTTTTGGGTTGAATGCAAGAGAGCACTTAGATTTTGGGTCTAAGGAAGGTGTCCAACATGTAGCTTTTGGGCTACATATTGAAGAATTCTCCTTAGCTTTTGAAGCTAAGAGGAGAAAGATAGGAATCCAACATTTAGCTTTTAGGCTAAATGTATGAGAACTCTCTCTAACTTTTGGAGTTAAAGAGAGAAGAGATCTCCTACAACTTTGGAGTTGGAGGAGAAATGACCTATAGCTTTTGGGCTAAGGTATGACATTTTCTAAGGCTTTTGGAACCTATGGAAGTGAGGGAGATTAGTAGCTTTGAGGCTACGAATCAAAAGAGTGTCTCCTTGAATTTTTGTATTCAAAGAGTTGAGTTTCATTTGCTTAATTTGGATTATGCAAATAATGATGAGTCACTTATTGAATTTAGCTCAATAGGTGAAAGGGATTTGTAACCTTGGGGTTACAAATCAGAAGGGGTTACCATTGAACTTTTATGTCCAATGATGAGCATTTAGTTTGCTAGATTTAGATTAAGCAAATATAAGAGGATGATGTGTAGATTTGGCCTACACATCAAGGATTCTTTGGACTTTTTGGAGTCGAAGGAAAAGAGGGATGACTTGTAATTTTGGTTACAAGTCATCAAGAGTTATATTGACTTTTGGGTGTTCAAATAACGGAATCCCTCCATCCAACTTGGGTTGGAGGAAAGGAATGGAGGAGAAGGGGCGCAACTTGGAAGCTACAACCCCATGAACTTTCTTTGAACATTTGATGTTTAAAGAGGAATATACATTCTCATAACTTGATTTAAGAGAATGAAAATAACTTCCTACAACCTTTGAGTTATATGAGGGAAAATTCTCTACGATTTTGGTTTGTAGAGAAGAGAAGGGGAGATGCAATTGGAGATTGCAAATCAAAGAGAGTTCTTTGGACATTTGTTGTCCAAAGAGGGGAATGCACTCTCCTAGTTTGGGTTTAGGAGAATGATCAGATTTCCTACAACTTTTGAGTTGTAGAAAAGAGGGAAGGAACATGCAACTCATGAGTTGCAAATCCATAAATGTTCTTTGAACATTTGATATTCAAAGAGACGAATTCATTTGCCTAGTTTGAAGTTAGGCTAATGAAGAGAAATTTGGAGGTTTCCTACAATTTGGGCTTGTAGGAAAAGGGATGGTCCAAAATGCAACTTAGGGATTACAAATTGGAGGATTTCCTTTGAACGTTTGGTGTCCAAAGAGGGGGATTGATTGTTTGTTGATTATGTGAGTCAACAAACAAAGGAGGGAGCTTAGGATTTGGCCCTAAGCTCCAAATGATTCATGCAATGATATGTTTGGAGACTTGAGAGGTCCCAAGTAATCATGCATGAAAAGGATGGGTAAATTATTGTTTATTGACCTTATCTCAACAAACAAATGAGGAAAAGAATTTAGGATTTGGTCCTAAAATTAAAGGACTCATGCAACGACGTATTTAAAGGCTTGAGGAGCCTTAGGACATCTTGCATGAGTAGATCTTTGTTGGTTTTGAGTCCCAACAAAGGATGTAAAGGAACTTGGAATTTGGTTCCAAGTTTCAAAAGATTAATGCACTCTAACACTTAGAGCTTTGAGAATGCTCTAAGTATCATGCATGAAGAATATGTAACGGTGGACATTTGTTGATTTTTCTTCAACAAACAAGGTCAAGTAAACCTAGGACTTTGATCCTAGGATTACATGATTTATGAAATGACTTTTGTTTGGAACCATTGGAGGTTTCAAATCATCATACATGAAAGGAAGGGACTATTCATTTGCTAGTTTTAGTGTTCCAACAAATGAGATGGAGAGTTTGGAATTTGGTCCCAAACTCAGAGATTTATGGCATGACGTTGTAGGATTTTCTTTTAGGAAAACCTGGGATACCATGCAGGAGGAGAATAGCATAGGAAAGAGAGTTCCCTATAGCTTGAATGAATGTTTTGGATTCATTTTGGAGAAGGAAGATTGATTTCCTAAGGTTTTGGAGAGATCTCTAGATCAATTTTGGTATGATCTAAAAATCTTGGGTAGGGGAGATCTATCCCTATGACTTTTAGGAAACTTAAGATCAAATTTGGTAATGATCTAAGAAAGAACCTAGAATGCGTGCAAGTGTAGTCAATTTCCAAATATCTAAGTTAATTTTGTAATAACTTACAATTTGCTAACAATGACATGCATGCTACAAGATGTGAGAGTTCCTACACATTGTCATTCAAGATATGGTTGAGTGACAATACTTAGCCTAAGGTTTGATCGTAGGCGAAGGTATTAGGCACAATATGATGCATAAACATACATTTGAGAGGTGTTGGATAACAATCCAACACCTCTACACGCATCGAAATCCTCTCCGGGCCCTCACATGAGGGCCAACAAATGGAAATTACCAAATTTCCACTGTTTTTGCGAAGTGGACAGCCAACATAGGTTTTGGGGAAGCAAGCAAATGAATTTTCTAAAGGACCTAGGGGCTGGGGGCGTCAACCACACAACAATTGGCCTTGTGGGACCCTAGGTTTCACTAAGTTTCAGTGTTTTACCTTCCCCGGTTTGTCCTAGCGCTCCTATCCAAGTTCCGGCTCGCTGTCCAAGCTCGATCCAAGCTCCAAGTTGCTGTCCAAGGTCCTTTGAAGGCTCCAAGTTGTCGTCCAAGACTTTCCCAAGGAGGAAGACCACTGTCCAAGCCTTTCCGGATGGCGTCACTGCTGTCCAAATGCTCCCAAGCCTCCCAAGCACTGTTTGAAAGTTTCCAACAGCCTCCAACCTGCTGTCCAAGGCGTTTCGAAGGATAATTTTGCTGTCTAAACTGCTTCGAACAGCAATTTTCGCTGTTTGAATGCTAACGGAAGCTGTCACTTGCTGTCCAAACTCTCCAAACAGCAGCTTTAACTGTTTGGAAGCCTTTGGAGGTTGCGTGGCTGCTGTCCAAGCTTTTTCCCAATGTCGCCGCTGCTGTCCAAGGCATTCCGGAGGCCTCCTTTTGCTGTTTGGATGCTAACGGAAGCTGTCACTTGCTGTCCAAACTCTCCAAATAGCAGTTTTCACTGTTTGGAAGCCTTCGGAGGCTGCGTGGTTGTTGACCAAACTTTTCCTAACGTCGCTGCTGCTGTCCAAGCCTTTCCGGACGGTGGATTTGCTGTCCAAACTGCTCCGGACAGCAGTTTGCTGTCCAAGAACGCCACAAACAGCAGTTTACACTGTTTTGAGGTTGCCGGAGATGATTTGGAATGAAGTAGAGGCTTCCTACCTCCTTAGAGGCAGCATAAAAGAACTACAACAGTTCTTGTTCCATATTTTGAGATAAGGAGAGGAAACTGCTGACCATGAAGGTTTGACGTTTGCTAGGGCCACTCCTTCCTCTCTTCCTCTAGGAGACAGCAAGCGAAGGGGGCGGAATCCCCCCCCCCCCCCTTTCTCTCTTCCGCACTCGACCGGGATGGGGAGAGCCATTTGGGACGGACAGTAGCAACAAACGGGAGCCTTCGGCTCCCTCTCCCTTGCGGCTGGATGCGACCAAGCAAGAGAGCCGCTCGGCTCTCTCTTTTCTCCCCTCCTCCCGCGCCTGGAGATGCACACGAGGGTCGCCTCGCCTCTCTCTTTCTCACGCTTTCTCGCTCTCTGTGTGTTGGGACGGAACAAACGGGGGAGCAGGCTCCCCCTCTCCCGATCTCTCACTCTGGGTCGGGGGCGGAAAACACAAGGGGAGCCGAATGACTCCCCCCATTCTCCCATTCGTCTCTTAGAGGCGCACAAGGCACCGCCCAAAATGCCCTCATACACGTGGAAATGAGGGATTTAGGGCAGGATTTGTGATGAAATCTGAGCCATTAATCTCAAATTTTGATTTGAGAATCAAATTCAGCCCAAATTGAGAAATTAGGGCTGAAATTGAGTCCGGAATGGACTCGACCCGAACCGATTTGGGTCGGTTTGGGTCCGATTGGGTTCAATCAATTTAATTTCATGAAATTGAACTCGAAAAGGCGCCGAATTGTGTCGAAATTGGCTCGACGAGGCTCGATTGGATTTGAATTGGATTGATTTGATTTAAATTAAATTAAATTGATTTAATTTAATTAAATTGAGGCTTAATTCGGATTAATTTTACCTCGACGATGATCAATTGAGTTGATCGAGCGCGATCGAGCTTTGTCGTGCTCGATCGGGGTCGAGTCGATGCGAAAATATTCGTCAACATTCAATTTTCGGAATTTATTAAATAAAAAATTAGGAAATCTTGTATTTCAAATATAATCCATAAATTAGCCATTAAAATCCTCCCTAAAACAAAGAAAAACCATATGGATCAAAGATATCATGATTGGGGAAAAATCCTAAATCTCAAAACTCAAAATCTTGCATAAACCTTACAATGTCTTCCCATAAAAACTTTCCCATGTCATTAGAAACATCTTTTGTGAAGGCATTTCCAAAGTAGATCAATTTTAAGTAAAACCCTAATTCCCAAAATTTGCATTTTTCACAAAAACACTTCACATTAGAGTTTAAAAACTTCCCCTAACCCATCCCTAAATTTTTCTCAAAGAAAAACTAAGTTTTCTAAAAACCCTAGAAATCTTCTCATCCAAAAATCTTGAGAAAGAGAGGGAAAACCCTAGTTCTATTGCATACCTTTTCCTTCCCTTGACTTCCTCTTCAATTTCCCCAAAGTTCCTCGCCAGAAAAAGGTCGTCGGAGCCGTCCGTCTCCCTTGCCCGTCGCCTCTACAGTCCGCTCCCTCTCGTTTGTACACTCGGTTTGGGCGAAAATGACCGAATGGGGGAGAGTGGGGAGGTTTCGGTTTGCCTAATAAGGAGAAATGGGATTGGCCAAAAGACCTAATTGCCCTCACTTAAGCAAATTCGACATTTTAAAAGCTTAGGGGTAATGTTGGCATTTCTAATCTTTCGAATTTAATAATTCCCAAAATACTCATAATTTAATATATGTTCTATACATCAAAACGATCAGAATTTTGCGTAGGATTTTCTAAAATTATTCCCATCGAAATCCGACAGCTTCAAATTTTCCACTTAAAACTCGTCGCGGTGCTTTGAAAAGCGTGCAAAGCCTATAATGGCATTTTGCCGGTTTTACATGGCCCATACGAAACATTTTCTTCAACTGGGAGCTTTTCGACTGAAACACCATCCGCAGAAACCTTAGGATCTTCCACCATTTGAACAATCACTCTTCTAATACTCAACAATAATCGGCTGTGACGAAGATTTGCGTAATCAAAATGTCGTGAATATAGGTATGGTAGTGGAGACGAGGGCATGGATATGGCTGAATGATTGACAACTTCCGCATGAACTGGGGAAGTAGCGTAATTTTTGTTCTTCGAAACCGCGGAAAGCAGCGTACCGTGGAGGTAAGGTTCGGTCATGGGAAGCAGCGAGAGGCAGCAGAAATTTTCATAACCGGCTGTTCCGCGATCAGGCCAAACAAAAGTTTAACTGCTTTTTAAATAGTAAAGCAGTAGTGACGTCGTTCCTAACCAGCCCTTAGAGTCTAAAGGTTTTCGTTTGAGTAGATCTAAAACTGAATGCATGGAGTACAATTTTAGTACTAACAGATCTAGTGAGGCTTTGTGAGAAGTCATTAATAAGTGTACTTGTTTTAGATATCTTGAGTTTATTGTGCATAGAGATGGTAAAATAGATGGGGTTATTAGTGGAATTCAAGTTGGATGGTTGAAGTGGAGGAATGCTTTGGGTTTGTTGTGTGATAGAAAAGTACCACTCAAACTTAAGGAAAAATTTAATAAGATGGTGGTGAGACCTGCAATGATTTATGGCGCAGAATATTGGCCATTAAAAGAGAAGCATAATATTATTTTAAGTGTTTTTGAGATGAGGATGCTCAGGTGGATGATTGGACTTATTCGTAGAGACGAGATATGAAATGAGCATATCCGTGAAAAGGTTGAAGTATTTCCAGTGACATATAAGATTAGAGATAGTCACCTTAGATAGTTTGGTTCTGTAAAATGGCAGCCTTTCGATGACCGTGTTAGGATAGTAGATATATTAGATTTGGCCTATGTTAAGAAAGGTAGAGGTAAACCTAAAAAGACTTGGTTAGAAAATATTAGAAATTATCTTTCTTTATTAGATTTAAATGAGGATTGGACTCTTAACATGTCACAATGGAGAAAAAGGATTCATGTAGTCGACTCCACGATTAAATTTTTTTCTGTCCTTCATCAATTTAGTTCTCTAATCTACGAATTTGAGTGATCTCTATTTATTCTTTTCCAGAATTCTGTGACATAGGTATAAATCTATCTTAGAGGATGGATTGGTCATCAACCATTTTTTACATCTTTGATAACTTAACAGTATACCTTGATTATCTTCATGATTGTCCTCTGGTCTTCCATTCTTGTATAGTAATAAAGAGTAATCCCTCAAATAAATTGTCTTATCTGTCATAAACTCGATAACAATTCTACAAGATTTACAAATTTATTTAGTAGTTTATCATCATTGTCTTCATCTATTTTATCACAACTATTTAAAGTGGGCTTTTTGAATTCATATTTTTTATTGGTTTTCATATAGTACTACTTTGAAATCAAACCTATATTGAACAAAGTCTTTGCCTTTTTTTATGGTATTTTAGATTTTTTCTGCTTCATTCACTGAGCACAATATGACGTGAGGATTCAAATTTCTTGATTTCGGCTTTATAAATTCTCATTCTCAATTCGACCTCATTGATATAGTTCATCATGAAATGAGAGTTGAAATCTATATTATGCAAACTTTTTTGCTTTTCTCATGTTGTTTTGTAAAAGAAATCTGCATATTACTCAACTTTTCTGCTGCCTTTAATAGCAATGCCTACTTGTTTTTCTTTTATGAATTGTTCTTGAACTGGGATCCTCTTTCCAGGCTTTTTCTGAGTTTGAAAATTCTCCCACGGCCAACGAATTTCCAAAGCCTTCAGTGTGCAGGCAGAAGCCAAACAGCGATCCTACACTGACTTCGATTCTTGCCATGGATGTGACCTCGCGAGCTTTCATACTTCGAAGCAGCATACGCTCGTTGGAGGCAGCAATTGCCCTTTCGAGAGAAGACTGCCTGTGGCTATACGCCCTCTCTGCAACTGTAGATTCTCCTCTGGATGTTGATACTTGCGCTTCTGTGAGGTGCCTGCTACGCAAGTGCTCCAATCTTCTAGCTGCAAAATCTCAAGTGGATGATGAGGTTTCAATGCTCAACATTTTGATCGCAATTGCAGGGAAATACTTTGGCCAATCTGAGAATCGTTAGACCTTGTTAATGTTTAGTTCTTTTTCTATTGCGAGCTTTTGTCCTTTTTTGTTCCCGTGTTTTTGATGATCAATGCAAGAAATTAATGATGATATTTCGGTTTTCTAACGAAATAAACAGAAACAACTTAAATTGCGAGGAAAAGAAGGCCAAATCTCAGGTTTTTTTTTCTACCAAAATATTGATCTTGATCAACACAATCCTTAAAGCTTGCATAGTGCATGATCATTATGATTTAATAAGCACTCAAATTGATTTGCGAGGCGGCTTATTTTTATGTTATGGAAGAGATAATTTTATCTTATGTAATATGCTTGGGGGGGGGGGGGGGGGGGGGGGGGGTGGGGGGACTATTTCCTACATTTTCAAGAAAGCTTCATTCGGTGCATGCCTTGGAAATGTCAGCTTCTCTTTTTATTTCCCGGGAAATGTTAGTTTCCATTCTCAGTAAAACATTTTTTTTAATCATTGGCCTTTTTTATTTTTTATTACATTTTATGTATACTCTGTCTTTTTAGGTATCTAACAAATAGCCGGCATGTCATAGCATGCAAATTTGTACTTTGCATGCTCATACAAGGGCTTGCCTTATGGCCACAAGACCCAACTAAATATAGTAATTGGATGGGAGTCGCTTCTCAAAAGGTCTAATTAGTATAGGCTATATAGCATAAGGTGCTCTTTTTAAGTGCTTAACGCCTATAAAGGTGAGTGCACATGCTAGACATATTTGAGGATAACTTGCCACGATATAGAGTTTTGTTACCTTTGTGTTTAGTAGAAGATCTCATTAAGGTTGGCATGTCGAAAGAATTCGTAATCGTGGAACTTGGTTGGCACTTAGGAAAGATCCCATGGGGTGTCATGGGAATGAACTGGTCTTTGCTTGCTCAATTTATATTGCAGGAATAGTGTACGTCATTTTGGGGCTGAGATAACTAAGAGATTGAGGGGCAGAGAAGTTATATCAACATCCACCTCCTATGCTTGAATGATGGATGCCACCTTAGTTACATTTTATGAAGCTGAAAAACATGTAGAAGGAAATCCTTACAATGATGTGGTAGTCATTGACTTATTCACCAATTATCAAATAGGCAACATCTTGATTGACATATGGAGTTCTATTAATATAATCTTCAAATCTATTTTAAACAAAATGAATCTTCTTGCTTCTTAGCTCACACTAACTATAGGTCCACTATAAGGTTTCTTAGGAGAATAGTAAGAAACATGAGTAGTCACCCTACTAATCACTTGGCATGAAGATAACTAGAAATACACACCATTGGAGAACTTCATCATTATGGATGCCAAGCCACATGTAATGCCATATTTGGCAGGTCACTTGTTGTCGCAACCTAACAAGTGGCTATCAAATTCTCTGGTAAAGGAAGAGGGATCATAGTGAGTGGTGACCTAATCAGGTCTTGCAACTATTACTTTAGGGCTATAAGAAAGGTGGTGACTTCCCTAGAAGAATTCTTACAACTTAATGTTGAACGAGGCCTAGGGTTGGAAACTATGGAAGTAGCATAAGAAATCCCAGTTATTGAATGTGAGTTGAGAAGAACTCTTATAATAAATGCTTCATTTGGTGCAAAACATTAAGGTGAGCTTGTATAAGCTCTTAAGGATGACTTGGATGTCTTTGCTTGAACAGCGGCATAGATGTCAGGCATTAGCAAAGAAGTTGACTACTGCAAATTAAATGTGAGGAAGGATGCTAAGACAATAAAATAAATTATAATGAAGATGTCGACCATACTTGTTAAACCTATAAACATGAAGTTGCTTAAGGCCAACTTTAACGAGTGTAGTTCACCAGCTGGATCTCTAACATGGTGATGGTGCAAAAGGTATCTGACAAGTGGAGAATATGTATGAATTTTTAAAGTTTTAATCAAGTATGCCCAAAGGATGCCTAGCCACTGTCTAGAATATACTCACTGATTGACTTGGTAATGGGCTACCTAGTGATGAGCTTCTTAGATTCCTTATCTGGTGGGGATGTACCCTGACAACTGTGAGAAGACCTCCTTTATCATGGGGGAGGGCATATATTATTACAAAGTGATGTCTTTTGGATTGAAGAGTACAAGGATAACCTATTAGAGGATAATTGATCGAGTCTTCAAGGATCATAAATAAAGGAATATTGAAGTATATGTGACCAACTTTCTATGAAAAGTAAGTTGCTCATGTAGCATATAAGAGATTTGAAGGAGGTATTCTAACCTTAAAAAAGTATGACATTTGCCTCAATCTTCTGAAGAGAGTTCAATAAAATTTATAGGTTTTCCTCTCCCTCGAAGGTATCACGGTTAACCCTAATATTGTGAAGCTAATTTTGGAAATGTCATTACCTAGGATCACAAAGGACGTGCAAAAACTCATTGGGCTAGTCACTAGGCTATAATGTTTTATCTTCTGATTGAGCAAGCGTTGCTCACCACTCTTTAAAGTTGTAATAAATGCCAAGTTCATTGGAATGAAGAAAGCAAAGTTGCCTTCCAACATCTCAAGTTTCTTTTCTTCTCTTCGTCCTTGCTACAAAGTCCAAGATCATGTGAGGATTTGCTATTATTATTATGGTATTAGTTCAATGCTTGTTAGAGATGAGGAGAAAAATAATGCCCAGCATAATATGTAAGCAAAATTACAAGGGACACAAAATAAAGACACACAATCATGGAGAAGCTTGCATAGGCCTCTAATGAGTTAGATCTTACATTCAAGACAACTATATTCAAATCACTATCACCAACACTAGTTCAAAGCAGTGTTTTCCATGTCTGGTTATTTTAGGAGATTATTGAAATGATTAGTTGAACCGAGCGAGTTTCAAATCACTTATACTTCAAGGATAGCTATCAAAGCTTAATAACTCATAGATTTTCTTGCTAACTTCAACACCCATGACAACCAATAAAAAGTAATCGAGAATCATTATCAAACTATATCTTTAATGTTTATGAAGCTTTAGAAGGGCAAGGTTTATGTGTGGCCATGGTTTTAAAATATCAAACAAGAGTTTTCCATATACTAGGCCTCCAACATTAGGTTCAAAGTGAAAAGCAATTAAGCAGGGTATGAGGTATTGTTATTAATTTTTTACTCATCGCATGCTTAGGGATGACTTCATTGGTGGTGCACTCTAATTTACCTTTAATGATAAATCAAATAAAGGGCTAATATGAAATAAGGAATGATATATATAAGAAGTATATATTCAAGGCAAAGCTAGATATTAGTAGACTTGTATACTTCAAAATGTTGCAAATACCTAGGGAGCATAATCAACTTGCTAACATTCTCTCAAAGAAAGGAAAGAAAAACTGACCGCTAGCTATGAAAATTGAAAATAATAAGGCTAACCATTGAAAAAGAGGAGGTTATTCATGTATAGGGGAATCACCCAACTAGTTGTTATATCCAATCATAGAATTTTATGGATAAGAATAAAAATTGTTGAGGTCAATAAAAATGGTGATTTAAAATAATGGTGGCTAGGTATATCATAATTGGAGAAATGTTTAGGAGTTCAACAACTTCACTTAATTTGATGTGTGTCAGAAAGGATGAGAAGGAGATTGTAATAGGAGGCTTGCTCAGGAGAGTGTGGTAGTCATTCAAGAGGAAGAATACTCACCCGTAGAATTTTGAGGCAAGAATATTTTTTGCCTACTTTTAAGGAAGGATGCTAAGGAATTCTCAAGAAGGCTAGTGCTAAAAATGTGCTCCCATGCGGCTACAACAATTTGATAAGCTCTAACTTATTAGTAGCTCATGGTCATTCATCGTGAGAAGTGGATCTCTTAAGGCCATTCCCACAATCTATTGGGCAAATAAAGCTTATTTTAGTTATGATTGACTTTTTCACTACATGGATTAAAGCAAATTCACTTACCAAGATAACTTCCACTATATTCAAGAATTTCTTATAGCTAAACCTAATTTATAGACAAGTCTTTTATTATTATTCTCTATCAAATCACTTTGGTGAGTCATACTTATGTTCTAGAGAACACTTAGCAAATTTACTTAGAATCCTATAAAAAAAAGATGAGGTGAAAAATAGAAGAACAATAATAAAAAGAAACAAGGAAGCAATCATTCATGCATGCTCTCCAAATATAGCATTTATAAATTTCATTCATAACAATAATTCATTAATAACTAATAATGTGATATACACATAAGATTTATTGATACATGGCTTCTAAGTTTTGATATCATCCAACTTGGCCTAATAAGCCAACTGTCCCCATTATGACAAGATCCATAATGAGTATCACATTTGTCTCTTATAGATGATGAGTGTTAGTGGTTACCATGAATACTATAAAGTCTGGCAGAAGGTGAGGCCCATAAAAGTGTGAGTCCAATAAAAGGTTAATAAGCCTATAGGCTGACTCACCTTATTGTTATCAGATCTATAATGAGTAGCATGCGAGTCCCCTAGAGCTCGAGAATCTAAGTGGTTACCTTTGCGAAGACTAAAATTTTGGCATTAGGTGCAACCCACCTAAGGCGATATCATGTCGAGCTCACAATACTAATATAATTTACAAAGGGATGAGTTCATTCATATTGGATTCTAGAGATAAAATGTTACACTCAAATAACAAGCTTATTTATTAGTCATCAACTCAAGTGAAACCAAAACTCAAGTTAGCAATATATTCAAGTGCAAGTCTTGGATTATTTCAAAGTTAAGTTGAAATGTGTTACTCACTCACACTTAGACTCATGAAGGTATCACCCATTTAGGTTTTGCTTTTGTAGAGTATAGATTTGTCTAACTCATGAAGTTATTAACAATTATGTTTATTTCTATTCAATTTAATAAATCTTTTTACTATCATGAACTTAATGACTAAGTTATATATCTCAATACTTAATAGTTGAGTTACATATTTGCTTAATAGCCAAGTTAGTTAATTGCTCAATCGATAACTGAGTTCCACATTATTTATTCAACATTCAAGTTGATTAATGATTCATTAAATGATCGAGTTATATGTTCCTACAATTAATGTTGAAGTTATAGTTGATAGACAAGATTAGCTAATTGTTCATTAATTGCCAAGTTGCTTTTCTACTTATAATCTACCATTGGTAGAGTAAAAAACTTTGAGAACTTTCTTATAATCATATATAAAAGAGTTCCACAGTATATGTACCCACACTTTTCATTCAAATATACAGTCGATTTCAACACTTAAAGAAATAATAAAGTAGCAAGAAAATATAATTGAATATACAAGAAAGTGAGTAAGATGGAAATACATTTCATACATTAATAGAAAGTTACATTCACAACACGCCCCAAGAAAAACAAAAAAACAAAAACTTGCATATGAAGGAGAGGAAACTCAATCACCCGTCTTGCTCACTTTGTCACTATAATAACCTAAATTTTTATAAGATTAAAGATGAATTAATGACCTATTAGTGAAGCATATTGAAAATATTGCATGCATGAAAATTTTTTATATGAGCACTACGGTGTTGTGATGCCTTTCATAGCGACGTTGCCCTTTCTATGTTGTGGGTTATGGATAATTGACCAAAGCGACACTATCTTCTTTATTCTATAGGGATCAGGGCTAGCATTGTAGTATCGAGGTCTAGATTGTTGTAGCATTAGCACAATCAAAATATTTTTATATAAAAATATCTCATTCCATTTTTGCTTAAACCCTTACCATCCCAATTTCCTTCCTCATTCATTGCTTGGGAGAGAGAGAGAGAGAGAGAGAGAGAGAGAGAGATCCACTCTAGGGTGTTTCCACCATCACTCGAGTTACGAAAGTTACTCTGATCTTGAAAGATAATATTTATCCTATGTTTGTTTTCAGCGGTTTTAATTTTTATAATTTTCTTTCTCTCAAATCTAGTTAAATATATTTTCTTCCAATTTAGTGATCTTTCACTGCATAAATTTTTATGTGGTAGATATTTTCATTTTGAATATTTTGGTACGATCATTTCAAGATTTCATTGGATAATTTTGCATAGATGATATTTTATATGAAATAATTAAATAAGAACACACAAAGTGAATAGAAACTAGTACATATAAATCTAGACATGGATTATATAACCTGCATAAACTACCACTCATATGACATGACATACATTTTGACATAATACATGCATTCAGCTGGTAAGCACACTGGGTAGATTTACATGCTATATTAATTTCATTGGATATGTATAAGACGTGATAATTTCTTTTATTATGTATATATAATGCATGTGTGTGAAAATAAGAAAAGTTGGTTGAAAAAGATTGATTGATTAAGTTGGTTGAAGACATGCTACTATTGGCTTTATAAGCTTTATGATCTATTCTATTAAATTTGATGATAACCAAATGTATGCTAAGTATTTTAGGTGCTTTGGTTTTATAGTTGTGTAAGATGACTACTTGTATGGATGTACATTGCACAACCTAAGTTTGATCAAAATTTGAATATAAATAAACCTAAGATGGATTAAGATGGATAGCTTGAAGCCTTAGAAATAATAATTTAGGTTATTTTCATTTAGAAGTGTCTTAGAGGTTTATAAAAGTTTGCTTGCACAAACTGATTTGCTCACAATGTAATATATCAATTAATGTACTTTACATATTATCAGTTAAGGATAATAAGCTTAAATTAGAAATCATTAAGATTTCCTAATTAAATAAATTTAATGTTAATTTAAAATTTTAAAATACTTCATATATTATATAAATTTATCAAAATTGCATAAAGAAACTTAATTATGATAAGTAAAAGTAACATGCCTACATACTTGGAATTTTATTAAGCATACTTATGTATCCTTTTATAAAATTAATTATTTTATAAAAATTTCCTTATATATAAGTGTGTTTATCTAAAATAATTATTAATTTTGTATGAATTTTTAATATAATTTAAAATAAATTTAAACATATACATAATTTTATTTTATTAAATTTTTTTTAGTCACTAAATTTTGACTTGATTTTCATTCCATTTGAATTCACTAGATTTTGTAGATGAAAATTGATAGGTTAATGAACCACTTTGGATTTAAATGAAATTTATAATGATTTTCTTAAACATTATCTAATTTTAATAGTCTAAGCTGGCTTTATATTCTTTTAAATATATTTCAAAACTTGTTGACTTAACATATGAGTAGCCATTTTTTAACCATTTGAATCTAATATTTCTTTAATAAAAATTATTATTTTATTAATTGCTAAAAAAAAATCTTAGATTATTAGTTTTCTTTAAAATTAGCTCATATTTTTTTCTATAAATAACCCTCATTATCTTCATGTGTGGGCTGCTCTTAACATTAAAAATACAGCACGTTCTATTCTTCCTCCTTCATTTTCATGCTAAATCTTGAGGGAGAATCTTAGTTTTTCATTTCAAGTGCTCTACATTTTTGCAAGATCAAATCCTAAATTCAAAAGCGTCAACACACTCAATCGAGCAACTTCTCTTGAAAATTTTTTGTTTATTTTTCACCTTCTATTTTTTTGAAAATTATTATTATTTGGGTTAAATACTCATTAATGATCTTAGATTAAGTTTTTAGATTTTACTTTCTTTCATCCATAAAATTATTATGTAAATATTTTTATTTGTAGCATAGATTTACTATCCAAATCTCATATATTTTCAAAAGTATTATTTGTACATGATTTTATTTAATATATCCATTTGAAATGATTTAAAGAGTTATATTTAAATCAATATGCAACATTTATTTTTTGAAATATTATTTATATCAATATATAAGCAAATTTTACATTTAATTTGTAAGTGGTGAGGTAATTATCAATATTTAATAAAATCACATCAAATGTTTTAGTCCTTTATTACTAGAAAATTTGAGGTTGTATTATTTACAATAAGTTGAATTTCTCTTTTTCTTAATCTAAGCCATTTGACTTAGTGGAATTTATGTTATAATTAAATTAGATTATACTCACACGTATAGGAGAATATTTAGGTTTAAAGTAACTTAGTTGATTTAAAAAATTCATGTTTGGAATGCGAACCAAGCATTAGTGGATTCTATCTCCTGAGTTGGCTAGCAAGAAGTAAGTTAAATTGGTGTTTGATGCAAACCATGTAAAAATATTATGTCAGCTATTTTATTTATTTGCACTTATTTATTTTATCATTTACTTTACTTGAAAAATCTTAAAATTATGTATTTATTTATTCTCAGATTAATTAGCATCAAAATTATATTAATCATTTTTAATTAAAAAAAAAAAACTCAATTTCACCCTCTCCTCCCGTTTGAGGTACCATAGTCCTCCAATAGTTGCCCGGAGCCAGCCAAACGTGCCCGCGCTGTCGGATGCCCACGGGATTCGAACTCAAGACTTGCACTTATATCAAATAGTCAACCAGTGTGCCGCAGAAAAAAATGTGCAACGAAATATATCATTATATATTTAAATAACAATATACGAAAATTAAAATAAAAATAAAATAAAATATTAAATTAACAAATAATAAAATAAATAAATAATTAATTTTATTATTTAAAATACATTAAGATAAAATAATATAATTAACAATTAATTAAAATTTATTATTTTAATTAATAAGTAAAATAAGTTATTAAATTAATAATGAATTAAAATGAGTTATTAATTTTATAATTAATAATTACACACTATCTACAAAGGCTCTAGTGAAATCAATCAATCCAGGTTGAATACTTTAATGCATGATTATGAACTATTTTGCATGAAATATTATGAGATGATCTTAGACATATATATAAGGTTTTTTCAAATTGTGACATTATTACATGCTTTAGGTAAGAAATTTTTAAACTTTGAAAAAGTCAACAAAATTCTACATTGTTTACTTGACAAATTTGATGCCAAAGTTGTTGCTATTTATGAATCAAAAAATTTGAATGAATATTCTATTGATAATTTGATTGGCTCACTCATTACCTACGAGCAAAGTTTGAGTCAAAGACTTTTGGATGCAAGTTAGATGATAGTGCTAAAAGCAGAAGACTCGGAGAAAAGTAGCTTATTTGGTGCCCAAAGCGATGACTTATCAAGCAAATTAAAAATCTCACCAAAGCATAAGCATCAATAAAAGTGGAATAATGGTAAAAATGATAAGAATGTTAAGATTTCTTCTAACATTATTTGCTTTGGATGTAGGAAGCCTAGACATATGAAAAACTAGTGCCCTAATTTGAGAACTCTTCATACAAAAGGAAAGAGTAAAGCTAAGCAAATTATAAAAATGAAAAATAATGAAAAACAAAAAAACTCCTAGGCAGAGCTAGCTTCTGAATCATCAGACCAGAAGCAAGATGATGTTTAAACCACTGTTTGTGTGTTTATTTTTCTGTGTATGCATGTTTTGTTCATTTTTTCTTTTTTTGGATTTATTTTTCATTCTTTTTTTTCTCTTTCTTTTATTTTTCGTTAAATTTTTAATTTATCTTTACTTTTCTTTTTGTAAAGTTCTCTCTGATCAACACAGACATTCACTTCTCTAAAAATGAAAAACCTACTTCCTATTTTTCTTGAATTCTTATGTAAGTTGTGATTGACTTCTCTAAAAATAGTCAAAGGAATGAAACTCATGATTTTGTCTCTCTATCTCTTTTCTTAAAAAATGTTATTTTACTTTTGATTCAAAATCTTCATCATATTATAAATTTGAATTTGAAACTGATCTTTTTCATCTCCCTATATTTTGTTTATCGTACAGGGATATTTTGCAAGTTGTTGAATCTACCTCATAATTTTATTAATCAAGTAGTTCATTTTATCAATAGAACGAGTTTACTTTTATTTTTAAAATTTTAGAAATGTAGCATATTAAAAAAAAGGCCAATAACATCAAATCAAAAGATGCGTAATGATGCCAAAATTTAAAAAGATACACAAAGTGTATCAAAAATTAAAAGATGCATAAAATATGCTAAAAACCTGACAAGAGGCATAAAATGAGCCCACAAAACTGATACTTATCTTTCTTGTACTTCTTAAAGCTTAAGAAAATTCTTGATATTTTTAATACTTGAGCTTAAAAATCATGATTCCTGATTCACCAATTTTTGCATTAATCTTCTATTAGATATATTTTATGAAAGGTGTTTTGAAAATTTTAAGTCTTTCTTTTTCTAATTTGTTTCTTGATTTAGATATTGGATAAAAAAGTTTTTTAGCCTTTAAAAGAACTTGAGCTTTAATTAACAATTTTTGAATTTCTAAACTTTTCTGGATTATGCGTTATCAATATATTTCTTACTAAGTTTTTGAATCAAATCAAGAAGTAATTTTTTTCATTTTTAAAGTCTTTTTTATCAAGGTTCATTTTGTTTGTTTGTGCCCCTTCTCTTTTTGATAATGTCAAAGGGGGAGAACTCACTATTGTATTTGTATCTTGTTGTAATTATTTTTTTTTAAAAAAAATTAAAATATTAAAAAAAATTTTCTTCCCCTATTTTTAAAATTTTTATTTTAGTAAAGGGGGAGATTAGAAAAAAATGTTTTCAATTTTGTAAATTCAACCAACAATATTTGTCATCATCAAAAAGGAGGAGATTGTTATAACTCGAGCTTATGAGTTTAAGTTTTTGATGATAACAAATATTGTGGCTCACTTTCTATTACCTACCTATATTTGCAATATATTTTTCTTTCTGTGTTTACTAACATTTCAGGCTTATAATGCACCTTACAAAGCTCAAGTTTTGGTAGAATATGTTCTATTTATAATTTTCATTAATATATTTCTTGATTTATAAGGGTGTTTGCTTGCTTGTAACCTTACTCACTTATTTTTATTTTAGAGTTCTCTATTTTTGCTCACATCATCCGGGACGATCCAAACATCGGCCTGGACAATCAGTTGAAAATAAAACCCTAATTAGGACATCCTAGTTAAGGAAACCGTCATTAAGCATATCGTCCTAGACGATATTCATATCGGCAGGGACGATAGGCTCAAAATAGAAAGAATCAACCGCCGGATCTATTTAGGTATTCTTTATTTTTAGGCATCATCCTGGATGATGTAACACAATTATGCTTAAATTAATTTGATAATCAAGGAAAGCAATTAATGCTTGATTGATACGATCAAATTGTCCTTGACGATCGCAGGATCGGCCGGGACGATCAGTTCAAAAACCTTAGTTGTGCTTGGATGATCACATATCGGACAGCTTCTATTCAAGGCGATGCTCTGGATGATATGTGATGATTAGAACTAATCGCCCAGGATGATATACGATCAGCCTGGACGATATGAACAAAAACCTTCTGATCATCCCAAATCATTCTGGCTGATTGAGTTTATTTTGTACTGATTATACAGGATGATAAAGTTGGTAAGTTGTAATTAATGAGCTCATTTTAGCTTTTCTATTTAAACTTTGACAAGGCACTTTGTAAGTATCTTTGACATCCATTGAAGCTTCATTTCTTCTGGAGAAAACTTGAAGAGAGAGGTTGTAAGGGAGAGAGAAAAGGGTGGAGTTTGAGAAAGGGAGAAGATCCTTGGAGGGAATTTCAAGGAAGTATGGAGGGGGTTCCACACGATTGCTCCAAGGAGCTTGCACCTTAGTACCATCGAATTTAAGGCTCATATTGAGGGAAGTTTTAGGAAGAAGAAGAACTCTTTGGTGTCAAAGGACCCGGCTACTCCACCACACCGGGGAAGGTGGAAGTAATTTTGTATGGGCTTCTCCGCCTAGCTGTTGGAGCTAAAAAAGAGACACTAAGTTTAGTGAAATAATCGGAGGTTGCCTCCGAGGAGTGGACGTAGGTCAAGGTTTGACCGAACCACTATAAATTTGGTGAGTTCTTTCTTTTATTCCTTTCGCATTTAATTTCCACACTTTAATTTTCTGTGTGGTGAATCTTGGTTTAGTTTGAGTTTTTGTTTTGATCGTTGAAAGATTCTTAACATACCAATTCACCCCCATCTTGGTTAGCCTTGTGACTAGTTCATAAGGGCTTAACATAACTTTTAAGTTCCATCAGTGCACTTTCATGTATCCGGACCCAATGATCCAAGAAGCAGCAAAAGGATGAAGAAGTGGATAATAAGAAGACACATTCTCAAACCCACTTGAGTCTTAGGATTAGAAATCTGGGTTGTTGTCTGTGGTGCCCGACCACTTTACTTTTATGTAATTCTGATATGTAATATTAAAAGACACTTTCCTATGGACTTTTAGTTTGAATATTAATTTAATTGATTTCATTAATGCTTGAGGTTGATTGCGATATAGGATTGCCTTCTTTTAGTAGTTTTTTTATGCTTTTGCATGTCGATCTTTGTTTTATCCTGGAATCCAATCATAGGCTCATAAGGACACGTTTAAAATTTTTCTACTTTAATTAAAATTAAAACTTTTAAGACAACATAGCAACTCTAACAAATTTAAGAAATAAGTCCGGGATCGTCGGGAGTTTGCATGCATATTTGTTGCGTCTTCTTCCTTTTGGTAGGCATCTCCCCACCTGTGGGTTTTGGTAGACCACCTGGCCTATGAGGGTGCAGTTCTATCAAGGGGATCTGTGCATCTTTAGGATAAAACCTACTTTTAAGCCATTTTAAAACTACTTCACGGCCTCGGTGAGAAATAAAGGTGGTATCCAACAAATAATTAAAATCAATCTTAAAATTAATTTCAAATCATTAATACTTAAACTTTAATTAAATATTTCCCTTAACTTTGCAACCAATCAAATCTTAAATAACTTTAACTAATGATTCTATTTAGGACATATCCAAACCACACAGCCTTTTACACACACTTTAAATAGTTTGCTATGACAAGCAACTCTAGTTTTAAGCTAGGCCAGTATTTACTTTTCTATAATTGTATGCCTTAGTTGCTAGCTTAGAATTGTTGTGAGTGATTGAGCATTTTAAATTTCAAATATTAACTGCTTGAGATGATTCAATTATAACTGTTTGGGATTATTTATTTGAATGTAATTATTAAGATAACCCTGCAGGTTGTGGAGTCTAGAATTTTATATTTTGAAATGTAAATTTATTTGAGCATTGAGTTGAATTTTAGAGTGCTTTGAGAATGAGATGTTAAAACATCCAATTTAGAATCCAAAAAGGAAGGGACATCCCTTAGGGGAGAGTCCCTCTCCATTTGGAGCTCCAAATTTGGATGACTTTGAAAATATCCAAAGAGAAAAGATAACACCCCATCCAAGGGGGAGTTTCTTTTCATTTTGATATCCGAACCCGATGATCCAAGAAGCAGCAGAAGGATGAAGAAATGGATAATGAGAAGACCCATTCTCAAAGTCACTTGAGTCTTAGAATAAGAAATACAGGTTATTATCAGTGGTGCCCGACCACTTTACTTTTCTACAATTATGAGATGTAATATTAAAAGGCACTTGCCTATGGACTTCTAGTTTGAATATTAATTTAATTTATTTGATTAATGCTTTATGTTGATTATGATATAGGATTGTCTGCTTTTAGTAGTTTTTTTTTTTTTGCGCTTTTGCATGTCGATCTTTGTTTTAGCCTAGAATCGGATCGTAGGCTCATAAGGACTCATTTAAAACTTTTCTACTTTAATCAAAATTAAAACTTTTTAGACAATATAGCAACTCTAACAAATTTAAGAAGTATGCCAGGATCACCGGGAGCTCACATGCATATTTGTTGCATCTTCTTCCTTTTTGGTAGGCACCTCCCCACTTGCGGATTTTGACAGACCACTTGGCCTATAAGGGTGCAGTTCTGTCAAGGGGATCTATGCATCTTTAGGATAAAACCTACTTTTAAGCCTTTTTAAAACTGTTTCATTTCAAATTTTAAGCATTTAATCGAGTTAATATGCATGCATTGCATTAATAACAAATCTAAATGAGTCTAAAACTTAATTGCATTTTATTTTGAAGCATCAAATACCAAACATAAGTCAAAGGGGCCAATTAGGATCTGCTCTAGAAGTCGGCCCCATTTTCCTCAAACTTAACTTAATATAACGTCCCCACCACTCTTACATAAATGACTAGATACAGGTTTTAAAACGCCTAGGTGGTTTAGCTGGCTCCCTAATTCAGGCCGGGGTAAGTCTAGATTTGCATTGCATTAGCTAGGTTCAGTTCATTGATTTTCAGTGCCCACTTTAGACTTAGGTTCTGAGCCAAGCTCAGGCTATAAGCCCACAACCTCCGGGAATTGAATCACAACTTTCTAATAAAATTGACTATTTAACTTAAATCTCTTTTAATTCAAATTCAAGCCCAACACTTATGATAGGCTGAGGTGTTTCTGAAGTGATTCAAAATCTCAAAACACCTCCTACCTTTTTTCTTTTGACTCTAGAAATAAGTGTTCAACTTTGAACTAATCCTGATTAAAAATTCCAACCCTTAACCTCCTTTGACATCAAACTTTAAAAATCTTAAATAAAATTTTTACCGCTATTTTAATCAAGAGTATTCGTAGGAAACTCCAGTTTCTTAGGATGTAATTAACTATGAGGGCTTGCGCTTGTAGAAGATTTAGAAACCTATATCTAATTTTCAAAATTAAGTTTTCAAAACCTTTAATTAATTCTCTTTAGAAAATGTAAAAAAAATGGCAATCATTATTATCGAATTCGAATAATAGGCAATGAATGATATTTTCTTCCTCCAGAGAGACATATCAGTCATTAATATGAATTCGATAATGAAATTAATGATACTATATCTAGATTATCATAGCTAAATATTTGATTGAACACTATTTTGATCCTCTGGGATCATATGTAGTTCTCTCAAATTTGGCTATGATATTCAAGATCAAATTTATAATTATAAATCTAAACTCATTAAGGGATTTTATTTTTACCTTTCTACGTGATATATCATCACTAATAGATGTTTGACTTCATAATTAAAATTCAAATATCAATTTCAAATTATTCCCAAAGAAAATTAAACTTTTTCAAAATCACACCTTTCAATCAAACAACCACAATCAACATGTTTGTTGCAATAATAAGGATTCGACATGCAGTGGAAATAACAAAGTGATATATCTAAATGTATTAAAGTGAATGCCAGCACACTATGCATTTTGTCCAATATAGTTAATTATCAATATTCAACAAATGTGTTGTTGAAGGTTAATGCAAAGAACATATGTCTCGCATAGCACTCCTAGATAGTCTGATGTATCTCCAACCGCTATAGTTGCCAGTTCAAGGAGGTGGCCCCTGATTTCGACATATAAGACATCAGTAAGAACACAGCCATCCAAGGTTGAAATAATTGATTCTTTATTTAAGACAACAGTAGAAAATGATGATGATGATGATGATATAATCTAGGAGTTGTCTATTGACTTCTATATGAGTTCTGGGAAAAGAAAGCCAAATCAAATCATTATTTTCAAAGATGGAGTCTCAGTTCAACCAAATTTTAAATATTGAGTTAGAAAAGATTTATTGAGGCTTGCAAGCTTCTTGATGAAAAGTGATTATGCACCAAACATGCCACCTACGAGCAAATACAGAGGGGCTCCGACAAACATGAGTTCTTACTAGCCATCATAGAAGACCCATCAAATATCCAAAACATCCCCGCACATGCACTATAATATGTATGCACATAGGCATACGTAAGGGGATGTATCCTACACCTGTATGGGCCCTGACGAGTGTGTTACGGGTATATATGTGATGTCAAGGGATGCTGCGCGGGTCAGTAAATAAACCCAAGTTCAAGCCCGATCCTTCTATACAGGTAGATAAGAGTCGACATGGCTCGAACTATTAAATAAATATACGGTTATAAGGTTAACCGGGATATTTATTTTATACATTTATATTAGACCTTTAAGGCCTACAATAAAGAAAACTCACCAATAAAGATATAAAGCCTATGGACTCGATCCTCTGTCGACCAGTAGATAGGGTCGACAATGTCCAATCAATGAAATTCTCAAATGCCCATTAACACTCGGATTATGGTCGTGTTGAATGTAAATCTCAACCGGAGGGGTTAACTCCAACCATTCCAAATGCCATCCAAAACTCCCAGAAAATTCTAAAAATATTAAAACCCAAAATATTTAAAATTGAAAACCAATCATCTAAATATTTAAAGCACAAAATCAATCAACCCTCCGCAATAGTTTGTCGAGGTGGACAAGTTCGAAAATACTTTAGCTCATCTATAGCTAACTTCTGGTCAAGAATATCACTAAGATTCATTCTAAAAAGACTCCTGACAGTAAGGATGCAGCTTGTGTCCTCTAACCGACGGTTTTGCATTCAATTGGAACCGTAGGATAAATGGTTATGACCAAGGCCCTCTGAACCGGGTGGCTTGCAGCTAAATGGAACCACTACATCACGGCTATGGCCAAAGCTTGTATGCTACCCAATGACATCAAATCCTTGAGATATGAATCAATATGATATAATTGATAGGGCATAAAGCCCTTTATTAGTTAAGGTGGATTCAAATTTATCTCCTCAGATAAATATCTATCTCAAGTCTACAAGGTACCCTTAGACGAAGCAACCCATGGATGTCGACAAGGATCCTTCTCTCAAGTTGGATTGACTACCTCCTCTGACTAAGTAGACTAGGGACCACGATGACCCAGGATGATGGAACCATGGGATCTGGATCAGGTCCATCATCCATTTTCCCCGCCATCCATATTAAATGCAAGATGGTGACATTTTTAATTTTAAATTCCAAATTTTCAAACGCCTATGCCCTTACTGCTACTATATGCTAGATTCTATGTATTTGTATATATTTAATTGACGACTAGCCTTAATCGAAAGTTCTCTCTCATTATCGGGAGGGGTAGTTAACTATAGGGGCTTATGCCTATAGGAAAGAA
This sequence comes from Dendrobium huoshanense, assembly GCA_016618105.1. Lineage (NCBI taxonomy): Eukaryota > Viridiplantae > Streptophyta > Magnoliopsida > Asparagales > Orchidaceae > Dendrobium > Dendrobium huoshanense. The sequence continues at coordinate 915,846 of CM028344.1, read as the reverse complement.
ATGGGGGAGGCTAGGGTCGAATTTTTAGAGCCCATAGACAAGTAGACAGCGTTGATAAGGTTCAATCAACACAAATGATATAATCCATAGAACCTGATGATGGTTGTTTTGACAAAAAATTTCAATCAAATGGGACTATAAACATTTAAAAAAATGCCTCTCTAATTCTTAAATGCCCATAAAACTCCCAAATTTCAAAAATCACCTCAAAATCAAAATATTTAAAATTGAAAAAAAAACACCAAAATATATAGAGCAAAAATATCTATCCATAATCTACAATAATTTACGGAGGGGGACAAATATGAAAATCACTTCAGTTCACAAAGAGGAAATATCTGGTCAAGAATATCACTAAAATTCATTTTCAATAAATCTATTGTCAGTAAGCATGTGGCACGTATCCTCTAACTGGTGGTTTCGCCGCCAAATAGCTCCACGAGTAAATAATTATTACCAAGGCTCTGTAATGGGTTGGTTTTAATATAAAATGACACCATTAAATTGTTATCATGTTCAGAGCCCGTATGTTACCAAAAGGTGTTAAATCATTGAGTAATAAATTAATAAGATATGATTGATAGGACATAAAGCCCTCTGTTAGCTAAGGTGGATTAAAATTTTTCTCCTTAGATAAATATTCATCTTAGGCCTACAATGTATCCTTGGATGAAGCAGCCCATGGCTACAGAAAATGATCTTTTTTGTTAGGATGGGTCGATTGCCTGCACTAAGTAAACTAGGGACCATGATGATCCAAGATAACGAAACCATGAGATCTCAATCGGGTCTATCATCGTTACCCTACCATCTATTATAAGTGCAAGGTGGTGAATTTTAATTTTAAATGTCAAAATTTCAAATACCAAACCATGCTTCTACTATACACCATATACTACATATTTGTTTGATGACTAGCCTAAATCAAAAGTTCTCTCACTATCAGGAGGGGTAATTAACTATAGGAGCTTGTGCATATAAGAAACTTGAACTCATATCATAAAGTCCTCACAAAATGAGGGCAAAATCTCTGGGTGATGTCGTATTCACAACCCAATCTGTCTTCTAAAAATTTGTCTTTGAACTTAAATGTTAAAACTTTCCTCGATGACCCGAAAAAGATAGAAAGGGGTCGCAAGAGGCTGGGGCACGAACTTTCGAAGCCTACACGGTGCTTTGACACTCCTTCAAATTTTTAAAATTTTAATTTATTTCCTACATAAAAAATAGGATTAACCAACATTTTTATAACAATAAATATAATTTGGAACATAAATGTTTTCTTATTATAATTCCCCCAATTAGGAATTTCGTACCATTTGAATACAGCAAGCATTAGCTCAAAATTATTAGCTTGGATATTAGGCTTATTGATCTTTGGTGAATGCTATCATGGGATTTGCATACTCTCTAAGTGGTCTGGGTTAGTTCTCTTCTTGTAATGGGTCAACTATCTTTAAGTCTTTTTACTATTTTTTTAGATTTTTATCCTATGTTCACTCTAGTGCTGCTTATATGAATTATCATATTTATCTTATCTATAAAATTATAAAGGTATGCTAATGGAAGATATTGACTATGGTTTCCAAAAGAAAATTATATAAGGTACTATAAACCTATAATAGTTAAAAAATCATTAGTGCATAAGTTAGATCCCTCCAATGTTATTGTGAATCAGAGCAAAAATACTCGTCTATGTTAAACTCATTAGAGTATTTAGCTAAGAATTATATCAACCACAATATTGATATCTCCTTAAGATTCCAAGACTCTATCCACCATATTTCTAATGTATAGTAGAATTTCATTTTAAACCCCATAATTGTTCTATTACTCCTCCATCGAGGCTATAGATTATACTGAGTTCTAAAATTATGTTGGGTCTACACATAAACTAAATCACACATGAAAACTTCTAAGAAAATTAAAGATTCATGCAATTGAGATTTAATCTTAAGCAAACATGGGTTTTAATGTACCATAAGCCCAAAGATATATTTTATCTAGCCAAAAAAATTTAAATAAGCAAAATACAATTCATTTCAAAATAATAAAAAAAAATCGTACAAGGGATAAGTTGATGATAGATATAACTAGAAAGTTCTTTATAAAATGATTAAAAATTCACCTTTAACTTTAACTAGAATTAACTTCCTTTTCTTGCTCTCCCTCTTTCTCTTCCCCTACACTCTACTTATACTTATTACAAATGAACAAATGGGCAAGCCCCCTTCACAAATTAGCCAAAACTATTTAAAACTTTTGCAAATAGTTGAATTGGAATTGCAGTGCTGATCTGGGTAGCTTTGCGGCGTCACTAAATTGACGTGTTGGTTCTTCAGTCATCGCATCAATTCGATGATTCAATAATCAATCACTGACATCCGATGTGGTGTTGTGCCAATTTGGGGTTGTGGTGTTTTATTTGTGGTGTTGTGGTGCTCTATCTATGGCACTGCGTCGCTCCTTCAATTATTGAATTTGCTACTTCTTATATGCACAATAAAAGATAGATATAGATAGCATTTTTATGAAAACTGATGTAATTTGGATAATGTAGTTTTTTCCTTATCAATGACATCCTTCGCGCTCCCTTGCAAAGCCTTCCCTAATAAGGATCGCCTCCTTAATAACTATGAAAGGGGCAAATTGCCCTCTTCAATTTTTAAGCTACCAGACATGTGAGAGCTTACCTTCTTAGTAGTAACTAATTCAAATGCTCCTCTCTCCATAATAGGTACCACAGACACCTCAGGTGCCACCTCACTTTAAACCCCTTTAGTATGAGGGGTGGCAGTAGGTTCCCTAGATGCCACCTTCCTCCCAGTACTTACCTTGCCAACCTCCTTGCTTAGTATTGTCCCTGTAATGTCAATCACCTCACTTAGCAAGGTGACAATGGCCTCGATAGCCTTACTTTGCAAGGTCTCAATGATCTCTGCCTATTTGATGAGGCCACCACAGAGGCATTCGCCTTCTTCGTGATATGTTTGTCATGTATCTCACGAAGAGCATCTCTATTCAAAGCCTTCATGTGAGACTGAGCTATCACAACATGATTAATCATCCTCACTTAAGCTCGCTCATATTCACTCAAACTCACCTCGATCTCAAAATCACTATAACAATATGTGACCCTCCCTACATATAAGCTACTCATTTTATATAGCCATAGTGGATGGTGGTTTCACATCGCCATCACATCATCACCACAATAACAATGCACTCTCCAAGGTTATAGTAAAAATATGATAGCAAATACATATTTATTTCATTATTCATACACAATTAGTCTCATTCACTCATCATTTTCATCACTTGTTTATTAAAGGGCTGAGAGAGTAGGAGAACTAAATGTATATTCATAAATGTCTTCGCAAGTATCTTAAAAGGTAGTGATTAGATTGTAATGAAGGCACTCTCCCTCATGAGGAGATCCTTTGGACACTTGCCTAAACCAACCAAGAAGTTCGCTCTATGTAAGGTGAGTCGAGGAAAATCCAGCTGGCAAACAACTCGCCACTACCTTAGTAATTAACTCCCACTATAGAACAATCAGCATAGAACAATCAGCCCATTATCCAAGCTCAACTACATGAAAACTCTCACTTGGGGAACCCTACTCGCATCACGAACTATGCATCTCATCTTGAATTCTTCAGTACTCACATGTTCTCCCACGATGATCCATGAATTAGCATAAGATCGAAACTTCCAACTGATCTACCACTACATAACTCGCCCAATTCAATGCTAGCTCACAAACATGCCAATCGCCATGGAGATCAGTCTCTTAGTTGACTTGCTAGTAAACTTAAGTATCACCCACAAACAAATCAGAATTCAACAAATTTATTAATTTAGTAATGTTAAATTGTGAATGCCTATTTTTTTTGTAATTGACCTAAACCAAATTATGTCATTGATCAAATCGATATGTTACCTTGAAAACTTATATGAATTTGATGACATCTAATGGATATGCGTTGACACTTATGAATGTGTAAATTTATATGAATGCACTATCAAAATAGTTCATTAATGTTTGATCATGTTCCACTTAATAATTAGCTCAAATTCAACTTATTTTTTATAAGCTTATTTAAATAGAAAATATATTATATATGTTCAAGAATGCATAAATATGCTAATTATATATGCCCATATTCATACATGTATATTTATATAAATAAATAAAATGAGATTATATCTTATAATTTATATAATACTTTCAAATAAACTATATCTTCACAATTAACTAATGTTTGGCTCAATGAAAAAATGAGTTAAGAAAAAACCATTTACTTGATGATGAGCTAAGCCAAATAACTGCTGATCTCACTCGAATTAAAATAAATTGAAAAAAAAATGATGATTCAGAAAACATAACTTTTAATAGAGATGAAGCTAAAGATAATGATTGTGATGATTGTAAGAGCTCAACGCGAGAACCATCAAAACCTGTGGAAATCAAACTTAACAGAGATTTGGCAGTTCTTTCCCTTTTCCATCTTAAGAAAATAAGTCAAATGGAGCAACGGACAGAGAAGGTCCAGAGAGCAAACACTAAGAAAATATGCTGAGAAAATACATGAGAAACCAATACATAACAAATAAATTGGCTCCACGCCTGGGAAACCATGTTCTTGTAAAGCAAGAACTAGGCAAGATATCGATACAATTTACGGTCTGCCTTGTCCCTCTCTAAGAACTCCCTTTCGATCAGTGATTCAATCCGTTTCTTGATCACGACGGGATTGGGAAGGAACCTGGACTGTAGCTGCTTTGTCACCTCTGCTACGATATTATTGTGATCGAGAACTCGCCGGGACTTCATAATCCTCACAATGGCAGCCTCAATCTGAGGCTTCCTGTCCTCCTCTACCCTTTGACGAGTCTCTTGTTTCTCAGGTTCCGACTCCTTTTGCGCTACCACTGTACCAATCTTCACTTTGAAGAACTTGCTGGAGAACTTGTCATTGACCATGAAAGTATCATCTTCAGCAATATCTTTGCTCATGGGATCCTTGCCGAGTACATTCTTACCCTTGACACATGCCAAAGACTGAAGACAGCGTTTCAGATCAGATGCTGGGATCTCAGTGGCCTGCTCAATTTCTTTGTAAGTCAATCGATCTGAAGAATTGAATAACATCAAAATGCACATCTGATAGGTAGAGACGTTAAGCTCATGCTTCTGATTCTTGCCAAAGGTTGCTTTCATGTCGGCAGTGCCCATGTTAGTTTGCCATGTTAACCTTCTGCCTGTGTGAGTGCCTAAGTAAAAGGTTCGGAACCTCTCGCATACACCCAGAATCTCAGGCGGAAGGTTGCACGGCGCAATAGGTTGGGTCGGCCAAGACCCAGTTGTGAGAACTTGGACTGCTAGGCTGGGACCATCCGTAGAATCAGAAGCTGATTGACTTGCATAAAAACCTTGCATTGTATCCTGGGAGGTTTTCATATCTGTAAACATGCCTTCTAATTTGGAAGTAAACTGATAGCCACACTCTGTTTTCAGCTTAACAATAAGACTTCTCTCAGCATCATCAGAAACGGTTTTCCCAGAAAGGAGCCGCTTGGCCAAGTGTTGCTTGTAATATTTTTCAAACACATCTTTCTCTTGCAGATACCGGAATAGCATCATGACTTTGTCAAGGACCATCTCCACATCCTCTTCACTGACCTCTTTTAGGCCTTTCCGGAGCTTGTCATCAACATATAGTGAAATAAATTCAGGAGACCGGTTGTTCAGATTGATGAAATACTCAAACGATGAGTTCAGAGCATTTTGGAAAGTCTTGTCATTATTAAATGCGGCACTTATGATCTTGTCATGCTTGTCTTTCTCATTGAGAAGGCGTTGAACAAAGTCAACAGGATCCCTCAGTTTATCTGGATCAGTTACTAACTGCTTTCCTGTTTCTCGGAGATGGGAGGTCATCACCTCTCTAATTGTTGAGAGCCCTTCAGGAACTCGACGGAACAAGTTATACATTCTGCTAAGATCATCATACTTGTCATCCACAAGCATATTAACAAGACCAGAGTTGTCCATGTGGACCAATCTTTGCATGTGATTTGCAATCATCTCCGTCTCAACGACATGTGTTATTTTAGATTCCGTCTTTGCATCTAGATATTGAGAAACTCTCTCCATCTCTTCATTAAGCCGCCTCTCAGCTTTATTCAGATATTCCCCACAATCACAGCATTCAATGAACTGCTGAGACTCGCCACTGTAAAAGCTAGCTGAAACTTCGAGAAAAGGCTTCTCAAAATCTTCTTGATACACAGAAGAACCTAGATCCATCAACATTTTCGTTATATTCCTCATCAATCCACGGTTTATTACCTCACCAGTCCGCTCTTTCTGAATTAGTTCTAGAAGTGTGCTGACCAACCTAGTTTGGATCTTACTGGACCTAACAATGTTCTCTCTCCATAGATTCAATCCGAGCTCGTGAACAGGCGTCTTATGAGAGCTGGGAACAAAGGTCCTATCCATGTACATCAATATGTCTCGGATCATCTGCAACGCCTTGTTGTGATCAGCCCATTTTCTGTTAAGCTCTTCAAGAAAGAGACCACCCTGAGCAGCCTCAATAGATTTTGACATCTCCTTTAGATGCCATGTCATTGTAGTCACAAGCCCTGCGTACAGCTTTTCACCATACTTGTGCAGCACCATATTGTAAGCATTCCTAAATTCAGTAGGTTAACTTAGAAAAAATGTAATGATAGAATGCTAAAAGACATACCTATACATTAGAAATAAACCCTTTTGTCATTCTTTAGTATGAAAAAAAAAAAAAACCATACAACTTGACTGCCATATGTAATTACCGGACTCTGGTCCATTGAACATGATCAAATCTGATGAGTTACAATTATGCAAAATACAGAATCATGAGGTAGCTTGAGCTTATACTTAGCAGCGAGTGCACCTTGTTTGAGGCTTGCGTGGGGCACGTTGAGCTTATGGATGTGGCATCAGTGCACCTTATTTGACGACTATGTTGGTCACATTGTGCTCATAGAAGCTGTATCAGGGAAGACATAAACTATGACTAAAATGAAACATCAGGCTTAATATACCACCCTAATCACAGGCCATCTCAACTTCCAAAGTTGCCAGGACTCCTCAACAAAATAAGAAATAGTAGTGATACTATCAATGCTTTTTTTTTTTTTTTCCTTCTTTCTGTTTAGACATTGAGCCCTTTAAGAATTCATTTAGGATTCAAACAGATAAAGAATGGCTAGCTGAAGAGAGGTGAAGTTTTATGCATTGTTTTTTATTGATAAAATGAATGACTAATTCAAGAACAATAAAAGAGAGTCAAGTATTTTGTATTCGGTCACATTGTCAACCATAAAATTGCTTGATAATTACATATAAGAAAATTTCACACAAGCACATCTGCTTTTGGCATAAAGCACGGTAGTTCTGAACTGAAGTGTTCCAGCATCACAAACCCAATCTAAAATGTAATCCCCGTGTTAAAAGAACAAGAAGATTGCAAATTTGCAAGGTACTTGAAAGATATCATTATATCTTATTTCACTATCAATGACCTAAATGTATTTAGACATTTGCTAAGCCATTTTATAATATTGGATTTAAATTAACCCATGGGCGATGCCTGAGCCATATTAGCAGGTCTTTACATGATTTTAGTTAAATGAAGAGTCGAGAAGAAGAAAAGAGATCAAAATAATCGGAGAGCCTGCAGAGAGAAGCTTTGAGATTTGTTTTCAGTATAATGTGCATAATAACTACATCTCCTTGACATGTAACCAAAACTAGTGCTCTAACTCTCTTATGAGTCAGATGAGTATCTTTGAAGCTCAGGTTTTCTTAGCTTGAGCTAGTATTTAGGAAATTTGGGTGTACACATCATGTCAATGCAAAGAAAATTATCAATTAGTATAAATTATATGTAATATCAATAATATTTTAATAATGTAAGGCTTTCTATACATATAGTGTAATATAAATTAAAATCTTAAGAAGAATTATAGCATATGCATAAACAGGTAATAAAAAAGATTTGATTATATAGGATTAAGAGTTAACTCAAATCAAATATTTCTTAAAAATTAGAATATTTTTTGTTAGAATCTAAATCAACAAGCCAACTAGCAAGCCAGGATTGCTTGAAATGAACTCGGATTGAGTGAATCATGGATGAAATTGAGGTTGTATCGAGATAGGATTAAATTGAGCTAGATAGATATTAGATCAAAATTTATATTCATGAATACTGGAATTGCACGTACAACGTGTGTATAAATTTATATCTACTTGACTACTTATATGTGAATTAATGCATACATGCATGTATCCTAGAAAGTTAGGATGCCAATATACATGGTTGATAATAATTCATCCTGCAAGATGGAAAAGCATTTGAAAGAAAAATGGCTTTGGCATGAATTGAGCTCAAATCAAAACTAAAATTATCATTTAATATAATGATAAAAAAAAAGAAAAATCAAAACTATAATCCTATAGCTCAAATCAAGATCATATTATAACACCCTATAGAATGGGAGATGAATGGAGGATGACACTCAAAACAAAAGATGGGCTATATTAATAGATAATGTGCCATTCATCCTCTACAATGCACCCAACACTTTTATGGCAAATTTATGATGGCATACTTTGACAACAACTTGGTGTGTATCTATACTCTAGGAGATTATTTTCAACAACCAACAAAACTTTGAAACATTGCACCAACAAAAGTTGACATAAAGAAAAGCCATTTCTTGGCAAGCAAGATAAATTGTACATTAGTTTTTGTGCAGGGATCAAGATAGTCGGGGAAAATATCACACCTATTATGTAATGTCCTACTCAGTCTTTTTCAAATGAATGGAGTCCTCATGGGCTTATAACATACTAGTGGCATTTCATTAAACATTTTAGTTCGGTGGTTGCTCTCCTGACTTAGTTACTCAAAGGGAACAAATTCATTTAGGCACAAGATGCCCAAGCTAGATTAATCTGATGCCTTGAAACAAAAAGTTAATGAGGTTCACGCTTTTGCACTTCCAAATTTCAACAGTATATTCAATGTAGATTAGGATGCCTACAAAGTGAGAATTATGGTGAATTATGGTCATTCTAAATTGAGGCAGGCGTACAATCCTCTTCTTCAACAAAAAACTCAGAGGCATGCCATAAATACTTCAAATGTGAGAAAATTCTATGTCCTAATTTGCGCCTTAGAGCATTGAAATCATTACCTCCTATAACTATTGAATTTGTCATGTTTTTAGACTATGAAGCCCTCAAGTACCTCCATAATTAAAGCAAATGTAAGGATCGCCATTTAAAGTGGGTTGAATTTCTTTCATCATTTCAATACATCTTGAAATATAATTCAAGAGTCCACAATCAAGTTGTAGATACCCTTGGTCACTAACATGCTCTTTTAAATACTCTCCAATTAAATTGGTTGGTTTCGAGAAGATCTAAGAACTTTGTCCCAAAGAAGAAATTTTTGGCAACAAGAAGCAACAGCACCAAAAACGAATTTTTTAACAATTTTGATTTCATGATAGATATTTATTTTTTGAAAACAAGTTGTGCTCCTCATTGTTCACTATGAGATGCTATCTTGCATGTCTGTCATGGTGAAGATCATGCAAGCCATTGTGGATGAGACATGTCAACAACCTTAGAACAAGAAAATTTTCATTAACCTTCTTTACAAAAGAATGTTGACCAACTAATCAAGAGATGTCAAATTTGCCATGTTTCCAAATCAAAAAACAAAAGAATCGGATTGTACAATCCTTTATCGGTTCCCAAGTCCTCATGAACAGATATAAGTAAGAATTTTGTTGCAGGTCTTCCAAAATACAATAGCATAAGGATTTAATCATAGTCGTGATAGACTAGTTATCCAAGATGGTGCCCTTTGTTCAGTGTCACAAAACCCATGATGCTTCATGTACTGTTGATTTTAATTCCATGGGAGCATAGGCTTACATGGTATTCTCAAATCTATTATCTCTAATCAGGTTATTCAAATTTTTATCACTTTTTGTGGACATTGTGGTCGAAAATGGTAATTAAGTTTCAATTTAGCTGTTAATCTATTATATATGAAAATGAGAATTAAGTCCAGACATAAATAGATAGACAAACGAAGAGCATTAATCATTGTTTTGGAAACTTACTACAATGTTTTTTTGTGGACATTCTGGTCGAAAATGGGAATTAAGTTTCAATTTAGCTGTAAATCTATTATATATGGAAATGGGAATTAAGTTTAGACAAAAATAGATGGACAAACGAAGAGTGTTGATGATGCAGAACGAAAAATACTTTGCTAGGGAAGGTGGACAATCTCCAAGTGTCTCCTCACAAAAGCTGAAATGTCCCATCAGAAAATCTGAAATTTTCAGAATTTTCTATGGGAGAGGGTGGAGAGAATTATAATTAATGCAAAGGAGAGGTGGAGATTTGAGGAATTGCTGTGAAGAAGTTAACAAGAACAGTTACGAGAAGTGACATTGTTTCCAGCATACAATTCCTTCCATGAAAGCTGAAATATTTCAGATTTTACCACAAAATCTGAGAGGAAATTCAGCAGGTTAATAAGCAGAGGAAGGGATGGAATTCAATTCCTTGAATCCGTGAAAGGAGTTAGGGAAATAGAACAGGAAATAAAGTCCAGGGAGAATTCGGCTAAGGCTATGGAGTCAGATTTTAGAAGAAAATCCACTAAGGGGGGAGGCGGTGAGCTGAGAGAAAATTTAGGAATTAAATTCTAATTCCTATTCTAAATCCCAAGAGAGAGGGAGCGGCAGCAGTAATGGGAAAAGGGGTTAAAACAAAACCTTAATGCCTGCTAATCGTGAGATAATTATTTAATGCTCAATTGAGATTGTTTCCAAAAGAGAGGACTTAAGAGTATTAATTAATGGGTAGGTGGCAGGCGTAGGCTAGAGATGAATTAATGGGTAGGGATTTAATTCCTGCTACAAAACTCCTTAGATTAGGGAATCAATTAGGAATTTAATCAAAGCTGAATTTTAATTTCAGTTTTGGTTAAATTATGAGGGAATTTATTTGAATTTTAAAATTCAAATCAAAGAAATTAATGCCATGAATGGGGGAGTAAAGGAGGGAGCCCAAAGAGGGGGCCGGCGGGTCTAGGGAGAGAGATTAATTCAAATCCTGAAATTAATTTCAGGATTTGAATGAAAATGGGGGGAAATTAATTCGAAGATTGATTTCAAATTAAGATGCCATTAAATGCCTTAATTGGGGAATTGATGGGAGGAACACTAATTAGGAAAGATTTCAAATTTGAAATTTGAAATCCCAAATTGTCATGAATTTTCCCTCTTGATTTTGCCAACCCAAATTGGAAAGAGGCATGGCCAAGGGAGAACGAGGGGGTGAGGTGGCCGGCGGGTTGTGAAAAGGTGGCCGGCGGGATGGTGAAGAGGTGGTCGATGGCTTGGGTGGAGGATGGGGATGTCGACAAGGAGAAAATGAAAAGATAACGAAAAGAATAAAACCACGAACCTGGCCGTCTCCAAGGTTGGTGGGTGATTCGTTTGCCCTTCTCCAAGGGACTTCACGTCACGAGCCCCGAACCCATCCTGCAGCTGGTGAAACTTTCGATTTCTCTCATAGAAATCTCACTCTCATCCTCTCTCAAAAAGAACACAAGTGTGGAAAACAAAATTTTTCATATCCATTAACCATCCTCATTACAATAGCTTAAGGCCCTTATTTATAGGCCCCAATATGAGAAAAATCGAAATTACAAAATTGTCCATTGGGCCATAATACTCAAACAAACAATCCTAGGGGTAAAACAGGAAATACATTAATTTAGAACTAAAATTCAGAAAAATAAATCATAATAGAATGTTTAAATGATAGCCGTCGATTTACGACGCCTCCTGTGATAGATGCGCCAAATCTTCGTACCGATGTCCGCATCATTCTCCCCAGGTGGGAGAATACTCGACTCCGTCGAGTTAGCATCACAACTGGTCATGTAAAACTCTGGACAGTTATTTGCAAAGATTTTCAAACCACCCCGGTTGCCCACAAGGTCAACTTGCTTGTTGCACTTTTTTTTGCCTGCAGGAACTTGTTCACTCTCATAGATGGCTTCACTCGCAATAAGAGCCATTGTGAGTTCTATGGAAGTCGCTTCCAGAGCTTCATCAATATTCTTTGTTGTAGGAGTTTTAACGGGGTTAGAAGAAACCATTGCTTCGGTAGGAGTTGTAATTGAATAAATCAAATCATCCTGTTTTTCATGTTCTTCCTTGATCACCTTAGATTTCTCTTTGATTTGCACAGTGAGTGGGAAATTGAAGGCTTCATTAGCCTCCATCCATTTGTCCACTCTATCCACTATCTCTCTGTCTCTTAGTGCTTTCTTTCTATCCTTTGATGAAGGGGTTTTTGCATAAAATAGTGGGTTAGTCCTGTCTCGCTCAAGGTGATCAAATCGTTTGATTGTTTGACGGTGGAGGTCGGCTAAGTCCGCTTGATCCTCCTTGAGTTGTTGACTAACGGCGCCCAGTTGACCTACCAACCAATCTAAAGTCCGTCCAAGTTGATCCGAGTCCATGCACTGATACCAGATGATGCAGACGAAAAATGCTTTGCTAGGGAAGGTGGACAATCTCCAAGTGTCTCCTCACAAAAGCTGAAATGTCCCTTCAGAAAATCTGAAATTTTCAGAATTTTCTATGGGAGAGGGTGGAGAGAATTATAATTAATGCCAAGGAGAGGTGGAGATTTGAGGAATTGCTGTGAAGAAGTTAACAAGAACAGTTACGGGAAGTGACATTGTTTCCGGCATACAATTCCTTCCATGAAAGCTGAAATAGTTCAGATTTTACCACAAAATCTGAGAGGAAATTCAGCAGGTTAATAAGCAGAGGAAGGGATGGAATTCAATTCCTTGAATCCGTGAAAGGAGTTAGGGAAATAGAACATGAAATAAAGTCCAGGGAGAATTCGGCTAAGGCTATGGAGTCAGATTTTAGAAGAAAATCCACTAAGGGGGGAGGCGGTGAGCTGAGATAAAATTTAGGAATTAAATTCTAATTCCTATTCTAAATTCCAAGAGAGAGGGAGCGACAGCAGTAATGGGAAAAGGGGTTAAAACAAAACCTTAATGCCTACTAATCGTGAGATAATTATTTAATGCTCAATTGAGATTGTTTCCAAAAGAGAGGACTTAGAGTATTAATTAATGGGTAGGTGGCAGGCGTAGGCTAGAGATGAATTAATGGGTAGGGATTTAATTCCTGCTACAAAACTCCTTAGATTAGGGAATCAATTAGGAATTTAATCAAAGCTGAATTTTAATTTCAGTTTTGGTTAAATTAGGAGGGAATTTATTTGAATTTCAAAATTCAAATCAAAGAAATTAATGCCATGAATGGGGGAGTAAAGGAGGGAGCCCAAAGAGGGGGCCAGCGGGTCTAGGGAGAGAGATTAATTCAAATCCTGAAATTAATTTCAGGATTTGAATGTAAATGGGGGGAAATTAATTCGAAGATTGATTTCAAATTAAGATGCCATTAAATGCCTTAATTGGGGAATTGATAGGAGGAACACCAATTAGGAAAGATTTCAAATTTGAAATTTGAAATCCCAAATTGTCATGAATTTTCCCTCTAGATTTTGCCAACCCAAATTGGAAAGAGGCATGGCCAAGGGAGAATGAGGGGGTGAGGTGGCCGGCGGGTTGTGAAAAGGTGGCCGGCGGGATGGTGAAGAGGTGGTCGATGGCTTGGGTGGAGGATGGGGATGTCGACAATGAGAAAATGAAAAGATAACGAAAAGAATAAAACCACGAACCCGGCCGTCTCCAAGGTTGGTGGGTGATTCGTTTGCCCTTCTCCAAGGGACTTCACGTCACGAGCCCGGACCCATCCTGCAGCTGGTGAAACTTTCGATTTCTCTCATAGAAATCTCACTCTCGTCCTCTCTCAAGAAGAACACAAGTGTGGAAAACAAAATTTTTCATATCCATTAACCATCCTCATTACAATAGCTTAAGGCCCTTATTTATAAGCCCCAATATGAGAAAAATCGAAATAACAAAATTGTCCCTTGGGACATAACACTCAAACAAACAATCCTAGGGGTAAAATTGGAAATACATTAATTTAGAACTAAAATTCAGAAAAATAAATCATAATAGAAGGTTTAAATGATAGTCGTCGATTTGCGACGCCTCCTGTGATAGATGCGCCAAATCTTCGTACCGATGTCCGCATCATTCTCCCCAGGTGGGAGAATACTCGACTCCGTCGAGTTAGCATCACAACTGGTCATGTAAAACTCTGGACAGTTATTTGCAAAGATTTTCAAACCACCCCGGTTGCCCACAAGGTCAACTTGCTTGTTGCTCTTCTTTTTGCTGCAGAAACTTGTTCACTCTCATAGATGGCTTCACTCGCAATAAGAGCCATTGTGAGTTCTATGGAAGTCACTTCCAGAGCTTCATCAATATTCTTTGTTGTAGGAGTTTTAACGGGGTTAGAAGAAACCATTGCTTCGGTAGGAGTTGTAATTGAATAAATCAAATCATCATCTTCTTCATGTTCTTCCTTGATCACCTTAGATTTCTCTTTGATTTGCACAGTGAGTGGGAAATTGAAGGCTTCATTAGCCTCCATCCATTTGTCCACTCTATCCACTATCTCTCTATCTCTTAGTGCTTTCTTTCTATCCTTTGATGAAGGGGTTTTTGCATAAAATAGTGGGTTAGTCATGTCTCGCTCTAGGTGATCGAATCGTTTGATTGTTTGACGGTGGAGGTCGGCTAAGTCCGCTTGATCCTCCTTGAGTTGTTGACTAACGGCGCCCAGTTGACCTACCAACCAATCTAAAGTCCGTCCAAGTTGATCCGAGTCCATGCTCTGATACCAGATGATGCAGAACGAAAAATGCTTTGCTAGGGAAGGTGGACAATCTCCAAGTTTCTCCTCACAAAAGCTGAAATGTCCCTTCAGAAAATCTGAAATTTTCAGAATTTTCTATGGGAGAGGGTGGAGAGAATTATAATTAATGCCAAGGAGAGGTGGAGATTTGAGGAATTGCTGTGAAGAAGTTAACAAGAACAGTTACGGGAAGTGACATTGTTTCCAGCATACAATTCCTTCCATGAAAGCTGAAATAGTTCAAATTTTACCACAAATTTTGAGAGGAAATTCAGCAGGTTAATAAGCAGAGGAAGGGATGGAATTCAATTCCTTGAATCCGTGAAAGGAGTTAGGGAAATAGAACAGAAAATAAAGTCCAGGGAGAATTCGGCTAAGGCTATGGAGTCAGATTTTAGAAGAAAATCCACTAAGGGGGGAGGCGGTGAGCTGAGAGAAAATTTAGGAATTAAATTCTAATTCCTATTCTAAATCCCAAGAGAGAGGGAGCGGCAGCAGTAATGGGAAAAGGGGTTAAAACAAAACCTTAATGCCTACTAATCGTGAGATAATTATTTAATGCTCAATTGAGATTGTTTCCAAAAGAGAGGACTTAGAGTATTAATTAATGGGTAGGTGGCAGGCGTAGGCTAGAGATGAATTAATGGGTAGGGATTTAATTCCTGCTACAAAACTCCTTAGATTAGGGAATCAATTAGGAATTTAATCAAAGCTGAATTTTAATTTAAGTTTTGGTTAAATTAGGAGGTAATTTATTTGAATTTTAAAATTCAAATCAAAGAAATTAATGCCATGAATGGGGGAGTAAAGGAGGGAGCCTAAAGAGGGGGCCGGCGGGTCTAGGGAGAAAGATTAATTCAAATCCTGAAATTAATTTCAGGATTTGAATGAAAATGGGGGGAAATTAATTCAAAGATTGATTTCAAATTAAGATGCCATTAAATGCCTTAATTGGGGAATTGATGGGAGGAACACCAATTAGGAAAGATTTCAAATTTGAAATTTGAAATCCCAAATTGTCATGAATTTTCCCTCTTGATTTTGCCAACCCAAATTGGAAAGAGGCATGGCCAAGGGAGAATGAGGGGGTGAGGTGGCCGGCGGGTTGTGAAAAGGTGGCCGGCGGGATGGTGAAGAGGTGGTCGGTGGCTTGGGTGGAGGATGGGGATGTCGACAAGGAGAAAATGAAAAGATAACGAAAAGAATAAAACCACGAACCCGGCCGTCTCCAAGGTTGGTGGGTGATTCGTTTGCCCTTCTCCAAGGGACTTCACGTCACGAGCCCGGACCCATTCTGCAGCTGGTGAAACTTTCGATTTCTCTCATAGAAATCTCACTCTCGTCCTCTCTCAAGAAGAACACAAGTGTGGAAAACAAAATTTTTCATATCCATTAACCATCCTCATTACAATAGCTTAAGGCCCTTATTTATAGGCCCCAATATGAGAAAAATCGAAATTACAAAATTGCCCCTTGTGCCATAACACTCAAACAAACAATCCTAGGGGTAAAACAGGAAATACATTAATTTAGAACTAAAATTCAGAAAAATAAATCATAATAGAAGGTTTAAATGATAGCCGTCGATTTGCGACGCCTCCTGTGATAGATGCGCCAAATCTTCATACCGATGTCCGCATAGTTAATCATTGTTTTGGAAACTTCAATGTTTTCTTATTTTTTGTAAGAATTTCAAGCAATATAATCTTATTTTAGCCCAAGTTGAATTTGCTAACAAATGACTCACTAGCGAAACGAGAAGCCTAGTCCTTTCAAAGTGTGGTATGAAAAAAATCCCATCACTCCATTAAAGTTTACTTTAATGAACACTACTATAAAATTACATATACAGGCCAATAGGCAAGCTGACAATTTCAGTAAAGTCCATCATAAAGTATGAGATATGATTATAAAGAAAAAGACAAAAAACCAACAACAAGCAAAAAAATATCATAACTCAACTTCATGTAATGAAGAAGATCCTATTTGGATTCATATATAGAAGGAATGGTTTCCACTTTCCACTGAGTCCCTTCACAAAGCTTTAAGCTCAAGGCCAAGAGTTTCATTTTGCAATGTCAAATGCATTGGAAAGAATGCTTACAAATTTGATTTGTCAAAGGATTCTCATAGATCCACTTCTTTTAATGTAGCATATCTTCAAAGTACTACGTTCAAGAAATAGTTCAAGCCTTTGAGGATGAGTTTTCTCCAACCCGAGTATGACATAATCAAGCTCTATAATGAAGGTTATATATGTGTGTGCGCTTTTTTAAATGGGCTTTTCTTGCTTTTGTGCTGTAGGGTATTTTTGTAATTGTAATTTTATTGGTTTTAGGACTTGAGGTCGATCTAAAGTTGCTTCCCTCTTATAGTTTAATCATACATTTAACATGATTTCAAAATTTTCAATTTTTTATGGAAGGATTCCATTTTTCCTTAATCGTTGACAACAGAAGAAGTTCGTACTGGAATCTTAAAGTCCATCAGTCAACTGTCCAAAGCTCCACTGGTCTAAGCTGGTTGGAGAGGGGACAGGCAGCAACAATATCACTCTCATGTGGCTTGATAGGGGCCAAGCAACAAAAGCAAGGCTAACAAATGGGCCACAAAGAATCCAACTTAGTCAATGTGGTTACATGCTCTTGAAGCAAAAAGACAGAAATAGCCACTATAATTTGAGTAGTTCTTATCACTTGTGACAAACTACTAGCTTATAAGGGGAAATTTGAATTGAATATACTTCTACGCAAAAGATAAGCAAAAATGAGGCCTATCTGTACAAAAAAGATTGCAACAGAGAATATTTTGACTCATACAAATCCTAAGAAAATCTTTTGATAAATTACAGTTCTTTGACCACCAAAGAGATTGATAATAAAGAAGAAAGCCTTTCAACCCTGCATCTACTCTCTTCTCATCTCTTTAAGGTAATCATCCCACCAATCTTTTGTTTGACTC
The DNA here is from genome assembly GCA_016618105.1 of Dendrobium huoshanense. NCBI lineage: Eukaryota > Viridiplantae > Streptophyta > Magnoliopsida > Asparagales > Orchidaceae > Dendrobium > Dendrobium huoshanense. The sequence continues at coordinate 897,936 of CM028344.1, read as the reverse complement.
AACCTTTCAACCCATTGGCATTCTGAACCTAATTTAAGATTCTTAAATTAATCAGTATATAGATCTCTATTATACAATACTAGCTAATATTATTCATTAAAGTTGTGCTTCATTCATATCAGCTTGAGTAGATTTTATTTTTACTACACTTTGCCAAAATAGTTTAGTATATCCCATAATTTTTTGCAAATTGTATTCTCTAAATCACAGACTATCTATTTTAGAGAATTCCTTTAGGTTATCCATCCAACATGAAAATATAGCATGATTATGTTTCCCATTAAATTTAAGAATTATACTCTTGACTTGATAATTATTATAATGAACATGTTTAGAATCATAATTTTATTAATCTTGGTTAAATTGAATATTTTTATTTGTTTCTATTAAATAATCACAATATCAACTCCTATGACTAGAAGACATAATGATACAAACAGAAGCTATGATACCAAATATGATATAGGACATCTCAAGGTCTAAAACAATTTAAAGTTGATGTTACCCAAAGCAATGACAAAACATGTAAATTTTCCAAGATGCAAGCTATGAAGCTAAATCATTACTAGCTGTGAAAACAAAAATAAATAGTCTAATTTTGATAAAAGATAGATGATCTTCTATAAGAAATTAACTATTATAAGTTAACGATCACAAAAGTTATGTGCACAACAACAATCTCACATAATTTAAAAAAAAAAACATATTGAAATACATTTGACAAAACACAATGTCATTTTCAAGCAATATTGAAAAAAAAAGACAGAGAGGGAAAAATACAAATAAAGGGAAAATAATTTACCAAAAAAATAAAAACAGGCTTGTACAATGAGATGTATTCTCCCAAAACTTTAAAATCTCACACTTGATCAAAGATAAAATCCCAAAAGAAAAAGAATGATGTACATATCCATAAGAAATTTAATTAAGCAATAGAACTGTTTTTTGCATGCATGAGCATCTTTATTTATTAAAAATCACTACATAAGACCTCCCATGCATACCCAACAGCAGAAGCATCGAAAACCATTTTATTTTTTATTTTTACTTTTTCAGGAAACAACGGAAAGCAATGCAAGACTAGGAACACATAAGATTTAAAAAAAAAAAAAAAAACAGGACAAGGATACCATGGAAGTTCTGCAAGTACAACAAACATCTCAATAGGTTAATTCCGCAGTCCAGCTCTAGCATAACAAAGAATTTGATACGTCTAGCATAAGGTGTTCCATAAATCACTAGAAAGTTGTCTGACCAGTGAATAATCCAGCTTAAGAAAGCCTATGAAACTTGGACAAGAAAAAAGTTCCACAAATCAACAAACAAAAGACCACCCATTGAGACTGGTCACCATGATTTTCTTCAACATAGGAAAACCTAAGAATCTATGCGAAAAATTGCTCAAACATAAAACAAGAATCTTGACTTGACGGATCTAATTGCAATAAAAAATTTTAAAATTAACGCAACACAAAAAAATTATCTTTTCATAGAAGCATGTAGGATTTGAGCTCTAAATCGTACTTTTATATAAGATTTACGAACTTACTGACTTCGGAAAAAACAATTGCTTTAATGTAAAAAACAGAAAACATATCTCTTTCATTCCAAGTAATAACTTTAAAGTTGCCAAAAGTCTAAAGCTCCACAAGAGAACGGTGACCAAAAATAAATTTTCAGTAATGATCAACTTCACACTCCAGATGAAAATCTAGCATGCATGATGCATCACACTTCGACAAAATTTCACATACACAAACCAATGACTAAACAAGAACAAGGATAGAAATCTCACAAATGTAAAACCAAGAACCACACCGTTACAAAGAGCCTCACCCTTGAAAGTAGTTGTTGACAGATGTGAAGCACTTGAATAATACAAATCTGACATGCACACGTAAGAAAAGAGAAAAATAAAAAATTTTATTTCAATACTTAATGTCCATTGATTTTTACATATCTCAAGAGTTATATTTCTAATCTACAAAGGACCAAAAAAAATATTTAAAATATATCAAAATCAGCTCACAAAAGCAAGTTTCAATACATTCATCATGAATTGAAACAGAAAAATCCTTACATAAAATCCATTTCCTAAATTTCTTATAGCCCAACAAACCAGAAAATATGCAATCCCACTGATATGATCAAAGGAGCAGAGAGGGACCAAAATGAGAGAAAACAAATGAATAGCGAAACTTGCATGAGGCCCAAGGGATTGTAGTGTGACTGCAGCAGAACACATATGACAAATTAGCAAGGAAAGCAGCCTTACTGGGAAAACCAAAATGAAGCAGGAAATGAAGGGAGGCGATAACAGCTGAAACAGATTTTGGAGATGTGATACTAGACAAGTAAATTACAGTAGTAAAATGACAAGATATTTGTGAGAAAACAAGAACAATATCGAGAGCTAAAAAAGGTTTTGATTCAGATCGTCGTAATGGTTCTTATCCAAGATATATTGATTTGGAATTCAATGAGGAAAATAAAAAACTTACAATAATGAACAAACCATAACATGATACTTCACAATTCTTGAGTACACATCCCGTTCATATATGAGTCAACATCATAAATCTGCTTTATAGCATATTAAATAAAACAAAAACAAAATGCAATGATAAAACTCATATAATGCCTCACTTATTCAGTTTTTGGTGAGTGTATTAGTTTAAAAATTCCATCACATAACTTCCTAGCCAATCCCAACTTTCATTTAGCCCGGTTTAACTAGCAACAATCCAAGTAGCAGGTAGCTGCCTCATCCTAGGGATTCTTTCAACTAAAAACTTACAAAACAAACAATAATTTTAATGTTTGATAATCTCCTAATTCTTTTTCTTTCTGCAGCAGATGCTAAATTTTCAACATTGACACTGAGCAGTGAACCAAATGCAACTCTCAACAAGAACGCAGACAAACGAAGTCATAATATTGTTAAATGTCATACTACAAATATGATATGCCTTGCAAGCGAAATCTGCAAGAAAACAGAAAAACTGCAGAAAATTGAGAAATGGTGGCTAATTTTGGGATTAATACTTCAACACAAAAACAAGATACAATGATCTACAATTAGAGAGGTAGATAGACTCTCTCAAATCACTTAGACGCCACTAGAAAGCCCTAAAAAGACCAACTACAGCAAAAATCAAATCAAACATAATCCAAAAACAACATAGGTAATCCTAATTAAACTCCCCCCAAACAGCCCTCCTTTCCATAATTAATTTTCCTCCCCTAATTGAATTTCAAATTATAATTCTTTCTTTCCCTAATTCCATCCTAATTCCTCTTTCTCTCATAATGAAATTTAATATTGTTGGGCCTCACAAGAGGGGCCAAAATAATTGCTTTAGGTCTTGCCCCTTCCTTTTGGACTCCCGCCCCTTCCTACTGGACCAGTAGGCCCCCTCCTGCTATATCAATAATCCCCTCCCCAAAATGCACATTGTCCTCATGGTGGAAGCATGGGAACTGTCTCCAGATCGTTTCGTATGGCTCTCATGTAGCATCATAATCAGGTAGATCCTACCATCGTACTAGGGCCTTCTTTGCTCTAGTCGTCCCTTGTCATGCTCCAATGATCGCCCTAGGTTCCAAAATCACTTCCATGCCTTTGTTCAATATCATTAGTAGTGAGGAAGAGGATGTATGATCTCCGATGGTACGCCTCAGTTGTGATACATGAAATACTAGGTGGATTGTTGATGATGTTAACAACTACAGACAAAAGGAAACTGCCCCTATGCTCCTCGTCACTTCATAAGGCCCGAAATAACATGTTGATAGCTTCACAATCTTCTTCTTGGCTAGCATCCGGTATAGTATCAACTTCAAATAAACTCTTTTCCGAGCTTGAACCGCACTTCCTGTCTGTGTTCATTTACTTTCCTCTTTATAATTTGTTGAGCTCTCAACAGATGCAATTTTAGTTCTGCTAGAATCATGTCTCTCTCCTTCAAGTACTTGTGTAATACTCTGTTCATAATGTATCAGGTGAGGTGGATCCCTCCCATAAAGAATTTTAAATAAGATTGCTCGCACAGTTGTATGGAAAGATGTGTTATACCAATAATCTTCCCATGCTAACCATTTGGCCCATAGTTTTGGTATGTCATATACAAAGCAACGTAAGTATGTCTCCATGCTCCTGTTGACTACCTTTGTCTGGTCATCCGTCTGTGGGTAATATGTTATACTTCTTTTTTAGACAGACCCTTGCATCTTGAATAACTCTCTCCAAAAATGACTTGTCTCTGTCTGATACTATCAATTCTGGAATGGTGTGTAAGCGCACTATCTTTCGAATAAAGACTGTGGTGACTGAGATAACAGTGTAGGGGAGCTTTAGTGGAATGAAATGTGACCACCAGCATCACTGTATATCCCTCCAAGCATGGCAAACCCTCAATGAAGTTCATAGCCACTTCCTCTTAGAACTTCTCAAGTAAAGCAAATGGTTGCAACCACCCCCCTCACCCCCCCCCCCCCAATCGTCAGATTATTATGCCACTAGCACACATCACATGTCACGACCCGACCCGACGGGGACGGATCCCGCCCGAGCCGGATCGCGACGAGAGACCTTCTTATCCAGGATCTGGCTTTGGATTAGATTACTGAACTGATCTTCCAAATACTTAACTCAACAGACACACACATAACAACAGAGCTACTAAAATCATCAAATGCAGCGGAACAAAACATCTATCTTTTCATTTCCTCAAAAATAATCATCTACAGAACAGTACATGGCTTTTAAACAGAAAGAAAGACAGAACAGAAAAGCCATGACTGTACAAAAATCAAAAGTACAAAAGTACCTATACTGATCAGACTCTGAACTAATCCTGGACTTCCTTGCCTTTCCCAGAACCTGAAAACCACCAAAAAGCAAGGGTGAGCTCAACAGCTCAGCAAAGCAACAAACCACCAATCTGAATTCTCAGAAACCAAAACCAAACTCATCAGACAGATATCAGATCAGAAATCGAAACAGAATCGGAAATCAGAACTTATACGGACAGATATCAAAGCAGAAACAGAATTGTACAGATCAGATCACAGAACAGAATAAATCAACGGAGTCAGAATTATACAGAAATCAGAAATCAGATTCGCAGATTATATCATATCAGAATCACAATTTCGTACAGAACAGATACAGAAAATAGAACAGATACATATAGCTAAATGCCCTGACACTAACGGAATCTCTACGGATTCCGGCCCCTTATGCCTCCCTTCCCAGACACTGACTGAATCTCATAGGATCCAGGCCCCTTATGTCTCCCTTTTTGTGCTCACGGCACCAGAACAGATGTGCTTATAGCACCAGAACAGAATTCATCGGATCCGGAACAGAACAGATATCAGATTTCAGATTTGAGCTCATTTCAGATTTCCCGTTTCACTAACTGAATCTCATAGGATTCAGGCCCCTTATAACTCCCTTTTTATAGCTTATACACATAGCATTTCAATTCAGAAGAAATCCGAACAATTCAGAAATTACCCAAAAATCGGGCAGCACAACGGCAGTATACAGAATTTACACAAAATTTCCTGCAAAAAAAATTCACCGAATTCGCACATAACATAGATAATCATATTCCAGAACATTTATTCTACAGCACAGAGCATTTACAATTTCACAGAAAATTATAGTCTACGAAAAACATCGCCGAATCAAAAATACCCGGACAAAAATCTTCAAAATATAGTCAAAACGTGCACACCCGGCACGGCAACGATATACAGAAACTTACGCGGTAAAAACTGAACCAATCAAAAGATACGGACGAAAAACCGTAACGAAAACGAAATCCGGACAGAAAATACCGCCAAACACAACGGAACTGAAAATTGAGAAAGACGGAATGTGCCTTACCTCGTGCACAGCAATTTCCTCAACAGTCACTTCGAACGAAAACGGTTCCGCGTCTTCCCGAAATCAACTTTTCCAAAAACTTCTTTTTCTCTCTCCTCAGACGAAAATCAGATATTTATTTTTTTGATTTTCTCTCTCTTCAAAATGACTGAAATCAGCTTTATAATCTTCAGATCGGCCCGGCCGATCGCCAGATCGTCCTGGACGATCAGACCAAACAAGATCATCCTGGCCGATACTCTAGGGCGATTGCACGGCCGATCCTTATGAACAGTTACATCGTCCTGGACGATATCCAGATCGTCCCGGGACGATCCGACCAAATGGATCGTCCTGGACAGCTCACAGGGCGATGATCCGGCCGATACTTGTGAACAGTGCAATCAGCCTGGCCGATGTCCTCGATCGGCCTGGACGATGCCTACAGGAAAAAACCTGGAACACTTCTGGGCAAATTCTGGAACTCTTTTTCCACTGATCGTCCCAGGACGATCCAGATCGTCCTGGACGATCCTGGAGCAAATTTTTTTTTGATATTACAATCTCCCCAACTCAGAAAAATGTCGTCCTCGACATTATCCAATCCAAACTCAGTCAAAACAAATACGGGTACGACCGTCTCATGTCAGACTCCTCCCAAGTCGCTTCCCGCGCAGTCCGGTGCTTCCACTGGACTTTAACCATCGGAATCTCTTTATTTCTTAACTTTCGGACGTCGTATGCTAAAATAAGCTCTGGCTCTTCCTTGTACGCCAGATTCTCCTGAATCTCAATCTCATCGGTAGATATCTTCTTCCTAGAGTCGGATACCCACTTCCTCAGAGTGGATACATGAAACCCATTATGCATATCAGGCATAGAATCAGAAAGCAATAGGCGATAAGCAGCTTTTCCAATTCTTTCCAAAATCTCAAACGGTCCAACATACCTTGGACTAAGCTTGCTTACCTGACCAAATCTGCTCACACCCTTCATCGGGCTGACTTTGACATACACAAAGTCACCAACTTGAAACTCAACAAATCTGTGCTTCTGATTATAATACTTCTGCTGACGGTCTTGAGCCGCTTTCAATCTTTCTCTTATCAAACTGATCTTCTGAGCAGTTTCATCAGCAAAAGTGGCACCCAAAGTCTGTTTATCTCCGACCTCCGTCAGAGTCAAAGGAGTACGACACTTCCTGCCATACAGAGCCTCGTACGGTGCCATACCGATACTGGACTGAAAACTGTTGTTATAAGCAAACTCAATTAGCGGAATATGATCTTCCCAGCTTCCGCTAAAGTCCAGAACACAAAGTCTCAACAGGTCTTCCAATACCTGAATAGTCCTCTCAGACTGCCCATCGGTCTGAGGATGAAAGGCTGTACTGAAATGCAATTTCGTACCCAAGCCTTGCTGAATGCCTTTCCAAAGTCTGGAAGTAAAGCGTCCATCTCGATCAGATACGATCACACGAGGCACACCGTGCAATCTGACTATCTCCTTCACATAAATCTGTGCCAAGCGTTCAACTGAATCCGTCTGTCTGATCGGAAGAAAATGGGCTGACTTCGTCAATCGATCCACAACTACCCAAATGGCATCATGTCCTTGTCGTGATCGAGGAAAACCCATCGCAAAATCCATTGTTACCTCCTCCCACTTCCACTCAGGGATAGGCAACGACTGCAACAGTCCACCTGGTCGCTGATGCTCTGCCTTCACCAACTGACAGGCTTCGCATCTCGACACAAACTCCGCCACATCCTTCTTCATCCCAGGCCACCAGAACAAAAGCTTCATATCAGCGTACATCTTACCACTGCCTGGATGAACAGTGTAGCCTGAATGATGAGATTCGTACAGAATCTCCCGCCTCAAATCTCCAAACACAGGTACCCACAACCTGTTCTTACAGAAAATAGCACCAGAATCAGAAATTCGAAGTTCAGGAGTCTTACCAGATCCAATCTGAGCTATCAACTTCGAATAATCAGAATCTGACTTCTGGGCTTCTTGAATCCGTGCTTCCAAAGAAGACTGAATACTCATCTGAGCCAACTCCAAATCACTGGAGGAAATCACCTCCAACTGCAATCTCTCCAAATCACGAATCAGAAAGTCATCACAGGTAAGCTGAATACCTGATAATCCAGAAGACTTCCTGCTCAAAGCATCTGCTACCACATTCGCCTTTCCGGGCTGATACTGAATAGTCAGGTCATAGTCCTTGATCAACTCGAGCCACCTTCTCTGCCTCAAATTCAGATCCTTCTGAGTAAAAATATACTTCAGGCTCTTATGATCAGTAAAAATCTCACATCTGACGCCATACAGGTAATGACGCCAAATCTTCAAAGCAAAAACAACTGCAGCTAACTCCAAATCATGCGTCGGGTAATTCTTCTCATGTGGTTTCAACTGTCTCGAAGCATAATCAATTACCTGACCATGCTGCATCAGGACACATCCCAGTCCTTTCAGTGAAGCATCACTGAACACCTGAAAACCCTCCGTACCTGACGGAAGTGCCAACACTGGAGCTGAAGTCAAACAATCCTTCAGTCTCTGAAAACTAGCTTCACACTCCGGTGTCCAAACAAAAGGAACTGACTTCTGAGTCAGCCTCGTCAGAGGAGTCGAAATCTGTGAAAATCCTTTCACAAATTTCCTGTAATACCCGGCCATGCCCAAGAAACTACGTACCTCAAATACCGTAGTCAGCCTTGGCCAATCAGCAACTGCCTGAATCTTCTGGGGATCTACAGAAATGCCTTATCCGCTAATCACATGCCCCAGAAAAGAAATACTCTTCAGCCAAAATTCACACTTGGAGAACTTGGCATATAGTTGATTCCTCCTCAAAGTCTCCAATACAATCCTCAAATGTCTGGCATGATCATCCTCAGATGCAGAATATACCAGAATATCGTCGATGAAGACGATCACAAACTGATCCAAATACTCCCTGAATACTCGGTTCATCAGATCCATGAAAATAGCGGGCGCATTGGTTACCCCAAAAGGCATAACCAAAAACTCGTAGTGCCCGTACTGAGTACTGAAAGCAGTCTTCACCACATCAGATTCCTTTACCTTCACCTGATAATATCCGGATCTCAAATCAATCTTCGAAAATACCGAAGATCCGGAAAGCTGATCAAACAAGTCATCTATCCGAGGCAAAGGATACTTGTTCTTGATTGTGGCCTTGTTTAAATCTCTGTAATCAATACACATACGGAGTGTACCGTCCTTCTTCTTCACAAACAGAACAGGTGCTCCCCAAGGTGAAACACTAGGGCGCACAAAACCTCTGTCAACCAACTCCTGAAGCTGAACTTTCAACTCAGAAAGTTCTTTCGGTGCCATCCTGTACGGAGCTTTCGATATCGGAGCGGTACCCGAAAAAACATCGATAGAGAACTCCACATCTCTATCCGGAGGTAAACCAACCAACTCCTCAGGAAAAACATCAGCAAACTCCCGTACCACAGGGATCTCAGAAACAGAACCAACCTCTAGGTTCAAATCCCGCACTGAAGCCAAAAATACTGGGCATCCTTTCTTCCACATCCTGCTCACCTCCAACGCAGAAATCAGACTGGAGAGAACACCTCGTAATCCCTGAAATACAACTCTCTCTCCAGCCATAAGCAAACTCACTTGCTTCTTCAGACAGTCAATCTGAGCCTCATACTGACTCAGTCAATCCATGCCCAGAATTACATCATACGATGAAATCGGTAATCGAATCAAACTCGATTTCCACTTCTTGCCAGAAATCTCAATCTCACACAAACAAAACTGTCGAGCAATCAATGGATTCCCAGCCGGTAAAATCACAGACAAAGAAACCGGTAAAACCATCGAATCCAAATGTAAAATCTCAAAACAGTGCTCGGACAGAAAAGAATGACTCGCTCCAGAGTCAAACAAAACACGACAGGGCTGATCAGAAATGTAAACCGTACCTGTCACAACATCCGGAGCATCACGAGCCTCCTGCTGACTCAAGCTGTAAACTCGTGGCTGAACTGGAACAGGAGCTGAAGCAACAGAACTCTGCTCCCTCTGAATCGTAGGTGGTCTCCGTGGTGCAGAACTAGAACCACCACCTCTACCAGTAAATCCCTCAGGGCGTGGAGGAACAGTCCTCGGTCTTCCTGCTGCTGAACCAACAGGTCTGACTAAGCCCTCAGATCGCTGCTCAAATCCCATCTGTGGACATTCTGCAATCCTATGTCCCGGCTGATCACATCTGAAACAAAGACCAGCTATCCTGTAGCACTGGCCATGGTGTCGCCGTCCACAACTCTGGCACACAGGAGCCATACTGACAGATCCAGAACTAGTCGTACTGGTAGCAGTACCAGACGATCCTCCACTCCTTCTGGAATCTCCAGATCCAGAACCAGAAACAAATCTCCTCTTTCCAGAGGAACCACTGCTAGAAGTCTCACCTCCAAACCTCTTCCTACTCGCAGTCCACCGCTGCTGAGTAGCCGTCATGTCATTCTCAATCAGACGAGCTCGCTCCACAAGCTCAGAGAAATCAGTGATCCTGAATGGTATCAAAGGCTGCCTCAAAGTGTCTCGTAATCCTCTCAGAAACCTGTAGCACCTCTCAGCAGAAGTGCTAACCAGCTGCGGAGCGTATCTGGCCAATGCAGTAAACTCAGCCTCGTACTGCATCACCGTCTTGCTCCCCTGAACCAGCCTCAGAAAACTCTCCTGCATCTGCTGTCGTGCAGAAGGGGGAACAAACCAATCTCGGAATACTTCAGTGAACTCTTCCCAAGTGATCAAAGAGTTCAGTCTACCCTGAAATCTGGCTGCCTGCTGGCCGTCCCACCAGTGCTCAGCCTCTCCGTCCAACAGAAAAACAGCTAACGGAACCTTCCTGTTTGCAGGACACTGCATCCCGTCAAAAGTCTTTTCCAACCTCCTCAGCCACTCCTCGGCTGCTCTGGGCTCAACAGCGCCCTCAAATCTCGGAGGCTTCAACCTCAAAAATAACTGCAGGTGTCGATCAATGTCCTCAGATCTAACAGTAGAAGCTCTGCTCTGAGTCTCGCTCATCATCTGAGCAACAAGTGAAGCAAACTGAGACAGCGTATCAGCACCGACCACTGGGGCTGTACTCCCCACTGGTGCTGCCTGATCGGCACTCTGACCGTCTGTCATGTCTGGGTCTGGCTGATCCATACAGAAAAATCCAGAAAATCCGGAAAACTATCACAAAAACAACACAAAAACAATACAATAAAAAGCCAAACGACCCAAAACTACTCCCAGACAGACTCACTGATCACTTCCTAGAGCTCTGTTTTACAATCCAACCTGTTTCCAAAACCAGTGCTCTGATACCACAAAAGCTTGTCACGACCCGACCCGACGGGGATGGATCCCGCCCGAGCCGGATCGCGACGAAAGACCTTCTTATCCAGGATCTGGCTTTGGATTAGGTTACTGAACTGATCTTCCAAATACTTAACTCAACAGACACACACATAACAACAGAGCTACTAAAATCATCAAATGCAGCGGAACAAAACATCTATCTTTTCATTTCCTCAAAAATAATCATCTACAGAACAGTACATGGCTTTTAAACAGAAAGAAAGACAGAACAGAAAAGCCATGACTGTACAAAAATCAAAAGTACAAAAGTACTTATACTGATCAGACTCTGAACTAATCCTGGACTTCCTTGCCTTTCCCAGAACCTGAAAACCACCAAAAAGCAAGGGTGAGCTCAACAGCTCAGCAAAACAACAAACCACCAATCTGAATTCTCAGAAACCAAAACCAAACTCATCAGACAGATATCAGATCAGAAATCGAAACAGAATCGGAAATCAGAACTTATACGGACAGATATCAAAGCAGAAACAGAATTGTACAGATCAGATCACAGAACAGAATAAATCAACGGAGTCAGAATTATACAGAAATCAGAAATCAGATTCGCAGATCATATCATATCAGAATCACAATTTCGTACAGAACAGATACAGAAAACAGAACAGATACATATAGCTAAATGCCCTGACACTAACGGAATCTCTACGGATTCCGGCCCCTTATGCCTCCCTTCCCAGACACTGACTGAATCTCATAGGATCCAGGCCCCTTATGTCTCCCTTTTTGTGCTCACGGCACCAGAACAGATGTGCTTATAGCACCAGAACAGAATTCATCGGATCCGGAACAGAACAGATATCAGATTTCAGATTTGAGCTCATTTCAGATTTCCCGTTTCACTAACTGAATCTCATAGGATTCAGGCCCCTTATAACTCCCTTTTTATAGCTTATACACATAGCATTTCAATTCAGAAGAAATCCGAACAATTCAGAAATTACCCAAAAATCGGGCAGCACAACGGCAGTATACAGAATTTACACAAAATTTCCTGCAAAGAAAATTCACCGAATTCGCACATAACATAGATAATCATATTCCAGAACATTTATTCTACAGCACAGAGCATTTACAATTTCACAGAAAATTGTAGTCTACGAAAAACATCGCCGAATCAAAAATACCGGACAAAAATCTTCAAAATATAGTCAAAACGTGCACACCCGGCACAGCAACGATATACAGAAACTTACGCGGTAAAAACTGAATCAATCAAAAGATACGGACGAAAAACCGTAACGAAAACGAAATCCGGACAGAAAATACCGCCAAACACAACGGAACTGAAAATTGAGAAAGACGGAATGTGCCTTACCTCGTGCACAGCAATTTCCTCAACAGTCACTTCGAACGAAAACGGTTCCGCGTCTTCCCGAAATCAACTTTTCCAAAAACTTCTTTTTCTCTCTCCTCAGACGAAAATCAGATATTTATTTTTTTGATTTTCTCTCTCTTCAAAATGACTGAAATCAGCTTTATAATCTTCAGATCGGCCCGGCCGATCGCCAGATCGTCCTGGACGATCAGACCAAACAAGATCATCCTGGCCGATACTCCAGGGCGATTGCACGGCCGATCCTTATGAACAGTTACATCGTCCTGGACGATATCCAGATCGTCCCGGGACGATCCGACCAAATGGATCGTCCTGGACAGCTCACAGGGCGATGATCCGGCCGATACTTGTGAACAGTGCAATCGGCCTGGCCGATGTCCTCGATCGGCCTGGACGATGCCTACAGGAAAACACCTGGAACACTTCTGGGCAAATTCTGGAACTCTTTTTCCACTGATCGTCCCAGGACGATCCAGATTGTCCTGGACGATCCTGGAGCAAATTTTTTTTTGATATTACATCACACCTTGTTACAATATAGCTGATAGTCAACTATATATCTTATGTGCTCAAAAGCGCCCCCCTATCGCACTACCATGAAACTCTTGCAATAACTTGCGGATGTAACTGGAGGTTCGGGGTAACACACATCTCCCCTTGTATAGTAATTGTCCCCCCTTTAGAGCATAACCTGGATGACTGTCAAGATCCTTCAGCACTCTTCTCTGATTTTCCTCAACCCTTCATTCTGGTCACTTTCTTGTCTCAATGCCTCCCAATCTAAGATTATGGGTACTAAAAAGGCTGCCAACTGAGACTCCTCAACTCTCCTGTAAAAGGCGTATGCTACTTTGTTTTCTATTCCTGACCAAAATTGATGTCAAAATCATATTCATACAACTTGGAAAGCAATCTCTGATGCTCCTCAGTAACCATCCACTATTCCAACAAATATTTCAGGTTCCTCTGATCTGTTCTGACCCAAGTTTTAAAAGGCAAAATCGGGAATCGATGCATTTTTTCTAAGCTAGGCGAGGCGTAAGCCTCAAAACGATTAAAATAAATTAATTTAAAATTATAAATAATAACAAAATATTATGTCTACTATGAATTTGAAGTTGGTTTTAAGATAATATTACTGGAATACAAGATTTAAAATAAACTCGCTTAAAAATAAAACATCCCCTAAGGATCAAGACCCAAAGCAAGCTCATCATCACTTTGATTGTTTTTAGAAGAATCTTCATAATTAATATCAAAGTCATCCTCAAACTCTTCTTCATCTATAATATTTTTTTCTTTATCTTCTATATAAATTAATATTTCATTAGCTCTAAAATGAAACAAAAGTAACATACAAAATAATTTATTATATTTAAGAATACCTTTGAATTTTTTTGAAGCTCCAATCTCACTTTGTTTCTTTCTTTTACATACTTGGGTTGTTGCTTCATTGTCTTCTTCATTGACATGAGTTTCTCCTTCTACTTCAACTTCAGAAACATCAGCATTCTTAGAAGTAACACATTCATCATCAAATTGTAACTCATCAACAAGTAAAGGGTCAATTTCATTCTCAATATTTCCATGATTCTGCAATTTGAGATGTCTATCTTTCAATTTTTTGTTAAGCATAACATAAACTAGTTTGTTCATTCGATCTGCCGCCAATCGATTTCTTCTCTTTATATGAATTTGATTGAACATACTCCAATTACGCTCGCATGCAGAAGCCGAACACGTTAGGCTAAGAACTTTAACTGCAAAAGCTTTCAATTCAGGGACATCATCTCCAAACTGAGCCCACCAACATTCTACATGAAGATAAACATAGTATTTTATGAATATTGGTTGAAGTAGAAGACTTGAACATAAATATTAACATTAAAATTATAAATATACTGCTCGGTATCGAGCGGTACTGGCTCGGTACCGAGCGTGTACCTAGTGGTACCGAGCATGTACTGCTCGGTATCGAGCGATACTGGCTCAGTACCGAGCAGTGCTGGCTCAGTATCGAGCATGTACCTAGCGGTACCAAGCATGTACTAAGCGGTACCGAGCATGAACGGAGCGGTACCGAGCATGTACCTGCTCGATACCGAGCATGTACTGAGTGAACGAATGAAAGAAAGCTGAATCAGAAGTTATTCAAGCTTTCGTTACTACACGTCAAAGTTAAGGCCCACAACATCGCTCACCTGCTCTTCCGACCTAACCGAGGCCTGAACGTTTTCTGCACTCACAACTTCGACTTCGTTTCCTGCTTTCAAAATCGTTATTGCTTTCGACTTCGTTTCCTGCGTCATCTCCTTCTGACTTCGTCTCCTGCACTCACAGCTTCGTCTCTTTCCCTCACAGCTTCGTCTCTTTCCCTCACAACTTCGCCTCCAGTTTGCCTTTCAATTCTCACAGGAAGCCCTAATCCTATACGCGAATACGCGAACACGAATCGGCTTTGTCGTATTTATATATATACCAAAGAAAAAATTTCAAGGTGGTACCTCGTACTAGCTCGAGGCGTTACGCTCTGATGCGTACGCCTCATGCGAAAAAATTTTAGGCTTCGCTGGATGGTTCGAGGCGTAAGCCCCGATACGCATGACTTTCACCTCGACTTGAGACGCAACTCAATGCGGACGCCTCGTCCGCTTTTTTAATGGTTGGTTCTAACTATGAAATATCTCCCCAACAAATAAAGCCACCACTTTTGAATAGACAAGACAATCACCATCAGCTCTCACTCATACACCGACTTGAGCCTTGCCCTGGCAGTGAGCACCTGGCTGAAATATGCATGAGTACTGCTCCTAGCCCATAAGCTGATGCATCACCTACAATGTCATTTCATTATTAGGTCTTACAAGCTCTAAAAAAGAACATTCTATAGTTCCCTCGTTTTAAGGAACTACATGATCAAACCTCTTCAACACTTAAAAGGATCTTTTTTTTCTAAATTGTGAAGTAGTGGGCATACTTACTGATTCAATCATAGATTATTAGAAGATAAGTAGAAGGGTGAAGCACAACGATCTATGTTAATGTCAATACAATAGGAGATGGATATCACCAACTCCAAAAGCATATGCTGATGGTTAAGACATAATATTAGAATATTAAAAACTCAATCCTTATTTGCACTCTCGATGGGACTAATTTTTACTCTCACGTGTATCTTAAAAAAATTACTTCAACGTATATTACCCTAAGAAAACCATTTCATAACAACAATGATTGAAATGGCTGGGTAACGCACACAAGAGAGGAGATAAAACAAAAAAAATGAAGTTAGAACTAATGTCGAAGGCATTACCAATACTACAGTGAATGGAAGCTGCCCCAACTCAAAAAATGAATTGTTAAACTAAATTAACAGCAGATGACCATAAATCCAGCGTTAAACAGCAGGTAAAAAGAGGCTGCAAGTGCTAGTTCTGCGTTGCATTAATATTAATCCCATAATATAGCAATGAGAATAATCTTTAACACAATACCATTTTATTAAATTATTTGAGGTTTGCGTTTATCCATTTTATTTAGATATGATTTAAATTTTTTTAATTTAAATTTATTTAATTTCATATTTTTCCAACTCCCGTAGTGGGATAAAGACTTGTATTGTTTCATATTTTCATGATTAGCATTTATCAAAATTCTAGAATAATTATGGTTTAGTATTGGCTATATGAAAGTTCTATAAATTTTTGTAAGAGAATAGATGATCGACTGAAATAAATTAATTTTTAAGAGAATTGTACATATTCAGCCGTCATTGCAGAACCCAAGAAAGTTGAGGCTTTGTTCTACATTGAAACAGTCACCAGAATTCTATTGGTGTGGCTTGATAATAATCATCTTCCTCCTAGCAGTAATTCCAAGAAGTCCCACCCGATACATGTCAAACCTTATTCCCCTTATCATCCAAAAGATAGAATACATACATCCCGCTAAATAGAATTATATTAGTTTGTGGATATTAATAATCTTCTTCATGCTTGCCGTAATTCCAAGAAATGCCACCCCAGACATGTCAAATCTTATTCTTCTTCCCCCACATCATCCTACATCGCAAACAGACATCCATCCATAGAGTGACACAACATTTGCCAAGTGCATCATACTCAATTTGACCATAAGGGTGACAAAATTTCTTTAAATAATATCAAAAGACCAAGCTAACAATAAATGTCAATTAAACAGTAATTAAATGCCTTTAGGTTATAAGAAAAAAATCAATTCAGACAAGCAAGTGATGCGCCAAAGAAACACCATTTTGTGCTTCTTACGACATAAAATGGACAAATTGACATGCGTCAAAAGAGAGTCAATAGTTCTATCAGTCTATCTCTAGTAAGTTAAGCTTATCCACTTCACCTAGCATGAAATCTAAAAATAGTAATTGAGTGTCAACAAATTTAGAGAAATCCTAATCCCAACTATTCGGATTTAGTTAGAAATTCCATTTTCCTTTATTATTGAGTGTTCCGTAAGATGCTGAACCTATTTTGCAACAATTTTTATGCACAACATCAATCCATGTCACCTTTGGTCTACCCCTTTTCCTCCCTAGATTTTAATGATACAACTCTCAAAGTTTATACTCGTTCGAAACACAAAATGTGTATTTTCAAACGTGCAAATCAATATTGAGTTTTGAGTTTACTTTAGTTGTCTTATTTCATAGTTTTCCTTTTTGTTAAAATAATTGACATGAACATGCCAAAGATGAAGATCCCTATGAAGTAAGGATTCTGTAATCTAATGTCTATATTGATTTGATTCAGCTCAGTGTTGGTTTTTTTTTTTATATGCATTATTGTTACCTGTGTTTTTTCCCTGCTACTATCATCCCTGAATTGTTTACTATTGCTAGGGAAATAGTTCACTTTTGTTGAAGTTGTCGGACCATTATTTCTCTACCCATAACTTGCAGTTGTTTTGTTAAAGACCAAATCCTTCACATCATTGATTGTCACTAATATAACTTCTAGTTCTGAAATTGTACTAGTATTTTGAGATTTGTTGAAATTGTGACTTATGGTTCATGGCCTTGTAGATGATTTTGGTATTTAGTGAGGCTGCAAAATTTGGAGTCATTTGCAATTATAAAGGATGGTGCTGAAGCTATGAAATTAAAAAATAAAAAATAAAAAACATTAATTTCTCAAGAGAAAATTGACTTTATATCCGTAAAAATGAGCCAATTTGGAAAAAAAAAAGTCTTTTATATTTTTATTCGAGAAAATATACTTAAAAACCTTTTTTTACCACTCCAGTTAAGGGATAACCACTTATATTTGAGGTCTGCTTATTGAATTCAAAGTTCTTTGAAATTGTTTTGAACTAATTCAAATTCAAATTAGCTTGAGCCCATGCTTATACCCAAGTCAAACTTGGTTCACATTAAGGAGAAGAGGTGTGCTTGCAGCAAGAAATGGTTAGCATCAGTCTAGTGTAGATCTCACAGCAGACAGTAGTCTGGTAAGGTCGCTTCTGGCATCGGTAACACCCTTGCTTTCAAGCTTACTTCACGAGACTTAGCCTTATCCTCGTCATCCACAACTGATGACAACTTTGATAAGCACGTTAACATTTTCGCTCCTATACAGGGCAAGCACTCGGATGCATGGATCAAGATTGTGCTCATTGATTAAGCGTGTTATCTTGTCAAGGAGTCAATGAATTTCAAACAATTAAGGGTACAATATCTCCACGAAGTTAACAAGGATCCTGACATCCATCTATTTTATGAATTTCTTCAAACTGGCAAGTGAGCTTTAAGGCAAGGTGTGGTATATGACATCGGTGGCTCCGATAATGATAGTCCAAGAGCCTTAGCATTTGAGGTTATTTTCCAGCAGACAAAGCACATGAATGAACTGTGTTTAAACAACGAAGCATGTTTGAACCATTTTCAGAGCACTTTGACTACAACAAACCACCCGCAGATGTAAGAGGATATCGGCATATGGGTTCTAAAATTCTCGTTGGCTCTTTTATATGAGATGTTTTCGAGTTAAATTTTTTTAAAGCAAATTAAATATCAAATACGACACTATCCAAATATTTCACCCTCATTTTTGTAAGGATTTTAAGATATAATTCGAGGTTTTCCATCAGTTCAAGACCTTATAGTTAATAATGAGTAACAACATTCTATTAATGCTAGTTACTAGGCTCAAAATACTTAGATTATAGCATCAACAAATTTAATTTTGAGAAGAAGAAATTTACCACCTTTAGCTTAGAGCATATGGCAAATAAATGATAATGAACCCAACCAACATACCATGATTCCATCATCCTAAGTTGTCATGGACTCTAATTTATTTAGTTAACGAAGAAAGACCCAACTTAGCTAAAAGATCGTTGTTAACAATCATAGGCTGCATCATCCAAGAAAAATTTATATATTTTTTATGAATGTTTGACTGTTTAAGATAATATTAGCTAACATAGAGCTTCATGTCCTATCAAATGCATCTAACGATTCATAACTTGCTAAGCCATTGAGGAGCATTCAATCTTTTGCTTGT
The DNA here is from genome assembly GCA_016618105.1 of Dendrobium huoshanense. NCBI lineage: Eukaryota > Viridiplantae > Streptophyta > Magnoliopsida > Asparagales > Orchidaceae > Dendrobium > Dendrobium huoshanense. Next base: position 878,759 of record CM028344.1, on the reverse strand, counting down.
AACACTGTAATATAATGGTTATATTATGAGGGAAGCCACTTGGTTAGAGGACACATGTCATGTCCTTAATAACATAAGATTTTTTAGAGTGATCATAAGGATGCTTATGACATAACATTAGCTCTTTGTGAGCATTAGTCAAATTTAAATTTGGCATCCTCATCACACTTGTATAAGATGAATTGGTAGTTGAATGGATAATCTAAGTTTAAAGCAGTAAGTTAGTGCTAAAGAATTTTGGGGTTTATAATATGTTTAGTTTAAAACTTTCGAGATAGTTACAAGGTGCAAGCCCTGTAGACTCCGATTTTATCTCATGGAGAATTGGGCTTAAAAAGTAAGACTTACAACCTAGCTCTATAGGCAAAGCAACAAGTTTATTTTTCTTTTTAAACATTTGAAATTTTGAGAGTTTGGAACATGATTGTGATACGAGCCTTATCGACTCCACTTTTGTTTTGTGCAAGACTAGGCTAAAATGGAAAGACTTACAACCCTGGCCTAATAGATAGGATGACCCACTCGAGACCATGCATGTACAAAATGTTAAAAGTTTGAGTTTGAAAGAGCTTGCACATTTTTTAGAATGGTTGCACATCTATTTAGACCAATTACACACTTCTCTAAGCATCAAAAGTTAAGTTGATATTTTTATAAGAGAATACATAGTACATTAAAGCTATCCTTATTTCAATTTATACATCACCATGCTTATAGGAATGAGCATGAGAATGTGATTTTAATAATTTAGCACACTTTAGAGAATGTACATGCCTATCAAAGCACTTGAATGACCTTTAAGGATAATTATTGAATAAATATCATTTCATGAAGAACGTGTAAGACTTTAATTTATCCCGACTTAGCCATTCGCACCGTAATGATCAAAGCATTATTATTGGAATGCACGCACAAAGCTTTTCATTTTGTGTTTATTGCCTATATTATGCTGCTTGATCTTTTAAGAACATGCTTAGTGACCTGAATTTTTTTTTTTTTTTTTTTTTTTTTTTTTTTTTTTTTTTTTTTTTTTTTTTTTTTTTTTTTTTTTTTTTTTTTTGTAGATCCAACTGCAAATATTGCAAGTTAGAGTTTTGCAATGTATTAAAAAATAGCATAATTTTGCTTGCATTTTTTTCTAGCAGACCCTACAAGAAATATTTTTTCTCATATAAATAGATCGGCAACCAAGGGATTTTTCATAGCCAATTCAGTTCACAAAGTGTTCTAAGAGTTCTAAAAATAGTTATGATATTATATTCTTGTTCGTAAGCAAGCTGCTGAGTTAACTGTAAATTCAATTACGTGTTTAATTCTATGACATATACTGCATTTTAAGTGTTGATGTTTGTCCTCGGTTTGCATTTATAATTTTTGTTTGTTGGGTTCATTCAGTCTAAAAAATTATTTTTATTTTGTCCTTTTAAGTCTAGTAAGTAAAAATTTTGATTCCATCACAGTGCACCCCTACATAGGGAGCATTTGAGGGATGCTAGGCCTGCCTATCATAGCTAAAAAGAAGTGCATGGTTGGTGTCTAAGACACCATGATCGAGGTCATTAAACCACCACGGCTAAGAAGCCGTGCATGGGGTTTTTCACCTACACAAGAAATATAACATTATACATTCACGTGCAACATTAAAAACGATGAATTTGAGGCGAGCTCAAATTTGTGGTGAAAACAAATTTTGTGGTAAGAATACCCAACTCTTTCTTTTAATATTGTTTTTTTTTTTCTTTTTTTAATAAACTTTATATATATATATATATATACACACACAGAAAAATTCCAAAATAGTCAAATTAATTGTGTGGCCAATTTAGTCCTAAAACATCATGTTGCTCCAATTTAATAATTGATCTAAAATGGCCCCTCATGTTATATAATTGTAATGTAAAATTGATCCCTAGTCAATCCTTCGACTAAATAAAATAAAAGTAATAAAAAAAATAAAAAAATTTATCCCCTTCAGTCTCAAGAGGGAACATTTCATATCAATTTAATATAATTAATGGACTAAATTAGAATAACATGATTCTCTGGAATTAAATTGATCGTATATGAATATTCGAGAGACTATTTTGAAGTTTAGATTATATATATATATATATATATATATATATATATATATATACATTACAAACAACCAATATGTATTTCGTTAAAGAGATAGAGTAAGAGGAGAGTTAAAGTGAGAGACTAGCACATGAGCTGATGCAGTGGTGAGAACACAAGCGAACACTTGAGAGAGAGAGAGAGAGAGAGAGAGAGAGAGAGAGAGAGAGAGAGAGAGAGAGAGCAATAGATAGAATGATCAAGATCAATAGATCAAACTTTAGTTTTAGAAACATTTTTTAATTAAAATGAGGGACAGCTGGCATTCACATGAATAGTGATTGCAATGGAGAGGCGCACAGCAGATTGGGTAAGGGATGGTGTCTCACGTGAATGAGTAGGGTTTAATAATAATGTTTTTCTTTTGAAATAAAGGAAGATAATGCGAGGGAATCTAAATTGGAGGAAAGCGCTCCGAGTAAATGCTATGTTGGGAAAAGTGGGTAATGGATTGGGAGATAAAGATGTGTTGGCAGTGAATATAAGAGAGTAGAAAATGGGTCAGATAGCATGTAGGATGGGAGGTAATTGTTTTTTTCTCATATTATATGAAGTAGCAAGTGGAGGCATGTAGTGGGATAAGTAAGATAACAATGTTAAAAAATTCATAAGGACGAGGAATTGGAGTAAATAAAGTAGAGTTTTCTTAATAAAAAAATCTTGAGGTAGAAGAACGTAAAATGTTAGATATGGGAATTAGATGAAAGGTTGTATAATGGGATATGTAGCAGCAAAATGAAATGGGAGAGAAAATAAGAAAGAGTATCAGGGTTTTTTTATATTTTTGTAGCTCACATATGTCAAATTCAATCAACCTCATGCGTGTGTACAATTTTTTACCAACTCTCACGCCGTGAATTCGATGAAACGGGGTTCACAAAGGTTATTTGATATCCTAGACCCATTGACACGTTCTGTTTTGTACAACGGACAATAGTTGAGTGATCTTATGATGTCAGGAAGATATTTTAAAATAGTCTTGTGTGAAGCTATGCCCTTTGTCCATCACTTTCAGCGCACTTGATCGATATGGATTTTGGAAAAAATATTGAGGTCATCATGCTCATTGTGGATATTTTGGTTCAAAAAAATATTTTGAAGAATATTTGCCCGAATAAAAAAAAATGGGAATTTATTCAAATAGGAAGATTATGAAGTCAAATCTCCCTTTCTTAATGAATTATTTTCCTTTCAAATTTGTTTATTGGTTAATTATGCAGTGAAAATGTTGATTGACATCTTCTAGAGGAAACTATGAGGTATCTTCTTTGACATGCATTTTTAGTGGTTGTTTGGTTTGAAGTCAAGTGATTGTAAAGTAATCCTTTTATATGGAATTTGAAAATATTGGTATTTGGTTGGATGAAAAAAGTGGAGAAGAATAAAGTAAAAGGAATGTAGCATTAAGTTTTTTAGTTAATTTTTGACGTAAAATAAAGTCGCTCAATTTTGAATGAAAATCATTTTCACCTTTCTCTTGTTGTCGCTCACCACCACAACTTGATGCCCACACATCATCGTCGCCACCACCTTTGCAAACAACTGGTGGCTACCACTTGCATTTGGCATCCCCTGCTGCCGCCATCACCTGCCAACCACCGCAACCCACCACAAGCCACCACTATCGCCGTCAACAACCACCCGTCACCAGCCACTGCTATCATCCACTACCACCACCATCTTTGAACTTTAAACTACATTTCTTTTTCTACAAACCAAACCAAAAAAAATATTTACCTATATTTGTTTTACACTTATTGAAAAAACACCAAAATTCCTTTTATACAACAGTCTTTTCAAACTGAATTTTTTTTACATTGCATTTTATTTTCAACAAACAAAAAAGCCCCTTAATCTTCATTATGAAACTAAGTTAATTCTCATTCACTCAAGCAATATGTCGTTTAAAGATCAATAAAAGCTACATCATGATCACTTCTTTGCTCAATATATCTTCTCAATAATTGCTATAGTATAAAAATCACCTCTAAAAAGCTACATCATGATCACTTCTTTGCTCAATCTATCTTCTCATTAATTGCTATAGAATAAAAATCACCTCCAACAATTCTTTGCTCAATATATCTTCTCATTAATTGTTGTAGTGTAAAAATCACTTCCAAATTAACCTTTCTTGCATAAAATAAATTTGATTCTTCAGCATCAACGTGATTTTTTGAATTCTATGATTTATTAAGCTCCATCAAACTTCATTTTCAGACTCAAAAGTTTTGCAATCTTGAACATCCATTGTTCTTTAACACAATATGACTCGTCATTTCCAATCATTTATCATCTTCTAAATTTGAAAATCACACTGAAAAAAGTTTGTCAATCAAACAACTCAATTATCACCCACAATTCTCAAAAATATTATAATATCACTCAGAACTCTCTAAATCTCGCTGAATATTTCATTTGGAACTAAAGAATTTCCTTTCAGCATCCTTTTAAAAGCTAACTTCATCTTATTTTTTTAAAATTAATCTTTAAGATCTTATGTGCTTGAGGAAATACGACACTATGACAGAAATACCAAACATAGAAATGAACAAGGTTTAAAATTGCGCAATTGGGTATTGAGGCGTTTTTCTTTTGTGAGGTAAGGCGTAAGCCTCAAGGCATTGTGAGGCTTAAGCCTCAAAATCTAAAAATTGAGTAAAATGAAAATAAATATTAAAAGTGATTTTTTTATATAATATCCAAATAATATGTTAAATAATGACATATTAACTTTTTATTGAACTATGAAGTCATAAATTAACATACATATGAATCAAAAAATTGCATAAGACATAAAGCAGCAAGTGATAAATTACATGAAATAGAATTAAAATCTAAATATTACAAGAGTAAAACTACATGAAATATAAAAATTACATAAAAATATCATATAACATCAAGTTCAACTCCAAATTCGTTCTTTCTCAGTTTCCAACTCATCCACATTTAATTCCTAAAAAAAACTGGCATATTTGGCAAAAACTCAGAAATCATCTGCACTATCATCACTAAGAGGTATTTATTTGAGTTGTTGTCATAGCAAATTGGGCTCTCCCCTACCTTATCCTATGGAGTAAAATGCCTTTCAATCTATTTCTTCTTCATTTGTTTTAATCATCTTTCTCTTTCATAAATATTTATCATTAACATAAAAATGAGAATAATACTCCAAAATTTTTTAGAGGATATGGTGGTGGTGTGTGGCTTTCAAGTGATTCCTGACGGTGGCTATGGTAAAGGCGGTGGGTTGGAGGTTGTGGTGGTTGAGAGGAAGTTGTAATGGGGGTGCATGAAGGCATGATTTGTTCGGGACTTTAGTTTAGGATTTAGGTAAGTTTTAATAAAAAATATATAAATCAGGTGAGGCGTGTGCCTCACCCCAATAAGGCGAGGCGTGCATCAAGGCGAGCCTCAGCTAAGCTAAGGTGCAAGCCTCATAAAAAAAGCTCGAAGCGTAAGCCTCGAGGAGTTTTTCACTGGAAATGCGCTGAGCCGGGCCTTAAGGCGAGCCTCATATTGCACAATTTTAAACAATGGAAATGAGAAATAAAATTGTAAGGAAAACATCAAAAAATAAGTGACACAAGATTTATACAGTTAGATGAAGTTTGCCTACACCTCCCACAAAGAGTTAGATATTTATATTAGTCCAAAGATAATAGCAAATCTCTCTCTCTCTCTCTCTCTCTCTCTCTCTCTCTCTCTCTCTCTCTCTCTCTCTCTCTCTCTCTCTCTCTCTCTCTCACACACACACACACACACACACACACTTGCCTCATCCCCAATCTCCAAAAAACAAAAAACAATGAGGAAAGACTCCAAAAGGATTAAATAATATAAACAATAATTGTTAAATCCATATCACTTTCTCCTCTCTTTGCTAGAAGATACAATCAATCAAAGCTTGTATAAAGCACAAGCCGAAAACTTTAAAGCACTCAAGTTATCTTCCCTTCTTGAAGCTCAGCATCAACACCGATAGCTTTCCTTAGACTCCAATCATCTCATCAATCATTGCCTCACAATATCGGCTTGTCCTCAATAGCATACAATGGCCCTTCACCCGAAAATGTCAGCCCGCTACAACCAAGGTCACCGGCCTCGGAACTGCAATTTGCATGCAATCACGTGATGCCACTGGCAGTTAAGAGAAGACAACCTATCTTGGACTTCTTGAAGGAACAAACACCAGCCACACCCTCCTTGGATGTAGTCAACTTCCTTTAGGATCACCATTTGCTTATCAAAGCTTACCGCTAGTTTTGAAGAAAACACCATACTAACAGTAAGGAACTCCTTGTGCATAAATTGAAGAAAACACCATGAACCAAGATGAATCCTTTCAGTCAAGCTAACGGACTCATGAGTAGATCAAAGTACAAAGACTAGTATCTAGAGAGGTATCCTTCTAAAAATGAATGGGTAAACAAATTTACATAACCAAATTTCTGAGATTCATTAATAAGAGCAATGCATCATAGCAAAAAGTAGCCAACTGCTCCATGCAACTGACTGCCAATTTATGTCAGTTTTCATAAGAATCTAAGCATGATTTTGAATACAATAGTACTAAGCAATAAATAAAACTGTACATCAAGAACCCTATCAGTGCAATATCCTGCCTCAATGCACCGCTCCACCCGAGAAAGGATGCTTTAGAAAGAAGTATTAAAAAAAATACTTTAAGAGCAATTGTGCACAGAAAAAACACTCGCTGAGAATTATACACAGAAAAAATAGTCAAACAAGCAGCTGATTGATTAAACTACTCATGCATCACTGGCAACGTAGTTTTGTCATAGTAATGAAGGATGGGATGGAACGAGAATAAACGGAAAATTAAATTCATAGATTTCCGCAGATATTTAACACTCTCGACTCGTGAAAAACAAAATCAACATGGTGCTAGAAAAAAATGAAGTCAATGTAAGAGTAATTATCAGATAGGCTTCAAAGATGCAGCACATGAAATCTGGCATTCAAGAATTCGTGCGATAATAGTGAAAGTAATTATCAGGATCATGTAAGTATATGCATACCGATAGAGCTCCTCGAAGCTAAGGCCGCTCGCGTTGTGATTGTAAATCTCGTGAATCGCATGTTCAAGGATTTTCCATGTCTTCTCGGCGTATTTGGGATCGACCTCCACCTTGTGCTTGAAGGCCTCGATCTTGAAGTTTCTTTTCTTTTGACTGCTCATGCTATCGCTTCGGATCGAGGTGCCCTCAACAACGCCTACGAGGTTGCGACGACGCGGAAGATAAATCGTATAAAATTTCGGAATAGCGTGTGCCTGAGAAACAGAATCAAATTCGAGCACTCCTCAAGTAATCGATGATAAACAGAGAGGGTTAGGGTTTCCAAAGTTCGATTGAAATGGAGATGTGGCGCTTCGAGAGCAGGCAGCGAAAGAAGGGAAGAGAGAAAAATATGGGTATCAAGAGGTTAGCCTGGAAAGAAAGTTCCGCAGAGAAGCTGGTAATGAAAATTAACAAGGAAATTATTTTTGCAACTTATCAGTTAGCAATATGCAAAGCCTCATTCTAATCGCCTCTCTCCAGACATATGCCTACGAACAGTTGCGAACAGCTATCTTCTTCACCAGTATCCTGCTTCGACGGCAATCGTTTTCTTTTGCGATCCGCTTTCCGGTGATCTGTTTTTCCACTCCTCCGGCCCGATTTACAGCTGCTGCCTAAGTACCAATTTTTAAATAAAAAACAGCGTCGAGTTTAGCTGTGGAACGCAGCTCACTTGGGCTTCGTTTAAGATAATTTTTTTTTTTTTAGCATTTTATCAAATAATTTCTTTTAGTATAAAAATGTTTCAAAAAATTTTAATTTAAAAATATATATATATGCTACAAATTTATTTTAAAAATAGTAAGAATGTTATTTTAAATATTTTTTTTCTTCATTGATTGAGAGCTTTGATTATCAATGAAGAGATCTTAGATTGAGAACTTGCATAAATATGTGATGTATATATAAGTTTATTTTAATTGACTTAAAGTCTCCAAAAAAAATAAATTTGATTGTGCACTTTAAGAATTATTGCAAAATGATAATAAAGCATTAGAAAGGTATAAAAATGATGTTTAAGGTGATTGATGTATATTATTGAGGATAACTTTAACAAAGAATCTAATAATATTTTTAGTTTTAACAAAAAAAAAACATAAAAATACCACCTCAATTTGAGGTTGTTGGTCTCCTAATTTTTTTATAATGTTTTATAGTTTTTTTTTTTAATTTACGAATTAAATATACTTGTAATTAAAAAAAATTATTTATTATTTTTGTTCAATACAAATGCTTCATATTTCATCTTTCACACAATGTATTTATGTTAGGAAGTATGATAATATTAGATAATGTTAATGATGTAATTTGATTCTATAGCATTAAAATATTATTTACAAAGAGTTCTTTTAGGCTAAAATTAGAAATTACATATTCTTAAATAAACACTCATGCTCCTTTATGCTTATATAAACCTAGTGTTGATATATACATTGTTGTGTGATGGTGTTTGTCATTGGTGTGTTGAAGCATATCTCTTCCTATGTGTTTCATCCATAATCAAAAGTTGGTTAGTGCACATGGGATTGACATATAAAAAGTTGGAGCTAATCTTGATGATCGTTTATTTACGGTATCTTGTGGTGTAGCTTGATGGCCTTCCTCTATGCTCTCTTGAGTGTCATCTTGACGATAGATGATATTTTTAAAATGCACTATATTATGTAATTATTGAGCATCTAAGCTAAATATATTAGTATAAAGTAAAATAGTTTAGATAAGTTTTACATTCATTCTATACATGCTAATATAATTTTTTTGTTACTTTATGCGTAAATGTAATTGTTCAAGTCAAATAAAAAGTAAATATGTGCACATGAACTTGCTCCTAGGATACCCAATTATAATATATTGTTGGTTGAGATAAAGTGGAGTCCAATATTATACCACTTGACATAACAAGCAATAGCATGACCATTTTTTTTAGAAAATTCATTGGAGCCCTAATATACACAACTATTTGGTTCCTCTTCTCTATATGCAAATGATGATAGTCTAACCAATCCACATTTGCCTTTCCTTTCTCATCAACTTACTTAAAATTAGAATGTATTAGCTCAACCTAGATTTATGGTTAACACACAAATTATCTTATGACATAGCATAGTATGTGTGCTTCAGCACGTCTCCAAATAATAAGTGGTATCCTTGATGGCTATATGTTTAAGCCAGAGATGTAAATCAATGAAAGTGGCAAACATCCTTAAAATAAGGGATCTAGTTAATATATGTGGGTATGCTTTGGTATAATAGGTCCAATGGATAATGATGAATATTATTTGTTATATCTAATAATTTGAAATATGATAATTTATATATAAAGGATGTTGATTAAGTGATGTACCACATCATGTGAATCAAAATAATCAACCTAAAAGCCCAATTATAAGAGTCAAGACCATGCCCAAAGAAATGACAAAGAAAAGCTCAAATTACAAGAGCTCGTTGTTTTAAATTTTTCAAATATAATTTATATTTTATTTTTCATCTAAAAGTTTATATGATCAGCCATAAAATGATTGGGTAGATATGCGGCATTAAAAAAGGGGTAGTTGGAACTCCTCTTTAATGCTCACCTAAGCCTTTCCCTCTTTTTCCTTATTTTTTCTCCATAATTTAGTCATGTAATGCCTATAAATATGGGTTGATATGCATTATAATTTTCAATTTTGAAATGAAATACTTTTGTGGAGAAGTTCTCTTTATTTGTTTGGCATTTGGTGGCTTTAATTGTGTCTTTTCTTTGGTGAGATTAGGTAGTTATTTTATGTCTTTTATATTACGTATAAATTCTCTTAAACATCTACTCTAAACTATTCACAACTCTTCCTCCACTTCATAAGCATCATCTAAGGCTAATAAACTAGAAACCAAAATTATAAAACATTTATAAATACTTTTATATAATTAATAGCCCAAATAGGGAACACTTGGATCTAGTCCTATCCCATACACTTCAACATCTTAAACTCTACCAAATTCTACATCAACTCTAGATTAAAAGTTCACATCCTAAGCTAACCTTCCCTAATCATTTATAACAATTCATATCACATAAAGGCTACTATCTAAAGTGATCTTTTAAATTATCCAAAACAAAACCAAATTAGACTAGCCTTGATTTTTCTACTAATATACCCGTGACGTTCCAATGTCTAAATTTAAAATAATTATATAGTTTATCACTTAATTAATCTACCAAAGCCACAAATTTCTATATATTTAAACAAAAGCTAGTAGAAACAATAATGTACATCAAAATATTATATTATATCCATCAGTTGTCAAAAAACCATTTACAATAGTGAGATGTTCAATCAATATATCAATACATCACTTTTTCTTTTAATACTTCTTATTAAAATAAAACCCAAAAATAGTAAGTAAAACTAAACATGAATTTTTTGTCTAGCCTCACTCCATTGGGTCCTATCACCTTTATTGAAAAACATGTAAAACTATAAAGTTAGCTAACAGCTCAATAAGTTATCAGAATCTACAACTACAATTAATGCATGATAGTAGATTCAATGTGCATGTAATCATTCAATCTAAAACATTACAAACATATAGTAGTAGGAATAAGTAATTGTTAATATGAATAATGTCATTTCTTATGAGCAATGGAAACTAATATATGCAATGTAACTTAAAATCAGTGATCAATAGCCATATAAGGGGTCAGTGTATTCTACCATTCCTATACTCAAGCTAAGTTACAAGGTAATAATTATACTATGAATTTATGCATGTCAAAAAATTTTCAATCTTATCAATCTTATCATATGTCATATATGTTATGACTTATATCATGTTTATACTATATTATATATAATTATTTATGCAATTTATTATACATGCTCATAGCATATGCATATGTAAGCATGGCAGGACATCATTCTACGAGTTCTACTTTTCCTATATTATGTCTAACATGCCCTTCGAGCCAAATAGAAATTAATTTCAATCATATAAGTTTAGTTACAAGGAATTAGTCTTCTATCACATATCACAAGTGATGTGTATTTCATGTAAGAAGTCCTCACTTCTTACATGTTAGCTTATCATATCATATCAATCAATATTCTTATGCCTCCCTTTTCATATCACTTGAAATTATATATATATATATATATATATATATATATATATATACGAAAGCCCATCGGCCCACCCTCTTCTGTAAGATAACATGTCTCATATCAATCTAAATTAGTTAATTATTTATAATCAGCCTTTCTTGATTTTACACACATAACATATCATATAGATCATAATAGTAAACATCATGTTCACCCAATGTAACTATAAGTATACTCATCAATATAGATATATGATATCCAAAGGTAAGGTAAACTTAAAAAGTAGTAAATTCATACATGTCATGTATTTCATGTCCAAATGTAATACACTTATTATAGATTATTTCATACTTGATATTATTCTACTCATTTCAATTAAAATTGCATATATGTAAATTAACTTGTAAAATTTTAATATAAGACTGTCAAAATATTTATGGGTGATAATATCTACCAAATATCAAAAGTTACAAGATAGAAATTCATTAAAATGGGAGATATTATACTTTTTAGGAGAGATAAAATCTAGAAAACAAAATCATTAAAAAAAATAAAAACTGATTTAGATTATCTACCATGATTGTAGCGCTTTTTACGATTGGAGCAAAAGAAGATGTTGGCTGAAATCTTGCTTTCTCTCTCTTTTCCCCTCCTTCTCTCCTCTTTCTCTCTCTTCTCTCACCTGGCCTTCAAAGGAATGGTAGAGGGGGATGGCTTGGGTGAGGGTTTTGATAAAATGGATTTTGATATTTCTATTAAAAAATAATTATAACTTAGCGTCATGGTGCTCAAGACCATAGTATCGTGGCTTTCAAGAATGCTAACAAAAATTTTAGGAAACCTAAGAACTTGGTGCCATTGCACTCCACATGCATAGCATCATAGTGCTCACCTAGCCAAATTTTTTTTAATTTTCAAGTAATTTATGAAAATTAAATTTAAGATTATTACAATACCCCACTAAACCACTTATAATTTCACCATAAACTCTAAAATACTTCTTTAAATATCCAACTTTAAATTTATAGTATTTATAGTTATTAATCTCACCGAAAGGCTATCTACCACCATCATATTTGGTATTAGAGCAAATATGGGCAAAAGTCCTCTCATCAAAACTTCTAAACTATGAAGGAGAATTTTCTTATGGTGGACTTGCCTTCAAATGCTTGAGATTTACTCCAAAAATAATTGAGGTTAGCAAATCATTTTTATAATAGAATTATTTTATATTAATAGCTTGGATAGATAATAGTTATATTACAAGTATATGTTGCACACACGGGAAGCATTTAATGAGCTCCATCAAAAATCCAGGCCAATATCCTTATTTGAACCTACCCATACACTTTTTGTCTTGAGTGAAAATTTTTGTAAGGGTGTGCTCCACCTTAAGAAAACTAAAATATTACCTTGATTGTACAAAACTTTATATAATCTTCTTTATTTTATTTTATTTGTTAATTGCTTGTGGTTAAACTAGTTATTTATTTATCAAAATTTGAATAATTTATCATCTTATGGGCTTAGCTTATAGATATAAGAATTTTATAGGATTTTTTTTACATTCAAAAGTGCATACATGAAAATATATATATGTATAAAATATATACGTTTGAAGTTAAAATGTATAATCAAAAGGGCATAAACTATCTAAGGAGAGCTTGGGAAATAAAAGGTCTTTGTACCCCCCCTCCCCCCCTCTTAGTACGGGAAAACACGCATTTACCGACGGATTTTTCCGGCGGACAAAGTTGCGTCGGAACACACAACGCCTGCAGCGGTGCATAGTGCGAAGGAAAATTTACAACGTTCTTTCCGGCGCAAATGCCGCCGGAAACTCGCCAACGTATATTGTGCCGGTAACGACGTCGGAATATACCAACATTTTATTTTTTTCGGCGCACTTTACGGCTGAAACGCTACCGGCGCAGTTACCGTCAGACAATACGCCGGCATTTTTAAAATCAATGACTTAAAACTGGCGTATGTTACGCCGGAAAGGTTTCCGGCGTCCCGGACGCCAAAAAATCTGCCGGCGTAAACCCTATTTCCGAACCCGAGCCCGACGGCTGCTCATTTCTTTCGTTCGTTTCTCTCACAACTTCTTTGTCTCCCTCATCACCATCCGTCGCTCGTCGTAGATCGACGTCGCCGACTTGTGTTGACGATCACTGGATGTCGCCGACAATGATCACCGCATTCATCGCTGGGGAAAGCACGCTTTTTTACCGTGAGTTTTCGCCTCCCTCCCGTCGCCTCCCTTAAGTTTTTTTTTTTTCATGTAATTTCTTTTTAGACATTTGATTTAAGATTCATATTGTAGATGCTTTATGTTGAAAAATTTTGCAAAATCAATTTGGATTCATGCCGGGTATTTCTATTATGGAAGCCATACTTTTTTTTAGAGGTTTGATGGAGAAATATAGAGAGAGTAAGGAGGATCTACATATGATTTTTGTTGATTTAGAGAAAACATATGATAAAGTTTCAAGAGTAGTGCTATTGAGAGTTCTTGCAAAAAAAAAAGTTAATAATGCTTATATTCAATGTTTTTTTTTGTTTCTAAACTATTCAAAATCAATTTGGATTCATGCCGGGTAGGTCTACTATGGAGGTTATACATTTATTTAGAGGTTTGGATGGAAAAGTATAGAGAGAATAATATATATATATATATATATATATATATATATATATATATATATATATATATATATATATATATATATATATATATATATATATATATATATATATATATATATATATATATATATATATATATATATATATATATATATATATACATTTATTTAGAGGTTTGGATGGAAAAGTATAGAGAAAATAATATATATATATATATATATATATATATATATATATATATATATATATATATATATATATATATATATATATATATATATATATATATATATATATATATATATATATATATATATATATATATATATATATATATATATATATATGATATTTATTGATTTAGAGAAAGCATATAATAAAGTGATTTTTTTATTTTAGTATTAAGAATTCATGCCGAGTAGGCCTTGGTGTATGCTTTTAGCTAATGATATTCTTTTTGTTGATAAGACATTTGCAAGAGGATTGTGATTTTGGGTATGATGATCAAGTCATTAATAAGAGTACACGTCTTAGATGGTTGTTAGACTTTGCAATGCTTTATGATGTCGAATGGGTTAAGTGTTGCCGAGATGAGATGCTTCAGTAGATGAGTGGCTTGACCCTTTTAGATAGGATATAAATTGATCATAATTTTGTACAATCACCTTAATGACTTCCTTGCATTGAATCACCTACGACTTTGCTCTTATATGTAGGTTATGGATATTAGAAATCAAAGAAGTTGGATGTATAACCGATTATCTCAAGGAAAAAAGACATTAGCAGATGAATTCATTAATGGGGTGAACATTTTCATTCAGCAAGCGAAACAACTATCAAGCTTTATATCAGTAGAAAAGTTTCGATGTCCATGTTCTAAACATAAAAATCTAGTGCACCTGGTCACTATGTGGAGTTTTCTGAGTATCACATCTGGTCGCAGGCCGTCGGAGAAATGCAGCATGGAAGAGTTTATGGTTTGGGTTCCCAAGCACAAGCATAATGGGGATGACCTCCTCTACTGCATCCAGCTTCGCATCCAGTTCACATGAGACTTACATGCTCAACAAATAAGTGTCCTTCAGGCAGAGCTAGAACAAGTAAAAAAATCAAAAGCTGATTGGCAAGCTCAGTTGCAAGCACAGGTCCAAATGCAGATGCAGGAGCAACAAAATCATTTGTTGGATGAATTGCGCAAAATGAGGGACCAGATGAGTGGAAAAGAGGTAGCTCCAACTGAGGAGGAGTCCAAGGATTCAGAGTAGCTTACTTTATGAACTTGTTTATTTCTTTGAATATGTAATATTGAATACTATGTGATGTTTTTAGTTGGTTGTTGCTATTGAGCAATTTCTTTTAATGAGTATTTATGTTTTTGTACATCTGTTGAAGAATTTTATGTTGTGGAATTGTTATAAACTGTTGTGGATAGATATTTGTATAGGTTTGCAGGTGTGGAAATTTGATTGTTGGCTGGGAAGGCAATTTTTTTTGTCAATGCTACAGGTTTCCAGCGGATTGGGCGTCGGAAATTCGACGGAAACGTCGATACAACGAATCAGATCGATCATGTCGGTGTTTTTGTGTGCGCCAGAAATTATCGGTGCACCTTACAGCGTCTTGTCCGCCGAAGATTTCCAACGCCAATTATGAGCTGGAACTAAGCCGTTGTTTATTTACGGCGACCCTACGACAGTTTATGTGCCGGTAATTTCCGTTGATTCCATACGACGTAAACTACCAACGCATTCGTCGTCGGAATTATCGATTGAAAATTGCCATCTTTTTTATCATATTTTGCGCCGGTAATGCGCCAGAAAGTGCGCCGGAATTGTTTCCGGCGCATTAGAAATTTTATCAGACATTTAGCGACCCACGACAAACCGGCGCAAAAAAAATCCGACAGAAATACGCCGGAAAGGGAGGATTTCCGTCGGATATTACGGCTTACGGGCGGATCCTGTCCGTCGGTAATAACGTGTTTTCCTGTAGTGTCTCCTCCTGAATTTGAAGTTGTTTTAACTTAAAGTTCAATTTATTTTTACATATATATTTTAAATTTCTCTCTCTCTCTCTCTCTCTCTCTCTCTCTCTCTCTCTCTCTCTCTCTCTCTCTCTCTCATTTATAGCCCTTCCCCCCTTCTCTTTCTTCATATTAAAAAAAAAATCATCTCATTGTACCTAAATAAAATTACAAAGATTTAATTGAAAATTAAACTTGAATGGTTGATTCTCTAGACCTTAAGATTTAGGAAAATAAAATTAAGACTATGAAATTATTTGAGGAAAATAGAACCAAAATGCAAGAACTTAAAGATTAAATACAATCTATCTTGAGCCATCTATAAATAATGGAAATAATGTGTTATATCCTACCCAAAATCATAATGTATCTTTAAATGATGATGCATCATATATATACCAAGGAGAAGACTCACATAACAGGAGACAACCAAATCCTAGGATCAGAGTTAGAAACGACCATTTTAAGATGCATGTTGATAATATTAATGATCCCTCTATGGGAGTAAGTAAACGCTCCCACATATGATAGTACCCATGACCCTAATAGGTCGGTAGACTAGTTAGTATAGATGAATAATGTCTTTGATTGGTATAAGATAGATGACTACCAACGAGTTAATTTTTCCAAAATGAAATGAACTATACATAAAATAATCCATTGGCCAAATACTATAGCTAAGGAACATAAGCTAAGAAGGCCACCCTCAAATAGATATAAATGAAAGAAATATTAAGAGTGAAGTATTATCTTAGAGATCATGATAAGAAACTACATGGGCAATTATTGACCTTATGACATGTTATTCTCCCAATTATTAAATATTTAAACACAATTTAAGACCTAATTTTTAGGACTAATTATAGTGATAATGATTGGTAGATTGCTAACAAATTTGGCATTGAACTTAAGACTGATATTAGGAATGAGGTCGAGTGCTTTTCTTTCATTATGCTTTTTTGCTTGAGCAAAAAAAAAAAAAAAACTTTTTCCCTCTCTAAAATTAGGACTTAAACCACCTCCACTTCATTTCAGAAGTCTATTGTTAGACTTATAGCACCTACTAGCCCAACCTAATAAAAAAACCTTATAATGATGGAAATTATAAAAATAATCAAGAAATAATATATTGTTATGCTTTTTAGACTTTCAAGTTGATGAATTCTATACTTAAGCTCTTTATATGAAAGCTTTTAGTTGTCTAGTTCGAAGATACCTTGATTTATAGTCAAAATGAGAAAGATCATCTAGAACACCTTAGACAAATTTTGATTACTCTCAAGAAAGAGAAGCTATACATTAATTTAAGGAAAAGTTTCTTTTTACAAACTAAAGTGATATTTTTGGAATTTACGCTTTCCACTACTAGAATAAAAACTTAACTCTACAAAAGTTAAAGCAATATTAAACGGGCTAACACCTAATTAAGAGTTTCACTGAGGTAAGGAGTTTTCATGGCATATACTTTATATGGACAACTTTTTAAAGATTTTAATATCATTTTATCTCCAATCGCTAACATAATAAAATTAGATAAGTCTTATTAGACTCCAAACATACAAAAAACCTTATATTAAATTCAAATTCTTATGACCTATGCTCCCATCCTTGGTATTTTTATTTATGCAAAGCCTTTGAGCTGACTTGTGATGCATCTGAATTTAGAATTGGAAGAATATTACGTCAAACAAACTATCCAATAGCTTTCTTTAGTGAAAAATTAAATGGACTAAAGTAGAGATATTCAACATATGATAGAGAATTTGAGAAAGATCATCTACAACACCTTAGATAAGTTTTTGAGACTCTTAGGAAAGGAAACTATACTAAATTTAAAGAAGTGTTTCTTTTTATATACTGAAGTGGTATTTTTGGAATTTATTATTTCCACTACTCGAATAAAACCTTACCCTACCAAAGTTAATGCAATATTAGATTGGGCAACACCTAAGAGTTTTATAGATGTTAGGAGTTTTCAAGGCTTAGACACTTTTTATAGATGATTTATTAAAAAATTTAATACCATTGTAACTCCAATAATTGACATACTAAAACTAGATAAATTTTATTAGACTCCAGCTACACAAAAAAACTTTTGATTAGATTAAGATTCTTATGACCATTTCTCCAGTCCTTAGGATTCCTAGTTTCTCTAAAGCCTTTGAGAAGATTTGTGATGCGTCTGGAATTGGAATTGGAGGAATATTTTTTGATCTTATTTTTAAAGTAGAACTTCTAATTGCCTCATCTTCCCTTCTTTAAAATTAAATTTGAGCCATATTTTGCCAATTCGAGGTTGATTTGATAAAATATATTAAATTCATTAACATCGAATCTATTCAATTTAATTCAAGTTTGAGTTGACCTTAACATCATCATTACTTAAGTTGAATCATGCTGAACTAAAATTAATAAAAAATAATTTGATTTTATTCAAATAAGTTCAATTGAGTGACATTGAGTCAATTTGACTCAATTTGAATGCAATTCTAGCTTGTTGGCTTCAATCAATCCAATTTAGCCTATCTCAACTTGATCTAAATCAAATCAAATTTTATTGACATAAAATTAACTCATCTTGAATGATCTTAAACCAATTAAATCATATTATGCTCAAAATACATTATGATTTATTTAATAAACTTGTTTAATATTAAATAACCATCCATATCTCCTAAATTTAATTAATTAAATATCAACCCTTAGATTTTAACCAAATAAGGAGCAGGATGGTCTTTCTTACCCTCAGTAGGTTATTGGCTATTTTGGATGACAAATTTTCTTTATGCGAGCCACTTGTCCAAGCACGAGAATGTTTTTATGGGCATCATTTGACTGGTCGAACCAAGCGTCTTATTTATTTCAAATAGAAAAGAAGAGAGGCTCCGTACATTCCATTCATCTTGCATGGAGTTCCACAACCAGCTATTTTCTTCATCCCAACTCCTTATTCATATGAAATTTCCTTCACTTTGCATGAAGCCCCTACCTGCCCTTGCATAGGCCTGGACTCTATGTGCTACCAATGTTTCAAATTGATGATCCTTGCTCATGACCCAACCCGCTATCCCAGCCAGCCCACACCTAACCAAGCATTAAATCAGCCCTGCTCCCACTTGCATGAAGGCACTTAACCTCTTGCGATCCCTCCCATT
This sequence comes from Dendrobium huoshanense, assembly GCA_016618105.1. Classification (NCBI taxonomy): domain Eukaryota; kingdom Viridiplantae; phylum Streptophyta; class Magnoliopsida; order Asparagales; family Orchidaceae; genus Dendrobium; species Dendrobium huoshanense. The sequence continues at coordinate 859,648 of CM028344.1, read as the reverse complement.
TGCATGAACTCCATCGAACCTACTTGTTGAATCCCCGCTCAAATTTTCCTACCATGTTTGCTCACACATAGCCCCCTAATGGTGGGTGATAGATGGAGTGTAATTTTGAATTATAAAAATGATTAAGGCTCTATCTGCCCTAAATAATGCTTAGATTTTTTTGGATGTAAAATAGTAAACTTCACTTAATATACATAAGTATATATGCCACCTTAAGTAAATAAAGTGATAGAGTATAGTGTTGAACCAATGAGGAAGTATGCATTGCATCAATCAACTATCATTATTTACTATAATTGCAAAATTATCCTACAGAAATAAAAATTATTTGTTGTAGAGATCCAATCACCAAATAAAAATAGTTAAATAATATATGTAATATGTAAATAAAGTATTTTGGACTAATGAATATAAATTACATATCGTTTCTAAGGAAATTCTTATTTACAATGCGATTCAAAGAATATGCATTCCTATATCTTTGTCAAGCTTGTAGAGGTGAAAATGATATATGCTGATCTACTACAGTTATATCATCTCCTTGAGAACCTAGCATATTTTACATCCTATATCTAGATGCAAACATGTTATTTCAATATTTCTAATTGTTCTTACATTCCTACATCTAGGTTATACATCACACAAGGTTCTAACCACACATATGACCACTATGTGCATTAAATAAAGAGTAGGATAATATTAAAATATCTTTTTTTAGAGAATAAGAATTTTCATTATTACTTAATATATTCTCTACATTATCAATCTAAAATTAGAGAATTAGCTAAACATAGAATAAAAATTAGCAAACTTATTTTCATTAAAATTATAGAAGAATGAAAATATAAGAGAATAATATCACTGGGAAGGATCAATGTATCTCATATATACTCCTTTCTTAATGTATGGAGTTACTCAAATAAATATGAATTAAACACTCTAATGATTGTATCAAGTACTTCCCTAAATTCTCTTAGTTGCCACCCTAAGAGTGATTCAGTAAAGTACACTGAAATATATTGAAATTAAACATGTGACTAAACTCTCTAACAAATATAACGCAATGATTATCTATAGGAAAACACAAAGTAGGTAACTAGCACTATCATGCTTGAAAGGTTGGTAGCACTGCGCTCAATAAATAAACTAATACCATTACACTACTATTTTGGCTCTGTCATGATACTTGCTGATATGGATAAGTTATTTAGTGAATAGTCACATCATTTTGCTAAAAGGTCATATTGTTTCCAATCTGATTTTATGTATTAGAATTTTGATGATATCAAATATTCATAATTTTCTACAATTACCTTGCCTACTAACTTTTCATGTCTACAAGATCGAGTGCAACTCAAGACAGCTCAAGTTGGATAGATTAGGTCTGAGTCAATTTATAATTTTTTCTTTCTTGAGTCTATTATAAACGGTGTGGTTCCTGATGCTAAGTAACCTTGCACACACACATATGGGAAAAATTTTTTATTTGTTGATTAGAGTTCTCTGTTTTGATCACATCATCCAGAACGATCCTAAAATCATCCTAGACGATCGACTAAAAATAGAAACCCTAATTAGGGCATCCTGGTTAAGACAACCATCATTAAGCACATCGTCCTGAACGATATTCGTATCATCCGGGACGATAGGCTCAAATCAGAAAGAATCAGCCGCCAGATCTATTTAGATATTCTTTATTTTTAGACATCGGCCTAGACGATTTAATACAATTATGCGTAAATTAACTTCATAATTAAGGAAAGTAATTAAGATTTAATTGCATGATCACATCATCCAGGAAGATCACTGGATTGTCCGAGATGATCTCTTGGACGATTGACATCGGCGAGCTTCTATTTCGGGCAATGTTCAGGATGATTTTCACGGATTTGAACTACTCGTCCATGACGATCGTGAGATAAGCCTAGATGATCAAGCTATTTTTTCATCATCTAGACATCCTTTCAAAGCGATTGTCTCGATGATATTCAAGGAATTATACTGATTGACCAGGATGATATTATATCGGCCTAGACGATATGACCAAAAATCCTCTGATTGTCCCAAATAGATTGAGATAATTGAGCAAAATTTGCCCTGATCGGTCAAGATTATATATATATCGTCCTGGACAATAAAGTCAGTTTGAATAAAATAATAGTTATTCTAAAGCTCTTCTATTTAAGAGCTCTTGTTGTACCCTTTAGAATATATTTTGCTGCTGTTTTAACCTAAGAGAGCCAAGAGGAGAGGGAGAAAAAGGGAGAGAGAGAGAGAGAGAGAGAGAGAGAGGATCTTGTGAGGGGGAGTTTGTGAGGGAGTTCACAAAGGTTGCTCTAAGCAAGGATCCATCGTCATCTTCTCTAGTCGTCGTCCTTAATTCCTTAGGGGTTCTAAAGAGGTAAACTTCAGCATCTGATCAAGATTCTCTGCCTGCTTCAGGAGAAAGTAAAAGGAGTTGGATTCTCTACCTTCTTTAGGAGGAAGCAAAAGGAGTTGGGTTCTCTTCCTGCTTCAGGAGGAAGCAAAAAGAATTGGGTTCTCTGCTTGCTTAAGGAGGAAGCAAAAGGAGTTGGATTCTCTAGCTGCTTCTGGAGGAAGTAAAAGGAGTTAGATTCTCTACTTCATCTGGGTTGGTAGAAAGGAGGTTTGTATAGGCTTCTCCGCCTTACTGTGGGAGCAAAAGGAGAGACACTGAGTTTAGTACAATACTCAGAGGGCGCCTCTGGGGAGTGGACGTAAGTCATGTTGACCGAACAACTATAATTTCTGTGTTCTTTATTACTTCTTCTGCATTTATTTTTCACACTTTGATTTATGTGGTGAATCTTGGTTTTTATTTTAAGATTATATTTTGATCGAAAGATTTTTTTTTAAAATACCAATTCACTCCCCCCTCTTGGTTAGCCATGGGACTAGTTCATAAAAGCTTAACATCCCTAATGAACTTTCAAGTGACATCAGAGCACTTTTAAGTGGTATCAGAGCGGGATTCATAAAATTAAGTTTGAAAACTTTTTGAATTTTAATTCATGGATAACTTTGGTAATCATAACACAATAAAAGGATATTCTATTACACGTCCACCTTTATTTGATAATATATCTTTTGATATTTGAAAAACTCGCATGTCTACATTTTTACAATCGCTTGATTATCGTATGTGGATGCTTGTTAAAGAAGGTTATACACCACCTTCTCGTGAACTTAATGGCATTAAATATGGAATTCCTTTTACTGAAAGGACTTTTGATAAAAGAGATTTAGCACAACTTAATGTGAAATACTTGAACTATTTTTTCTGCGTATTGAAATATGAAGATTATATGTGTGCTTCAAATTGTGCAACTAGTTAAAAAATTTGGGATAAATTGTGTGTAACTTATGAAGGAAACAATATAGTTAAACAATCTATATTGAATATTCTACTGCATAACTACAAACTTTTTTGTATAAAGCCTACTGAATCAGTTTCTGACATGTATACAAGGTTTACTCAAATTGTCATCTCATTGCATGCTTTAGGAAGAGAGCAAACTAATTATGAAATGGTCAATAAAATTTTGAGATGCTTACCTTCTTCTTTTGATGCTAAGACCACTGCAATTACTGAATCTAAAGATTTGAATACTTATTCAATTGATAACTTACTTGGATCACTCATTGCTTATGAGCAAGGGGTGAATCAAAAAATCTTGATGCAGGTGAGAACAAGAAGGAGAAAACTATGGCACTAAAGGCCAATAACACTGAAACTAATTTATCTGGATCTGAAAACGATGATGTTACCTTTGTCACTAGGCAATTCAAAAGCTTTCTAAGGAAGAAACATAAAGATCATCATAAATGGAAAAAGGTAAGGATAGAAAAAATTATAAAAGTTCATCTGATATTGTCTGCTTCGAATGCAGGAAGCCTAGACATGTTAAAGCTGATTGTCTTACACTTAAGGAGCACCCAAGCAAGGAAAAGGGTGAGGAGAAACCCAAATACATGAAGGATAAGAAGCAGTACCAAGAAGCTTTCTGGGCAGATTCTGTATCTGACTCCTCTGAGACTGAAGCAGAGGAGGAAACCACAAACTTGTGTTTGATGGCCGATAATCATCTTGAACAGCCTGACCAAGAAGAGGTATGTGAACCAACCTATGATCAATTACTTAAAATTTGTGAAAACATTCATGCATCATATAGGAAACTCAAGAAATTGCATGCTAATTTAAAATTGGAAATTATAAATTTACGAAAAGAGCATGAAATCTTATTAAAAGATCATTTCCAAAATATTAGCAATCACATGTCCTTACTTGATGAGTTTGATGAATTGAATTAAAAGCACTCTGAGTTGGTTATTGAGCATGATTCATTGAAAGCATCCTACACCTTACTTGAATATGATTTTAAGACATACATTAATAAATCTAAGCATAAGGAGCATAATTTGAGAGTTGATAATGCAGCTTTAGAAAGTGCTAACTTGAGGTTTAAAACTAATTTGAATACACTTAAGAGAAATTGGAATACATCAACACTTGATCTAAAGCCAAAACCTAGGAAGCGGCAATATAACCCAAACAGATTATTAAATCCTTTTTTCGGAGGTAGATGTTTTCAATGTGGCATGCTAGGACATATTTCACTTACTTGCACTATTCATCATAATACACATTAGATATGGATACCCAAATTATATGATTCACATCATAACACACATGTATTGCATTCTTCTTTTTATAAAAAGGGACCCAAACTTGTTTGGGTTCCTAAATCTGACTGTTGATGATTTTTATAAGTTTGCTCTCACCAAAGATCTCGTGAGAGCATATGATACTTGGACAGTGGATGCTCGTGTCTCATAATTGCTTAAACTTTCTGCTTAATAAATTATGGATTGCATGTTTACTACTATGTTGATTATTGTTGTTTTCTTTTATGTTTGTTGATTTTTTAGTTATTTCATCTCTAATATTTTTGTTTTTCTTTAAAATGATATTTTTTCTTGGTTTTTGGTTGTTGGAATTTTATAGTCAATGTCTAAACATCCCTAAATTAGTTATAGGGAGAAATACCGTTGATTGTTTTCCTCCATCTAACCTCTTTTAGTGGTGTAATTTTCTTTTCTAAATAAAAGTATATCTCAAATTAACAATTGGACTTTGCAATTCAGATCTTTTATATCTTGATACAGTAATCTATCTTATTTATATAATGTTCAAAAGTCTTTATATTACTTTTAAGTTTTTTGAAATCTTGTTGTTGCATTTATCATATGAATTTGATTTTATTTTATGATTTATTCTTTCCTTTATTAGAGAGTGAGGTTTTCTTCTCTAATAACTAGAAGATATACTCACAACTGAGAATATTTAAGAGTTTTAAAAAGAGATCTAGTTTGGAAAAAATAACAAAAAAAAAAGAGTGGCCAATCACAAAAAAAAATAAAAGATGCTCAATGATTGCCAAAAAATTGAAAAATACACAAAGTGTTTCAAAAATCAAAAGATGCACAAAGTGCGCCAATGAAATTGACAAGAGGCATAAAATGAACCCACAAAAAGAAAAGCTTCCCTTTTTTTAAAATCTTAAATCTTAGAAGAATTCATGTGTCACTTGATATTTTCAATGGCTTTATTTCAAATTTCATGATTATGATAAATCACTTTGGTAAATTATTTTATAAGATATTTTTTTCTGGAATGAAGTTTTGAACGGATATCTTTTTTTTTTATCCAATTGGTTTTTTTTTGAGTTAGATCTCTTATTTTCCAAAGACAATTTTGCCCTAAGAGAAGTCCAAGCTAGTGTTAACAAGATCGGATATTCTACCATTTTTCTAATTTTATCGATGTTAACATATTAGTCTTACAAGTCCCTAAATTCATTCACTTGGATATTTTATTATGTTCATACCTTATATATATATATATATTACTTTTTGTTTTTCATTTTGTTTATTTTTCTCTTCTTTTTTATCTTTTTCATATTTTTAACTTTCTATTGTTGTTATATTTTTGGGCCTTCTCTGATCATCTCCATCCATCCTCCAATTTAAACCTTTTTATCACATCATCTCAGATGATATTTATATCATCCTGGATGATCGACTCAACTCACTTTGATTTCTTGTCTAAGAATCTGATATAACTTTTTCTACTTCTAATCATCCTGGACGATGCTTTATCATCCTTGACAATCTGATCGTCTTCTGCTTCAATCATCTGTAATAATTATGGATGATTCTCTTTCATCATAGATGATGTTATTCACTCTTTGCTCAATTTATGGAAAATCAGCTTGGATGATCCACATGTTCATCTTAGATTATACATGTGGCAATACGTTTAAAATCTTTAAAATTTTCCTCTATGATCCGTTATTGGAGAATCAGCCCGGTCGATCCACCTTTTAGTCATGGACAATGCACATGGAAATATGATTTATATGTTTTAATTCAGCTGGTATGATCCATTATTATGCATCATCCTGGACGATCCACCTAATTGCCTAGGATGATATGCTTTTTCAAAGGTCGTCCAGCTTGACTCCTCAGGACGATTGCCTGTGTCTTATCATCCCAGACGATATCTGATCGGCCTGGATGATAGGACCATCTTTTTAACCAATCAGCCTTGACGAAATTATTATACCCGATCAGCCTGGATGATTCTACAATCATCCTGGTCGATCGGGCCGATTCTTTATAAACTGAGTCGTTCAGCCATTTTTCTTCACTCAAATCTTCTTGTGCTCTTATTTTTGTGCTATATTCTTTTATAATAGTAGGAGGGAAGAAATCTCGTCATCTTTCTAAAAGTTCCTCAAGGGAAACTCTGGACCCTTGATTCAGGGATGCGGATAATCAAGCTGCCTACTAACGATACAAGATGGTCGGGATCACTGTCTCTCGGTCTATCAACCATAACCATCTATCTTATCCGGTACTTGACTTATTTTCTCACACTTCCTTGTGCTTCATTCTTACTCTTGCAATCCCTTTCAATTTAGAACTTCTCTTTGAGTTCTTCGCCAGCCTCCGAATAAATTCTTCCTTCACTACTCTTGGGTCATATGTGAATCGATGTCCCGTCGAGATCACATATTAGGACTGCCAATAGTTTTTACAACTTTCCATCACATGGGACAAACTCCACACCCTGTGTTCCGACCCCGACTTTGATTGGGCTCCAACCAACCGCTTTCTTCGAAACACTAATGCTCACTTTCATGTTGAAGAGACTAGCAACTTGCTCATAGATGCTAAAACTGTCCAACATGTCCTTCGCACTTCCATTATTCCAAAAGCTGGTGATCGCATTCATATCACCCACTTCTTTCGATCACCACCTTTTACATTTTGGCCTATCAAGAATTCAATGCAACTGATTTAATTTTTTGCTACATCGAGCATCTTACTACCATTCGTGATCCAGGACATAGGAGGAAGCTAAATCTAGCCCTAGGATATATCATTACTTATGTCTTAGAATTAAAATATAACCTCCAATATCCTGCTCCACCAAACTTCCAACCTTCTTTCTACTCCAACAATTCCTTTCACGCTCTTCATAGTACTCATCTTCTCCCGGGGGAAGGGAAAGCCCATGAGGAGGAGGAGGAGGAGGCTTCTGCACCTGCTCCTGCACCTACTTCGCTCTACCAGCACTCTCAGCTGGATCAGCTGGTGGAGCGATTCGACTAGTGGGAGCTTTGCTTTGAGGGATACGTTGTTTCATAGGAGAAACAACATACTTAGGATATTATTCACCTGTAGCACTAGCATGACCAGGATATGGCCTGGTTTGGATAGCAGTTCGCTACCCTTTCCAATTACTTTCACCCTCCACCACCACCACCTCCTCCATCAGATGATCAGGGGCTGTCTTTCTATTAGTCTATTTCTATTATATTTTTCAGTAGTTTGTTTTTTTTTTTTAGTCTCTGCTTTTATTTCTATTTTACTTTTCTTATCCTTTTTGTGATTTCAAAAGGGGGAGTAGTTAGTTGTACTGGTTGCTTTGTAGTTTGACTATGTTATTAAATAGTTAAAACTGTATTTATTTTCTTCTCACTGTTTCTTTTAAACTGTTCTTGAAATGCTTATATTATATTTTGGTTTGCCATTATTAAAAAGGGGAAGATTATTACAAATCTGATTATATGGATTAGAATTTTGATGATAACAAATATTCTTGATTTTTTACGACTGCCTTGCATACTAACTTTTTAGGCCCACAAGATCGAGTGCAACTCAAGCCAGCTCAAGATTGGGTAGATTAGGTCTAAGTCAGTTTGTAATTTTTCCTTTCTTGAGTCTATTATAAATGGTATGGTTCCTGATACTAAGTAACCTTGCACATACACACATGGGGGAAAATTTCTATCTATTGATTAGATTTTTCTGTTTTAATCACATTATCTAGGACGATCCTAAAATCATCCTGGATGATAAGCTAAAAATAGAAATCCTAATTAGAGCATCCTGGTTAAGGCAGCCTTTATTAAGCACATTGTCCTGCACAATATTCATAACGTGTGGGACGATAGGCTCAAATCAGAAAGAATTAGCCTCAAGATCTGTTTAGGTATTCTTTAATTTTTGATATTATCCAGCATATTACCCTGGATGATGCATCATAATTATGCCTAAATTAATCTAGTAATTAAGGAAAGCAATAAAGGTTTGATTGCACAATCACATCATTCAGGATGATCACAGGATCATCCGGGATGATCTCTTAGATGATTGACATTGGTCAGCTTCTATTCAGAATGATGTTCAGGACAATTTTCATGGATTTGAACTACTCGTCCAGGATGATCATGAGATCGGCCTTGACAATCTAGCTATTTTTTTATCATCCAGACATCCTTTCAAAGCGATTATCTGGATGATATTTAAGAAATTGTACTGATCATCCAGGACGATATTATCTCGGTCTGGACGATATAACCAAAAATCTTCTGATCGTCCCAAACTGACCGGGCTAACTAAGCAAAATTTTCACTGATCAGCCAAGACAATATCCATATCATCTTGGACGATAAAGCCAGTTTGTATAAAATAAGAGCTATTTTGAAGCTCTTCTATTTAAGAGCTCTTCTTTTACCCTTTAGAATATCTTTTTCTACTATTCTAACCTAAGAGAGCCAAGAGGAGAGGGAGAGAAAGGGTGAGAGAGAGAGGATCTTGTAAAAGGGAGTTTTTGAGGGAGTTCACAAAGGTTACTCTAAGCAAGGATTCAACGTCATCTTCTCCAGTCATCATCCTTAGTTCCTTAGGGGTTCTGAAGAGGTAAACTTCAGCATCTGATCAAGATTCTCTACCTGCTTCAGGAGGAAGCAAAAGGAGTTGGGTTCTCTGCCTGCTTCAGGAAGAAGCAAGAGTTGGGTTCTCTGCCTACTTCAGGAGAAAGCAAAATGAGTTGGGTTCTCTGCCTGTTTTAGGAGGATGCAAAAAGAGTTGGGTTATCTTCCTCACTTGTGTTAGTGGAAAGGAGATTTGTATAGGCTTCTCCGCCTTGCTGTGGGAGCAAAAGGAGAGACACTGAGTTTAATGCAATACTTAGAGGGCGCCTCCAGGGAGTGGACGTAGGTCGTGATGACCGAACGACTATAAATTTTTGTGTTATTTATTACTGCTTCCGCATTTATTTTCAGCACTTTTATTTCTGTGGTGAATCTTAGTTTTTGTTTTAAGATTTTATTTTGATCAAAAGATTTTTTAAAATACCAATTCACCCCCCCCCCCCCCCCTCTTGGTTAATCATGGGACAAGTTCATAGGGGCTTAAAATCCCTAACGACCTTTCAAGTACCATCAGAGCATTTTCATATATCCTTTAGAAGTTTAAAGTGCTATGTCACAGTACTATTAACTTTTGAAGCTAAGGCATGATAGATTATGATGCTATGACACGATGACACAATAATTGACACTATGAAGCTAACCATTTTGATGTTGCAGCACTATCAAATAGAAAAGTTGGCACTGCCTTATCTATGTTATGGTGCTCTGGTGATTCCTTTAATGGTGTTATGGTGTTGATTTGTCTAAAACTGCAACGCTATATTGTACTTAGAATTTTATACCTTTTTCATATTTTTCCTGCACAATACAACTAAAACTACACATTTTCACTAAAAATATGATACAGAAAATAATACTTTAGTTACACTTATTAAATTATCTAAAGCTTAAACTCTTTCTTGTCCTCAAGTAAATAAAAATATTATAATTTTGATAAAATGATTAACCAAAGTAAAAAAGTGATAATTTAAAATTAATAAAATATAGGATAATACTTCACGACCTAGAAGTGGTAAAAATGTATTAGATTATAATTCTAGTTTAAAAAATACTAATAATTACGCTAATTAGTCATCCAAATTATTGCTTAATTTGAATACAGGTTATAGATTTTACTATTAACTTTTGAATTTAATGTGAATAAAATAGTTTAATAATTAGATATGTTTGTAGAAAAAATTGAAACTTTCATTAGTTCACCATCATTTGTCTAGTTATCTTATTTTATCCTTTATGGAGTACATAGTTAATGATAATATTAGTTTTTGCTTAGAACCCTTTTATAATCTTAATAAATTTAATATAAGAATTTAATAAGATTATCAATTCCAAATTCAGGTTGCTTATGTTTTACCATTTTAATTAACTCATATGTAATCTTTAATTCTAATTATTCATCTTTAACTGAACAATTAATACATAAATGTATAACTTATAATTTCAAATTAAAGCAATAATTTAAATAGGCTAAGTCAGTTAATTGTTAGTTTTTTCCACTCTATGAAGTATAAATAATGTTTATATGAACTAGAATATAAGGTTTTATTATTATCCTAATTTTATTTAGTTTTTAATTAATATTTGTACTAAGCTTAATTAAATAATTAGAATAAAAAAAATTATAGTATGCATGAACGAAATTTCAATAAAATGTAAATAAAAGAAACACAAATAATATAACAGTACATATACTTTCATATAAATGATAACAAATATATAAAACCTATGTAACATAATATAGATTACAATATAACTAGTGCTCTAGGAACCATGCATAGCATACTAGCTTTAAAATCCAAAACAACAAGTCATGCTCCCATTATATATACTAATTACTCACATAAGTGCATTTTTTTTCTAAAAGATATGAAATATAACCAATATACAAACACTCTTCCTCTAAATTCAAGATTTTTTTAATTCATCTAATCACATAGTTTCAATCTATGACCATTGACCTTAAAATGTGAAAAGTTTTCTTATCTTGAATGCTAATAGCACCATTGAGATATATTTTAATAATAGAATATGGCCAACCCATCTACATTTAAGTTTTCCATGGCAAATCTTCTTATTGTAATCAAACAATAAAACATCTTGACCATGATGAAATTTATAATCTAAAACTTCACATTTATGCTTTTTCTTCATATCTACCTTGTATCTTCTTGTATCATCATGAACTTCATCATTAAACTTATAAAGTTTACTAATAACAATAGAACTCTATATGTGGAGAATAGAAAAGGAATAATTACTTTTCAAATATTCATCACTTCTAATCCTAAAAGAGGAATGCCTTTGTATGGTTCTACCCATTGCTTACATTAACTTTTCAAGAAGAAGAAGATAGAACTATACCCAAATACTAAAAATAATTGAGAATCAAACTTCCATCATACCATTTTTATAATTTTCAAGTGAGAGGAAGATTTAAAATTTTAAATTTTAAACCACATAGTCCTGGCTCAGCACTGCGATGCTAAAGGTAGCCCTGCAATTCTCCCTCTTCTCTTTAGGATTTTTTTAAGCAAACCAATGATAATTAATAAAACTAACAATCCTTACTTATAACACGAAACTTAAATTAGATTTCCTCTCTTAAAGACCTAAGTTTAAAGTCTTCATCCAGACTCAATAACATATAAAATTAATTTTGGGTTGCCTCCCACACCAAGACTTTCCTAGAATTTTCAAATTGGTTGGGGTATATTGTTTTCATTCTTTAAAGGGCTTCCATTAAGACATTTTTCTTTTTTTTTTTATCAAATTAAGTTTAGTATTACTATGTAAAGATCCAAGAGGTCTATTATTGATTGAAATTGCAAGCTGGCTTAATTGGTTATCCAAATTTTTAATAGAAGCAGCTTAGTTTCGCAATTGATTTCCTAAATGCATAACTACATCCTCCAATACTATTTTTTATTTCCAAATTGGTTTCTTTGATTAAATCCAGGAGGATGTATAAGTCTAATATAAATAGTAGGTTATTGAGAAGTATTCCAATTTACTCCTTGATTATTTTTTCAATTATTCCATTAATTAATATCACACATGTTATTTGGCTAATTAAAATTAGGATGGCTCCTCAACCTGGATAATATATATTTGAATAGGAATTTTTTCTTCCAATTATATTAATATTTTCAATCCCTTTCATATTGTTATCTTCAATTGAATTTTAATCTCCTAAGGATTCAATTCGTATTCTAAACTTTACTCCTATTGTATTAAACTTCTTATAAATTGCTGCGAAGCAATCAAGATTGATAAAGCATCAAACTCATAAATCTCAGATACTTTTTTAGGATTTATCCTTTTAGCAAGCCACTAAAAACTATTAGTAGTCATTTCGTCTATTATTTTATGAGCTTCCATAAATTGCATACTTAGACATTAATGATCCTCCAGCTGCACCATCAATTATAATATTATCAGATCCTACTAATTTATTATAAAATATTTGAATAATTAACCAATCAAGTAATTTATAATACAAGCATTTTCTTAAATCTCTCTCATAAATAAATTATGTGAGATTATTGCAACTTAATTTTTTGATTGTTGAGATTATTGCAACATGTGCATTTTTTATGATTCCAAATATTATTATTTTAATTACAATTTCTCCTAACATATTTTGAATATATTGCTTTTGTTATTTATGTGTACTAATATTTCAAGAAATTCATACTCCAGATTATTGAAGACTTCAAATTGGATTAGATTAGGGTTCATTAAAAATGGAGCATGTATTTTTTTTTTATTGAGTCTAAGAAAGTATGATTATAATTGAGAAACTATACATACACATTGGGGGAGTGATTAAAATTTATAAATTTTTAAACTAATCATACTATATGATTTTATTTCATACGGGACAGTTTATTCAGTTATTTCTTCATACGAGCAATTAAAAGAACCCTAGAAATAAACATTTTCTAAGTATTGATCGTACTGTACGAAATGATCTTCGTATAGACAACATGTAGAGTATGAAAAGAATGAGTCCCTTTTCATCCCGATAAATTCAATATTTTTCTTAACTGGTCGTACTGTATAATTCCTTATTCGTACAAACGACATCTAGAGTACGAAATGAATGGGTCCCATTTTCCAGATGAACTAAATATTTTTCTTAACTGATCATACTGCATGATTCCTTATTCGTACAGATGACGTCCATAGTACAAAATGGATGGGTTCTTTTTCATCCCGTTGAACTCAAAATTTTTCTTAAGTGATCATACTGTACGTACAAACGATGTCCAGAGTATGAAATGGATGGGTCCCTTTTCGTCTTGATGAACCAAAAAAAAAATTCTTTACAGTATGATCATGATTTATACAAGATAATTATTATGAACGAAAATATTTGGTATTGGTTCGTACGCAATAGTTTTTGAACTTTTCATACGTACAAAATACTATTATACACGCTCAAATGGTAATTTTCAGTTTTTTGGATGGTTTTTTGTGTCTTTCATATAAAAAGTCCATAGGAACTAATGTGAAAACTGTTGTTCTTCATGATTTTTTTAAGAACAAGTGAAAGAGTATTTTTGGGAGAGTGTTTGAGAGAGAGTTCTTGCAAGTAGAGTGTGAAGGGTTCACAAGATTACTCAAATGTAAGAATCTCTTTTGTTTTTTGGTTACTTATCTTCCTTTCTTCTTTCTAGTTGCTTGAAAGAAGATCTTTGATGAATATTCAGTACTCTACCGAGACTTGGAGGATGTGAAAGGATAATGTTACTGTACCGATACTTGGAGGGTGTGAAAGGATGACGGTACTTTGTCGACACTTGGAGGGTGTAAAAGATGACGATACTCTACCGCATTGGGATTGGTGGAAGAGAGAAAAATTTTAAGGGCTTCTATGCCTTATTGTGGGGGTAAAAGGAGAGTCACTTTGGCAATAGTGCAATACCTAAAGAGGGAGTCTTCAGGGAGTGGACGTAGGTCTTGTTGGATCGAACCACTATAAATCATTGTGTTCGTTTTTATTTCCACACTTTTATTTTTCAGCATTTCTTATTTTGTGGTTGAAAATTTATTTTTATAAAATATACAAAAATCTATTTTATTTAATATCCAAGATAATTTTTAAAATACAAATTCAACCCCCCCCCCCCCCCCTCTTGGTTTGCCTTAGGACATTTTCATAGGTTTAACAACCTATACGGACTTTATAAGTTGTATCAGAGCTTTGTTTCAAAACTTTAAGTTTAGACTACTTTTTAAAAATGATAATGACTACTTTTAGAAATCATAACACACCTGAAGGGTATTTAATCACTAGACCTCTCTTATTTGACAATATCCCTTTTGATTTTTGGAAAACACGTATGTCTACTTTTCTTGAATTACTTTGCTATAGCATATGGATTTTAGTTCAGTATCGATATATTAGACCAACTAAAATTATAGATGATATTAGAGTTAAAACACCCATGGCTGACTGGATAGTAGAAGAATGAGACTTAACATAATTAAATGAAAAATGTTTAAATAGTTTCTCTTGTACACTTAAGTCAGAAGATTACATGCGGGTTTTTACTTGTAAAAGTGGAAAAGATATTTGGGATAGGCTTTGTATTACATACGAAGAGACTAATAAAGTGAAATAATCTAGATTAAATATCTTATTGCATGATTATGAACTATTTTGCATTAAACCAAATGAATTCATATCTGACATGTACACACGATTCACTCAAATAGTCCCTTCTTTGCATGCATTATGTAAGGAACTAACGAATGCTGATATAGTTAATAAAATACTTTATTGTTTGCCTACTACTTATGATGCTAAAATTATTATAATTATAGAGGTAAAAGATTTAACTGTTTATTATATTGACAATCTTCTTGGATCACTAATTGCTTACGAGCAAAGAGTGACTAAAAGACAAATTTATGTAACAAAAAAGCGAAATGAGAAGAACATAGCTTTAAAAGTAGATGACTTGAAGAGTGATTAGTTATAACCTAAGGATGAGGATGAAATTGCCTTGATGAAGAGGCAATTTAGGAATTTTCTAAAAAAAGGAAGAAAATGAGACGCCAACAGTGGAATAGTGGTAAGTTCCACAAAAATATTAAGATTTCTAATGATGTTATTTGCTATGAATACAGAAAACTTGGACTTGTCAAATCAGAATGCCCCAATCTTAAAGTTACTCCTAATAAGAAGAAGATGGAGGAGAAAATAAATATGAGGAAGGGCAAAAGAAATTTTAATGAGCTTTTTGGGTGAATTCAGCTTCAGAATCGTCAGAAAAGGAAAAGAAAGAATAAGTCATCAATTTGTGTTTAATGATTGATAATCTTGATCAGTCAGATCAAGAGGAGGTATGCGACTTAACTTATATTGAATAACTAGAAGTTTCTGAAAGAATTCATACAACATATAGAAAACTCAAGAAAATGTAGACTAGATTGAATTTATATTTTCTAGAGTTACAAAAAGAGCATGAAATCCTTAGAAAAGATTACACATAGATTGATAACAGCCACATGAGTTTATTAGATGAATTTAACAATTTGAATAATTAAAATGAATTATTAAAATCATCCTACACTGAATTGAAAAATTATTTAAGTCTTTTAAGGATAAATTTTAAAATAGAGAGCACTATTTGAAATATGATAATACTGTGTTTGAAGATGTAAAATCATTTCTTAAAGTGAAAGTGAAAGATCTCGATAAAAATAGAACACCCCTAGAACTTGAAGATTTATTGATCCTATTTTAAAGAAAAAAATCTTAAAACCTAGGAAGAGATAGTTTTTTTTATCGGAGATTAAAAAATCCTTTTCTTGGAGTTAAGTGCTTTACTTGTGGAATAATTGAGCATATTTCACACACTTGTACTATACATAACAAAACTCATTTAGTGTGGAGACCAAAGATGCATAAAATAAGTCATTTCATACATGCATCTAGTTTAGTTTTGCCAAGAGGAGAATCCAATTTTTTTTAGGTTTCCAAGACTAATGTTTAATTGTTTTGTAGAAATGCTCTCATACAAGATCTTTTGAGAGCATTTGGTACCAGAACAACGGTTACTTGAAGCATATGGCTGGAGACACTACACAATTCATATCTCTGGAAGCCAGGAATTATGGCAAGGTTACACTGGGAGATAATACCACTGAGAAAGTGGTATGCACAAGTATGATCGATAACTTGAACTATTTTTTATTAAAAATGTGTTACTTGTAGAAGGCTTAAAACATAATATCTTGAGTATTAGTCAGCTATATGACAAAGGCCATATTGTTAAATTTTTTCATATTAGCTGTATATTAAGCCAAAATAGAATTTATGTACTACATGGAAATAGGGTAAATAATGTGTATATGCTAGACTTAAATTGTATTGTATCTCCTAATAATTGTTTTTAAAACAATTTCTGATAAATCATAGTTATGGCATATGATGCTTTATCACGCTAGCATGAAAAACTTTAGAAAAATTACCCAAAAAGAACTTGTTAGAGATATACCAAAACTAGACTACACTAAGGATCACCTTTGTGATGAATGCCAACTAGGAAAATAGTAGAAGTTCTCATTCCATTCCATTAAGAATCTTAAAACTAGTAAACCATTGGAGATTATTTATATGGATCTTTTTGGACTGTTAGCACTCTAAGTCTAGGAGGAAAGGCATACGAATTTGTGATTATTGATGATTTTTTAAGATTCATATGGATGAAATTTTTATTTCATAAGAGTGAATCATTTAAAAAATTTAGGAACTTTTTGACTTGAATTCAAAGAAAACTAGGATGTAAAATTTTAACAAATCAAAGTGATCACATAGGTGAATTTAAAAATAAAACTTTTGAGGAATTTTAAAAATAAAAATGAATTGATCATAATTTTTTTACACCTAAGATTCCTCAGCAGAATGGAGTAGTCAAAAGAAAGAACAGAACATTAATTGAAGCTGTTAGAGCCATATTGATAAGATATTTACTTCCCAAAATATTTTTGGGCTGAAGTGGTTAGTACAGCTTTTTTTGTTCTGAATAGAGTGAATATTAGATCAAATTGAATAAAAGACCATATGAGTTTCTTAAGGATATAATACCTAAGTTATCACATTTATCTATTTTTGGATGTAAGGCGTTCATACATAATAATGGAAAATATCCTTTAGGAAAATTCAATCCAAAATCAGATAAATGAATTTTTCTTGGATACTCTAATGTTGGAAAATCATATAGAGTGTTTAACAAAATAACTTTGGTAGTTGAGGAGACCACACATATTGTATTTGATAAATATGATATTTTAGAAGAGCTAAGTTTGGAAGAAAACCATATTAAAAATAACACCCAAAGGATTGAGATGATAAACTTGGAAGAAAATTTGGAGATAGAAAACTTTTTGCCAAGAGAATTAAAATTTTCTAAAAATCACCCTAATGAATTGATCTTAGGTAAACCTAGCGAGGGCGTTTGTGATGTTACTAGATGCGCCAAGAGAGGGGAGGGGGTTAATTGCAAAAAATGTGTTGCAATAAAAATCCTAACCAAGAACTCTAAATTTTTTTTTTATTGTTTTAAAATTTTAACAAGAAAAATTTAACTAACGCGGAAGCAATTATTTGAACACAATTTGTAACAAGAAATTCTTTTTCTTTCATAATTATCATTAATCAAATATAATGAAAATAAAGTGCAAGAAAAAATAAAAAGCGATAAGCAAAAATCACACCAGAGTTTTATAGTGGTTTGGTCAAACCATGACCTACGTCCACTCCCTGGAGTCCTCCACTTCGGGAATTTCACCACAAAACTATAGTTCTCCATTTCCCCCCCCCCCTCGGTAAGGCGGAGAAGCCCTTACAAGTCTCACTTTCAACAACCTGGCGTGGCGGAGTGCCAAGTGCTTTTTTCACCCTCTTGGTGACGACAGCAAACCTTTTCATTTTTCTCCCTCCTGGAGAAGGCAGAGTACCTTTGAGGACATAGATGTAGAAGAGTCTCCCCCTCAGAGAGCCTCCCACAAGTTCTTCTCATGCCATAGGAGGAGCAAGATGCAGCAAGAACGGAGCAACCGTGTGATCTCCCTCACACTACTTCTCCCTCACCAAGCTCACCCTCTCCTTCCTCTCTCAAACCCCAAAAACTTCTCAAGAGCTCTCTCCCAAGGATTCCCTCTCTAATCATGTTCCCCTCTCTCTATCACACACTCAAAACATAATTATTTTGATACTTAAAATGGGCTCCAAAATCCTTAAAATTTTCAAAGTAGCCGTTACTATCGTATAATATGATTTACCATCGTACAATACGATTTGTATAACAGGATTCATCCTAGTACAAAGGTTTAGAAACAGTTAAAAAAAGTCAAAATATAGTCGTATAGTACGATCATCAACTCTTCTGTTTGTATAGGACGATTGTCGGGATGATCAAAACTCGTTTCTATACATCGTAGGGTACAACCTACTTCATTATAATACCAATAGTAAAAAATAAAGGCATCGTCCAGGATGAAGTCCGAGATGATCAAAACTCATTACTATACATCGCATGGTATGATATACATTGTACAATATGATTAGGTAAAAATAAGAAATCATCCACGATGATTAAAACTTGTCTTTATTCATCGTATAGTACGAACATGTTCATACAGTATGAGTACCAATTAGTGATTAAAATCTTGATTTATTCCACTAATCACAAGGTAATTTAAGTAAGTATTCAAAATAAATCATATACTATGAAGGACTTCATACATTATGAATGGCTAATAAACTTACTTAAACTAATCTGGCGGTTAGGGTTTTTGTTTAGAAACACATCGTATAGTACGGTACAAATCATACAGTACGACTTGTTCACAGAAATATGATTCAACTAGATCAGATCGTACAACACGCTATAAATTCATATAGAACAATCTACAAAGAAAAAAATCTAAATTTTTTTTAAACCCTCACCCCCTGTATGTGTGCATGGTTGCTCAGACTAACATGTAGTTTGTGGCCAAACTCATGAAAAGAGAAAATAAAATAAATAAAAATTACAATGTTACAGACTCACACTCTTACTCTACCAGTCTTGAGTCTTTCTGTTATCCTGAATAACTTATGATCTTCCTGAAATGTTAGTACTCACAGACAATAGCTGAAATAAAAAATATTCAATGAATAGTAGTTCAGGCGACATTATTTGTCATCATAAAAATCTCAAACTCAGGGTCATGGATAGAAACAATCTCCCTCTTTTTGATGATGTCAAATAATATTTGTTATAGACAAGTTTGAATGCCATTTTTTGTTTTTTTCTTTTTTTTTGTATTTTTTTGTATTTTTTTTGTATTTTTTGAAATAAAAAACAATACGAAATAGGCAAGAAAAGAAATGCATTCTATTGAAACATAAGGAAACATACGCATAAGCAAGCTATAACAGACTTCTTCCCCTTTTGACATCACCAAAAAGAGGACCAAACAACACTAAAAAAAAGTACAACACAGATACAATTCAGTAAAGAGGATCCTGGTCACTTAGAGGTGGTGGGTGCTGAAAGTACTGATGGAGGGACACAAATTATTGATCTATTTAGGAAAATTGTTCCCCAAACCACTGCATTTCATCATTGTATTGCTAATGTTGTTCTTGTATGTGTGTGTCAAGACCACTCATAAGTTGGTCAAAGCGTTCAACCAAATCATCATGAGGGTAGGCTGGTGGAGGTGCTCGGGGTGCTGCATGCCATCGTGGTCGAGCAGGAGCTGCTGCTGGGGCAGCATCTCCATCTTCTTCATCAAAATTGGGTTCATCCAGCTCTAGCCCCCGATGAAACAAAATACGAAAGTAAGCATCTATATAGAAAATAGGTAGGTTATCAGGTTCACCGGATATGTTAACTGATATTTATTTTGAAGAATGTACCCGATAATGTGGCCAAGGGCTATGTTTTATTTTCTATGGGTGGTAGGGAGGCGAATTTGGGTCATATTTTCAATGTAGTCATTAATCAAATCTGCCTCATCAAATTTGGTGTTGTACATGATAAGATAGGTATTGATGGATAAATTAGAGATCATGCGAATTCGATCGCCGGCTTTGGGTATTATAGTGGTTCTAAGTACATGTTGAATGATTCTGGCATTTCGATTGAGGGATTGGACGAGTGGCTGGTGTTGATAGAAGTCTGCATTCCTAAGGACACAATTGACATCACTCCAGTTGAATTCATTTGTGAGAAAGGAACAAACCCTAGGCCCTTCTGTGGATAGCCCAATATATTGGGCGAGTCAGCCTTGGTGATTTCTATGTTTTGGCGGCAGACAAAAGAGTGGAAAGTCAAAGTGTCGACGGTGTAGGTAAGGTTGGCTAGAAATTCGAGTAAGAGTTATGAATTGTAGGGGAAAATTAGGGCAAGGAGAAATTGAAAAGTGGTAGATGCAAAGAGGTTCATTACCTCAAAATTTAAAGCTGCCTGATAGAGCATTCGGGACTGTGTAATCTTACAGGCTTTGAACTTGTCATAGGCATCTTCATTTTCAGCATTTAGGAAACGAGCGCTATGACGGTGAGAGGAAGACGAGCTTCCCTCGATGAGACGACCGTGCTTGCTAGAGCTCGATCTTGTGTAAAGGTTGAGTGAAGGTGAGGAAGTGAGTGTGAGTGAAGTGATCTGCCAATGAAGCCTATTTATAAATTTTTTCATAAATCGTACAGTACGAATAGGTTTATCGTATAGTACGAATGATAATTATATCATACCAGTCACTTTAAGTCATTCTCATCCATTTTTGTTGAGGTGGATCATAAAGTACGAATAGGAGGTATCGTACAGTACGATCACCAATAATATCATACCAAACTGAGTAAATTCGTCCAAATCCGTTCACTGACTTGGATCATATAGTACGAAGAGAGGATATCGTATCTTACGATGATCAATAATGTCGTACCAAATGAATTAAATGAACTGTCACCGTGTCGTACAGTACGAAGTGGATCAGACAGTACGATGAACAAAGATGAAACTTGAGTCTATGCTGTGGTTTGTGTAGAGTTAGATATATCGTACAGTACGATAGTGGATCGTACAATATGATAAGAAAACTTTTAATTGTGAAGTTTTGTGTGGTGAGTGTGTGTGATGATCAGGAACATCATTAAATTTTTTTTTTTTTGTGTTTTTTTTTTTCGTTTTATGCTTTAATGTCTATGACACATAGTCTAGTCCTTAAAAAGTGTTAAAGGTATCGAATGCTAATGGTTTTGTGAATATATCTGCTAGTTGATCTCCTGTAATGATGTGATGCAGTTCTATATCTCCTTTAGCCACATGATCTCTTATGAAGTGGTGTTTAATATCTATATATTTTGTTTGAGAGTGTTGAATTGGATTTTTAGAGATATATATTGCACTTGTGTTGTCGCACATGATTGAGATGGTTCCTATAGGTAATCCAAGATTAAGAATTTGTTCCTTTAACCATAGTACTTATGCAACATAGCTTCCTACTGTAATATACTCGGCCTCGACTGTGGAGAGGGCTACAGAATTTTGATTTCGGCTGGACTAAGAAACTAATGATTGTCCTATAAATTGGCAGGTACCAAATGTGCTTTTTTCTATCTATCCTACATCCTGCAAAATTAGAATCTGAGTACCCTAAGATTTTAAAGGAAGTGTTGTGTCTAGGATACCAAATTCCTAAGTTCGGGGTGCCTAGTAAATATCTAAGGATTCTCTTGACGGTAGTTAGGTGAGACTCTTTAGGATCAGGTTGAAAGGGCATAGAGGCACACACTAAACATTATTTCCGGTCTACTGGCAGTCAGGTAAAGGAGAGATCCGATCATTCCTCTATATTTTTTCTAGTCTACTGATTTTTTATTCGGATCTTTGTCTAATTGAATTGTTGAGCTCATTGGAGTGTTCATGGGCTTAGCACTATCCATTTCATATTTTTTCAGAACATCCTTAATGTATTTTATTTGGCTAAGGAATGTTCCATTATCCATTTTTTTTACACTAAAGGCAAGAAAGTAGTTTAACTCTCCTATCATGCTCATTTCAAACTCATTACTCATTATTTTTAAAAATTCATCACATAAAATTCTATCCAAAGAACCAAATAGAATGTCATCCACATAAATCTGAACAATGAGAATTTCTTCCTTAATTTTTTGTAAAAAGAGTGTAGTGTCCACACTACCCTTTACAAATCCTCTATCCAGTAAGAATCAATTAAGTCTTTTGTACCAGGCTTTAGGTTCTTTCTTTAATCCATAAAGTGCCTTTTTTAATTAGAATACATGGTTTGGAAATTGCGAACTTTCAAATCTGGGGGTTTGCTCAACATAGACATCCTCCTTGATTACCTCGTTCAGAAAATCACTATTTACATCCATTTGATATAGTTTGAAGTTCTTGAAGCAACCAAAAGCTAAGAGAACTCTTATGGCTTCTAATCTAGCAACTGGGGCAAAGGTTCTTTCAAAGTTTATTCCCTCAATTTTGTTGTACCCCTTAACTACTAGTTTGGCTTTATTTCTTATTATGGTTCTTGAATCATTCACCTTATTTTTGAAGACCCATTTTGTTCGAACAACACTCTATTCTTTAGATCTCTTGACTAACTCCCAAACTTTATTCCTGGTGAATTGGTTCAATTCTTCTTGCATTACTAGGATTCAGAATTCATCTCCTATAGCTTGATCTATACTTGTAGGTTATATCATAGAGATGAATGTTGAATGACTAACCTCTTTCCTAAGTCCTAGCCTAGTTCTTACACCTTCTGAAGGGTCTCCTAAAATTAACTCTTTAGGATGACTAGAAGAATATCTCAATTCTCTAGGCAAATCTTCTTGAGGTTCTACCCTTTCCCCTAAGGTCATAGTCTCTACTCCTTAAATTACCTCTAATTTATCTTCTTCAATTTTAGACTCAGAGAGCTTATCTGATTCATCAAATACTACATGGGTGGACTCTTCTACTACTAGGATTCTCTTATTAAAGATTCTATAGGCCTTACCTACAGATGAATAGCCTAAGAAGACACCCTTATCAGACTTGGGATCAAATTTTCCTAAAGGTAGTATGCCATTAATCAAGATGAAGCACTTTGCAGCCAAAGACATGTAAGTGTGAAAGATTCAGTGTCCGACCCTTAAGGAGTTCATTAAGAGTTTTATTCAGCTTAGATCTAATGCTCACCCTATTTAAGACATAACATGCCGTGTTAACTGCTTCTGCCCAAAAATATCTATGAAGGGTGTACCATGCTAACATTACTCTAGCGGCTTCTACCAAGATTCTATTCTTCCTTTATGCTATACCATTTTGCTGAGGTGTTTTAGGGGCTGAGAAATTATGCTCTATTCCTAGCTCTTGACAGATTGATTCAAACTTTTCATTTTGAAACTCTCCACTGTGATCACTATGGATTGTTGAGATTTCACATCCTAATTTTCATTGAATCCAAGTGGAGAATATCATAAATTCCTAAAATGACTCATTCTTATGTGATAGGAATCTTACCCACGTGAATCTAGTGAAGTATTCTATAATACAAAATCCATACTTTTTTCCACCTAGGTTGGCTGTGCTAACAGGTCCAAATAAGTCCATGTGTAGAATTTCTAATGGCCTAGAGGTAATCAGTTCTTTAATTGAATGAAAGGATGATTTGACTTATTTTCTTAGATAGAAAGCATCACATAAATGATCCTTAGTGAAGTCTAACTTAGGTACGCCTCTAACTTGATTTTTCTGATTGATGTATCTAAGTATTTTCATACTAGCATGGCATAGTCTCCTATGCCATAGCCATGAGTCATCTACTATTATTTTTAAGCAAAAAGAATTTGACCTATCAATGAAATCAAGGTCTAACATGTAAACATTGTTCATACGTTTTCCTTCTAAAACAAGTTTGTCATTTAAACTAATCAAGCATTTGTCAGATAGAAATTTAGTGTCAAAACCTTTATCACACAATTGACTAATGCTAAGTAAGTTATGCTTCAAACCATCAACTAATAAAATATTTTTAATTAAAAAATTATTAGCATTACCAACAATACCTGAGCCTATCTCTTTCATGGTAGTGTTGTCTCCTAATGTTACTTTGCCTTCAGTTCTAGTCTCTAGTAAAACGAATTTTTTCATATCTCTAGTCATGTGTCACGAGCAGCCACTATCCAGGTACCACATGCTCTCACTAGGCCTTTTGTGAGAGCATCCCTACAATTTCATTCAAGGGTTAGATTTGGGAACCCAAGTGAGTTTGGGTTTCTCCTTATGCTTGCATGAATGAGATGTATGCATGCTATGCTGTGATGGATGCATCTTAGGTCTCCATACTTGGTGTATCCTACGGTGAATTATGCATGTGCAGGCAATGTGACCTAGCATGACACAAGAGAAGCATCTAGCACCAAGAAATGTACTAAGCTATATGGGTGTAAAATTATGTGATGCATGTTATGTTGGTGGTTTACTAGATTGGGCTAATGTGAGTGATGCATTTTCTCTTTCTAGTCCTTTGATTTTTATTTAAATGTGTTATTTTGATATGTCAATCCGTCAACTTCCCAATTTAACAAATACTCATTGTGATTTACTTCAAA
Source organism: Dendrobium huoshanense (assembly GCA_016618105.1). NCBI lineage: Eukaryota > Viridiplantae > Streptophyta > Magnoliopsida > Asparagales > Orchidaceae > Dendrobium > Dendrobium huoshanense. The sequence continues at coordinate 834,721 of CM028344.1, read as the reverse complement.
TTCAAGTTTGTCTAATATATGAAATGCCTCTTCTAGTTCAACATGAGTGGTTTTCAAGGATTCATGCGCTTCTGTTAGTTCAATATGCTTCTTATTTAATGCATCATACTCATCAAAAAGCAACATATGATCTCTATCTAAATTAGAATTTTCATTAAATAAGTTAGCATGCTCAGTTTGTAAAGTACTAAAATCAATATTAAGACTAGCATGCATCTTTTTCAATTTTCTATACGGGTCATGAACTTTTTCAAAAATAAGTAATAAATCCTCATTTGAAAGCTGACATACCTCGTCTTGATCCGATGGATCAAGATTATCGTTATCCATTAGAAAAAAATTTGTTACCTCCTCATCTGCTTCTTCTTTTGACGATTCTGAGGCAGAGTCGGCCCAAAAAGCTTTTTGCGTCTTCATCTTTCCTTTCTTATAATAGGCTTTGTCCTCACCTTTTTCCTTAGCAGGTTGGCTCTTTAGGTTGGAGCAATCAGCTCGAAGGCGACCTGACTTCCTGCACCTAAAATAGATTATATCATATGAAACTTTATTAAATCTTGAGCTTTTACCTTTATTCCAACTGTTCTGATGACGCCTTTATTTTGTTTTCAAAAAGTTATTGAATTGTTCGGTCATCAAAGCTATGTCATCTTCTTCCTCCCTTGCAGAGCTTTCACTTTCTGAATTGTTTGCTTTTATTGTCACCGTCTGCTCCTTCTTCTCTTCACCTGCATCACTTTGCCTTTGATTCACCCCTTGCTCGTATGCAATAAGTGAACCAAGCAAGTTGTCAATAGAATAAATATTTAGATCCTTAGATTCAGTGATGACAATAATTTTTGCATCGTAGGAACTAGGTAAGGATCTAAGAATTTTGTTAACCTTTTCAAAAATTGAAATTTCTCTACCTAATGCATGCAAGGATGACATAATTTGGGTGAACCTAGTGTATATGTCAGATATTATTTCGCTAGGTTTCATACGGAAGAGTTCATAATCATGCAATAGAATATTAATCCTAGACTGTTTAACTTCACTAGTTCCTTTGTACGTGATGCACAGTCTATCCAAAATATCCTTACCAGTAGCACAGGTAGAAACTCTTATATAATCTTCAGACTTTAAATCACAAAAGAAATAGTTTAAGCACTTCACATTCAATTAAGCTAATTCTCTATCCTCATTACTCCATTCATTAAAAGGTAAATGAGTTTTCATTCCATTCAAAGTTTTAAAAGGTGCAACGTAACCATCATTGACTAACATCCATATGCGGTAATCAATAGACTATAAAAAAATAGACATTCTAATTTTTCAGAAATCAAACAGGATATTATCAAAAGGAGGTGGACGGGTTATTTAATAACCCTCAATGGTATTATGATTACCAAAACACGACATGATCATTTTTCAAGATTTTCTAAAACACTATTTTTGAAACCCCGCTCTGATACCAATTGAAGTTACTAGATGCACCAAGAGGGGGGAGGGGGGTGAATTACAAAAAACTTATTGCAATAAAAATCCTAAACAATAATTCTAATAATTTTTTTGTTGTTTTTAAATTTTTAACAAGAAAGATTTAACTAATGCAGAAGCAATTATTTGAACATAATTTGCAACAATGAAATTCTTTTTCTTTCACAATTATCAGCAAGCAAATATAATGAAAATAAAGTGCAAGCAAAAATAAAAAGTGATAAAAAAAATCAAACTAGAGTTTTATAGTGGTTCGGTCAAACCATGACCTACATCCACTCCTCGAAGTCTTCCCCCGCGGGCAAGGAGGAGAAGCCCTTACAAGACTCACTTTCACCAACCCAGCGTGGTGGAGTGCCAAGCGCTTTTCTCACCCTCTTGGCGACGACAACTTACCTTCTCATTTTTCTCCCTCCTGGAGAAGGCAAAGTACCTTCAAGGACACGTATGTAGAAGAGTCTCCCCCTCAGAGAGCCTCCCACAAGTTCTTCCCGGGCCACAGAAGGAGCAAGATGCAGCAAGAACGGAGCAAGCGTGTGATCTCCCTCACACTACTTCTCCCTCACCAAGCTCACCCTCTCCTTCCTCTCTCAAACCCAAAACTTCTCAAGAGCTCTCTCCCAAGGATTCCCTCTCTAATCACGTTCCCCTTACTCTATCACACACTCAAAAGATAACTATTTTGATACTTAAAAATGGGCTCCAAAATCCGTAAAATTTTCAAAGTAGCCGTTACTATCGTACAATACAATTTTCCATCGTACAGTATGATTTGTATAACAGGCTTTGTCCAAGTATGAATGTTTACGAACAGTTAAAAAACTTCTAAATATAGTCATACAGTACGATTTATAATTGTACGGTATGATCATCAACTCTTATGTTCATACAGGGTGATAGCCGAGATGATCAAAACTCGTATATGTACATCGTAGGGTACGACCTACTTCGTATAGGATGAATCATGAAAAATCAAGGCATCATCCAGGATGAAGTCCAGGATGATTAAAACTCATCTATGTATATCGTATAGTATAATATACATCGTACAGTACGATTAGGCAAAAATAAGAGTGGTGGAAAAAAAAATTGTGTCACACCACGCAGATTTTGATTTTCTCCTATTTTGTAATCGAATACTACATTTAAGAATAAAGTACAATTTCGAGAAACTGACACAATATTCTATAATGGATTCAATATCAAAATAGGGTTTTGAAAATTGATATTTCTATAATCAAACACAATTTAAAGAATAGCATATTATTTCGAAAAATAAACATGAAATTCTTAAGAATGTGTTTAACAATAGAAATAAGCTTTTTGAAAAATATATTCATTCTTTTATTTAGATATAACAAAGATAATATTATATCATCTTGTAAGACGAATATAAAATTCTTCAAGAACATCCAAAATCAAGAATGAGTTTTATAAAATTCATCATTTCTAAAATTAAATATAACAATCAATAAATTATATTGCCTGAAAAGATAATAATAACATACTACGAGCATATTTAAGATTAGAAATGAAGTTTTTTAAAGATATCTACATTCCCAAAGATTCTTCCCTTGTTTTATATGAATAAAACTAGGTTTATTTTAGTCTGGAGTTCTCAAATCCCTATATGAGCAAGCTCCTATAGTTAATTACATCCTAGGAGGAATGCTCCTAAGAAAACTCTCGATTAAAGCAGTGATTTCATACCCTGTTGACTATAAAGTAGAAGACAATGAACAGAAGTAAAGATTTTCCAAGGAGAAAGCACAATGTTGAACATTTATTAGCGAGTCAAAGGAGGAAAAGTAGGAGGAGCCGGATTCTGAGAAGCTTAGAGGCAACCTCAGTCTATCCTATGTCGGGCTTTACATTTTAAGAGAGAAATTTTATGTTTAAATTGACATTTTATTAGAAAGTTGGGATTATATTCCCGGAGCGCGAGGACTTAAGATCTAAAAAGAATCTACCTCAAAACCTAAATCTAATTTGGGTACTACAAAGTAGCGACCCGAACCTAACTAATGAAGTGCAAATATGGACTTACCCCGGCCTGGATTGGGGATCCAGCTAACCACTTAGGCGCTTTAAAACCATGTGTCCAGTCTCTTATGAAAGATGGGTAAGGATGTTTATTTAAGTTTTAAGGAATTGGGGGCCGACATTTAAGACAGTTCCTAATTGGCCCCTTAACTTATGTATGGTGAGAAATGCCTAGAAATGCTATTAATATTTTAGACTGTTTTTAATTTGTATCTAATACAATGCATGCTAATTGACTCGAATGCATAAAATGAATATGAAGCAGTTTAAAATTTAGGCTTAGAAAATAAGTTTTTTCCTAGAGATTGCACAACTTCCCCTTGACAGAACTGCACCCTCATAGGTCAAGTGGTCTGCCAGAACCTGCAGGCGGGGAGGTGCCTAACAAGGAAGAGAAAGTATTAATATGCTTATGCTGACTCTCGGCGGTCCCGAGCTTACTTCTTAGATCGTTAGAGTTACTATGTGAGCCTAAAAATTTTTATTTAAAATTACAAGTAAAAGAATTTTAAGCGTACCCTTACAAAAAAAATCTCTCCGTTTCGAATCCAGGCTAAAACAAAACACAGCATGCAAGGTCCTAAAAAAATCTACTGCACAAACAATGTAAACAATCAATTTTAATAATCAAAATATAATGTCCAATGTCCAATGTCCATATTACACCCAGAATTTGCAGAAAAGTAAAGTGGTCGGGCACCACTGACAACAAACCCGGATTCTAATCCTAAGAATGACGCAAGTGATTTTTTAAATGGGATATACTGTTCCTTAAATCTTCATTTCTTCCTCTTCTTTCTTCAATCTTCTTGTTCTATCTTTTCTTCTTCTACGAACTTCTCGGGTCCGTCGGGTTCTGGATATCCAAATGAAAAGAAACTCATCCCTAAGAGGGGTATTTTCTTTTCTATTTGGATATTGAATCATCCTAATTTGGCTTTCCAAATAAAAGAGAATAATCCTTTAAGGTATAGTCTCCTTTCTTTGGATTCCAAATTGGATGTAATATCCCACTTTCAAAATCACTTTCACAATTTATAATATTTTTCAAACGCATTTACATTTACATTACATTTCACAGAAAGAAAAGAAAAATCTAATCCACCTGCAGGATTATCCTAAGAAATTTATAATAAAAATCATCCCACGCAGTTATATATATATGCAATTGAATTTAAATTATTAAGCCACACTTGGCAACACTCTTCTTCATTTGGGGGCTAAGCATCTGAAGCACCTATAGCATTTTATAAAATTATTTATTAATTAGCCCCCTTTTTCTGCCCTGCATGAGTGTGGCCACCTGCAAAAAATCATATTAACAATCCAGATCGCTCCTAGCCTATGGGTAATCTAATCGTCAATCAAACCAACATCACAGAGTGCAGTAAAAATAAATAAACAAACACACCAACATTTTACAACCAGCATGCAATAAAACTCGAAAAAAAGCCCGTCACAGTGCAGTAAGGAAATAAACACCGGCCTAACCTAAAACTAGAGTCGGTTGTCCTAACAAACAAATCTAAGTGTGTGCAGTAGGCTGTGAGGTTTTGAAATATCCTAAATCAATTATTGGCTAAAGCTTTCTAATTGATTGAATTCTAATTTAAAGATATTTACTAATTCTAAAGTGAGATGTCACTAAATTTTCTATGTTATAAGTTTCTATCCTAAAGTGTGCATGCATCCTAAGTCTAGATTTTCTAAGACTCAGTCCTTAATTTTTATCCTTAAGTGTCACTACTGTTATATGGGATAAAAAAAATTTGTTATTACTAACCCTTGGGACTTTGAGCGTGTGTAAAAGGGGTTTAAGGATCTAAAAGCAAATAAAAGTAAACCTAATAAAATTGAAGTTACTACAGGGACCTAAAGGAAGGGTTCACACATACCACATCAAGGGACCCCTAAAGGTTTTCTAAGTTTAGAAATACTCACAATCACCGGGGGCTACGACCCGATGGTTCCGCCCGTAGCACCTCTACCCGGTTGGATAGAGGCGACTGACGTCATTAGCTCCTTGTACTTTTGTCCACTCGATCAGTACCGTTCCTCGCAGTTTATGCAAATAAAACAGGAAAAACAAGGATTAGAAACACTTGTAATAAATAATAATAAAATAATTGAAATTTACTGAAAATAAAGACGTACCTTTTTTCGGGCTTGATTACCAGTTCTGTTGATTGCACTCTTGGAACATTTATTTTGTAAGCATATTGTATACCTTTCCAACATACACTTCTACATTTAAAACATACAATCTCCACTTCTCATTTTTGACAAACCTCAAATTTCATTTTTCAAAACACACATTTTTCACTTTTAACGACATCTTAATCTTTCAAAATCTACACACTTTCTAATGCACACTTTCCACAAATCAAACATTTTAATCTCACTTTTCAACTTATATATACATTTCACTTTTCAAGTTATACATGATTCACCATTCAAAACATATATGTGTCACTTTTCCAAAGAACCGTACAATTTACCTTTCCAAAAATTACACTTATCAAACTCTTTGCCTTTCAAAATCCCCCATTTAGCCTTTCATCATTCTCATACAATACCTTTCAAATCATTTTCATGCAATGCCTTTCAATATACATACACACATTTCTCACAAAATCATACACCTCATCTCTAACAATTACATACAAGAAACTTTATTTTTAAGTTTCCACAAGCATCACCCTTCAAAATTTACATTTTCACCTTTTCAAATCACACAAATACTTCTTAAAAAACACACAATTTTTACCTTTAATATTCCATATATTTTATTTCAATACTAAGACATTTCATTTTAACAAATTATATACTTTCCTCTTTATCAACCACTTCCTTTCAAGAATGTAAAATAAAATTTCATCCTTTCTCTCTATTAAACACAACATATGATATTTCTATTACAATTCTCATGCATAAATATAAATATACTAGAATGCATCAAATCTTTCTAGGTGATATATAAAACCAATGTTCTTCTAAAAGCATTTTAAAAAAAAATTTCTTTCAGGTCACCATATGAAAAGATGTAAATCCGTCTTACATTCATATATGACAAGATCTCATGTCAAACGATTGTAAACAATGTGATAGTAAACTTGCTATGAACAATTGCATCTAGATTCCTATCTCGGCAACAAGATTTTTTTTTTATTATTATTATATAATAAAGAATATATATAATCATTATATGTAAGAGAAGGAAACTTTATAAACAATAATCCCTTCCAATTTCAATGAATGAAAATCAGATCACAAGAAATGAAAGCAATAAAATTTCACTTCCTCATTTTTTTTAAAAAAAGAGAGATAGGAATCAATTTTTCTTGATCACTTAATGGTTTGATATGAGGAAAAAAAAAAGAAAATGGAGGGAAAGAAAAAAAAATTGAAGAGGTTTACCAGTCCTTGTTGCTTTTAACCGATCAATTTTCAGGAGAGAAAGGTAGACGATTAAGACAGAGGAAGTGCAGATTTCAGCCAAGGTTGCTGTTCACACGAACAGGGTAGGCAGACGGGCTGTCTTCAGCTAAAGTACGCGAACAGGAGGAGCGACGAGTTGAGGTTGTTCGCGAACTACAAGAGCGACGAGAAAATGGGGATTTCGGGACTCTTTTTTCTTTTTGGCTTCTTTGGGTTTCGTGTGTATGAGGTCACGGGAAAGAAAAAGCAGGAGTTTTTTAGAACTGGGAGGAGGAGGCGTCCGGCTCGTGCGAATGCAAGAGAGGGAGTGGGAGGCGGTTGGATGCCAACTGCAGGGAGTCGGTGCTGGGTGGTTTTGCGAAATGAGAGAGAGAGAGAGAGAGAGAGAGAGAGAGAGAGAGAGAGAGAGAGAGAGAGAGAGAGAGAGAGAGAGAGAGAGAGAGAGAGAGAGAGAGAGAGAGAGAGAGAGAGAGAGAGAGAGAGAGAGAGAGAGAGAGAGAGAGAGAGAGAGAGAGAGAGAGAGAGAGAGAGAGAGAGAGAGAGAGAGAGAGAGAGAGAGAGAGAGAGAGAGAGAGAGAGAGAGAGAGAGAGAGAGAGAGAGATCATGTTCTGTGGGGGAGGCTGTTTGCGAATTGTAGAGGGAGATGGGGTCGGTTCAATGAGCTTTAATCCTACTATTCTCTCTCTCAAAATCAAATTCTCAAAATCAAAAGTTTAGATTAGAACTTGATTTTGAGAAGGATCCAATGGGCTTAGATTGAAATAAAATTTTTAGGAGGATTTTGAATATCTAAATCAAATTTAATAGAATTAATTTTGATTTCAATTGATTGAGTTGATTTGAGACCAATAATATATCGATTTGATCGAAAATAAATTAGATCAAATTAAATGAATTGATTGACATTGATGAATCATAAATCGAGTTTGATTTGAGTTCAATGATTTGATTCTGCTTCAATTGGTATAGCAAATTTTGATTTATAAAGTCGATTTGAATTTTGTTTTGAGTTGAATTGAAATTGGATAGAATTGATTTTGATTCGAATTGAGTGATAGGGTCGAGTCAATGCTATGTCAGTGGGCGTCCACCTAAGGGAAATCCTATGGGCGACGTCTACACTAGGCTATGAAGACCTAGGTGCTAGAGTTGATACCAGGGAATTTGACCTCGAATAATGAGGTCAACAAATGGACCCCCAATATGCATGATAAACTTGCCAAAGTTTATCGTGCGTATTAGCGTTGACCGAAATGATCAACTAGATCCAAAGATTGAAGTTGAAGATCTGAATATATGAATTGAAGGAAATTTGTGTTTGATAGAAAATTCGGATAAAAGTTTAGAAATATTTGAGTTGATGAATTGATTTTGAAGTTGATATTGGCATTGATGCTTTATAAAATAATAACTAATGAAATTAGTATCATTTAATAAAGTCAAGATATTGAAAAGTTGAATGTTATGATTTGAATGTAATTTGGAAGGAATTGAGAGTTTGATTTTGATTTTGATAAAAGCTAGAAATCAATAGGATGCCGTAAGAGCGGGCTTAGACCTAAAGATGGATTTAAGGGTTGATTGGCTGCCGTAAGAGGGGACTTAAGCCAGAAGTCGATAGGATGCCGTAAAAGCGGACTTAGACCTAAAGACGGATTTAATCAGGTTTGGCTGCCGTAAGAGCTGACTTAAGCCAGAAGTCGATAGGATGCCGTAAAAGCGGACTTAGACCTAAAGACGGATTTAATCAGGTTTGGCTGCCGTAAGAGCGGACTTAAGCCAGAAGTCGATAGGATGCCGTAAAAGCGGACTTAGACCTAAAGACGGATTTAATCAGGATTGGCTGCCGTAAAAGTGGACTTAAGCCAGAAAGCCAATAGGATGCCGTAAAAGCGGACTTAGACCTAAAGACTGATTTAAACAGGATTGGCTGCCGTAAGAGCGGACTTAAGCCAGAAAGCCAATAGGATGCCGTAAAAGCGGACTTAAACCTAAAGACTGATTTAAACAGTGTTGCAACCCATGACCCCGAGTTTGTGATTTTGATGATGCCAAATAATGAGTGTTTTGGAACTGCTTTTCATTGATTATTATTTTATTTGTTATTTTCCTTGAGCACTAACATTTCAGGAAGATCACAAGTGACTCAGGAAGAAAGGAAGACTCAAGACCGGGTAGATTAGGAGTATGAGTCAAACATTGTATTTTTTCATTTATTGTATTTTTACTTTATTGAGTCTGGCCACAAAATGCGTAAGAGTAAGAGCAACCATGCACACACACAGGGGGAGAGTTCTTTTTTTAACTGCAAATCATAACTAAAATTCTTCTCTGTAGATCGTACTGTACGATTTTATTTCGTACCATACGATCCAAGCTATGTGGACAAATCTGTGAATAGATCGTACTGTACGAAGTATGTCGTACTGTACGATATGTTCAGATCCAAAACCCTAGCCGTGACTTAGTTTAAGTAAGTGATTTTGCGCCGTTCGTACTGTACGAACAAGTTCGTACTGTACGATCCATTTTTAATACTTACTTAAATTAACCCGTGATTAGTGCATGTAATCCAGTCCTAATGAAAAATTTGAACATCGTACTGTACGATAGTAATCGTACCATACGATGAACAGAGACGACATCCGATCGTCCAGACCATCGTCCTGTACGAATAGCATCTTGTGTGGATCGTACCGTACGATATTATATCGTACAGTATGATTTGTTTTTGTACTGTTCATACATCTTCGTACCAGGACGACGGCTGTTTATGAAGATCGTACTGTACGATGTTGAATCGTACTGTACGAACAGTAACGGCTAATTTTGAAATCAGAGGTTTTTGGAGCCCGTTTTTAGATGTCAATCAAGTCTTTTTGGGTAAGAATTACAGAGGGGGTGAACGTGGTTAGAGAGGGATTCCAAGGGAGAAAACTCTAGAGAAATTCTTGAGGGTTGAGAGAGGAAGGAGGAGGTGAGCGTTGTGAGGGAGAAGAGGTGTGAGGGAGATCACACGGTTGCTCCAAGCTTGCTGCATCTTGCTCCTCCTATGGCCCGAGAAGGATTTGAGGAAGGATCTCCAAGGGAAAGGCTCGTCTACATCCGTTACCTCGAGGTTCTCTTCCTTCTCCAGGAGGGAGAAAAACGAGAAGGTTCTCTACCGTCTTCAAGAGGGTGAAAATAGAGTTTGGTATTCCGCCACGCCGGGTTGGTGAAAGGGAGGTTTGTACAGGCTTCTCCGCCTTGCCGAGGGGGGCAAAAGGAGAACTATTTTGATAGTGAAAATCCTGGAGTGGAGGACTCCGGGGAGTGGACGTAGGTCATATTTTGACCGAACCACTATAAAATTCTTGGTGTGTTCTTTCCGTTTCGTTGTTTACTTTTTGCTTGCATTTTAAATTTGTCATATCTATTGCATGTGAAATTTTGTGAAAGAAAAAATTGCATAAATCCTTGTTTTAAAGTTTCAAAAACAACAAAAAATTAGAACTATTGTTTAGGGTTAATTTTATTATTAAGAATTTTTTACAATTCACCCCCCTCTTGTCGTTTAGTAATTTCAATTGGTATCAGAGCTTATTTTTCAAAAATAGTGTTTTAGAAAACCTTAAAAAAAATGATCATGTCGAACTTTGGTAATCGTAACACTGCGGAGGGTTATTCAATAACTCGTCCACCACTTTTTGATAACATTCCGTTTGATTTCTGGAAAATTAGAATGTCTACATTTTTGCAATCTATAGATTACCGCATGTGGATGTTAGTAAATGATGGATATGTTGCACTGTTTAAGATTGTTAATGGTTTGAAAACTCCTGTACCTTTTATTGAATGGAGCAATGAGGATAGGGAGTTAGCCCAACTGAATGCTAAGTGCTTAAACTGCTTTTTTTGTGCATTGAAATCTGAGGACTATATGAGAGTATCTACTTGTGTTTCTGGTAAGGAGATTTGGGATAGACTGTGCATTACATACGAAGGAACAAACGAAGTAAAACAGTCTAGGCTTAACATACTACTGCATGATTATGAATTATTCCGTATGAAACCTAGCAAAACAATTTCTAACATGTACACTAGGTTCACCCAAATTGTGACATCCTTGCATGCATTAGGTAGAGAAATTTCAAATTCTGAGAAAGTGAATAAAATTCTTAGATGCCTACCTAGTTCCTATGATGCTAAGATAACTGCTATCACTGAGTCTAAAGATCTTAATGTTTATTCTATTGATAACCTCCTTGGGTCACTCATTGCATACGAGCAAGGAGTGAGCCAAAGGCAAAGTGATGCAGGTGAAAAGAAAAAGGAGCGGACGGTGGCATTAAAAGCTAGCAACTCAGAAAGTGAAAGCTCTGCAGGGGAGGAAGATGATGAGATAACACTGATGACCCGACAGTTCAAAAATTTCTTGAAGAGAAAACAAAAGCGTCATCAGAACAGCTGGAATAAAGGTAAGAGCTCAAGGTCCAATAAGGTTTCATCTGATACAATTTGCTTTGAGTGCAGGAAGCCAGGTCACCTTTGAGCCGATTGCCCTAATCGGAAGAGTCAACCAACAAAGGAGAAAGGAGATGACAAAGTTAAAAACAAGAGAGGAAAGACAAAGACATAGAAAGCTTTTTGGGCCGACTCTGCCTCAGAATCATCAGAAGAAGAAGCAGAGGAGGAGGTAACAAATTTGTGTCTTATGGCTAATGATAACCTTGATCAATTGGATCAAGATGAGGTATGTCAACTTTCTTATGATGAATTATTGCTTATTTCTGAGAATATTCATGACTCGTATAGGAAATTGAAGAAAATAAATGCTAAACTTAATATTGAATTTAGTTCCTTACAAATTGAGCATGCTAACTTAGTTAAAGAAAATTCTGATTTAGATAAAGATCACATGTTACTTCTTGAGGAGTATAATGCATTAAATAAGAAGCATATTGAACTAATTGAAGCGCATGAATCCTTGAAAATATCACATATTGAACTAGATGTAGAGTTTGAAAAACTAACTGCACTTGCATTAGAAGTAGATCATAGTGAGCACTTGCTATTGATAGAAGTTGATGGATTGACAGCTCAAAATAAAACTTATAGTGAAAAGATAAAAGAATTAGAAAATGAAATTGCATCACTCACAGTAGGCCATCCTAGAAAACCCCCAACACAGCATGCATTACAAAACCTTAGGAAGAGGCACCACCACACTCATAGATTAGTCAATCCATTTCCTGGTGTTAGGTGCTTCTCTTGTGGCATGTTAGGTCACATAGCCCGCACATGCACAATTCACCGTAGGACACACTTAGTATGGAGACCTAAACTGCATCCATCACAGCATAACATGCATACATCTCATTCATGCAAGCATAAGGAGGAACCCAAACTCACTTGGGTTCCCAAATCTAATATTTGAATGAAATTGTAGGGATGCTCTCACAAAAGACCTAGTGAGAGCATGTGGTACCTGGATAGTGGCTGCTCGCGACACATGACTGGAGATATGAAGAAGTTCATCCTATTGGAGACCAAAACTGGAGGCAAAGTAACGTTGGGAGACAACACTACCAGGAAGGTGATAGGCTCAGGTATCGTTGGTAATGCTAAGAATTTTTTAATTGAAAATGTTTTATTAGTTGATGGTTTAAAGCATAACTTACTTAGCATTAGTCAACTGTGTGACAAAGGTTTTGATGTTAAATTTTTTACTGATAGATGCCTGATTAGTTTATTTGATGAAGTAATTTTAGAAGGAAAATGAATGAACAATGTTTACATATTAGACCTTGATTGCGTTGATAGTTCAAAATCATTTTGCTTGAAAATAATAGTTGATGACTCGTGGCTATGGCATAGGAGACTATGCCATGCTAGCATGAAAACTCTTAGAAACATCACTCAGAAAAACCTAGTTAGAGGTGTACCTAAGTTAGAATTCACCAAGGATCACTTATGTGATGCTTGCCAACAAGGAAAACAAGTCAAATCATCCTTTCACTCAATTAGAGACGTGATCACCTCTAGGCCACTAGAAATTCTACACATGGACTTATTTGGACCCGTTAGTACAGCCAGTCTAGGTGGAAAGAATTATGGATTTGTGATTGTAGATGACTTCACTAGATTTACTTGGGTAAGATTCTTAGCACACAAGAATGAGTCTTTTGAGGAATTTAAAGTTTTCTCCACATGGATTCAACGAAAATTAGGTTGTGAAATATCAACAATCCATAGTGATCATGGTGGAGAGTTCCAAAATGATAGATTTGAGTCATTCTGTCAAGAGATAGGAATAGAGCACAATTTCTCAGCTCCTAGAACACCCCAACAGAATGGCATAGCAGAAAGGAAGAATAGAACTTTGGTAGAAGCTGCTAGGGCAATGTTAGTGGAGTATACACTTCCTAGATACTTTTGGGCAGAAGCAGTCAACACAGCCTGTTATGTTTTGAACAGAGTAAACATTAGATCGAAGCTGAATAAAACTCCATATGAACTCCTTAAGGGTAGGACACCAAACCTTTCACATTTACATGTCTTTGGGTGTAAGTGCTTCATCTTAAATAATGGTAAACATCCCTTAGGAAAATTCGATCCCAAGTCTGATGAGGGTGTCTTCTTAGGTTATTCTTCTGTAGGTAAGGCCTATAGAATTTTTAATAAGAGAACCCTTGTAGTAGAAGAATCCACCCATGTGGTATTTGATGAATCAGATAAGCCCTCAGAATCTAAAATTGAAGATGATGAAATAGAGGCAATTCAAGGAGTAGAGACGATGACCTTAGGAGAAAGGGTCGAACCTTAGGAAGTGTTGCCTAGAGAATGGAGATATTCTTCTAGTCATCCTAAAGAGTTAATTTTAGGAGACCCTTCAGAAGGTGTAAGAACTAGGCATGGACTTAGGAAGGAGGTTAGTCACTCAGCTTTCATCTCTATGATAGAATCTACAAGTATAGATCAAGCCTTAGGAGATGAATTTTGGATTCTAGCAATGCAAGAAGAGCTGAACCAATTCACCAGGAATGATGTTTGGGAGTTAGTTAAGAGACCTAAAGAGCAAAGTGTTGTTGGAACAAAATGGGTCTTCAAGAATAAGGTGAATGATTCAGGAACAATAATAAGGAATAAAGCAAGGCTAGTAGCTAAGGGGTACAACCAGATTGAGGGAATAGACTTTGAAGAAACCTTTGCCCCGGTTGCTAGACTAGAAGCCATAAGAGTGCTCTTAGCCTTTGCTTGCTTCAAGAACTTTAAGTTATATCAAATGGATGTGAAGAGTGCATTTTTGAATGGGGTAATTAAGGAAGATGTCTACGTTGAGCAACCCCCCGGATTTGAAAACTCACAATTTCCAAACCATGTATTCAAATTAAAAAAGGCACTATATGGATTAAAGCAAGCACCTAGAGCATGGTATGAAAGACTTAGCTCATTTCTTTTGGATAGAGGATTTCAAAAGGGTAGTGTAGATACTACACTCTTTTTACAAAAGGTCAAAGAAGAAATTCTCATTGTTCAAATATATGTAGATGACATATTGTTTGGATCTTCGGATAAAAACTTATGCGATGAATTTTCAAAAACAATGAGTAATGAGTTTGAAATGAGCATGATGGGAGAGCTTAATTACTTTCTTAGCTTTAGTGTAAAACAAATGGATAATGGAACCTTTTTTAGCCAATCAAAGTATATTAAGGATATTTTAAAGAAATATGAATTGGATAGTGCAAAACCCATGAACACCCCAATGAGTTCGACAATCCAATTAGATAAGGATCCTAGTGGAAAATCAGTAGATCAGAAAAAATATAGAGGAATGATTGGATCCCTACTTTACTTGACTGCTAGTAGACCGGACATAATGTTTAGTGTGTGCCTTTGTGCCCGTTTCCAAGCCGATCCTAAAGAGTCTCACTTAACTGCTGTCAAAAGAATTCTTAGATATCTACTAGGCACCCCAAACTTAGGAATTTGGTATCCCAGACACAGCACTTCCTTTGAAATCCTAGGGTACTCAGATTCTGACTTCGCAGGATGTAGGATAGATAGAAAGAGCACCTCTGGTACCTGCCAATTCATCGGACAATCATTAGTTTCTTGGTCCAGTAGGAAGCAAAACTCAGTAGCACTTTCCACAGCCGAGGCAGAATACATTGCGGTAGGAAGTTGTGTTGCACAAGTACTATGGTTAAAACAACAAATTCTTGATCTTGGACTACCTATTGGAACCATCTCGATCATGTGTGACAACACAAGTGCAATTTGTATCTCTAAGAATCCAATTCAACACTCTCGAACGAAACACATAGACATTAGACATCATTTCATTAGAGATCACGTCGCTAAGGGAGATATAGAATTACATCACATCGCTACAGGAGATCAATTGGCAGACATATTCACAAAACCATTAGCTTTTGACACCTTTAGCACCTTGAGGACTAGATTAGGTGTCATAGATATAAATGCATAAAAAAAAAAATCTTTAGGGCTGCTCCTGATCACCACACACTCACCACATCAACACTTCAATTGCCTGTTCATCGTACTGTACGATCCAGATCATACTGTACGCTCCACGTCAGCACGGATTGGGATGAATTAAAGCCGGTGGTAAAACATTATTGGGTATCATACTGTACGATACATTCTCTTCGTACTGTACGATCCACGTCAGCACGGATTGGGACGAATTAAAGCCGGTTGGTACGACATTATTGAGTAGCGTACTGTACGATCCATTCTATTCGTATTGTACAATCCACATCATCACAAAAGGACAATTTGAGTAATAGCTATTTGGTACGATATTTATTATGCATCGTACTGTACGATCCACCTATTCGTACAGTACGAAACTTTTGGTCAAAAGTCATACTGAGGGCCTCGGGACGATCGATATTCGCCTGATCGTACTGTACGATTTGACTGTCTTTTCCCGAAATGACTCGTCAGAATATTAATTGGATATCGTACTGTACGATCCAATATCGTACTGTACGATTTACGGAAATTTCTATAAATACCTTTGCCTAGGCTGTTCAATTCACTCAACCCTCTCCTCACTCAGCCTTCACTTCGTTTTCTTGCCCTCCTGCAATGTCTAAACGAGGTCGGATGACTGCCGGAAGCTCGTCCTCATCCCATCGTCAACTCGATCGCTTTCTGAATTGTGAGAATGAGGAAGCCTACTACCGATACAAGGCTTGCAAAATTTCTCCCTCAAAAATGCTTAATCAGGTCGCTCTAAATTTCGAGGTAATGGGCCTCTTTGTCTCCACCACCTGCAGGATTATCCTAAGCAATTTATAATAAAAATCATCCCACGCAGTTATATATATATGCAATTGAATTTAAATTATTAAGCCACACTTGGCAACACTCTTCTTCATTTGGGGGCTAAGCATCTGAAGAACCTATAGCATTTTATAAAATTATTTATTAATTAGCCCCCTTTTTCTGCCCTGCATGAGTGTGGCCACTTGCAAAAAATCATATTAACAATCCAGATCGCTCCTAGCCTATGGGTAATCTAATCGTCAATCAAACCAACATCACAGAGTGCAGTAAAAATAAATAAACAAACACACCAACATTTTACAACCAGCATGCAATAAAACTCGAAAAAAAGCCTGTCACAGTGCAGTAAGGAAATAAACACCGGCCTAACCTAAAACTAGAGTCGGTTGTCCTAACAAACAAATCTAAGTGTGTGCAGTAGGCTGTGAGGTTTTGAAATATCCTAAATCAATTATTGGCTAAAGCTTTCTAATTGATTGAATTCTAATTTAAAGATATTTACTAATTCTAAAGTGAGATGTCACTAAATTTTCTATGTTATAAGTTTCTATCCTAAAGTGTGCATGCATCCTAAGTCTAGATTTTCTAAGACTCAGTCCTTAATTTTTATCCTTAAGTGTCACTACTATTATATGGGATAAAAAAAATTTGTTATTACTAACCCTTGGGACTTTGAGCGTGTGTAAAAGGGGTTTAAGGATCTAAAAGCAAATAAAAGTAAACCTAATAAAATTGAAGTTACTACAGGGACCTAAAGGAAGGGTTCACACATACCACATCAAGGGACCCCTAAAGGTTTTCTAAGTTTAGAAATACTCACAATCACCGGGGGCTACGACCCGGTGGTTCCGCCCGTAGCACCTCTACCCGGTTGGATAGAGGCGACTGACGTCATTAGCTCCTTGTACTTTTGTCCACTCGATCAGTACCGTTCCTCGCAGTTTATGCAAATAAAACAAGAAAAACAAGGATTAGAAACACTTGTAATAAATAATAATAAAATAATTGAAATTTACTGAAAATAAAGACTTACCTTTTTTCGGGCTTGATTACCAGTTCTGTTGATTGCACTCTTGGAACATTTATTTTGTAAGCATATTGTATACCTTTCCAACATACACTTCTACATTTAAAACATACAATCTCCACTTCTCATTTTTGACAAACCTCAAATTTCATTTTTCAAAACACACATTTTCACTTTTAACAACATCTTAATCTTTCAAAATCTACACACTTTCTAATGCACACTTTCCACAAATCAAACATTTTAATCTCACTTTTCAACTTATATATACATTTCACTTTTCAAGTTATACATGATTCACCATTCAAAACATATATGTGTCACTTTTCCAAAGAACCGTACAATTTACCTTTCCAAAAATTACACTTATCAAACTCTTTGCCTTTCAAAATCCCCCATTTAGCCTTTCATCATTCTCATACAATACCTTTCAAATCATTTTCATACAATGCCTTTCAATATACATACACACATTTCTCACAAAATCATACACCTCATCTCTAACAATTACATACAAGAAACTTTATTTTTAAGTTTCCACAAGCATCACCCTTCAAAATTTACATTTTCACCTTTTCAAATCACACAAATACTTCTTAAAAAACACACAATTTTTACCTTTAATATTCCATATATTTTATTTCAATACTAAGACATTTCATTTTAACAAATTATATATTTTTTTCTTTATCAACCACTTCCTTTCAAGAATGTAAAATAAAATTTCATCCTTTCTCTCTATTAAACACAACATATGATATTTCATGTTACAATTCTCATGCATAAATATAAATATACTAGAATGCATCAAATCTTTCTAGGTGATATATAAAACGAATGTTCTTCTAAAAGCATTTAAAAAAAAAATTTCTTTCAGGTCACCATATGAAAAGATGTAAATCCCTCTTACATTCATATATGACAAAATCTCATGTCAAACGATTGTAAACAATGTGATAGTAAACTTGCTATGAACAATTGCATCTAGATACCTATCTCGGCAACAAGATTTTTTTTTTTATTATATAATAAAGAATATATATATAATCATTATATGTAAGAGAAGGAAACTTTATAAACAATCATCCCATCCAATTTCAATGAATGAAAATCAGTTCTCAAGAAATGAAAGCAATAAAATTTCACTTCCTCATTTTTTTTTAAAAAAGAGAGATAGGAATCAATTTTTCTTGATCACTTAATGGTTTGATATGAGGAAAAAAAAAAGAAAATGGAGGGAAAGAAAAAAAATGGAAGAGGTTTACCAGTCCTTGTTGCTTTTAACCGATCAATTTTCAGGAGAGAAAGGTAGACGATTAAGACAGAGGAAGTGCAAATTTCAGCCAAGGTTGCTGTTCACACGAACAGGGTAGGCAGACGGGCTGTCTTCAGCTAAAGTACGCGAACAGGAGGAGCGACGAGTTGAGGTTGTTCGCGAACTACAAGAGCGACGAGAAAATGGGGATTTTGGGACTCTTTTTTCTTTTTGGCTTCTTTGGGTTTCGTGTGTATGAGGTCACGGGAAAGAAAAAGCAGGAGTTTTTTAGAACTGGGAGGAGGAGGCGTCCGGCTCGTGCGAATGCAAGAGAGGGAGTGGGAGGCGGTTGGATGCCAACTGCAGGGAGTCGGTGCTGGGTGGTTTCGCGAAATGAGAGAGAGAGAGAGAGAGAGAGAGAGAGAGAGAGAGAGAGAGAGAGAGAGAGAGAGAGAGAGAGAGAGAGAGAGAGAGAGAGAGAGAGAGAGAGAGAGAGAGAGAGAGAGAGAGAGAGAGAGAGAGAGAGAGAGAGAGAGAGAGAGAGAGAGAGAGAGAGAGAGAGATCATGTTCTGTGGGCGAGGCTGTTTGCGAATTGTAGAGGGAGATGGGGTCGGTTCAATGAGCTTTAATCCTACTATTCTCTCTCCCAAAATCAAAAGTTTTGATTAGAACTTGATTTTGAGAAGGATCCAATGGGCTGAGATTGAAATAAAATTTTTAGGAGGATTTTGAATATCTAAATCAAATTTAATAGAATTAATTTTGATTTCAATTGATTGAGTTGATTTGAGACCAATAATATATCGATTTGATCGAAAATAAATTAGATCAAATTAAATGAATTGATTGACATTGATGAATCATAAATCGAGTTTGATTTGAGTTCAATGATTTGATTCTGCTTCAATTGGTATAGCAAATTTTGATTTATAAAGTCGATTTGAATTTTGTTTTGAGTTGAATTGAAATTGGATAGAATTGATTTTGATTCGAATTGAGTGATAGGCTCGAGTCAATGCTACGTCAGTGGGCGTCCACCTAAGGGAAATCCTATGGGCTACGTCTACACTAGGCTATGAAGACCTACGTGCTAGAGTTGATACCAGGGAATTTGACCTCGAATAATGAGGTCAACAAAGAGATCATCCAGGATAAAGTTTGGGACGATCAGAACTTATATCTGTTCATCATATAGTATGAGTACTAATCTAGGATTAAAACCTTGATTTATTCCACTAATCACAGAGTAATTTAAGTAAGTATTCAAAATAAATCGTACAGTACGAATTACTTCGTATAGTACGAATGGCTAATAAACTTACTTAAATTAATCCGGCGGCTTGGGTTATGGATTAGTAACACAACGTACAGTACGATACAAATCGTACAGTACAACTAGTTCACAGAAATACGATTCAACCAGATCAGATTGTATAGTACGATATAAATTCATACAGTACGATCAATAGAGAAAAAAATATATATATTTCTTTTAAAACCCTCACCCCCTATGTGTGTGCATGGTTACTCAGACTTACATGTAGTTTGTGTCCAGACTCAAGAAAAGAGAAAATAAAATAAATAAAAAATTATAATGTTACAGATTCACTCTCCTACTCTACCCAGTCTTGAGTCTTCCTGTTGTGCTAAATATCTTGTGATCTTCCTAAAATGTTAGTACTCACAGACAATAGTAGAAATCAAAGATATTCAATGAATAGTAATTCAGGCGATATTATTTGTCATCATCAAGATCTCAAACTCAGGGTCATGGATTGCAACATTTAGGACTAGGCATGAATTTAGCAAAGAAGTTAACCATTCTACTTTATTTTAATGATAGAAACCACAAATATTAATTATGCACTTTCAAAGAAATTTTGGATTTTGGCCATACAAGAAGAGTTGAATCAATTTGTAAGGAATAATGTTAGGGAATTGATTGAAAGGCCAATGGATGAAAGTGTAGTTGGAACTAAGTGAGTATTTACAAACAAAATGAATGATTTAGGAGTTATTGTTAGAAATAAGACTAGATTGGTGACTAAGGGATATAATCAAATTGAAGGAATTGATTTTGAGGAAACTTTTGTCCATGTAGTAAGACTTGAAGCAATTAGGATTTTATTAGCCTTTGCCTGTTTTAGAGAATTTAAATTATTTCAATTGGATGTTAAAAAAGCCTTTTTGAATGGGGTGATTCAAGAGGATATTTATGTTGAGCAACCTCCAATTTTTGAAAATTCTAAATTCCCTAATTATGTGTATAAAGTGAAAAAGGTATTACATGGATTGAAATAGACACCTAGGGCTTGGTATGAGATGTTAAGAACTTTCCTATTCGAGAGATCTTTTGTAAAAGGATGTGTGGACATCACTCTCTTTTTGAAGAAATTAGGAGTTGATATACTCATTATTCAGTAATATATTGATTATATTATATTTGGATCTAAAAATAAAAATCTCTATGATGATTTTTCTAAAATAATGAGTAGTGAATTAAAGATGAGTTTAATAGGAGATCTATGTTATTTTCTTGATTTTAGCATTAAACAAAAGGTGGAGTGAATTTTTTTTAGTCATTCAAAGTATATTAAGGATATCCTCAAGAATTATGAAATAGATAATGTTAAACAAGTAACTACACCAATGAGTTTCTCAGTTCAGTTAGATAAGGACTTAAAGGGAAAATCAATTGATCAAAAGAAATTTAGAGGTATAATTATATCATTATTTTATTTAACTACTCGCAGACTTGATATAATATTTAGTGTTTGTTTGTATGTTATATTTCAATTTAATCTAAAAGAATCATATTTGATAGCAGTGAAAAGAATTTTAAGATATCTTTTGAGAACTCAAAATTTAAGAATTTGGTATCCTAAGTACAACACTTTATTTGAACATGTCAGATATTATGATTCAAACTTTATAGGTTGTAGGGTTGATCGAAATAGTACTTATGGAACTTGTCAATTCATAAGAAATTCATAAGTTTCTTGGTCTAGTAGGAAAAAGAATTCTATAACCCTATATATTGTTGAAGATGAATATATTACCTTAGAAAGTTATGTGACACATATTTTTTGGTTGAAACAATAGATGATTAATTTAGGATTTATAATATGAATAATTCCAATTTATTATAATAACAGTAGTGCCATTTACGTTTCAAATAATCCTATCTAACATTCTATAACCAAACATGTAGAAATAAGACATCATTTTATTAGGGATCATGTAGCCAAATGAGAAATTGAATTGAATCGTGTTTCTAATGAAAATTAACTTGCAGATATTTTTACAAAATCACTAGCCTTTGATACTTCTAGCACTTTAAGAATAATGTTAGGTAAGATTGATCTTTATGCTTAAATAAATTTTCTATAAACTTGATATGTTTGTTATGTGTGTTTGATTTTTTTATTTCTTTATTTTTGTTTGTTTTTATTTTTATTTGTGAATGTTTTATTTTTTGTTTTTGTTTTGTAAGTTGTTAGTTTGGACATTTGTCACTTATGAATGGATGAACTATTTTAAGAATTTTTTCTAATTTTCACACTTTATTTTCTTAGTGTTTTATTCGTATTGTACAAAATTTTTTCGTCATGTATGAATTCTATAGCATTTCTTTGATTGGTCTTGGAATTGAACAAAAAAATTTTTGAGCTTTTTAAATTTTTGTATTGTACAATGACATCATCATATGTACGAACTATACAGATTCATTTGTACATATGTGGATGGTTATCTAGTTAGAGTCAATTATTATAACTAATCGTACATACAAAATTATCTTTTATCTATAAGATCCAAGTGTCAGTTTTTATGAGTGATGAACCTAACCATCATTAAAATAATCTTAAATAATTGATCATCCTAGATGAGCATCTATTTATCTGTACGAACGCATGGTCACAAAGCCTGCACGAAATGATGCTTTGTAAATTGTGTGTTTACT
Source organism: Dendrobium huoshanense (assembly GCA_016618105.1). NCBI lineage: Eukaryota > Viridiplantae > Streptophyta > Magnoliopsida > Asparagales > Orchidaceae > Dendrobium > Dendrobium huoshanense. Next base: position 812,219 of record CM028344.1, on the reverse strand, counting down.
TAAAGTCGTTTTATTTTGGACATTTTCATTCAAATGTACGAAATATTTTCATCCCGTATGATGTTAAGATCGTACATATCAACCCAATTTCATACTGTACAATAGGTCATTTTTCTTTAAATAGAAGGGCCATTGAAATCATTTTCATTCACTTTCAACCCTTCTTAAAACCTTCTAGAGGCTCTGACCTAGGAATGGGAAGCTCCAACAAATAGTTTAGAGTTTCTAAGGGATTGTTATCTAGAGGTGAGGATGATAACTTTTTTCTAAAGATAATGAGGATGTGTTCTATAGGTATAGCCACCAAAACTACTCATTCTAGACTACTCATTCAAGATGAAATCCATTTTTCTATCATGCTACTCTTTGCTTCAACTCATTTCTCTTTTATTCTAACCTTGATTTATGCCTAGATTTAGTGAGGATGAAACTAGGATAACCTCTTTTATCAAAAAATAGCACATCAAAATTACTAAGGAAGATTTAGAAACTTTTCTTCACTAAAGGACTCATGGCACTAAAGCTCACACCTTGACCTCTTAATCTTATTATGATTGGTCTGAGAGCAATAAAAATCTTTGAGGTGTAACTCAAGTATGTCACTTAGTAAGAGTCGATACATTGAACCAAAATGCTCGAGTTATCCAGCATGTTTTAAGAACTTCAATCATTCCTAAGGCTGGTGATCGTATAAATATGACTCCTCTCCTATCCATTATCACATATTTGAACATGATCGGATAACCTTTTGATGAGGACTAATTCATCTTGGATTACATTTATAATCTTTCTAAAATTAGGCTTCCTTATCATAAGAGGAAGAAGAATATTACTCTATGACACTTAGTGACAAACATTTTAGATAAGAAGTATCACATTATTCATCCTGATCCTCCCACTGAAATGAGAATCTTTTTTATCGATGCTTCCTTTTGATCTTTATTTGGGAAAGACTAGAGTTCTAGTGGAGATTCTAAAGAAGAAGGGGGAGCTGCTACACCTGCACCTCGACCTGGATAGCAATACTTTTAGGAGCTGGTCCAACATTTTGATCGTATAGAAACTCACTTTGATCAATATTTTGATTAAAATTAGACATGTTTAAACCAGCTGGTTGCATGGTACCAGGAGGATATGGGGTGGATCTGTGGTTAGTTTTACATGGTTAATACCAATGTAGCTATGATGAATAGCTATTTTCCAGTGTTCAACCATCATCCTCCTCCAAACCAGGGCTCCTCTGACTTTTAGATGTACTTCTTTGTTGTTGCTTATGCCAGTTCTTTTTATGAGATGTGATGTGATGTGATGAAGTCTTTTATTTCTCTCTTGTAGTACTTATTTTTGTGTTGAGGTGTTTTAGGTTTTGATGTTTGAATGTTATATTATTGATATCAATGCTTATATTATATCCGACATTTTATTTGATATTAATAAAAATTGTCATGTTTTGTGAATTTATTATTGTTCTTATTTTTGAAGTGAGAGTATGTATATATGAAAAGCCAATTTTAATTGATTTAAAAATTTGTTATAAATTAACTTGCATTACAAAATTAATTTCATTATGAAATCTAATTTTTCAAAAATTTAAATTAATTTATAACTCAATTAACTTAAGAATATCAATTTCATGTTCTTTTTAGGCAAATATAATTTTAATATTATTATTGCGATATTGATGTCTTGTTATTTTTTATTTCTTTTTCAATATAATTATTTTTATTATTAGAGAAGTTTGATTTTAGATTATTGATTTTGAAAAGATCAAATAAAAAAAATAGTATATCAAAAAGAAATGTACAATATGTACAAAAATTAAAAGAATGCACAATGGTTCACAAAATAAAAAGAGGCACAAAATTAGCCCAAAGAGAAAAAGATGCACAAAGTGTGCCTCAAATATTTGAAAAGATACGTGATGTCGCCAATTGATTTTTTTTATATTCTTTCCTCTATCATTTAATCTTTAATTCAAATCATTCTAATTTTCAATTATATTCTATATTGAAAAACTGAAATTAACTAATCTTCATTTTGTCACTTTTGTAATAATCATCCTTATTTAATTATCTATAATAAATCACGATCTTGATTAACTTTTTCTATCTAAGTTATTCTTTAATTTAAAATTTTTGAATCTTTCTTTTTTGTATTATGGTATTAACTTTATTATTGTAATTATATTGCAATCACTTTCAAGATCAATTCTTTTTGTTTTTCAATTGACATCTTTCATTTCAATTTTCTTTTCCCCTTTTTATTATTGTCAAAAGAGGGAGTAATAATATTATTTGTATTTGTGTTTTTAGGGTGCTTATGTTCTTACTTATTTGTGTTTGTATTTTATTGTTTGTGTTTATATGTTTTGTTTAAAAAAAGAATTTTTTTGTGTGCTTTTCATGGAATTTTCTTATATTCAAATATTCATTCTTTTTAGGGGAGCTAAGGATAAATTTAGGATACAAATTTTAATTCAAACAATAATTATTTTTCCATCATAAAAAATATGGAGATTGTAGAGATTGTTGCAACTTAGTTTTTCAATTGTTGAGATTATTGCAACATGTGTGTTTTTTATGATTTCAAATTTTATTATTTTAATTATAGTTTCTACTAACATATATTACATATATTGATTTTGTTATTTGTGTATACTAACATTTCCAAAAAATCATACTCTAGATTATTGAAGACTTCAAATCAAATTTGATTAGGGTTCATGTAAATGGAGTATGTATTTTTTATTTTTTAAAATTTGAGAGAGTGTGATTGAAATTGAGCAAATGTGCACACACACACACTAGGGGAGTGATTAAAATTTGTACTTTTTAAACTAATTGTACTGTACGAATTCATTTCTTACTGGACAATTTATTCAATTATTTCCTCCTACGAGCAGTTAAATGAACTGTAGAAAGAAAATTTTTTTAAGTACTAATCATACTGTACGAAGTGACATTCGTACAAACGACATCTAGAGTATGAAAAAAATAGGTCTCTTTTCATCCTGATGAATTCAATATTTTTCTTAACTGATTGTACTATACAATTCCTTATTAGTACATATGACGTCTAGATTACAAAATGAACGGGTCCCTTTTCGTCCCAACGAACTCAATTTTTTTTAACTGATCATATTATACGATTCCTTATTCATATAGATGACATCTAAAGTACAAAATAGAAGGATCCCTTTTTATCCCAAAGAACTCAAAAGTTTTCTAAACTGATCATATTGTACAACGACTTATTCGTACAGATGATGTTGAAAGTATGTAATGGACAGGTTCCTTTTTTCCGATGAACCAAGAAAATTTTCTTTACAGTTTATATAGTACGAACATGATTTGTACTGGATGATTATCATGTATGAAAATATTTTGTATAGGTTCATACGTAGCAATTTGAACTATTCTTCAGTATAAAATATGATCATACTATACGATCATACATGCTCAAAGTGGCACTTTTTAGTTTTCTCGACAGTTTTTCATGTCTTTCATATAAAATGTCCATAGACACTGTCGTAAAAAGTTTTTTTCTTTGTGATTTCTTCTAGAGCAAGTGAAAGAGCGTTTGGGAGAGTATTTGAGAGAGAGTTCTTACAAGTGGATTGTAAAGGGTTCACAAGGTTACTCAAAGGTAAGAATCTTTTTTCTAATTTAGTTGCTTCTCTTCTTTTCTTCTTTCTAGTTTCTTGAGAGAAGATCTTTGAAGAAGAATTGATACTCTACCGACACTTGGAGGGTGTGAAAGGATGATGATACTCTACTGACACTTGGAGTGTGTGAAAGGATGACGGTACACTGCCAACACTTGGAGGGTGTGAAAGGATGATGTTACTCTATCGCACGGGGGATTGGTGGAAGAGAGAAAAATTATAAAGGCTTCTGCACCTTGCTTTGGGGGCAAAAGGAGACTCACTTTGGTAATAGTGCAATACTTGAAGAGGGAGTCTTCAGAGAGTGGATGTAGGTCTTGTTGGACTGAACCACTATAAATCTTTATGTTCATTTTTATTTCCTTAATTTTATTTTTCAGCATTTCTTGTTGTGTGGTTTAATTTTTTTTTATAAAATATAAAAAATAGGTTTATTTAATATCCAAGAGAATTTTTAAAATACCAATTCACCCCCCTCTTAGTTAGCCTTGTGTCATTTTCATAGGTTTAACAACCTATACGGATTTTATAGATTATACTTCAAAATGAGTAAAAGAAGTCATGTCATTCTTAAGTTTGATAGTTTTTGAAGATGGAAAATAATTAGTATGAAATTTATGATCCAAATCATTCCAAGTTATTATAGAGCCTAGGGGTGAAGAATTTAACCATATTTTAGCTTTATATCTTAGGGAATAGGGAAACAATTTAAGTCTAATAACATAATTACAGACATTATTATATTTAAATGCTTCACAATTTTCTTAAAAGCTCAGTAAATGTAAATTAGGATCTATTACAGAAGGTCCCCCAAACTAAGAGTTTTGAACCATTTGATTAATCGCTAGTTTTAATTTAAAATTATTAGCTTAGGTTATAGGTATATTTATTCTATGATGAATTCCATTTACTAAAGTGTTTGTATAATCCTTAAGAGGGTTAGAATGATTTTTCTCTAACTCAAGTTCATCCATTTTCAAAATCTTTTTGGTTTTTTAAATTTTAGAAAGGGTTCTCTCAATTTCAATATCAAAAGACAAAAGTTAATTTCTATGGCTATAATACATAAAATTAAGAAGAAATAAATATGCAATTAGTGATCAAAATAAATAATAAAAATAAAAAATGAGTACGTCAAACTATTTAATTTGTTAAATAATATAGTTAAAATTTTGCAAAAGTGAAATATTTCCCCGATAACGATGCCAAAAACTTGATGGTGGGTTATACGGTGGAGTGTAATTTTGAATCATAAAAATGCTTAATTCTCTATCTCTCCTAAGTAATGCTTATATTTTCTTTGATATAAAATAACAAATCTCATTAAATATACATAAGTATATATGCCAAATCAAGTAATAAAGTAATGGAGTATAGTGTCGAATCCACGAGGAAGTATGCTTTTCAGCAATCAACTATTACTATATACTCTAATTTCAAAATTATATCACTAAAATAAAATTATTTGTTGTGGAGATTCAATCACTAAATAAAATAATTTAAATAATGAATATAATATATAAATAAAGTGTTTTGGAGTGATGAATATAAATTGCGTATCTAATTCTTGATGAAATTCTTATCTGTAATGTGATTCAAAGCATATATATTCCTAAATATTTGTTAAGCTTGTAGGGGTGAAAGCATATTTGTTGACCTCCTACAATTATATCATCTCCATAAGAATCTAGCATATTTTACACCTATATCTAAGAATTCTAACATATTATTTTTATATTCCTGATCGATCTTACATTCCTTGATCGAGGTTATACATCACACTAGATTTTAACTACACATATGACCACTATGTACATTAAATAAATAGTGGGATAATATTGAAATATCTTTTATCTTTAAAGAGCAAAAAATTTCAATCGTACTTAATAGTTCTATATATCATCATTCCAAAACTAGAGAATTAGCAAGACATAGAATAAAAATAAGTAAGCTCATTTTTATTAAAATCATAGAAGAACAAAAATTTAAGAGAATGATATCACCAAAAATGATCAATGTATCTCCTCTACACTCCTTAATATATGGAGTTGCTCAAACAAACATGGACTAAACACTAATGATTTTATCAACTACTTCCCTAAATTCCCTTAGTTGTCACCCTAATAGAGATTCAATGAAGTACTCTAAAACGTAGTGAAAGTAAACAAGTGAGTGAACTCTCTTAAAAATATAACATAATGACTATTTATAGGAAAACACAAAGTAGAAAATATACACTATGACATTTTAAAGGTTAGCGCCGCTACGCTCAATAAATGAACTGACACTATTGCACTACTATTTCAGCTCTATCATGGTGCTTGCAAACATGGATGCATTACTTAGTGAATTGTAGTTTCATTTGACTAACAAGTTATATCCTTTGGAAGTTGCAACTGCTACATAGTGACATTATTGATTTTTTTATGTTGTGACACCAAAATTGCAATTTTGGCACAAAGGCGTGATAGATTATGACACCACGATGCTTGATGAAAAAGAGCATGTTGTTTCAAAGCTGACCATTTTGTTGTCGTAGTGTTATCTAATAGAGAAGCTGGTACTACCATGTCAATGTTGTGCTGCTATCATGGTTCCTTTGATGGCACTACGGTGTTGATTTGTCTAACGCTGTGGCATTATATGAGGCTTAAAATTTTATGCCTTTTTTATATTTTTCCTATGTAGTACTCTAAAATTATATATTTTTACTAAAATTATGACACATAAAATAAAACTTTATTTATACTTATCACCCCTCCGACCCACTCGCGATAAGCATGATCCCTAAACCCATTGCTCTCAGCCCGAGCATGAACCCACCTTCCTGCCAGTTGTTTCCCACATACACATCACCCACTGACCTATTCATGTGAGAACTCACTAACATGATCATGTGTGAACTCGACAGTCCTCCTAGTCTAGGTGAAGAAGCCTCTCTAGCATGCCAATCTCCCCACTATTTCCCTTTTCTTCCTCATACATTTTCCATAGTCGATATATATATATATATATATATATATATATATATATATATATATATATATATATATATATATATATATATATATATATATATAATTGGTAATAAATTGTAAACAATTTTTTTTCTACTTCAATTATAAAATCACATATGATCTCCCTTGTTGGGTTGCAAAATAATATAAGGAAATGGTCATTGTTGGGTTATTCTTTGCCTCTATGTTAATGTTGTTATGATAGTAAATGAAAATGTGAGAATGACAAGCTTTTTTTTTTCAATTGTTTTCTCAAGATCTAAAATATTCATAGAATTTTCTTTTGACATGTGAACCATTTTTATAAAATAAGATTGAAATTGATTTCTATTTAAGTCTATTTTAAAATCCAATATACTAAAATTATTTTTTAAGAAATCGAATGTGTTCAAATTAGATTCTATTTGATCATTCTATCTAACCAACTTGAATGGTTGAATATGTTACTAATGCAATTAACATGCATGAGTCAACAAGAAGATAATTCATCAAGTGTTATTAGATTCATCTGGTTTTAGCTAAATAATTTATGAAAACATCCTATTGTTAAGGCTAATAGATTTAAAGTTTACTTTTCATAAGCATTGTGACCTTTGTTAACTTGACTTCTATTAATTAGTGCATGAACTATTCATTATGATTGTCGATCTAGAATTACGTTTATCCAATATAAATTTAAATTCCTTTTGAAAGTTGATCTTGAGTTTGATTTTATAATCTTTTTTTGCTTAATAATAATAAAAATTATCAATCTATGCTTTCATACTACATATACATTTCATATTTGATGGTTTATAGGTTCATTGGAAAATTTAATGAGCATATTTGAATAAAATTTGATTCATTCAATATATTTATATGACCCCATCAAATCCTAAAAATTTAAGTTCGTAATCTTATGTTCGTACAGTACGATCCAAGTTCGTATAGTATGATCAGTTCAAAACTAGTCTAGACCTGTACGATGTAAATAGTTGTTCAAATGGATTGTTTAATTTTTATGAACATATCGTATAGCACGATCCATATGTCATCCAGTACGATCTATTTAATTTCCTCTATTTGTACGGGATGATTCCTGGGATGACAAAAATTCATTTGTAGTTTTTAGGTAAATCATCCATTACGATATTACTATCATACAGTATGATTAGGTCAAAAATAATGATTTTGTTTGGTACAAACTCTTGGATGACCAGAATTTAATTGTCTAATAGATTGACATGATACTATATGATCTATTATTATTAATTAAATCAAATTTTGATTGACTAATCACAGGGGATTGATTTTAGCAAGATTTCAAATTTCATACAGTACAATATCTATTGTACAATATGATGAGTTCAAATTTTCAATTTCAAAATTTTACTTAAATTAATCTGGCAGCTAGGGTTTTGATAATGAAATGAATCATACATTATGATATATATTGTAGAGTATAATTAGTTTACAACACATTAGATTTCAAGTAGTCATTGAACCATTCTTTAAAATAACAAATTGTACAATACGAATTTAATACGTACAATTTTAATTTTAGAAAAAAATTTCTCTCATCCCCTGTGTTTGTGCTAGGTTACCCAATTGCATACACTCTATTATGGTCTAACTCTAGAAAATAGAAAATTAAAGAAAATAAAAATACAAACTCTTTTGACTTGACATCCTAATTTACACAATCTTGAGTCTTTAGTCTTCTTGAGTATTGTACCTGCAATTGTTAGTGCATAAAGCATAAACAATATCCAATACATTTCCTGTGAATGTATAATTCAATCAATAGGGCTTTTCATCATCAAAAACACACTCTAGGGATCCTAGATTTGCAATAAAGGTGTGAGTTATAAGTAATCTACCTTTGTTACATCCATGGGACTCATGCTTATACCTTTGCTTCATGCAAGCTCTTTATAGAATCTTAAAAGCTCATAGTGAATAGAAAAGGAATAAACCTACCAAAAAAGAAAAAAAAAAGAACAAAAAGAAATTCATAAATATAAATAAAGATTCAATGTATATAATGTCATGTACAATGGTTTGAGTATCATATCAAATGAAGAAAGATAATGTTATAAAGAGAAACATTATTCATTTACATTCCCATTTTATGTTTTTATGACCGCAACAGATAAAAGTATGCATCTAATTCTAATACACACACATTACACACCATAAACTTAAAAAAGAACATCATAAAATTTGATAAAAGCACATAAAAAACACCAATGAAGCTGTAAAGTAAAAAAACTAACTACACCATACCCCAATCTAAACAAGCATCAAAGGGTTGTGTCCATCACAACATCTAATGTGTGCAAGAAATGTCGTAAATAAAATCTACTCATATGACCTAATGAGTCTTTAAGGTATGGTTTCATTTTTAAGATCAATTTAAACTAGAACACAACATACTAATCTAATATGTTTTCATATAATTTTGTGATTTAAATAAAATATTCAAAAGTATATAGATAGATTTTTTTAAAGAATATTTAATTTCAAAAAATATTGATCTTATATATAGTCTAAATACTTAGGATGATATACCATTAGTTATTTGAATCTTTAGCATGTTCATATGTGATTTAATTATAGCAAATTAATTATCAACATACATGAATCAATTGATAATAATAACAATTAACTCTTCATAACCATAAGTCACCTCTAAATCTTAGAGTGATTGAATATGGGTTCAACCTCTTGGAAAAAATATGAATGTATACTTGACAACTTGATGGCATGATGAATATTTATGTTATGAGAAAATACAACTTAACAAGTATGAGAAAATACTAAGGGGTGATCCTAAGAACCAAATCAAGCTCAATAAAGTATACTATTATTTTAAGAAACATAAATATAATAATATGGTACAAAAAAATAACCAGCAAATTTTAAGATTTAACACATGTGTTATCATGAAGACCACAAAATGTGGATTGACTTATGTCCACTAAGTCATTCAATGACTATACATGCATATGTCATAATATATATTAATCATAATGACCTAAAATGCTATGTTGACATTAACTAGTATGGAGCAATCTACATAATTACTCTTGTGTAATGAATGATATGATTCTGCATATTAAACTAGCACTCTAAATTATGTTAATTATTTTTTAACTTATAATTTAGAATCCAAAGTAAATAAGAATAGACTAATTAAATTTATAATCAAATACATAATAATCAAAGAAAAATGTATTATTACCTTTACATAGTTACTTGAGCACACGCACGCACGCAGGCGCGCGCGCGCATGCAGACACACACACACACATACATATGATCTACAACAAATATAGTTGGCTCTAAAAGGATGAAAGTTTTGGGAGAGGTGAAATTTTTCCTAAGAGAGGCTATTATAAATATGTCCTAGACTTGGTTGAGTCTTCATCCTTGCTTTGTCTTCCGACCAGCTAATAAGAGCTAATAAATAATAGGTAAAGCTAAAGAAAAGATATGGATGCTATAACAAAGGAGAACTATATCTCCTTTTTTTTAAATTATTCCCAATACTCAATCCAATTTTGTCATCCCAACTAGTGTCAGAGCTAGGATATTTTTATGAGGGAACAAACTTTTTATTTTAAATACCCTCATCATTTTTATCTAGGCTTGGGACCAACATTGAACGTATTAAAATTGGGTTGTTAAAGTTATTTTTATTATTAAAAAGATAAATAATAAAATAAAGCAAACATATAATTGAATACATAGGATGTTTTTAGTCTCCTTATATGTCACCTATATTTTTTTTCTCTTTGAGTTTTTTTATTTTGAAATTATTCTACAATAATTTTATTTAAATAACGTTGAATATATATTAAATTCTTTAACTCCAAGCTTTCCAGAGAAGGAAATTCATGTTGGCATTGGTGAGAGTTTTCATAAGGCGTCGATTGACAATTATGAACCTACAGTGAACCAAGTTCCTTTTTTGGGAAGAAAAGACACAACAACAACTACAATGATGACATAATAAAGATATTTAATTTAGGGTTAGTCAAACACTTAAATCAAAGTATAACACAATATTAATGATCATATTTTCTACAAAATTTGTAGCATTTTAAATAACATGTAATCAATAACAAAAAAAAAAAAAATCAAATAAATATTATGTGCTCCTTTTAAAATTAGTCAGTAATAATCATCATCATGAGAATTGAGTTATTCAAGAGAGGGAATTAATGGAGTGATCAATTGAAGTTGAATTCACCAAAATGGTTAAAAATCCCTAAAAAGGTTAATTGGGCTAATTTGGGTTAATTTAGGTTAATTTTCCAAACCAAGCAGTAATTAAGATAAGTTGTTTATAAAAGTTCCATGTAGATTTTTTGTATTATTGATTGAAATCAAATTGATTAATTTAGACCATATAGAATACTTATTTAGAGTTATGAAAAATGGGCTATGTGGTTAAATTGAACTTAATTAAGAGTTATTTGAATTAAATCCATATATTTTAAATTAATGAAATGATTCCTAAAAATTGTTAAGATAAATTTGGCTAAATTGTTCAAAATTTTCAATTGGCCTTAAGGTGTCAAATAGAATCCATATGGAAAAGTCAACTAATTGGCATGTCAAAGAGGTAATTTGTGTTAAGGTACATAAGATTGTTATATTATAATTTTCTTAAGAAAATTAAATCAATAAACTTTGATACTTGAATTGCTGGGATTTATGGTAAAAAGGCAAATTAATGGTTTTGGGATCAATTAGGACAAAGGGCCCAATTTAAACTCAACAAAGTTTTTTTATTTATTTATTTATTTATTTATTTATTTATTTATGTCATTGCTAATAGTTCTTCTAATTCTAGATTTTAAATGAATATTAACTTAATAGGGTCCTATGGGTCAAGCTATGATTCAATAGGCTCTGACCAATAGTAATGGTTAACTATGATTATGTCACTTTTTGTTTAATGATTTAAACCCACTTGAAGAGATTTTGATAAGTAATAAGATCATTTGTTTGAACATTAATAAAAATTTCTTATGACTTATAGGTTATATTGGGGTCTTCAATGATTATTTGAACATGAGTCCAACCAATGCCTATTAAACTAAATGATTGAATGGACATATAATTAAATAATCCTACTAATTATTATATATATTGATAATACTCATAGTTGAGTGTGGAAGAGGCACTACAGGAAAATCACTTATTACCGGCGTTATTTTCCGGCGGCTTTCCGGCGGCCAGTTTTCCGGCGGCTTTCCGGCGGTTTTTGACGGCTTATCCCCTACAAAATTTTCCGGCTGCTTTCCGACGGCTTACCGGCGGCTAATTTCCCCGCAAAATTTTGCGACGGCTAATTTCCCGCAAAATATTCCCGCGGAATTTTCCGGCGGCTTTCCGGCGGCTTTCCGACGGCTTTCCGACGGCTTTCCGGCGGTTTTCCATCACGGAATTTTCCGGCGGATTTCCGGCGGCTTTAAAAATTTTATTGAAAATAAAAAAAAATTTACTATGTAAATGATTTAACAAAAATTAATTAAAATTTATAGTAACTATTTAATTAATTTTCATTTTAAAATTATTTAGTTAGTTAATTGTTATTTTATATTAAATATTACTTTTTATTTTAAATTAATTAGTTTTATTTTAAAAAAAATAATTAATTAATTGCTTTTCGGTCCGAATATAGTTAAATAAATAATATTGACAAATATAACGTATTTACATAATTGGCATTTCGGTCGGTCGGTTGAAATCAACACGGGAGATCCACGGTTCGAATCTCACCGCGCGCAGACGCGCAAAGCGGGCGCGGGCGCGGGAGCCTGCCGGAGGGCGGGAACCGGATTGCGAGCGCGGGCCGCGCCTGGCGGGAGCGCGGGAGTGCCGGGAGCCTGGCCGGAGCGCGGAGCCCCGGTGGGGGCGGGCTTCGGGCGCGGGAGCAGTTTTTTTTTTTTTTTTTTTTTTTAAATTTGACCGGCGGTTTAAGACCGCCGGTAAGCCGCCGGACGAACTTGCCGCCGGAAAAAACCGTCGGAATTTATTTTCCTACGCGGTTTTTACCGGCGGCATTTTAACCGCCGGAAAACCGCCGCTAAATTACAAAACCGCCGGAAAATGCCCAATTTCCGCCGGAAATTGCCGCCGGAAATGAGTGATTTTCCTGTAGTGAGGATTGCCTTGATGATGGGTAGACTTTCAAATGACAGGTTTCTTCCAACGGTTTCTTCTTGTCCATGGGAATCTTATAGTCATTTTAAGGTCTCTTTCTATTTATTTTGGTCCAAGATTGAAAATAGTAATCTTAGCTTAATGCCCTAAGAAAGGATCATGTAAGATGAGTCATGATTGTAAGAATAAATGTTCTAAAGGAAGAAAACTTAAGATTTCTAGAAGTAGGCTAGGAATGCATAAAAACGATTAACATATTCATGATTTTTGGAATAAGATTGATTTCAAATTAGTGTTGACATTTTAACAAACACTTAGAACTTCAACTTTTGAAACCTTAGGAATTATATGTTTCTAAAACTTCTAAAACTTATTTTTTGATCCTTCCATAGGCTTCTTTCATTATCATTTTAATAGGGTTGAAGGCATCTAAGTGGAAGTAACAACCAGCTTCCAAGGAGTTTGGAGTCTCTACAAAGCTATCAAGTCCCAATAATTTTAATGGTGATCTTTCCCTTTTGAGTAATTAGATAGTAATAGCCAAAAAGAGGACAATAATGTTATCATTATACAATTCATGTGATGTGACTAGCAATTTATTCCAATATTTGTTAGAGAATGATATCACAGAGTTGGTTATAGTTCGTGAACAAATTAGTATAAGAGTATACGTAATATCAAGCCAAAAAACTCCACCATGTTAAGCTATCATCAATGGGTTTTGGTGTTAACTTGATGGGATGGTAAGGGGCTATTGCGACAAGTCTAAAGCATTACAATATAAAAAAGGTAAATGAGAAGGGTTGGTTCATCAAGTAGGAAACACCTTGAGGAAAAAGTACTCATTTTGTAGAGAAGGTACTTAATGAAGGCTAAAAAATAACATGGTCATGAGAAGAGCTAAAGAAAGACTGAGAAGGTAGGAACCTAATGAAGATCAAGGAACTAAGAAGTTCTCGAAGGTTGAGAATGAAAATAGGGCTCAATAAAAATTATTTAGATGATGTTGAGAAGCTAAAGATGGAGTTTTTATCAGCAAACTGAGGAAGCCGAGTCCAAGTTAACGAGTAAAGTCTTTATTAAGGTCGAGAAGAACTAGTTAGTCGCTTATAAAAATAGGTTTTTTTTTTACATTTTATTAAGAAAATGTTGTTTTTATTGAGTTGAAGGCTAAAATAATGGTTTATGGTATTGAGTCACAGGCTAAAAGCCAAAGATATCTAAATTAATTTATCTGATTTCTAATAAATTAAATAAAAAAGAAGAGAGTAAATTAGTCAACTACAATTGATTCAACTAAGGATGGGTAGAACTGATCTTCATTCTTGTCGGTTATAATTATCTAAAGAGTGGGAAAAAATAAATGATGATGCCTAATTCATGTTGCAAAATAGCAACAACAATAACATCAAGCATTTGTCTTACTACGTGGGGTCAGCTACATGAATCCTTTTCGCCATTGTGTATTGTTAAAGTCAAATTCTCATTTAAATATGATAAAGAAAGATCATTTCTTATATTTTCTAACCAATTCTTTTTAGGTCTACCTCAACTTTTCATTGTGTTGCAAAATAGCTTGATGTAAAAAATGGTGGTGTTGTTCCCTTTGATATTTCATTCAACTAAATTCTCACAAGTGATTATTCTACTTCACATTCTCATTGATCAAGTTATCAAGACTCCTTTTTATCATTATAGTCCCACTCTAAATGATTTCTACTACTTGAATTATAATAACTAAAAACTATGAGAAAATTAAAAAAAAAATTATTTTATTCATTTATTTTGATCATCAACATGCATACTTCCTATTCATGTCTTAATGTTGGTCTACTATTTGAGGAGATGTGTGAAGCATAACATAAATGCTTATTCCTAATTACATGCTAATTAACTTAGAACATTATGTTGAATATTTGTTATATGTAACACTTTATGTTCATCTATGCTATTTGTATTATTTCAAAAAGGAGTTTCTTATTTCATCAAGGGAAAATCTTTATACTTTATTAACTTTTCATTTAAAAATAAATAAATAATTTTAAAATATAATATTTTATAATGTCATTACTTCTATATTTCATTACATTTTTATTAATTTTTAAAAATTATCAACATGTATTTGATGCTTTTGAAACTAAGCTAATAAGAATGAAGTATATTTAGATGAATATTTATACATCTAAAAGTTTAAAAAAGATAGTTCAAGCTAAATCAAGCCAGTTCAAGCCAAGTTAACCTAGTATACTCGATCTTAATTCAAAAGTGAGTTTCCAACATACCAAAGAACTCGTCTCAAGTAGGTGACTATGACTTAAGAACTCACCATAATTGGACAAGTATGTTGTATTCATCAGCCAAAGCCATAACTATTTGTGAATTCATCTTTGATGACTACTTAGGGATGAAAGTTTTTGGATCGGAGACATCTAGAGGGGATATGGCTGAATTAGTGTGGCTATGTAAAAATTTAAGTATAATTATATGCACAAGCTAACAACGCTAAAATATATCATACAATTTTTTCAAAGAATTATTCTTAAAGAGAATTTTTTTTTTAATAATATTATGAATTTTTTTTTCATAAAAAATATATTTTGTTTTTAGTTAAGAAAAACTAATTCAAATCTGCTAGCTTGGAATTTAACTAGTTTACCACAAAATATCATATAACCATAAGAATGAAATAAGAGTTGCAAAAAAGTAAATGCAAAATAAAAATAAAAAGACTATGCAAACCGATTTATACTGGTATAGTTAAATAGACTTACATCTAAACCCTGAGCCCACTCCTTGAGAATTACACTTGCTCACTCTTTTTACTCTCAACAAGGAGGAGAGGTCACTTTCCTTCACATGGTAATGAAGAAACCCCACATTATCAAGGTCCTTCCAAAAAGTCCAAATCGTCCTCCCAACCTATCACAAGGCCTTTAAGATCTTACATGCAAGGTCTTCCATAAGTTCTTCTCCTAAGAACTTTGAACAAACCCATGGGCAAAAAAGAATATCAATTGAGCTAAAAAATAATGTGAACATCAAACACAAATATCTTAGACCTTTCAAAAGACTTCTCTCAAGTTCCCTCCAATCTATCCTTTCCATCTATCTTAAAAAACTCTTGTTATTTTCTCGAAAGTTCTTGTCTTATCTCCCTTTTTTTAGATGGGATTAAAAAAAATAGTATTTAAAATAAAAATATTTAAAATTGTAATGAGGTAGTTTAAGACATTTTAAAGCCTTGTATTTAATAAAATATAAAAATCATACAGTTTCCTTAGTTTAAATATAATTAATTATTGTAGTATTTATCTTGTGGCTTTTGGATCTTCATTAATATTCCAAAAGATAATGATCTTCAAAGGAAGAAGAATTATTTTATTTTAGAACTTCTTTATGTATAAGACATTGTAAAACTTAATCTAACTGTTCAAAAATATAGAATTTTTTACATTTACAAATTTACATTCACCTCATTTCCTAGATACATTATACTTTTTTACAAGAATTTAAAAGTGTAATGTCTATAAAATACATAAATATAATATAATACAAGTGTATATGTATAAATTATAATATGGCCTAAGAGCCTAATGTGACCCTAAAGAACCTAAGGTGCAGCAACATGAATATAAACATGAAATCTAGAGTATTGAAAGTTAACACACCAAGCATGAATACCATCTTGGTATGGTACTCATAACAAAACAAACTTTAATACCAGGTTAGCCTAGACTAGAGTAAGTAGTCCTACCAAACCATCTAATTTATGTATATTAGGCTATATGGTTTGGATAAGTCTTAGATTTATTATTATTTAGTGTTAACTAATATTTTATTTTTAATTTTTTTCATATCAAAGAGGATTTATTTCAATTAAAATTTAGTATTTTGTAATTTAAACTTTACTTTAAAGAATATATTTTAGGTGTTGAATTATTTATTTTAAGTTTTAAATAATGTAGCGCTCAATAAAACCCCAAGTGCAAAGAGTGATTGATTAGCAAGTCTTAGGCTCATATTTATAATACATTTGATCTCCTCTAAGAGATCAAATCCAATTCATAGAGACATTTATTTTATTTAGGTGTTTTAATAATTTAGATTTTAAAGATTCTTGTTGTTTTATCACTTCAAGAACATAAATTTTTTAATTGAAAGATCCCAAGCACATAATTATAAGGCATTTGATTTCCCTTAAGAGGTCAAATCAAGAGCATAGAGTCCTTTGATTTATTTATCTTGTTTATTTATGTTATTCAATTTTATTTTATTATTTAATTCCACTTATGATTTAAGATTATAAATTTTGTCTTATTTTTTTTAATTCTATTTATTCTCTAATCTTGGTTTATTTAGTTGATCCATTTATAATTTTTTAGAATTTAAAATGAATTTTTATTATTATTTAAATTTCATTATTAATTGGGTTAACAAAACTTTGACTTTTATTTTTACTTTTTGTAGATTTTTATTTTAATTAATTCCATATTTAATTCAGAGTTCAATGCAATTTAATTTGCATTTTTTTCTTTATTTATTTATGATTTTTACAAAATCAGTCAAATTACTTAAATTAAAAATTCAAATAATTATGCTATTTTGATTTTTTATCCAAATCAATTGAAATCATCACCAGACGTCACAAGGGATCTCTAAAGATGTTTACAAGAGTTTGAAATTATTTGGTAATTTATTTACATTTCTAATTATTTTAATTAATTATTTAATAACTTTTCTTTAAATTTAAATTAATTTTTATTTTTAAAGTTTTTATGGGGATTTTATTTTCATTGAATGTTATCTGAATTTAGGATTGTTTGAAATTTACATTGTATTTTTTATTTAAATTATGTTTTTAATTATTTATTAAAAATCCTTTTTTTTTAAACCCATAGAGAGGCCTGCGTGTTGATTAAGAAAATTATTACAAGGTCCTTAAGAGGGACCTCAAGCTCAGTACTGCTCAAAAGAGCTACAAAGAGAAAAAAAAATCTAAGAGCTCCTTTTCCCTACTAAGCTCAAGTATAAAACAACCTAGGTACAATCTATGGTGCAGAAAAGCGAGCACCCAAAAAAGAAGAAAGATCCAAATAATAGCTTTCAGCGCCATCTTTTCAGCCAAAACTCCAAAATTCAGAAAACCTAAACTATATAACTCTTGCAAAATAAAATGAGTAGCAAAATGGAAAATGCACGAAGACTGATAACTATAATAACAAGAGAAATTTTCCACGAAAAACATAAGATAACCATTAGAGAAGATAATTAGTTACCAACCAGCAAAATTATAAATATTGGCATCCTCAAACATTAGAAAATAAAAAAGCACCATCCAGCTCCAAGAATGACTGAACTCAACAATAATTGCATTCCCCGCAAGAGTAGTGAAGCATCAAGGCATAGATACACCAAACCAAACAACTAGGAATACAGAGTAGGCTACATTACATATCAACCTTAACATAGGTAGAGTAACACCTCCGAAATAAGAAATGATAAACATAATACTTGAATATGGAGGATTTAAAGTAGTGTAAATTGTAACAGGTGCCACCACAAAATTCCATGAAATAATAGTTCCAAGAAATCGATCAAGTAATGCTAAAATAAGTCCAAAATCAACCAGCATAATAGAAAGATTGGCCATCCAAGCTCAGATAATTAGTACCTGAGCTGCCATCATGAAAAAAACCAAGTGCCACTCTAGTCTAAACCCAGACCCATCAAAGTTCAAAGAATCCTTGAACGAAGCAAGGGAATAAATCAAATAACTGAAAGTGCACTGGTGGAACTAGAAAGTTTGTTAGGGATGTTAAGCCCTTATGAACTAGTCCCAAGGCTAACCATGAGGGGGTGAATTGGTATTTTAAAAAATATTTCGATCAAAACACAATCTTAAAATAAAAACCAACATTCACCACCAAAATAAAAGTGTGGAAAATAAATACGGAAGCAGTAAAAAAGAACATAGAGATTTATAGTGGTTTGGTCAACCCGACATACGTCCACTTCCCGAAGGCACCCTCCGAGTATTGCACTAAACTCAGTGTCACTCCTTTTTCCCCCACAACAAGGTGGAGAAGCCTATACAAACCTCCTTTCCACCAACCCAGGTGAAGCAGAGAGCCCAACTCCTTTTGCTTCATCCAAAAGTAGGCAGAAAACCCAACTCCTTTTGCTTCCTCCTGAAGCAGGTAGAGAACCCAACTCCTTTTGCTTCCTCCTGAAGCAGGCAGAGAACCCAACTCCTTTTTCTTCCTCCTAAAGCAGGCATAGAACCTTAATCAGATGCTAAAGTTTAGCTCTCTAGAACCCCCAAGGAACTAAGGATCACGACTGGAGAAGATGACGATGGATCGTTGCTTGGAACTACCTTTGTGAACTCCCACATAAACTCCCCCTCACAATATCCTCTCTCTCTCTCCCTTGCTCTCCCTCTTCTTATCTCTCTCAGGTAAAAGCAGTAGCAAAAGATGAGCTCTAGGGCAGAATAAGAGCTCTTAAATAAAAGACCTTCAAAATAGTTATTTTATACAAGACGACTTTATCGTCCAGGCCGATATGGATATTGTCTTGGCCAATCAGTATAAATTTTGCTCAATCAGCCCGATCATTTTGGGATGTTCAGAAGATTTTTGGTCATATCATCCAGGTCGATATAATATCATCCTGGACGATTAGTTGAAATCTAAGGAAAATTATCCTGAACATCGCCCTAAATAGAGGCTAGCAGATGTCAATCATCCAAGAGATTATCCCGGACAATCCTGCAATCATCTCGAATGATGTGATCATGCAATAAAACTTTAATTTCTTTCCTTAATTACCAAATTAATTTAGGCATAATTGTGTTGTATCATACAGGCCGATGTCCTAGACAATGTCCAAAAATAAAGAATACCTAAATAGATTTGGTGGCTAATTTTTTTTGATTTGAGCCTATCGTCCTAGTCGATATAAATATCATCAAGGATGATGTGCTTAATGACGATTGCCTTAACTATGATGCCCTAATTTAGGGTTTCTATCTTTAATAGGTCATCTAGGATGATTTTAGGATCATCCTGGACGATGTGATCAAAATAGAAAACTCTAATCAATAGACAAAATTTTCCCCCATGTGTGTGTGTGTTCAAGGATACTTAGCATCAGGAACCACTTCGTTTATAATAAACTCAAGAAAGGAAAAATTATAAACTGACTCAAACCTAATATACCCAATCTTGAGCTAGCTTGAGTTGTACTCGATCTTGTTGACCTGAAAAGTTAGTAGGCAAGGTAGTCGTAGAAAATCATGAATGTTTGCTATTATCAAAATTTTAATCCATAAAATTAGATTTGTAACAATCTCCCCCTTTTTGATGATGGCAAACCAAAAAAATAATCTTAGCAGTTCAAGAACAGTAAGAAGAAAAAAAACACAATTTTAAATATCCAATAACATAATCAAACTACAAAGCAACCAGTACAACTAATTACTCTCCATTTTGACATCACAAAAAGAAGAAGGAAAGTAAAATAGAAATAAGGCAGAGACTAAAAATAGAAACTAACTAACAAAAAAGAAAAGAATAAAAGTAAAAGAAAGTATTTTTTTTTTTAAATCAAAGCTTGAATATGATAAGTTTTTCATGTGATTGAATTAAAAATTTGTAAGAATCAATGAGTTAAAATCATCAAAATCAGAGAAAATGGTAGAACAACCGATTTAGATAACCTTAACTTGGACTTTTCCTAGGGGAAATCATCTTTTGAAAATAAGGATCTAAATCATAAAAATTAATTGGATAAGAAAAAGAAAAACGTTCAAGAATTGGTTTTAAAAAAATATTTTATATAATAATATATCAAAGTAATTAGTTACAATTGTAAAATCCGAAATCAAGCCTTTGAAAAATATCAAGTGACACATGAATTCTTCTAAGATCTAAAAATTTTGAAAAAGGAGCTTGCTTTTGGTGGGCTTCTTTTATGCCTCTCGTCAATTTGTTTGGCGCTCTTTGCGCATCTTTTAAATTTTGATACACTTTGTGTATATATTTTTTCTATTTGGCGTAATTGTGCATCTTTTGATTTTGGCATCATTGGCCACTTTTTTCTTTTTATTTTTTTGCAAGCTAGATCCCTTCTTCAAAATTTTTAAAAATTTTCAATTATGATTATATCTTCTAGAGATTAGAGAAGAAAAAATCACTCTCTGATATAAAGAAGAATGAATCACAAAACAAAAAAAAAATCATATGATAAATTTAATGATAATATTACAAAAATCTAAAGGTAAAATAAAGACTTTAAATATTATATATATATATAATAGATTACTATAGCAAGATTGAAAAGATCTCAATTTCAAAATCTAGTTGTTAATATGAGATAGTTTTTTATTTAGAAAATAAAATTCCACCACTAAAAGAAGTTAGAGAGAAGGAAACAATCAATAGTATTTTTCCCCTTTAACTGATTTAAATATGTTAATATTTGTCTTACAAATTTCCAAAAATAAAAATAAGGCATAAAATATCAATTCAGCAATGATTAAAAAAATCATAAATAAATCAAACAAAAATAAGCAATGAGAAACTATAGAAATAAAATAACATAAGAAAAGAAAAAATAAATCAGAAATCAGTAAGAATCAAGTTGATACATTTATGTCAATAACACCCAATCTGGTCCTTAAGGTGCTGAAAGTGTCGAAGGCCAGTGGTTTAGTAAAGATGTCATCCAATTGATTCTCAGTTTCCACATAGTGTAACTCAATATCTCCTTTGGTCACAAGGTCTTCTGATAAAGTGATGTCTTATGTCAATGTGCTTGGTCCTTGAATGTGAGATAGGATTCTTAGAAATGTAGATGGCACTAGTATTGTCACAAAGGATTGAAATTGTGCCTACAGATAATCCTAAATCCAGAACTTGCTACTTCAATCAAATAACTTGGGCCACACAACTTCCTAAGACAATGTACCGAGCTTCAGCAGTGAAAAGTGCAACAGAGTTTTGCTTCCTACTAAACCAGGAGATTAAAGACTGTCCTATGGATTGACAAGTCCTAGAAGTGATCTTTCTATCCACCTTAAAACCTGTAAAATCAGAATCAAAATATCCAATAATCTCAAAAGAGGAATTATGCCTAGGATACCATATTCCTAAGTTTTGGGTTCCTAAGAGGTATCTAAAAATTATCTTAACTATAGTCAGGTGGGATTCTTTAGGATCAGCTTGAAATCTAGCACAGAGACAAACACTAAACATTATATCAGGTCAGCTAGCAGTCAGGTAAAGTAAAAATCCAATCATCCATCTGTACTTCTTTTGATCAACAGACTTTCCATTTGGTTTTTTATCCAACTGAACACTAGAGGACGAGAGTATTAATTAGCTTGGGTTTATCCATTTCATACTTCTTTAAGATATCCTTTATGTACTTTGATTGATTTAGAAAGGTTACATCATCTAATTGTCTTATGTTAGATCCTAAAAAGTAGGATAACTCTCTCATCATACTCATCTCAAACTTCTTATTATTTTAGAAAAATTATCCCATAGCCTTTTATTAGAAGATCTAAATAGTATATCATCGACATAGATATGAACAATGAGTAAATCATCTCCTACTTTCCTCATAAAAAGGGTGGTGTCTACACTCCCCTTAACAAACTCCCTCTCTAGTAAGAATGTGCTAAGCCTCTCAAACCAAGCTATGGGTGCCCACTTTAATCCATATAAGGCCTTTTCTAGTTTGAAATCATGATTTAGAAATTTGAAACTCTCAAAACCTGGGTGTTGTTCTATAAACACATCCTTATTTATTACTCCATTTAAAAAGGCACTCTTAATGTCTATTTGGAAAAGCTTAAATTCCTTATAACAAGTAAAGGCTAGTAGCACTGTAATGACTTCTAATCTAGCTACAGGGGCAAAGACCTTCTCAAAATCAATCCCTTTTATTTGGTTGTACCCCTTAGCCACAAATCTTACCTTATTTCTAACCACCACACCAAAATCATTCATTTTATTCTTAAAGACCCATTTGGTTCCAACTACACTTTGTCCCTTTAGTCTTTCTACAAGCTCCCAAATATTATTCCTAACAAGTTTGTTTAACTCTTGCATGGCTAAGATCCAAAACTCATCAGAAAGGGCTTGATTGATGTTGGTAGGTTAAGTTATTGAGATAAAGGTAGAGTAGTTCACTTCCTTCCTAAATCCATGCCTAGTCTTAACACTTTCAGAAGGGTCTCCTAAGATCTGTTCTTTAGGATGACTCGAAAAATATCTCCAATCTCTAGGCAAGGTGTGTGTAAGTTCAACCCTTTCCTCCATATTTACATTTTCTACTCCTTGGGTAATCTCACCTACTCCTTTAGTGTTTTGGGGCTCTACCCTCTTCTCCAAATTTTCAACTCCAGTGGTATTCTCTCCACCTTCATCTTCCTCCTCAACTCTAGACTTATTAGGATCAGATTCATCAAACACTACATAAGTTGCCTCCTCCACCACTAATGTCCTCTTATTAAACACCATAAAGGATTTCCCCACACTAGAATATCCTAAGAACACTCCATCAGATTTTGGGTCAACTTTCTCTAAGTGTGAATTTCCATTGTTATGAATGAAAACCTTATAAATAAAGACATGGAGATGGGAAAGATTGGGTGTCCTACCCTTATGGATCTCATAGGGTGTCTTATCAAGTTTGGCTTTAACATTTACCCTATTCAAGTTATGTTTTTTGCTTCAGCCCAAAAGTATTTTGGAAGTGAATATTCAACAAGCATGGCTCTAGTGGCTTCAACTAAGCTCTAATTCTTCCATTAGCTACCCTGTCTGCTGAGAAGTCCTAAGAGCTGAGAAGTTGTGACTAATCCCCTTATCCTCACATAAGTCTCCAAATCTCTCATTTTCAAACTCTCCCCCATGGTCACTATGGATGGTTAAAATCTCACAACCTAATTTTTCCTGAATCTAAGTCAAGAAGGATCTAAACTAATCAAAAAACTCATTCTTATGTGACAGAAATCTAATCCAAGTAAACCTCGAGTAGTCATCGATA
Source organism: Dendrobium huoshanense (assembly GCA_016618105.1). NCBI lineage: Eukaryota > Viridiplantae > Streptophyta > Magnoliopsida > Asparagales > Orchidaceae > Dendrobium > Dendrobium huoshanense. Next base: position 788,324 of record CM028344.1, on the reverse strand, counting down.
ATCACAAATCCATAGAATTTTTCTCCTAATCTAGCAGTGCTAATGGGTCCAAACAAATCCATGTGAAGGACTTCTAAAGATCTAGAGGTGCTAATATCCTTAATGGAGTGAAAAGATGAATGAACTTATTTTTCTAGCTGGCAGGCATCACAAAGGTGGTCTTTTGAGAATTTAAGTTTGGGGACACCTCTAACTAGGTCTTTTGGGTCACTCTCCTAAGGGTTTTCATATTGGCATGACATAATTTCCTGTGCCACAACCATGAATCATAAGCAACAGTTTTTTAAGCAAAATAAAGCAGCACTTTCAATATTATTTAAGTCAAGCATGTAAATATTATTGATCTGCATTTCGTTCCAAATAGTGTTGTTATTTAAGCTTATAATGTAAGTATCAGCCAAAAAAATTATGATGAAGCCCTTATCGCAAAGCTAGCTGATGTTGAGCAAGTTTTGTTTTAGTTCATCTTCAAGCAAAATATTTTCAATCAAAAGATTCTTGGAGTTTCTAATTATACTAGCACCCACTACCTTTCTTGTGGTGTTGTCTCCAATGGTAACCTTCCCTCCTGTCCTGGTCTATAGTAGAATGAATTGATTTGCATCTCCAATCATGTGTCGTTAGCATCCGTTGTCCAGGTACCACATGCTCTCACGAGGCCTTTTGTGAGAGCAAACCTGTAAAATCATCAAAAACGTCAGATTTAGGAAGCCAAACAAGTTTGGGTCCCTTTTTATAAAAAGAAGAATGCAATGCATGTGTCTTATGCTGTGAATCATGCAATTTGGGTCTCTACACCCAATGTGTACTGCAGTGAATGGTGCAAGTGTGTGCAATATGTCCTAACATGCCACATGAAATACATCTATAATCGGGAAAAGGATGTACTAATCTACTTAGGTGGTGAGGCTTCCTTTTATGTGTTACATGCAATGATGATTTGTTATTTTTAAAACCTTTGAGATTTGCTAATTTCTTAAACTCCTTTTCTAACTAAGTATGGGATGACTTCAAGGAATCATGTGCATCAGATAATTCAGTATGACCTTTATTTAATGCATCAAACTTATCAAGTAAAGACATGTGATTACTATCCATTATAGAATGATCTTTAAGAAGGATTTCATGCTCTTTTTTTAAATTTAAAAACTCCAATTTCAAGTTAGCATGCTTTTTCTTAAATTTCTTATATGATGCATGAATTCTCTCACAAATTTCAACTAGTTGATCATAGGTTGGTTCATATACCTCTTGTTGATCCGATTGTTCTTGTTGATTATCAGTAAACACAAGTTTGTGATTTCCTCCTCTGCTTCAGTCTTAGAGGAGTCAGATGTAGAATCCGCCCAGAACACATTTTGGAATCACTTCTTGTTCTTTCTATATTTGGGTTTCTCCTTACCCTTATCCTTGCTTGGGTGCTCCTTAAGTGTAGGACAATAAGCTTTAATATTTCTAGGCTTCCTACATTCAAAGCAAACAACATTAGAAGAAATTTTATAATTTTTTCTATCCTTACCTCTTTTCCACTTCTAATGGTTTTTATGCTTCTTCCTTAAAATGCTTTTGAATTGCCTAGTGATGAAGGGAACATCATCATTTTCAGATCCGGATGAATCAGTGTCAGTGTTGTTGGCCTTTAGTGCCATAGTTTTCTCCTTCTTTTTCTCACATGCATTAAGATTTCTTTGATTCACCCCTTGCTCGGAAGCAATGAGTGATCCAAGTAAGTTATCAATCGAATAAGTATTCAAATCTTTAGATTTAGTAATTGCAGTGATCTTAGCATCAAAAGAAGAAGGCAAGTATCTCAAAATTTTATTGACCCTTTCATAATTAGTTAGCTCTCTTCCTAAAGCATGCAATGAGGTAACAATTTGAGTAAACCTTGTATACATGTCAGAAATTGATTCAGAAGGTTTCATACGAAAAAGTTAATAATCATGCAATAAAATGTTCAATCGATTGCTTAATTTCACTAGTTCATTCATAAGTTACACACAATCTATCCCAAATTTCTTTACCAGTTACACAAATTGAAAAACACATATAATCTTAAGATTTTAAACCATAAAAAAAATAATTCAAGCATTTTGCATTAAGTTGTGCTAAATCTATTTCATCAAAAGTCCATTCAAAAAAAGGAATTTTAATTTTTATGCCATTAAGTTCACGAGAAGGTGGTGTATAAACTTCTTTAATAAGTATCCACATATGATGATAAAGTGATTGTAAAAAATATAGACATGCGTGTTTTCTAAAAATCAAAAGAAATATTATCAAACAAACGTGGATATGTAATAGAATATCCTTCTATTGTATTATGATTACCCAAGTTAGTTATGAATCAAAATTAAAAAAGTTTTCAAACTTAATTTTATGAATCCTGCTCTGATATCACTTGAAAGTGCACTGGTGGCACTATAAAGTTTGTTAGGGATGTTAAGCCCTTATGAACTAGTCCCAAGGCTAACCAAGAGGGGGGGTGAATTGGTATTTTAAAAAATCTTTTGATCAAAACACAATCTCAAAATAAAAACCAAGATTTTCACCATAAAATCAAAATGCAAAAAATAAATGTGAAAGCAATAATAAAGAACACAGAGATTTATAGTGGTTCGATCAACCCGACCTACGTTCACTACCCGGAGGCGCTCTCCGAGTATTGCACTAAACTCAGTGTCTCTCATTTTGCCCCCACAGTAAGGTGGAGAAGCCTATACAAACCTCCTTTCCACCAACTTAGGTGAGGAAGATAACCCAACTCTTTTTTCTTCCTCCAGAAGCAGGCAGAGAACCCAACTACTTTTGCTTCCTCCTAAAGTAGGCAGAGAACCCAACTCCTTTTCCTTCCTTCTGAAGCAGGCATAGAACCCAATTCCTTTTACTTCCTCCTGAAGTAGGCAGAGAACCTTGATTAGATGCTGAAGTTTACATCTCTAGATCTCCCAAGGGACTAAGGAAGACAACTGGAGAAGACGACGACAGATCCTTGCTTGGAGCAACCTTTGTGAACTTTCTCATAAACTCCCCCTCATAAGATCCTCTCTCTCTCCCTTGCTCTCCCTTTCTTCTTGGATCTCTCGGGTCAAAGCATCAGCAAAAGATAAGCTCTATGGTATAACAAGAGCTCTTAAATAGAAGAGCTTCAGAATAGCTCTTATTTTATACAAACTGACTTTATCGTCTAGACCGATATGAATATCATCCTGGCTGTTTAGCATAAATTTTGCTCAATCAGCCTGATCGATTTGGGAAGATCAGAAGATTTTTGGTCATATTATCCAGGTCGATATAATATCGTCCTGGACGATTAGTTCAAATTCAAGGAAAATCATCCTGAACATAACGCTGAATAGAGGTTGGCTGATGTCAATCGTCCAAGAGATCATCCCGGATGACCCTATGATCGTCCTAGGCGATGTGATCATGTAATCAAATCTTAATTACTAGATTAATTTAGGCATAATTATGCTGCATCATCAAGGCCGATGTCCTGGATAATGTCCAAAAATAAAGAATACCTAAATAGATCTGGATGCTAATTCTTTTTTGATTTGAGCCTATCATCCCGGCCGATACAAATATCATCTAGGACGATGTGCTTAATGATGGATGCCTTAACCAGGATGCCCTAATTTAGGGTTTCTATTTTTAATAGATTGTCCAAGACAATTTTAGTATTATCCCAGATGATGTGATCAAAATAGAGAACTTCAATTAATAGACAAAAATCTTCCCCCATGTGTGTGTATGCAAGGTTACTTAGCATCAGGAACCACTTCATTTATAATAGACTCAAGAAAGGAAAAATTACAAACTAACTCAGACCTAATCTACCCAATCTTGACCTAGCTTTAGTTGTACTCGATCTTGTGGACCTGAAATGTTAGTAGGCAAGGCAGTCGTAGAAAATCGTGAATGTTTGCTATCATCAAAATCCTAATCCAAAAAATTAGACTTGCAATAATAACTAATATGCAAAAGAGTGATACCATCCATAGTACTGCAAATCCACTCCCAAAAGACCAGGAGATGAAAGTACAAACTAGAGAACACACATACACAGCTAAACATCACATTGAAGCCAGAGAAATCCTCATAAAAGAGGAACCAAGGAAAACTCACAACCACACCACCAAACTTACCAAGCGACATGATACAGAAATTTAGCACAGTTCAGAAAACACCACAGTAAGCTAACCCAAGGTATAGCAGCCAAGGAATGTATGAGCACTATAAGGTTTTAAACTCTGAAATAATAATGGTTCAATCATAGCTTTAAAATAGGCTAAAGAAATAAACAAAAATGATCCAAAAGGAAAAAGCAGTAACTAATAACACCACCAGACTTAACCTAATTAAAGGGAGGATGGGAGAACCACGTGCTTGCAAAGCAGAAGGCAAAACCCATAACAAAACACAAAGGAGCCACAAGCCCAAAACAAAATAAAAGCCTAATTTCTAACATAGGATAAACCAATTTTGTCTAATCTGAAAAGACCCTTTAAAGGAGTAGGTAAATTGGTGGTAGAGAAATAATTAAAAAAGTCTAAATTACATTAAAAATTTGTAAGCCAATTAGCACAAGCATTCCATTCCCTATACACATGAGACGTGGTAAAATTAATAAAGATCAACAGCTGCTTAATCTCCCTACTAAGATAAAATAATTTCAGTTTTCACACATTTTCATCAGTGTTATTTAAATAATAAATACTATAAATATTATCAACTTCAATCCAAATGTTAGTAATGCTAAGAGAGATGCATAATCTAAGACCATAAATAATTGCTAAAAGTTCAACATAAGTAATAGATCAATTATGTAAGGGGTCCGCATAGGCCATAATAACATTCCCATTGACATCCTTAATAATCCCACCATAACAAGAGATTAAGTCTTTAATAGAGCCATATGCATTTAGCTTATATTTATTATTAAGGGGTTTAATCCAGTAAACTAACTTAGGCTTGGCAGAGGGATGATTACCCTCCATCGAAAGACCCAAGTCAGGAGCCACAAAGAAATAGTTTTTGAAGTTCTTGATAGAGAGTAGATTAATAGAATAGAGCCTTAGAAGCTTGTCTTTCTCATTCTTAATAATCCTATGATGCTTCATACCAATACCATTATAAAGAGAATTATTTCTTTCCCGCCATAAATACCACAAAATATGGGAAGGAATAACATTTCTAATATGACCTTTAGACTTAATAAACCAAGAACTTAGCATATAATTAATAGACAAATTAGCACTGAAGCAGTTTTAATCTAAAAATATTATCAAAATACCTCCAAATTTTAACAACTACATGACCATAAAGAAAGACATGGTGCATGTTCTCCACATGATAATAACATTGACATTTGGAGGCTATGATGAAACCTCTTTTAATTAAGTTCTCATCAGTGGGAATTAACTTATATAATATTCTCCTAATGAAAATAGCAATAGTGGTAGGAATACTTTTATGCCAAATCATAGAAAAAAATATTACTGGTATAGTTTCTAGATCTGGATGCATGACAAGCTTCCTTTAATTTGAAGCTCCCATTATTAGAAAGATTACATAATAACAAATCATCAGAATCAGTGCTAAAAGGAAGGTTTAAAATTTGATGAATAATAGACTCATGAATACCATCAACAAGTTTATGATAATCCCAACATTTCTCAGTAATGAAATAATTTACCTTAACATCAGCAGTGGTAGCAATATTGATAATAAAATCAATAGAATGAGCACCCAGCCAATGATCTTGTCAAAATAAGATGTTACCACCACCAAGAACCCATTTAATGTGAGGCTCATCAACCCATTTAATATTACAAAGTCTCTTCCAAACTTTAAAATCACGTTTATTATAAAAACAAATAGTAGGGTACTTACCCACACAATACTTAGTATACATAAACTTAGCCCACAAACTCATTTTAGCATGAAAGTTGTACCATAATTTGAAGGAAAAGGTATACGCAAAATCAAACATACTCTTACATCCCAAAGCACCCTCTTCCAAAACAACACAACACTTATCCCAAGAGGACTAAATAATTTTAGAATTACTGTTGGTCCCCTTCCAAAAGAATTTATTAAATAATTTTTCAATTCTATTGTAGACCACACTAGTAGGTTGAAGATTTTAGAAGATATGAATAAGCAGAGAACAAAGAAAATTTCTAATAAAGACAATCTACCACCAAAACTCAAAAAGTTAGAATCCCAAAACATAATCTTTTTATGCACATAAGTAATCAAATCATCAAAGAGAAAAGTTTTCTTCCTACCTTTGAAAAGAGGAACACCTATGTACTTAATAGGCAAATAACCTTGCACGAAATCAATAAGGCCTTTAATAGCAGTAATATAGTTATAACACACTTTGTTGGAAGAAATAAAGTAACTCTTGCTCTTGTTAAGAGAAAACCCACAAACAGTTTCAAAATTTTAAAGAAAAACCATAAGCATATTTATCCTATTTAAATAGTCATTAGTAAAGACAATAAAATCATCAGCAAAAAATAAATGGTAATAAAGAAAACCACCCAAAGTTCTAAAACAAAGGCTAGGATGATTTTCTAAGAGGTTGGAAATACCTCTAGATTTGTACTCAACAACAATAATAAAAAGAGCATGAGAGATAGGATCACTCTATCTTAAACCATGAGAGGATTTTAAAAAACCAGTGCTTTTGTCATTAACAATAATAGAAAAAATGGATCCTTCAATATAATTTCTAATAATATTAATAAAGATAAAATCAAAGCCAAACATATGCTAAATATTATAATCAAAATTCTAATTAATGTTTTCATAAGCTTTGGCAATATCTAATTTCATAATGATGTTGCAACCTCTCACCTTAACATCAAGTTCATGACAAAACTTTTGGGCTAAAAGAATGTAATCAGAAATAGCCCAACCCTTGGCAAACCCCATTTGATATCGAGAAATAATTTTAGGGAGGAGAGGGTTTAACCAATTCAAATGAATTTTAGAAATCAACTTACTAAAAAAAGTGCAAAGATGTATAGGTCTGAAATCATTCAAATTGCTAACAGAATTGTTCTTATGAATGAGAATAATAGAGGTGGAAGTAAAGAACTTAGGAATGTTATGACCAGCAAAAAAATATTAAATAGCATCATAAAGATCATTACTAATAATATACCAAGCTTTCTAGAAAAACATAATGGTAAAACTATCTATCCACGCCATAGAATCAACATTCATATCATGGATAATCTCCTTGATTTCCTCTAAAGAAGGGGGTTTAGAAATAATATCATTATCATCCTAAGAAATGAGTTTGGCAATAGCACTAGGGTTGTCAATAGGAGCAGGAAAAAAATCCTCGTTGAGATAGATATGAAAGTGCTTAACTATAGAATTAAAAATTTCCTCAACATACTCAGTGTAGGAACCATCAGCATGAGTGATTTTATCAATGTAATTTTTAGCACGATTTCTCTTGGCTAATTCTTGAAAAACTTGGTATTATTATCACCTTCAACAATGTTGGAAATCACATTTTATTTCCAAAAAGCATCCTCCTGAGCTTGTAATTTGAAAAGACAATCTTTAGCATCACAAAGTAAATTGAAATTTTCATCAAAAGAAAACAACTAACATTTTTTAAAAAAATTTCAATTTCACCAATTTATTTTATGCTTAAGTCTTTTATGTTTGAACCGTAATTTGTTCATACAAATAATAGAGTTGTCAAGATGAAGAGCATGCCAATTCTCCTGAGTCATGTTCAAAAAAGAATCATCTTGTAACCACATGTTTTGAAATCTAAAATTAGGGGCAAGACCCATATGCATAGTCTTAAGGCTAATAAGAATAGGCAAATGATTTGAAAGAATTCTGCTAAGATGTTTGACATAGATAGAGGTAAAATAGTTAATCCAACTATTATTAAATAGCACACGATCTAAACATTTATATAAGTTATCACAGTTCCAAGTAAAATTATTACCAGAAAAACCAATGTCCACTAAGTTGCAATAAAAAATCATGTTATTGAAATCTTCCTTAGAGTAATGGATAGGAGTAGAGCCCCCAATTTGCTAAGAGGGGTTAGATATAGTATTAAAATCACCACCAACTAATAGGGAAAATTAATAATACTGTGAAAATTAGTGAGTTGCTCCCTTAAAACTTTTCTAATAATATGAGAAGAAGCAGCATACACAAAAGAAGTATATCATTTTAAGTGTAAGAAAAAAGTATTGCAATAAAAAACTTTAGTAAAATCCCCAATAACATCAGTCATGAAAGGATCTTTTCAAAACACCCAAATCTTATTAGATGAATTAGTAATATAATGATTAAAACCCAATAACATAGTTGTACTGAGCAATTTAGAAGATTTAATAAGAGGTTCAAGTAAAATAAGAATAGAAAAATTATGAATACGATATAAATTTTTAACCCTCAACCTAGAGGAGGGGAAACCAATACCCCTCACATACTAAATAATATACATAAACATAATAAGAGGTTAATGATTGGTTTGAGAACGGATGGTCCTAGGAGATTATAAAATGATTTTTTTAATTTTCCTATTCTTCCTTTTTTATTTTTTTTATTTTCTTATTCTTCCTATTCAATTATGCAAAATGAATTAGGGTTCACTAATTAACAAACCAAATAAATTCTAAACTTCTTAAAATTTGAACACTAGTTCAATTAAGACCTAAAGAAAAAACTCAAGAAGTTTCAAGTCATCAAAGTACCCTTAGGATTCAAAATTAATTTCTAAAGTAAATGCATTTATACTTTAGAAATTTACTTTCAGGAGATCTGGACATTATATTGGGTTGAAATCAGTGGCAAACTAACCTTTGCACATTATACTAACACACCACAAAAAATCATGAACTAGTGCTTTATGGATTGAAATTTATTTGTCTAACAAGATTTGTACTGTCCAATCAGATCTGTATTGTCTTATCCATCACAAGCAAGATAGGATGGCTTTTTTTTTTTAACTTAACTAAGTTTAGTGTGAAATTTCATGCATGGCTTCTTGGCATTTTAATACCCTATTCCATAGAGTTTGGGAGCTTCATGACATAAGAAGTAATGTTATATAAGATTTAGATCTAGAAATAGGATTTTAGATTTATGTCTATTTAGTGGAAGAAATTATTTGATTTTGGTGTCTTTGGACTCCTTGGGATATGCAGTCAATCTTCCTTGAAGACCTCAAGAGTGAAGGAGCTTTGGATTGAATGTTTGGAAGCTTGAAAAAGTTGTACCCCTGATAACTATTGGAGCTCACTGATAAGTGTAAATAATGTATTATTTTATGTGTTATATTTTTAGTAAAAATATGTTATTTTAGTTATGTTGTGAAAGAAAAATATAAAAAAGGACATAAAATTATAAGTCTCTTCTAGCATCACGATATCGAATAAATCAACATTACAGTGCCATCAAAGGCATTACCAAAGCGCCACAATAGTGACATTGATGTGTCAACTTCTATGTTGGACATCACCACAACATCCAAATGGTCAACTTTATAGTGTTATGCTCTTTGTCTTCCAGCGATGTAGCGCCACAATTTATAACTCCTCTGTGCTAAAATTACCCTTACGGTGCCACAACATTCGAAAGTCACTAGCACCATGATGTATTAGTTATAATTTCTCAAGGACACGACCTGTTAATGAAATGACATTACTGTTCACTAAGTAACCGATCCACATCAGCAAGCATTACAGTGAAGCCAAAACATAAGTGTAATGGCATTAGTTCATTTATTGGGCACAACGACGCTGATCTTTTAAGCACCACAGTGCTAGTTACCTACTTTATATTTTCCTATAAATAGGTATAGTGTTATGTTTGTAAGTGATTTCAATCATTTATTTAGTTTTAGTACATTTTAGAGTACTTCTCTAATTCTATCTTAGAGTGACAACTGAGGGAATTTAAAGAAGAACTTGATATAATCATTATAGTGTCTAGTTTGTATTTATTTGAGCAACTCCATACATTAAAGAAGGAGTGTAGAGGAAATACATTGAACCTTCCTAGTGATATCATTCTCTTATATTTTCATTCTTGTATGATTTTAATATAAATGAATTTGCTTATCTTTTCTTCCATGTCTAGCTAATTCCTAAGTTTTAGATTGATGATGTAGAGAACATATTAAGTACTACTAAAAATTTGTGTACTCTAAAATTAAAAGATGTTTTTAATGTTATTCTACTCTTTATTTAATATACATTATGATTATAGGTGTAGTTAAAATCTAGTGTGATGTATAGCCTCGATAGAGGAAATAAAAATAACCAAGAATATTGAAATATTATGTTTGAATACCTAGATATAGGATGTAAAATATGCTAGGTTCCTCATGAGATGATATAACTGTAGGAGGTCAATTATCATTTTTACTTCTACAAGTTCTACATAGAACTAGGGATGCATATGGTCTGAATCACATCATAATTAAGAATTTCATTAAGATATATATACAATTTATATTCATTAATAAAAACATTTAATTTTTATAATGTATCCATTTTTAAATGTTTTTATTTAGTAATTGAATTTCCATAATAAACATTTTTATTTAACTATGATAATTTTATAATTAGAGTAAACAATAGAAGTTAATTATTGAAAAGCATACTTCCTCATGTGTTTGACACTCTACTATATCATGTTATTACTTGATTTAGAATATATAATTCAATATATTAAGTGGGATTTATCAATTTATGTCAAAGAGAACCTAAGTATTATTTAGGGAAGATAGAGCCTTAAGCATTTAATTTTATAATTCAAAATTACACTCCACCACACCTTTTCACCCCCATCACTCACCACCCAATGATTTTGGAGGTTTTGAAGGCTTAGGGAGGCTATGAGGAAATTCAATCAAAAGAACCAACCCTTTAAAAAATAAGTGGGCACTTATATGAGAGATAAAGTAAAGAATAATTCAAATTTGTTTCAACCTCATCACAATTCAAGCCACCATTTTAGTTGAGGACTATCCAACAAGAGCCAAGGGAAGTTATAGAAATGTTTGAGCTAATGTGGTCAATTTGTTAGAAAGTTATAATTGAACCAATGATTGCATATGGGTTATTTTGAGTAATCTTGTCACACCAGCAGTCCATATGGTTGGAGCTAACTATGATAGGTCAAATGAACATTCTATAATGCAATTTAATAGCTTATGTGATTTAAATTGGGCTAGGTATTAAATGAGCTCAAGAATTTAGTTTTTTAATATTTTGGGTTATCCTACTTGGTTGACCCAGGTCATCCCATGGGTTAGACTGATAGGTTTGGTGCAAAGGGTCCATGGACATCTGATAATAACATGCAATTTAATTTTATAAGATTTGGGGCTTGGTTTAAGAAAACCCTTCGGGATTATCTGGGTTAATCCATGTTTCTAGCCCAAGTGGGCCCTTTGGTTGAATCTTTTTTGGCTGACCCTTGGGGACCCAATGAACAATCCCCATAGATTTAGGCACCTTAGTTTGGTCTAAATATATGAATTTAATTTTTAAAAGCTTTATGGCTAGTTTGGTCAACACCTTACTCAACTAGGTTTAACTAAGAGTTAGGGTTAGTCTAACTCATTCCAAATGACATTTAAAGCTTGATGAAGGAGATTTTATACCATAGTGACATCTAAATGCATGAAATATAAATTTTAGGGTTAAAGAACCCCCTTTGGTCAACCAGGCTTGAGCAGGTGTAGTTTTAAGTTCAATCGACTCCAAATGTTATTTACAATTTATTGGAAGTGGTCTTGGGTCATGGCATGACTGATCCGAGAAGGGTTTATTCAAAAAGTCAGTTTTAGGGTTTTTAGGGTTTATGGTTTTCTTGGTCAAACATGGCCAAACATGGTCCACTAAAGGTTTAAGGGAGTTAAAATCAATATTATTATTATTGTGAATATGTTCAATAAGTTTGTGAAGATTTACAAGACATTTTGCAATAAGATACTTTGTCCTATGGCATAAATTATAAATATTATAATGTTTTGAATACTTGGAATTTGCTTTATGTTTTAGAATTTAGAAGGATATGGAAGCCTAAAAAAGGGTTAATTAGATCTTGGGACATGCCTAATTAATATCCTAAAGATTAAAGCTATTCGAGAGCCTTCACCTAGGATTTTGAAGATTTTGAAATGGTTTAAAATTCCCTTAAAATTAGGAAAAGTCCAAAGTCTTCAGGCTTTAGATTTGAACACTCAATTTTAGGGTTTATAATTTTAACCTATATTTGGAGGTAGATTTGATTTAGGATTGAGGTTTATCATTGAGTTTAAGATTTAAAATACTCATATCAATTACAACCATTACATGATTGGTAGTGATTGAGTGGCTGATCAAGTGATCATCAAGGGTGATTGTCAAATGACTTATTTAGGTTCAATGATTGAATCACCATGCTACAACACTATGGGGAATAAGATTTAATCTTTGAAGTGGAGTTTAAGGAATTAAAAACTAAGATTGACGCTTTGATTTAGGGTTATGATCTTAGAAAAAAATGATGTCAAAAACTGGACCTCAAACATATGTGATGAACTTGAAAAGTAAATCACACGTATTAGCATTGACTGAAATGATCTACTGAATTCAAGGAAATTTAATTGATAAATACTTAATAAGAAATAATCTTAAAGAGGAAGATTTAATCAGGATAGATATCTAATAGAGAAATAATCTCTATTAGATAGATTTAAGTTAAAAGATAACTTAATATAGATTCAACTAGATTTATAAAGAGTATCATATCACTGCTTAACCATATCAAAATAAAAAAGAAGGATAACTCAATTTTCACCAAACCATGTCAAAACAATGAAAAAAGAAAATTTGAAAGATTTAATGTATGCCTCACCATATCAAAACAGTAAGACAAATAGATTTAGGGTGGTCCAACATTCGCTTGACCAAATAGAAATAGCAAAAAAGGAGGATTTTGATGCTCACCTAACCAAATTGAAATAGCGAGTAGGATTGATACCCCAATGAAAGGTAACTTTCAAATATGTAGATTTAAGAAGTTCAAATAAGAGGTAATTCTCAAATAAATGAATTTAATGGTTAGATTGAGAAAATACCAGGGGTTATATTATCCAATATCCCTAATTTAATAGGAGGGATACTACAAAAGCTTACTTATACCCGAAGTCTATAGGATGCTATAGAAGCTGTCTTATACCTAAAGATAAATTTAAGTAGGATGGCTATCATAAAAGTGGAGTTACTCCAGAAGCCTATATAATGTCATAAAAGTAGGGTTATACCTAAGGACATTTTAGCAAGAAGGTTGTCAGAAAAGTAGACTTATGTTAGAAGTTGTTGACCTCATATTTGTATGAGGTCACTAGGGATCCATCTAGACTCCAGATCAATCCTGACCCTACATCAATCTAGATTCTAGACCCTAGGATCTACTCTAGACCCTAGGATTCTTCCAGACCAATCCAGATATTAGGATCTATTCTAGACCCTAGGATATGTCCAGACCTTAGTTCAATTCAAATTCCAATCAAATCCAGATCAAATTCAAAAAATCCAGGCCCAAATCCAGTGCTAAAAGGGCAAGTCCTAAAAGCCTTTTTCAACAAATTTTCAAACGCTTCAAAATCAATCAATTGACCTCCGATTCAGGGTCTGTCAGTTGCATACTGATGGGACATGTCTCTGGAGGCAACCCTCCAAATTTGAGCCCATTCCGAGGTTTCTAACCCCAGAAACTTAATCAAAATCCATAGGCTGTGAAACCTTCAAATATTTACGGCCTATGCCACTGGATCTACCACCCAGTGGATTTTGACCTTAGAGCCCTCTCCAAAGCTTCTAATTACTTCCAGACCCTTAATTATGACTCACTGAGCAGTAAACTGCATTTTGGTTGACCCACTTTGACCCCTAGTCGACCAGGGGTCAAAATGACCAAAATACCCCTATGGGGCTCAAATGGTGATTTCAAACCAAATGAACTCCGAATTGAACGCAACCACCTCCAGCAAGTTTCAAATATCAAACCAAACTTGTTGGACCCCTTTCCGAGCTCTGGGTCAACCTGGTTGACCAAGTCAACCTAGTTGACCCAAGAGACCCTTTAAGGGTCCAAATGGGTGTTTTGACCCAAATGACCTCCCCAGGCCATGGAACCACTTCCATTAGTCTTGGAATGTCATTTGAAACCTGTTGGACCCATTTCCAAGCCCTGGGTCAACCTGGTTGACCAAGTCAACTTAGTTGACCCAAGTGACCCCTTAAGGGTCCAAATGGGTGTTTTGACCCAAATGACTTCTCTAGGCCATCCAACCACCTTCATTAACCTTAAAACATCATTTCAAACCTGTTGAGCCCAAACCCAGACCCTGGGTCAACCTGGTTGACCAAGTCAACCCAGGTTGACCAAACAGGCCCTTAAGGGTTCAAATAGTGATTTTGACCAAATTGACCACTCCAAACCCTGGGACCACATCCAGTAGACTCAGGATGACATTTTGAATTTGTTGAACCCACTTCCAGACCCTGAACCCAGTCGGTTGACCAGGTCAACCAATTTTGGCTTAAGGGCCCATTAAGGGCCCATTAAGCCCTTTTGACTCAAATAACCAATTCAATCATCGAAAACACCGTTACCAGACTTCAAATATCATTTTAAGTTTGCCCAGCTTGGACCCACCCCTTGAGTCAACCCAGTTGACCCAGTCAACCTAGGTTGACCCAAAATTCCCTTAAGGCCTTAATGGGCTACTTTAGCTCATTCAACCCATTGAATCCATTTCTTAGCTCCAAAATCAACTCCAAATGTGGTCCAACCATGTTTTAAACTTTGGCCAATCCAACCCATTTAGGGTTGACTAAGTCAACTCTATGAGTTGGTCAAACCCATTTCAAACCCCAAATCAATTCAAACCTCCAAACCTTCCCTTGGTTTTGTTTGTGACCCAACCTATTCAACCCCTAGGACCTCTAGGCTGCCACATCAGCAGTCTCTTGGTCAATTGACCAGTCAACACATGGTCAACAAGCCTTTAGGTAGTCAAATCCCTTGGCTCAACCCATTTCAACTCACTTGAGCCCCCATTGACCCACCACTTCAGCTCTTGAACTCCTCCCCATGCCAAGTCAGCTGCCACCTCAGCCTCCTTTGACCAGTTGACTGGTCAACTTTGTCAAACCCTCATTTGAACCTCTTAAAGGGAGCACCATCATGAGCTAAACCTCTTTTTCTCTATTGGGGCTGCTTTAGGCCGACCCTCCTTTTGGTTTAAAGCTCACTTAAGGCCCCCTAACCAAGCTCAGGCCCTGGTTTAGCCTTAAGAGGCAATGGTCCCCCCCCCCATTCACCCAAGACCACCCAATGGAAATGAGGCGTGTCCAGCCTTTGGGGCAGCCTCCCAGCTTTCCCAGGGACAGGTGGCAGCATCTGGAAGCCCCAGGAGTCAATCCCAACCGTTCCTTTTGGCTGGGGGAGGTTTGAATAGGGCAAAAGGCTCTTTTAGAGGATCATTCAAACCCTAACTCTCTCTCTCCACTTAAGCCCTCTCAAGCCCAGCCCCTTCTTCCATTGAGCTCCCCAGATATTTCCCAACTCATCCCCACTCAAATCCGGCCGGTCAAAGCCTTCTCCGGCGATCTTCCGGCGATCCAACCTCAAATCAATCTAAGGCTCGTTCCAGACGATCCGTGGCGTGTCGGAGCTTGGAGTTAACTAGGAACTTGAGCGTGGACAGTCTACAAGCTCAGAGAATCCAAAAGCGGTTCAATCCGTCCAGTAAATCAATGTAAAACTCTAACCCTAGTCTAAGACACTTAGGCTAAATAGCTTTTTATTTAATGCATCATTTCTCGTGAAATAAACTCCCCATTATTTCTGTTCATCTACTTTATCTAGGTTTAAAATTTTATTTAATTTGGTGGAGTGGATCGAGAGAACGAGCCAGAAAACGCTCTCTGGGGCGTTTTCTCGGTTTGGCTCAGGCGAACGGCTTCTGGACCGTTGATCCCTCGATCAACGGTTCAGATCGAGCCATTTCGTGATCTGATGAGCCGTGCATCCCGCTCGGTTCGTCAGATTTCTCGTTCAGCTCGATCGTGGCCGTAGGTCTCGGACCGCGGGATTCATCGTCCGCCGTTTGATCGCTCCTGGCTGAGATCGAACCGCGGAATTGATCCTCACCGTTGGATGGATCCCGCGGATGATCGGACGGCGGATATCGGGCGCTGACGTGTTTAAGTGAAAAACGCGTGACAGCGCCCGCGGTTGACACCTGGATGACCGCCGCCGTCGCGCTGGACGAATCCCGTCATGCCATCTGTCCTGCTGTCGGCGCATATTGACCCCGCCAACCAGCGAGCGCCACGTGTTAATCCCGCCGCCAGATTACATTAATTAGGGATTAATTAGTCTTTTAGTTATCTTTAATTACTGAAACTTCAAAAAAATATTAAAAATTAAATACTTTTCAGAAAATTAATTATTATATATCAAACTGTTCAGAATTTCAAGGCCTTTAATTTAAAAATAAAATTGATTTAAAATATTCTATATATTTAAATAATTTTAAATATTAATTATTTGGTTATTTTAATTATTATTTAATTAGAATAAATCCAAATATTTTAAGAAAAATTATTTTTAATTTATTTTGAATTTCCAGAGAATAACTAAAACTTAATTCAATATTAATTCTTAAGGTTCAATTAATTTTAAATGAATTTAAATGCTTTAATTAACATTGAACTTAAAAAAAATTTATATTAAATTCAAATTAACTCATATAAATTTGAATAATATATCAATATTTTTAGAATTTTAAATGTTTTAATTTAAAACTATTTTCAAAATTTTAAAATTCAATTTATTTTTATTAATTTCAATTATTTGATCATATTTAATATTTAATTATTATTTAACTAAATATTATATTAAATATTTTGGAAATTAAAAATTTATTTTTCAAATAACTTTGGAAAATCAGTGGATATCTCTCAATCCTTAAAAACATTTTAGTTTGATAATATTTTGAATTAATTTATTTTAAAACTTATATATTTATATATATATATATAGGTTTATGTATACATATAATTTAAAACTATTTTAAAACCTATATATATTTAAATCTTAAACCTTTGAGAAATCCACCTTGAAATTTTAAACATGGATTGAGCATATGTGAATGGAGTTAAAGGGGGTGATTAGTGAATGACCATTTCTTGGTTCATTCATTAACCTTGAGTTAATTATGTGTATTTTATTTAATCTTTGCATGCTTAGGGTACACACACTTGCACATAGTTTAAGGCTCTCTTAGATCTAGGAATTGATTGTTATTATGTGTGATTCATACATGCTTAGTTAAGGGTTAGTCAAAACTTCGATTCAATCCTATTAAACTTAGTGTCACTAAGGACAACAATTAAGGATCTTGATTAGAGAACTTAGAAATTTTATTGTGATTAAGATACTTCTCATTTGAATTTGAAACTTGAACCATTTGAACTTAGTGACATTTTCAGCCTTATGGAAAAGTTTCACTGAATTTAGAAGTCATTAAGGTCTCTAATTAATTTTCCTAAGTTTAAGCCTTAATTAAGACATTAAAACTTCAAAAAAAATCTAATAAATTCATTTTAAACCCAAAAATTATGTTCAACCCCTCTAACTGATCATAATTAAACCCTTAACCTATGAAAATCAAAACCAAAATTATTTGACAGCAATTTGAACCTTAATCTAATTTTAAGTGAAAATCAATATTTAATTAATATAATTAATTAAAAAATATTAAAAATTCCAAAAATGTCCCAAACACTTGGGAATCTCTCCTTAGGTCATTCCTGACCTTTGGAGCTGATTTCAAGAAGTTGGGAACTTATTTGGAGCAAAATCACAAAAAGACCCCTCTAATTAAGTAATTTCCAAAAATTCAATAATTACCCCAAACTTCAAACCTTCATAACTAATTCCAGAAAAATCGAAATCACCCAAACTCACTTGCATTCAACTCCTAATAAGCTCTAATATTTATTAAAAATCTTAAACTCCAGAAATCTGCAATATTTCAAAAAGTCAACAAACCGGTCAAATCTAGTTCAAATCTAGTTCAAAACTTCAAACATTCGTAATAAAATGCAGAAAAATCCGATTTCAACGTACTTACCTTCTAACTGATCGTAGTAAGGTCTAGTATTTTAATAAAATACAAACATTCCAGAATTTGAACTTAATCAAAAAGTCACTTTTCAACCCTTTAATTAAATCATTAAAATATTCGAAAAATTCATAAAATTCAAAATTAATCCAAAATTCCAGAAAATGTTAACTTAATGTTTAAAACATTCAACAAACCTTTTAAAACACAACAAGCATCCTAAAGATGAAGTTTATTGGCTGGACTACTCCGGGCTGCGGGGCTAAGTGTCCTAAGGAGGCTGGTTCCTCGAGCCTGGTGGCACAACGCCACGAATGGATTCCAAGGGGTGTTAAACCTTAAAAATAGATTAATTATTAATTATCTAACCTTTTAAAACTTTTAATTTAACTACATTAATTTGGTTTATCGGCTGGACTACTCCGGGCTGCGGGGCTACGTGTCCTAAGGAGGCTGGTTCCTCGAGCCTGGTGGCACAACGCCACGAATCAATTAATGGCAAATTTAAATAAATCAATCTTAAAATTCAGCAACCAAATATTTCTAATAAAATTCTTTTATTCTTGAGCCCTAATCAATCTAAAATACTTAATCATATCGGGTACCACTGGGTAACCCAGGCCTACGAGGCTATTAACTTAGCCCCAAGGAAGGTGAAATAAACTTCACGGCCTCGGTGTGAAACAAAGGTGATATCCAACAAATAATCAAATGAATCTTAAAATTAACCTCTTAAGCTATTAATATTTAAATTCAAACTTAAATCCCTTAAACCTTCCAACCAATCAAAACTTTAGATAACTTCAACTAATAATCCTAATTAGGATACATCAAAACCACACGACCTACCTCACACACTTTAGATGGTTTGCTAGGATCACTGACTTTAGTCTTAGGATAGGCCGGTGTTTTACTTTCTGCAGTTGTGTGACGAGTTTTTCGAGCTTTTACTGCATGCTGTTTGCTAGAGTAGAATTGATGTGTTTATTTACTTGCTTCCTGCACTCTGTGTTTGATTGTGCGTTAGACCTACCCATAGGCTAGGAACGAAATATATATATTTGTGCAATCTTGTGCAGGTGGCCATGCTCATACAAGGAGCTAAAATTAAAGGGGGCAGTTAATAAAAATATATACTCTTTGCACAGGTACCTGCCGCGCTTAAGACCCCCTTTGAATAAAAGAGCATGGCCAAGTGTGGCAAAAAAAATGCATTTTAAATTTTCATATTATAACTGCTTGGGATTGAATATACAACTGTTGATTATTAGGATAACCTTGCAGGATCGAGTCTAGATTTTCTTTTTTCTATCAATGTAAATTTAATTCATTTAAGGTTGTATTTCTTTAAAATGTTTTGAGATTGGGATATGAATATCCGATTTGAATTCCAAAGAGGTGAAGACATCCCTAAAGGGGAGAGTCTTCTTCCATTTGGAATTCAAATTAGGATACTTTGCAAGTATCCAAAGAGGAAAGATAACACCCCGATCAAGGGGGAGTTTCTTTCCATTTGGATATCCTGAACCGACGAATCGAGATGTTCGTGAGAAGATGAAGGATTGGACAACGAGAAGAATCCCAAGTCTCAAAATCATTTGATTTAGGATTAGAAATCCGGGTTGTAGTCAGTGGTGCCCGGCCACTTTAATTTATTGTAATTTTTGAGATGTAATAATGAGTGGCACTTGCCATATGGACATTCAAATGATATATTTAATTGATTTTATTTAATTGATTTCGCATTAGAACTCCTGCTTTTCTAGTCTTTTTACTTGCATGCCGTATTTGATTTGACCTGGAATTCGAATTTAGGCTCTTAGGGGTCTGTCAAAATTTTTCTACTTTAATTAAATAAAATTTTTAAGATAAGATAGTAACTCTAAACGGTCCTAAGAAGTAAGCTCGGACTCGCCGAGGGTTTTTCATGCATTCATATTATACCTTCTCGACCTTGTTAGGCATCTCCCCGCCTGCGGGTTCTGGCAGGCCACCTGACCTATGAGGGTGCCGATCTGTCAAGGGGATGTTATGCAATCTCTAGGGAAAAACCTATTTTCTAAGCCAAAATTTTTAAACTGCTACATACAAATTCTGCATTCAATCGAGTCAATTAGCATGCATCGCATTAGCAACACATTTAAAAGAGTCTAATATTTAATCGCATTATTTAGTCATCAAATACCCAACATGAGTCTAAGGGGCCAATTAGGATCCGCTCTAGATGTCGGCCCCGTTCTCAAAAACCTTTCTTAAATAACGTCCCGATCACTCTATATAAAAAGACCGGACTCATGTTTTAAAATCGTTTAGGTGGTTTAGCTGGCTCCCCAATCCAGGCCGGGGTAAGACCAGACTCGCATTGCATTAGCTAGGTTCGGGGCACTTTTAAGTGTCCAATTTAGACTTAGGTTCTGAGGCAAGCTCGGGCTATAAGACCTCACCCTCCGGGAATTGAATCTCGATTTTCTAATAAAATTGACCATTTAAAATTAAATATTTCATTCAATCTAATTTAAGCCCAACACTTAGATAGGTTGAGGTGTTTCTGAAGTAATTCAGAATCTCAAAACACCTCCTACACTTCTTCCCTTTGACTCCAGAAATAAGTGCTCAACATTGATCCAATCCCGATTGAAAATTCCAACCCATTTCTTCCTTTGATATCAAACTTTGAAAATCTAAATAAAATTTACACCGCTATTTTAATCGAGAGTTTTCGTAGAAAATTCTGATTTTCTACGATGTAATTAACTACGAGGGCTTGCGCTCGTAGGAGATTTAGAAACCCAGATCTAATTTTCAAAACAAAAAAAAAATCTTTCAAAAATCTCTAATTAATTATTTTTGGGAAATTTAAAATACAACGATCATTATCGTCATTTTCAAACGATCGATAATGATTGATATTTCCTTTCTTCGGAAAGGTATATCAATTATTATCGTAGTTTTGATTATGAAATTAATGATTTTTGGATTTAATTTCAAATTTTGATTTTTGAAATTTGAACCAATTAGTGAATGATATTCTCCCATTTGGGATGATATATCGTTCCTAATGTTGTGTTAGATTTCAAAATTAAAATTCAAGATTTAATCTTCCCAAAGATAATTAAATATTTTCCAAAATTATACATACTTAAATAAATATATTTTTTTAATCAAAACAAAAATGGCGACTCCACTGGGGAAAATCTCACTCTCCATCTTTAATAGCGGTATAAATTTTATTGCATCGGTAGTTTTGATTACCTTTCTCTCCGTTGGTCCCTCTACCCATTTCTCCCTTGGGTGAGTGTGGTCAACTCAATTAAGACACGTTAATAGAGAGGTGAGTGTAGGAAGCCTCTCTCTAAATTTAGGCTTGGACATTTTGCCTCCAATTTGGTTGGTAGAGCGAAAGAGTCAAGCCTATCCCTTTCTATAAATTGTAGAAGACTAGCGTGCTCGGGCTACCAGTGGCATGCTAAGTTATATAACTTATAGAAAATCTCCTCAATTTTCAAAATCAAATTCTAGTCTTTTAGTAGAGTTTTAATCCTTCCAACGTCTAGATAATCGTTATGATTGTATCGTTGTATATTGAATTGTAACAATTTCTATTCAATATATACGATCTAACATAACACTCACTTTTAGGGTTCGTTTTAAAATTCAATTATATCGGTAGAGTTAAGCTATGACATTTCATTCTTAGTGCACTAACTAGAATGAAAGAGTCAAGTAAATTCCAAACAAGTCTCCCCTAATTAATGTGGACCTTTTGTTGGACGAATATCCAACACCTCGAGTCCCAAAATAAGGGGAGATGCTGCCGAATTTTTGAATTTTCAAAACTCTCTCTAAATCATTTCAAATCAATTGTTGTTGTTGTATGTTCTTCTACGACGATCGTCGTAGTTAACATATACAACAAACCTTCAAACTCTATCCGGTATAAGTTCGCCATTAACATTTCATCCTTTAAAGATTGAAAGAGTTAGGCCTTCTTAGTATTTTTCCCGACGTTTATTTGTGAACCTTTTGTTGAATGAAAATTCAACACATTGAGTTCCAAAAATAAGGGGAAATGCTGCCGGATTTTTGAATTTCCAAAACTCAATTACTTCCCAAATTCAAACATCTTCTTCAAATTCATCCAAATCAAATTCAGATTTTTGTTGTTATATATTTTCCTACAAAATCCTTCTGTAGTTGAATATATACAACGACAATTCAAACTCTACCTCAATCAAAATCAAACTCTATATTCTATCGTTTTACACCGGGTTATAGCTCTTATAACCCGATATATACGATAAAATATAAATTTATTTTCAAAATTTAAATTCAAGTTTCTAATTCAAATCTTCTCCTTCTCAATTCTCAGAAAATCGAATTAACTGCAATGGCTGGCAAACTGTTGTTTTCAATGGACCGTGATTTGCTGATTGAAGAGTTAGTCTACGAGAACTCAATTCAGTTTGGAATAGGGTTTAAGTCCCTTAGACTGGTGATGAACGGAAACACGTTGGTTGACCTTGCTGTCGAGGGCGAGAAAGATGCCCCTGTAGTTCAATTAGCCATAGGAGCCGGGAATGATGCCCCTCCTAGTCTGTGGTCAGCGCTAGATATTGCCAATGCGCCAAAAGAGTTCCTTGAAGATGCAAAGAAACTGGAAGCTGCCGCTGCAGCCAAGACAGTGTTTGAGAAGGGATCTTCTAGCGCTGAGACTCTGTACGGTACTAAGAATTCCAAGAAGAACTACCTCAGGAGGTTAAGGAAGAAAATTACCTAAGACTAAGAAGGTGGCCGAGCTGAAGGCCTTAAGTAAAGTCGACCTTGAGGCTGCCGAGGAGCTGCCAATCCCTGCCTCTTCTCCACTCCTTAAAGGGAGTCGTTTTCACCCCCTCGCAGCTGCTGCAGGGGAGGAGAGAGTTACTCGGATAGCTAGCACTCCGCCTAGCCCGGTAGACTATTCTGTTAAGAGAACCCCAAAGGAGAAGCAAATTCTGAAAACTAGGATGCTTAGAAATATCATCCATACTTGTGCTGCTCAAGTGGGGCAAACTAAGGAACAGTATGTGAAACACTTGAAGGGAGTGATTTCACACAAGCTTGAGAAAGAAGTTCTGAAGGAAGAAAAGTCTGAAGCCAAGAACTTGACTCCTCAACCAGTGAGGAGAAACAAAAAATTTGTCAAACAACCTGTGTCTTCAGTCTTGGTGGATGGATACCACTGGGTGCCTCGCCTCCCGTCTACAAAGACGGAGGAGATAGTATTAACCGGGTCTGGCCAGAGTCGCTCTTTCAGTGGCAGACCACCGACCCCACCTTCGAAACTGTCAAAGTTGGCCCCAGTGATTGCAAAGTCTAAAGAAGTCTTGAAAGAGCTGAAACCAGTTGATGTTAAGGGCAAGAGGCCCATGTCGCCAGAAGAATCATGTGCAAGAAAGAAGTTCAGTAGATCCATTGGATTCAATTCAGGGAACCTCAAGTCCAGATACCAGTTAAACTCCCTAGACTCCCAGTTCAGGGAAGTGAGGACTCTATTCATGTTGATGTTGGAGCCCCAGCTGTTCAAGCCCCTCCATCACCAATTAAGGTGGATGTCCCTCACCCTACTGAGGATGTCACCCTTGCGACTACCGACCTCGGGACAGTCGGAGGGGAGGAGATGACCCGAGATCCTGATCAAGAGATGTTAGATCAGTTGGTTAGTGAAGAAATCACTGAAGAGGATGCTAAGATCAGTAATATCTTTGATAAACTAGATGTGAAAGAGTATGATCAAGTGATGGACTACGATGGATACCTGCCAATTTATGCTGAGGCAATAGATGGGAGGCCGGTTGAGGAAGTAGTTCAAGAAATCAGAGATATTCTCAAGAAGAAGGCTGTTGATGAATTCAATCCGGATGAAGATGATCTGTTAGTTGAGGAAGAACCAATAGCGGATGTCCACATGGTCGAGAC
Source organism: Dendrobium huoshanense (assembly GCA_016618105.1). Taxonomy (NCBI): domain Eukaryota; kingdom Viridiplantae; phylum Streptophyta; class Magnoliopsida; order Asparagales; family Orchidaceae; genus Dendrobium; species Dendrobium huoshanense. Next base: position 764,182 of record CM028344.1, on the reverse strand, counting down.
TCGAGCATCAACTAAAGATGCTGAGCCTTCTAAACACCGCTCCGATAAAGAAGAAGAGTCAGCAGCAGTTGATTCAGATTCCGACACCTCTGTTAAGCTGAGAGATAAAGATGATTACATCAAGAGCCTGGAAAGGAAGGTCGAAGAGATGATGCTAAAAGTAGAACAAATGCAGAATCAGATGTTCCAGGCACAGCAGTCTAAACCCGAGCAGTTGCAGCCCACAGTACTTACAACGGGCGAGCACAGCAGGAAGGCTGATTCTAGTTTCAAGATTCCAGAAGTCGCCCCTCCACCAGAAAAAGATATTCGCCAGATGATCGAAACCCAGGTAAGGGAGGCCTTAGCCCATTCACAAGGAACTGTATCTATTCCAAAGGGTAGACCCTACCCCGAGGAATATGATTTGGTTCCTTATCCTAAGGGTTTTGTGCCACCTTCTTTCAAAATTTTTAGCGGCTTAGAAAACCCAAGACAGCATCTGGCCCACTTCCGAGCAAGCTGTTGCAATGCAGGAGGGTCGGATGCTCTACTCTTTCGTCAGTTTGTGAGTAGTTTGTCCGGTATTGCTTTTGAGTGGTACGCAGATCTACCGAACGGTTCTGTAAAAACTTTCACAGAGCTCGAGGGTCTCTTTTTAAAGAGATTCTCAGGAGCTCAACAACGTGTAACCGTTGGTGATCTCGTCATCGAAAAGCAAAAACCGGGCGAGTCTTTAGTCGACTACATCTTGAGGTGGCGAAACCTCTCGATGAAGTGTGAACCCCAACTGCAAGAGCAACATGCAGTGGAAATTCTTCTAAAGAACATCCACGGGCCTATTGCTTTTCTGTTGAAGGGGTTCACAATTAAAACCTTTGAAAAGCTTCTTAACAAAGCTAGTAATCTACAAGAAGAGGCTCCCAAAATGCCATTCTTGAAGGATTCTACTGAAGATAAAAAGGTTAGTAAACCGTTGAAGTCCTTTGAGAAAAAGACAGCAACGGTTTCGGCAGTCGACAAGGGAAAGAAGCCTGTCAATGTTCAATCAAGTAACTCTGCTGTTCAACAAACTCAGAAACCTCAACCGTTTCAGGTAACTTCTCAACCTACCAGAGAGTACTACCGACCCACTTTTGAAGAGAGATTGGCTCGTTCGTATCCATTCAAAAGGGAGTCGGTTAAGAAAATTTTTAGGAGCCTTCTAAAGAAACCAGATTTTCGATTGCCGGAGGCCAGAAAGCCGGAAGAGGCAAATAAAAAGGATGATCCGACCTTTTGCCCCTACCATCGCATGTTGGGCCACACAATCGAAGATTGTATAGTCTTTAAGGACTGGCTCAAGAAAAACTTCCGTCAAGGTAACATCATAATTCCAAATGAGTATTTGGTTAATCCGGACCAGGGATCTGTCAAATCAATTTCAGGTAAAATTTCTAATCTTTCTTTGTCCATTGAAGATGGTTGGGATATAGCACTATCCCGGGCATTTAAAAAGTCGATTAACCAATCTTTTCGTCTTTCTCAACAGTTACCGACGAGAGCCCAGGGCCCGATCTGGGAGGTTGAGCTGGAGGCATCGCAGGAGGATGTTGGGACGATTTCCTCTCCAGTAGTTGTAGGAACTACTGTATTAAATAAAAAGAGTGAACATTTTGTAGAGAGGAAATTTGTTGATGAGAGATCTGTACAAGTGGTGGATGGTGGTTCAAAGCCACTAGCCCCACTTAAGTTATCTGACTTTTACTTTGCCCCATCAAAGGCAAAGGGTCAAAAATTGAATAAAAAGAAAGATCCTTCTGCGAATATTTTGATGATAAATGTTGAGAATGAAATTTTAAATGATTCTTCTGTTGAAAATAACCCGGAGCCAGCTGGGGATAATCAAGAAGTTCAAAAACCCAGCTCTCCAGATTTGACCCTTCAAGTGGAAGATGAATCTAATGTCGTATCCGATGGTGATACCCCTGAAATTAATTTCCAAGGGAGTCCCGTTGTGATAGACTTTTCCGATTCAGATTCCCATTCAGAAAATGACAATCAACCGCCTAAGGAGAGCGTAGACCTCCCCGTAGACTGTCCTTCCGATGAAATCGTGCAAGTACAACTACGTGGTGGCAAGGTTTTACCCCCTAGGCTTCCCCCACAGGAAAAGGGAAAACAAGTTGTTTCCACTGATCCGATTCAAGTCTCTACTCAACAATCAAACTCTCTTTCAAATCCACCGGGTCCTGATGTTAATGTTCCAAGTGTTGATTACAACGTCTTAGCTCACCTTAGAAAGTTGCCTGCTAAGTTGAGCATCTACGATGCCCTCATCCTTTCAAAAGAGATGAGGGAGACCTTTAATTAAAGCACTTCTCGACCCTGAGATTTGCTTAGCTCAACTCGCTTCAACTTCTGAGGATGAAGCTTTGTACTTCAAAGAAATTCCAGGAGTTACCTTCTCCGATGAAGATCTACTCCTTGGAACTGCCGACCACAATCGCCCACTTTACATCACTGTAAATGTGGGAAAGTTCAAATTATCAAGAGTTCTTGTTGATCCGGGTGCATCGGTCAACGTGATGAACATAAAGACTCTCGCATACCTTAGAATTGATACTAGCAAGCTCTCAACCGACAAGTTAGTGCTTCGTGGGTTCAATGAAAAAGGCGAGAAGGCTTTAGGTTCGATCACACTTCTTCTAGAGATAGGAGAGTTGAAAACTGAAGCGAAATTTCATATAATTGATTCGGCTACGTCCTTTAATGCGCTCCTAGGTAGGCCTTGGATCCATGAGTATAGGATGGTTCCTTCCACCCTGCATCAGTGCATCAAGTACCAACGAGATGGCATTGAGTTTGAAATCAAGGGTGATTTGCAACCATTCTCTATTCACGAGATCGGGATCTATGAGGATGCTGCGTACTATGTTCCCAAAGGGTCCACTACCAAATCTAAGGTAGAGATCAACATTAAGGAGGAAAAGGCAGAAAATCAGAGTTCGAAAGCAATTCAAAAATTGAGAAAAGAAAAAGTCAAGAATCAAAAAGAAGACGATTCTAATAGTGAAGACGACGTCGAGCGCGTGGTTTTTAGGCCTCCAATCAATCTACCTCAAAGAGGTGGGAGGATGGCTCAAAGGGCACGCGGTCGAGGCCGCCCTTCCATTGAAAAGAGAAATCCCCCAATGTACATCGAACTTGAAACAAGTTCAGATGAAGAACCAAGAAGGAGGGGTGCTAGAATTGCTTTCGACTACAGAAAAATCAATCCTCTTCCAAAGTTTGATCTCACTTTAGATTCAGATAGCGACCAAGAGGGTAACAAATCTAAATCTCAAAGTGACGAGCCTGAATTGACTATTTATGAAAAGCTTAATAGGGCAGTTAAATCCTTAGCCTTAACCCCACTGTCCGCTGACAGAGTCTCAGGGTTAGTAACTAAGGATGCCCCTAACTTAGATGGAAAAGTAAAGAAAGTCCAGAGGTTCTTCCCTGGCACTTCCTCTTCAAGGAATGAGGGTGATGTAATCCTTGAAGAGGCGGATTTCAATGAATTAATGGAATTACCTTTTGGCTACTTTCCTCTTGGTGTTAAAGCTCTTATCTCTAAAGGTTTTGCTCCGAGTCAATGGACTAAGGGTCAAGCTAGATACCACCAAGGTATTTGGAATTCCAAATTCAATAAAAATTGGACGAGTGGTATCGGCTTTGGTTCCGTTAGTTCGTTCGACGACGATGAATATTGCTTGATGATAACTATCCATCTTGAATCTGAAAGTGTCCCTGCTGAAGTCGTCGATTCGCTCGATAGACTTTGTTTGGAGACCTTAGATGATTCAGATGAAGATCAAATTCGGGATGCACCCCCTGAATTTGAAGAAGAGATTAAGTCAACAGTTGATGAACTTAAAGAAATTAACCTTGGAACAGAGGATGACCCTCGCCCCACATTCATAAGTTCTTTGTTGAGTGACGACGAGTCTAAGGATCTGATTCAACTTCTATCCGAGTTTAAGGACTGTTTCGCTTGGACATACGACGAAATGCCGGGTTTGTCCGCCGATATAGTAGTTCATAAACTCGGAATCCGGTGTGATGCCATTCCTGTCAAACAAGCTCCACGACGCATGCGTCTGGAGATTGAACAACAAGTCATTTCTGAAGTTAAGAAATTGGCCGAAGCCGGATTTATCCGGGAGGAGCAATATCCTTCTTGGGTAGCCAGCGTTGTGCCCGTTCGAAAGAAAAATGGTCAAATCCGGGTCTGTGTTGACTATAGAGACCTGAATAAGGCGTGTCCTAAGGATGAATTTCCTTTGCCAATTCCCGAACTAATGGTGGACATTGCCTCTGCGCATGTTGTTTTCTCCTTTATGGACGGCTCGTCTGGTTATAATCAAATCAAGATGGCCCCACAAGATGAGAGAAACACTGCATTCAGAAGTCCTATAGGGATCTTTTGTTATAAAGTGATGCCATTTGGCCTTAAAAATGCCGGTGCAACCTACCAGCGGGCTATGACTCAAATTTTTGACGACTTAATCCACAATCAAGTCGAATGCTACATCGACGATTTAGTCATCAAAAGTAAAGTTAAAGAGGCTCATCTTTATGACTTAAGAATCGTCTTCGAGCGGTTGCGTCGCTACAACCTTAAGATGAATCCTTTGAAGTGCGCCTTCGGTGTCGCGTCAGGGAAATTTCTAGGTTTCGTAGTAAGACACCGTGGAATTGAAATTGATCCTGCTAAAATCGAAGCTATCTTAAATATGCCGCCTCCTAGGAGTCTTACTCAACTAAGATCTCTTCAAGGTAGACTGGCGTATATAAGAAGATTCATCTCTAATCTTTCCGGAAGATGTCAACCATTCTCGGTCCTCGCTAAAAAGGACGCCAAATTCATTTGGGACGAGAAATGTCAATCTGCTTTTGAAAATATCAAACAATACCTGACAAATCCACCAGTCTTGGCAGCCCCTATTCCGGGGAGACCTTTAATACTCTACACTGCGGCCCTTGACGAATCTCTCGGGGCCCTCCTTGCTCAAGTCAATGACGAAGGGAAAGAGAATGCTCTCTATTACCTAAGTCGGAGGCTTTTACCAACTGAAATTCGGTATCCAGCGATTGAGAAACACTGTCTCGCCTTAGTCTTTGCAGCCCAAAAACTAAGACATTACATGCTTTCTCATCATATCAATCTAATTTCCAGTTTTAACCCCTTGCAATATCTTATGACCAGGCCTACGTTGTCAGGACGTTTGGCTCGTTGGTCTATGATATTGCTCCAATTCGAAATCACTTTCATTCCCCTGCGTGCTGTGAAAGGGCAGGCCGTCGCCGACTTCCTTGCGGCACACCCGTTGCCGGCGGAATCTCCTCTAAACGATGATTTGCCTGATGAGCAAATCATGAGTTTTGGGGAAGCCACTACTCAAACCTGGGAAATGTATTTTGATGGTGCTGCGTCCTCTCAACGGGGCAAAACACCTGAATCTACTATTCCCGGGAAAGCCGGAGTTGGCCTGGTATTCATAACACCGGATAAGGGAATGATGTACTTTTCCTACCACTTATCAGAACCTTGTACGAATAACGAAGCTGAGTACGAAGCTCTGATAACTGGCCTGGAACTTACAATTCTGATGGAGATTAAAGAGATTAAAATTTTTGGTGATTCCCAACTGGTGATCAACCAGATTGCAGGAACCTATAAAGTTTTGAATCCTAAACTCCTGAAGTACCATCAATACACCTGTCACTTGCTCGAGCAAATTCCGATTGTAACTATGTATAGGATTCCCCGTGGAAGCAATTCTTCGGCGGATGCCCTCGCAAAGCTTGCAAAGGAATTTTCCTGTCCAGAAGAAGACTCCATCCCTATAGAGGTGCAGGGTCGCCAAATCCTGTCTCCTATAGATTTGGAGCACGTCAACAAACAAATTTTCCAAGTCCTTTCTACCTCTTCGGCAGTCGATGAAGAAGCAGATTGGAGACAACCGATAATTGAATATCTTCAAGAAGGCAAGCTCCCTCACGAGAGATCACTTGCCCATCAAATTAAGAAACGTGCCCTATCCTACGCACTAGTCAATAATACGTTGTACCGACGGTCGTTTGGTCAGATGTGGCTCCGTTGTTTAGACAAATGTGAGGCCCTGAAGATCGTTAACGAAGTCCATGCCTGGACTGTGCGGTGCTCATCAATCGGGTCCAAAGATGAAAATGAAGATCAAAAGACTTGGATACTACTGGCCTACGATGATTGACGATTGCATGAAAATTGCAAAGTGTTGTCATCAATGCCAAGTACATGGTGTGGTTTTACATCAGCCGCCTAACGTGTTGCATCCCACGATAGCCTCGTGGCCCTTCGAAAGTTGGGGCACGGATATCATCGGGCCAATTGACCCTCCCTCCTCGAAGGGTCATCGCTTCATTTTAGCAGCGACTGACTACTTTTCAAAGTGGGCAGAAGCAGTCCCACTAAGAAATGTAACATCACACCATGTAATGAAATTCTTTCGTGACAATATCGTATATAGATTCGGCGTTCCGCGCAGAATCATATCCGATAATGGGTCCGCTTTCAAGTCTACGAAGATCAACAATTTTGCAAATCGCCATGGTATTGATTGGAGATATTCGACAATCTATTACCCACGGGCTAATGGATTGGCTGAAGCCTTCAATAAAACTTTGGTTCAAATCATCAAAAAGACCCTCGATGATAATAAACGACAGTGGGATGAGAGGTTGGTGGAAGCTTTGTGGGCCTACAGGACCACTTATCGAACCCCGACCCAATCCACACCGTTTGCACTAGTGTATGGATCCGAGGCCGTACTCCCTCTGGAAGTTCAAATTCCTTCGCTCAGAATCGCAATTCAGAACCAGATTACAACTCAACAGAATGCACAACTCCGTTTAGAAGAACTTGAAAGCCTCGAAGGATGTCGTCTTCAGGCTCAGCAAAACTTAGAGTTGTACAAAGCCCGAATGATTCAAGCTCACGATAAGTTAGTGCGACCTAGAACCTTCCAAGTAGGCGACTTGGTCTTGGTTCTTCGGAGGCCTATCTTAGCGCACCGAAAACTCGGTGGAAAGTTTGAACCAACTTGGGAAGGACCCTTCGTAGTGGAAACAACCTACGAAGGAGGCTCGTATCAGCTAGTGGATTGTAAAGGAAATCACCCAATGCTTCCTGTAAACGGGCGTTTCCTTAAGAAATACTATGCTTGATGTAGCTCGAATTTTCAATCAATAAAATCTTCAAGTTTCAATCAATTTTGTTCAATTGTCTGCAAATCTTTTTATAATTTAATACCTTTTTTTTTAGGCTAAGAAATATCTCTTCAGGTCTTCTTGTCTTAACTTCAAGCCTTTTAGTGGTGGAGTACGCCCTTTCGTGGCACCACCCTAAAATTCCAATTTTAACTTTGATCTTATATAGAGCAAGTTTCCTCTATATACGATCTTTCAAACCCGATCACTTATGTAAAGCAAGTTTCCTTTACATATGATCAATCCAGACCCGATCATCCGTAGAGCAAGTTTCCTCTACTCATGATCATTTTAATTTTGATCTTATATAGAGCAAGTTTCCTCTATATTCGATCTTTCAAACCTGATCACTTATGTGCAAAGCAAGTTTCCTTTACATATGATCAATCCAGACCCGATCATCCGTAGAGCAAGTTTCCTCTACTCATGATCACCTTAATCTTGATCTTATATAGAGCAAGTTTCCTCTATATTTGATTTTTCAAACCCGATCACTTGTGCAAAGCAAGTTTCCTTTGCACATGATCAATCCAGACCCGATCATCCGTAGAGCAAGTTTCCTCTACTCATGATCGTCTTAATCTTGATCTTATATAGAGCAAGTTTCCTCTATATACGATCTTTCAAATCGATCATGTAAAGCAAGTTTCCTTTACATGATCAATCCAGATCATCCAGACTCTCCGATCCTCTATATGGAGCAAGTTTCCTCCATATACGATCAATCCAGACTCGATCCTACTATGTGAAGCAAGTTTCCTTTACATATGATCAATCCAGATCTGATCTATCATGGGAAGCAATGCTTTCCTTCCCACTAGATCTTTAATTTTCTCTCCTTAAGATTCGACTCGCTAGTGATAGAGTACGCCTTCCATGGCACTACCCTAGATCCAGATCAAACTCCGATTCTTCAGGGATCGATTTTCCTTCCCTTAGAATCAAAACTCCGGACTTGACCTTTTTCGGTCAACGCCAATATGTGCAATAGAACTTCGTTCTATTACACATATTGGGGGTCCATTTGTTGACCTCATTTTTGTATGAGGGTCACTAGACTCCAGGATCCTAGATCCTAGATCTTGACCAGATTCTTTCATATCAATCTAAAATCTAGGATTCTCCTAGATCCAGACCTTAGGATCCATTCTAGATCCTAAGACCCTTCTAGATTCTAGACCCTAGGATCTACTCTAGACCCTAGGATTCTTCCAGACCAGTCCAGATATTAGGATCTATTCTAGACCCTAGGAGATGTCCAGACCTTAGTTCAATTCAAATTCCAATCAAATCCAGATCAAATTCAAAAAATCCAGACCCAAATCCAATGCTAAAAGGGCAAGTCCTAAAAGCCTTTTTCAGCAAATTTTCAAACACTTCAAAATCAATCAATTGACCTCCGATTCAGAGTCTGTCAGTTGCATACTGATGGGACATGTCTCTGGAGGCAACCCTCCAAATTTGAGCCCATTCGAGGTCTCTAACCCCAGAAACTTAATCAAAATCCAAGGCTGTAAAACCTTCAAATATTTACGGCCTATGCCACTGGATCTGCCACCCAGTGGATTTTGACCTTAGAGCTCTCCAAAGCCTCTAATTACTTCCAGACCCTTAATTATGACTCACTGAACAGTAAACTGCATTTTGGTTGACCCACTTTGACCCCCAGTTGAGCAGGGGTCAAAATGACCAAAATACCCCTATAGGGCTTAAATGGTGATTTCAAACCAAATGAACTCCGAATTGAACGCAACCACCTCCAGCAAGTTTCAAATATCAAACCAAACTTGTTGGACCCCTTTCCAAGCTCTGGGTCAACCTGGTTGACCAAGTCAACCTAGTTGACCTAAGAGACCCCTTAAGGGTCCAAATAGGCCTTTTGACCCAAATGACCTCTCCAGGCCATGGAACCACTTCCATTGGTCTTGAAACGTCATTTGAAACCTGTTGGACCCATTTTCAAGCCCTGGGTCAACCTGGTTGACCAAGTCAACTTAGTTGACCCAAATGACCCCTTAAGGGTCCAAATGGGTGTTTTGACCCAAATGATCTCCCCAGGCCATGGAACCACTTCCATTAGTCTTGGAATGTCATTTGAAACCTGTTGAGCCCAAGTCCAGACCCTGGGTCAACCTGGTTGACCAAGTCAACCTAGGTTGACCAAACAAGCCCTTAAGGGTTCAAATAGTGATTTTGACCAAATTGACCCTCCAAACCCTGGGACCACATCCAGTAGACTCAGGATGACATTTTGAATTTGTTGAACCCATTTCCAGACCCTGAACCCAGTCGGTTGACCAGGTCAACCAATTTTGGCTTAAGGGCCCATTAAGGGCCCATTAAGCCCTTTTGACTCAAATAACCAATTCAATCCTCGAAAACACCTCTACCAGACTTCAAATATCATTTTAAATTTGCCCAGCTTGGACCCACCCCTTGAGTCAACCCAGTTGACCCAGTCAACCTAGGTTGACCTCAAAATTCCCTTAAGGCCTTAATGGGCTATTTTAGCTCATTCAACCCATTGAATCCATTTCATAGCTCCAAAATCAACTCCTAATGTAGCCTAACCATGCTTTGGGATGGGCCTATCAAGCCCATTTGTAGAGTTGACCAAGTCAACTCCAAAGTTTGGTCAAATCTATTCCAAGCTCCAAATCAACTCAAATTTCAAACCTTCCCTTGGCTTTGTTTATGATCCAACCTACTCAATCCCTAGGGCCTCTAGGCTGCCACATCAGCAGTCTCCATGGTCAATTGACCAGTCAACATATGGTCAACAAGTCTTTGAGTAGTCAAATCTTTGGCCCAAACCATTTCAACTCACTTGAACCCCAATGATCCACCACTCCAGCTCTTGGAACTCCTCCCCATGCCAAGTCAGCTGCCACCTCAGCACCCTTGACCTGTTGACCTGGTCAATTTGGTCAACAACGGTTCATGGAGGAGTCCCATGGTCAAGCTCACATGTGAGCCTCCCTCCAACTGATCTAGGCAGCTAGGTTAGTTCCTAATGAGACCTAAAGCTCACTCAAGGCTCCCTAACCAAGCTCAGGCCCTGGTTTAGCCTCAAATGGCAGTGGTCCCCCCCCACCTCCCTAAGTTGACCAATGGTTGGAGGGGCTTTTCCAGCCTTTCTCCCTGCCACCTGATGGCTTGGGACACTTGTCCCTCATCAGGGAGAGCCCCCTGATGCATCCCAGCCATCCATTTGGCTGGGGGATGTTTGAATAGGGCAAAAGGCTCTTTTGAATGATCATTCAAACCCTACCATTCTCTCACCACCTCAAGCCTCTCCAGTCGAGTTCTCTGCTCTCAAGCCCTCAACCATCTCCTCTTCATTTCCCAAGCCAAAACCACCCGTCCAAAGCTGCCGCCGGCGAGGATTCCGGCCAACCGAAGCACTTCCAGTTCAAGCGCCTCTACCTCTCGATTCGGCTGCATCTCAGGACGTGGATTCAACAGGACAAATAAGCGTGGACAGTCTACAAGTTCAGAGAATCCAAAAACGGTCCAAACCGTCCTTTGAATCGCTGTAAAACTCTAACCCTAGTCTAAGACACTTAGGCTAAATAACTTTTTATTAAGTGCATATTATGCCGTGAGAACAACTCCCCATTATTTCTGTTCGTCTACTTTATCTAGGTTTAAAATTTTATTTAATTGGTGGAGTGGATCGAGAGAACGAGCAGAAAACGCTCTCTGGGGCGTTTTCTCGGTTTGGCTCAGGCGAACAGCTTCTGGACCGTTGATCCCTCGATCAACGGTTCAGATCGAGCCATTCCGTGAACTGATGAGCCGTGCATCCCGCTTGGTTCATCAAATTTCTCGTTCAGCTCGATCATGGCCGTAGGTCTCGGACCGCGGGATTCATCGTCCGCCGTTTGATCGCTCCTGGCTGAGATCAAACCGCGGAATTGATCCTCACCGTTGGATGGATCCCGCGGATGATCGGACGGCGGATATCGGGCGCTGACGTGTTTAAGTGAAAAACGCGTGATAGCGCCGCGGTTGACACCTGGATGACCGCCGCCTTCGCGCTGGACGAACCCGTCATGCCATCTGTCCCGCTGTCGGCGCGTTTTGACCCCGCGAACCAGAGCCTGCCACGTGCCGGCCGGTTGATTTAATTAGCTTTAATTAATTTTTAAAATCAGAAAATTTGTTTAAATCATAATAAATTAATTATAAGTCCAAAAATTTAATGTAATATATCAAATTTCTCAGAAAATTAATATCTTTAATTTAAAATTAAATTCAATTTAAAATATTATATACTTTTTAAATTATTTTAATTATTAGATATTTCATATTTTAAATAATAATAATTAAGAAATTATATATTATATATTTGATTAAATATTGTAAATAATTCAAAACTATATTTTAATATATATACATTTCCAAAACTTCAGAAACTTTTTTTTATAATATAAAAATTATTTGAAATATTGATTATTTCCAAACTACTTTAAATTCATTTAATTAACTTAAATTTCAAAGTTTTCAAATATATTTAATTTAAATCAGAAATATTTAAGCAATATTATCAAAATTCTTGAAATTCAAAATACTCTAACTTAACATTAATTTTAGATTAAAAATTCATTTATCTTGATTTATTTGAATTATTTGAATATATTAATATTTGAGTGATATTTAATTAAATATTATATTAATTACTTTAAAGTCTAAAAAAAAAATTGTTATTTTTAATAACATCAAAATCAGAGGACCTCTCAAACACTTAAAAATTATTTTAATAATATTTTTAAATTATTCTATTTTCAAAACTTATATCTTTATGTATAGATTTCTATATATAAATATATATTTTAAAACTATTTTAAAATTATATTTATTTAAATCCTTGAACATTGAGAGATCCATTGAAATTTTAAACATAGGTTGAGTGATTGAATAGAAATTATTGGGGAATCTTGATTGATCAATGAATAATTACTTGATAATTATTCATTGATTAATCAAAACTTTTACTTAATTAAGCTTTAATTTTGCATGCTTAGGTTGTGCACACACATGCACTTAGCCTAGGCTCTCCTAGATTTAGGATTTGATTGTTTATATGTGCTTATGTTATGCTAAGTTAAGGGTTAGAGAAATCTTGATTCAAACCTATCAAACTTAGGGTCACATTAAGGACAATAATTAAGGACATGTTTAGAAAACTTAGAATATTTTCAATAATTAGGATCCACTTCCATTTGAGTTGAAACTTGAAACATTTAAACTTAGTGACATGTACAGCCACTAGGAAAAGTTTCACTGAATTTAGAAGTCATTAAGGTCCCTAATTAATTTTCCTAAGTTTAAGCCCTAATTAAGCCTTAAACCTTCCAAAAATCTAATAAATCCATTTTAAACCCAAAAATTATGACCAACCCCTCTAACTGACCATAATTAAACCCTTAACCCATGAAAATTAAAACCAAAATTATTTGACAGCAATCTTAACCTTAATCTAATTTTAAGTGAAAATCAATATTTAATTCATTTAATTAATTAAAAAATATTAAAAATTCCAAAAATTTCCCAAACACTTGGGAATCTCTCCTTAGGTCATTTCTGACCTTTGGAGTTGATTTCAAGGAGTTTGGGATTCATTTGGAGGAAAATCACAAAATGGCCTCTCTAATTAAATAAATTCAAAAATTCAATAATTACCAAACTTCAAATATTCATAACTAATTCCAGAAAAATCAAATCACCCAAACTCACTTGCATTCAATTCCTAATAAGCTCTAGTATTTATTAAAAATGTTAAATTCCAGAAATCTGTAATATTTCAAAAAGTCAACAAACCGGTCAAATCTAGTTCAAATCTAGTTCAAAACTTCAAACCTTCGTAATAAAATGTAGAAAAATCCGATTTTAACGTACTTACCTTCTAACTGATCGTAGTAAGGTCTAGTATTTTAATAAAATACAAACATTCCAGAATTTGAACTTAATCAAAAGTCAATTTTCAACCCTTTAATTAAATCATTAAAATATTCAAAAATTCATAAAATTCCAAATTATTCTAAAATTTCAGAAAATGTTAACTTAATGTTTAAAACATTCAACAAACCTTTTAAAACACAACAACCATCCTAAAGATGAAGTTTATTGGCTGGACTACTCCGGGCTGCGGGGCTACGTGTCCTAAGGAGGCTGGTTCCTCGAGCCTGGTGGCACAACGCCACGAATGGATTCCAAGGGGTGTTAAACCTTAAAAATAGATTAATTATTAATTATCTAACCTTTTAAAACTTCTAATTTAACTACATTAATTTGGTTTATCGGCTGGACTACTCCGGGCTGCGGGGCTACGTGTCCTAAGGAGGCTGGTTCCTCGAGCCTGGTGGCACAACGCCACGAATCGATTAATGGCAAATTTAAATAAATCAATCTTAAAAATCAGCAACCAAACATTCCTTATAAAATTCATTAATTCTTAAGCTTAATCAATCTAAAATACTTAATTATATCGGGTACCACTGGGTAACCCAGGCCTACGAGGCTATTAACTTAGCCCCAAGGAAGGTGAAATAAACTTCACGGCCTCGGTGTGAAACAAAGGTGATATCCAACAAATAATTAAATGAATCTTAAAATTAATCTTAAGCCATTAATATTTGAATTCAAACTTAAATCCCTTAAACCTTCCAACCAATCAAACTTTAGACAACTTTAACTAATAATCCTAATTAGGATACATCAAAACCACACGACCTACCTCACACACTTTAGATGGTTTGCTAGGATCACCGACTCTAGTTTTAGGATAGGCCGGTGTTTTACTTTCTGCAGTTGTGTGCCGAGTTTTTCGAGTTTTTACTGCATGCTGTTTGCTAGAGTAGAATTGATGTGTTTATTTACTTGCTTCCTGCATTCTGTGATTGATTGTACGTTAGATTTACCCCTAGGTTAGGAGCGAATTATACTTGTGCAATCTTATGCAGGTGGCCATGCTCATACAAGGAGCTTGCAGTTAATAAAAAATATATACTCTTTGCACAGGTACCTGCCGCGCTTAAGACCCCCTTTAAATAAAAAGAGCATGGCCAAGTGTGGCTAAAAATGCATTTTAAATTTTCTATATTATAACTGCTTGGGATTGATATATAACTGTTGATTATTAGGATAACCCTGCAGGATCGAGTCTAGATTTTCTTATTTCTAATTGAGATGTAAATTTGATTCATTTAAAGGTTGTAATTGCTTAAAATGATTTGAATTGGGAAATGAATGATCCAACTTGAATTCCAAAGAGGTGAAGACATCCCTAAAGGGGAGAGTCTTCTTCCATTTGGAAATCAAATTAGGATACTTTCAAATATCCAAAGAGGAAAGATAACACCCCGATAAGGGGGAGTTTCTTTCATTTGGGTATCCTGAACCGACGAATCAAGGTGTTCGTGAGAAGATGAAGAAATGGACAACGAGAAGAATCCCAAGTTCAAAATCATTTGATTTAGGATTAGAAATCCGGGTTGTAGTCAGTGGAGCCCGGCCACTTTATTTACTGTCATTTCTGAGATGTAATAATAAGTGGCACTTGCCATATGGACATTCAATTTGATATATTTAATTGAGTTAATTTATTTAATTGATTGTGCATTAGAATTCCTGCCTTTTTCTAGTCTTTTTATATATGCATGCCGTCTTTGATTTAGTCTGGAATCGAATTTAGGCTCTTAGGGGTCTGTCAAAAAATTCTTCTTTTTAATTAAATAAAATTTTAAGATAAGATAGTAACTCTAAACGGTCCTAAGAAGTAAGCTCGGACTCGCCGAGGGTTTTTCATGCATTCATATTATACTTTCTCAACCTTGTTAGGCATCTCCCCGCCTGCGGGTTCTGGCAGACCACCTGGCCTATGAGGGTGCCGATCTGTCAAGGGGATGTTATGCAATCTCTAGGGAAAAACCTATTTTCTAAGCCAAAATTTTTAAACTGCTACATACAAATTCTGCATTCAATCGAGTCAATTAGCATGCATCGCATTAGCAACAATTTAAAAGAGTCTAATATTTAATTGCATTACTTAGACATCGAATACCCAACATAAGTCTAAGGGGCCAATTAGGACCTGCTCTAGATGTCGGCCCCGCTCTCAAAAACCTTTCTTAAATAACGTCCCTATCACTCTACATAAAAAGACCGGACTCATATTTTAAAATCGTTTAGGTGGTTTAGCTGGCTCCCCAATCCAGGCCGGGGTAAGACCAGACTCGCATTGCACTAGCTAGGTTCGGGGCACTTTTAAGTGTCCAATTTAGACTTAGGTTCTGAGGCAAGCTCGGGCTATAAGACCTCACCCTCGGGAATTGAATCCCAATTTCTAATAAAATTGACCATTTAAAATTAAATATCTCTTTCAATCAAATTTAAGCCCAACACTTAGGATAGTTGAGGTGTTTCTGAAGTAATTCAGAATCTCAAAACACCTCCTACACTTCTTCCTTTGACTCCAGAAATAACTGTTCAACATTGATCCAATCCCGATTGAAAATTCCTACCCTTCTCTCCTTTGATATCGATCTTTGAAAATCCAAAATAAATTTACACCGCTATTTTAATCGAGAGTTTTCGTAGGAAATTTCGATTTCCTACGATGTAATTAACTACGAGGGCTTGCGCTCGTAGGAGATTTAGAAACCCAGATCTGATTTTCAAAATCAAAATTTTCAAAATCTCTAATTAATTTTTTTGGGAAATTTAAAATACAACGATCATTATCGTCATTTTCAAACGATCAATAATGATTGATATCTTCTTTCTCGAAGATAGGTATATCAATTATTATCGTGGATCTTATGAATATTATAGTTAAAATTGAATGTCATTTTGATCTTTGATCATTCAAATTTTGATAATTCGGATGAAATTTGAACCAATTAGGAATGATCATCTCTCCTTTGAGGATGATATATGTTCGTAATGTGTTAATTTTCAAAATTCAAAATTCAAATATTTTCCCAAAGATAATTAAATATTTTCAAAACTATATATACTTAAATAAAAATATTTTTTTTAATCAAAACAAAAATGGCAACTCCGCTGGGGATTATCTCACTCTCCATCTTTAATAGCGGTATAAATTTTATTGCATCGGTAGTTTTGACTACCTTTCTCTCCGTTGGTCCCTCTACCCATTTCTCCTTGGGTGAGTGTGGCCAACTCAATTAAGACATGTGAAAGAGAGAGGTGAGTGTAGGAAGCCTCCCTCTAAATTTAGGCTTGGACATTTTGCCTCCAACTTGGTTGGTAGAGCGAAAGAGTCAAGCCTATCCCTTTCTATAAATTGTAGAGACTAGCGTGCTCGGGCTACCAGTGGCATGCTAAGTTATATAATTTATAGAAAATTTCCTCAATTTTCAAAATCTAAATTCTAGTCTTTTAGTAGAGTTTTAATCCTTCCAACTTCTAGATAATCGTTATGATTGTATCGTTCTATATTGAATTGTAACAATTTCTATTCAATATATACGATCAAGCATAACACTCACTTTAGGGTTCGTTTTAAAATTCAATTATATCGGTAGAGTTAAGCTATGACATTTCATTCTTAGTGCACTAACTAGAATGAAAGAGTCAAGTAAATTCCAAAAAGTCTCCCCTAATTAATGTGGACCTTTTGTTGGATGAATATCCAACACCTCGAGTCCCAAAATAAGGGGAGATGCTGCCGAATTTTTGAATTTTTAAAACTCTCTCTAAATCATTTCAAATCAATTGTTGTTGTTGTATGTTCTTCTACGACGATCGTCGTAGTTAACATATACAACAAACCTTCAAACTCTATCCGGTATAAGTTCGCCATTAACATTTCATCCTTTAAAGATTGAAAGAGTTAGGCTTTCTTAGTATTTTTCCCGACGTTTATTTGTGAACCTTTTGTTGAATGAAAATTCAACACATTGAGTTCCAAAAATAAGGGGAAATGCTGCCGGATTTTCAAATTTCCAAAATTCAATTACTTCCAAATTCAAACATCTTCTTCAAATTCATCCAAATCAAATTCAGATTTTGTTGTTATATATTTTCCTACAAAATCCTTCTGTAGTTGAATATATACAACGACAATTCAAACTCTACCTCATCAAAATCAAACTCTATATTCTATCGTTTTACACCGGGTTATAGCTCTTATAACCCGATGTATACGATAAAATATAAATTTATTTTCAAAATTTAAATTCAAGTTTCTAATTCAGATCTTCTCCTTCTCAATTCTCAGAAAATCGAATTAACTGCAATGGCTGGCAAACTGTTGTTTTCAATGGACCGTGATTTGCTGATTGAAGAGTTAGTCTACGAGAACTCAATTCAGTTTGGAATAGGGTTTAAGTCCCTTAGACTGGTGATGAACGGAAACACGTTGGTTGACCTTGCTGTCGAGGGCGAGAAAGATGCCCCTATAGTTCAATTAGCCATAGGAGCCGGAAACGATGCCCCTCCTAGTCTGTGGTCAGCGCTAGATATTGCCAATGCGCCAAAAGAGTTCCTTGAAGATGCAAAGAAACTGGAAGCTGCCGCTGCAGCCAAGATAGTGTTTGAGAAGGGATCTTCTAGCGCTGAGGCTCTGTACGGTACTAAGAATTCTAAGAAGAACTACCTCAGGAGGTTAAGGAAGAAAATTACTAAGACTAAGAAGGTGGCCGAGCTGAAGGCCTTGAGTAAAGTCGACCTTGAGGCTGCCGAGGAGCTGCCAATCCCTGCCTCTTCTCCACTCCTTAAAGGGAGTCGTTTTCACCCCCTCGCAGCTGCTGCAGGGGAGGAGAGAGTCACTCGGATAGCTAGCACTCCGCCTAGCCCGGTAGACTATTCCGTTAAAAGGACCCCAAAGGAGAAGCAAATTCTGAAAACCAGGATGCTTAGAAATATCATCCATACTTGTGCTGCTCAAGTGGGGCAAACTAAGGAACAGTATGTGAAACACTTGAAGGGAGTGATTTCACACAAGCTGAGAAAGAAGTTCTGAAGGAAGAAAAGTCTGAAGCCAAGAATTTGACTCCTCAACCAGTGAGGAAAAACAAAAAATTTGTCAAACAACCTGTGTCTTCAGTCTTGGTGGATGGATACCACTGGGTGCCTCGCCTCCCGTCTACAAAGACGGAAGAGATAGTATTAACCGGGTCTGGCCAGAGTCGCTCTTTCAGTGGCAGACCACCGACCCCACCTTCGAAACTGTCAAAGTTGGCCCCAGTGATTGCGAAGTCTAAAGAAGTCTTGAAAGAGTTGAAACCAGTTGATGTTAAGGGCAAGAGGCCCATGTCGCCAGAAGAATCATGTGCAAGAAAGAAGTTCAGTAAATCCATTGGAATTCAATTCAGGGAACCTCAAGTCCAGATACCAGTTAAACTCCCTAGACTCCCAGTTCAGGGAAGTGAGGACTCTATTCATGTTGATGTTGGAGCCCCAGCTGTTCAAGCCCCTCCATCACCAATTAAGGTGGATGTCCCTCACCCTACTGAGGATGTCACCCTTGCGACTACCGACCTCGGGACAGTCGGAGGGGAGGAGATGACCCGAGATCCTGATCAAGAGATGTTAGATCAGTTGGTTAGTGAAGAAATCACTGAAGAGGATGCTAAGATCAGTAATATCTTTGATAAGTTAGATGTGAAAGAGTATGATCAAGTGATGGACTACGATGGATACCTGCCAATTTATGCTGAGGCAATAGATGGGAGGCCGGTTGAGGAAGTAGTTCAAGAAATCAGAGATATTCTCAAGAAGAAGGCTGTTGAGGAATTCAATCCGGATGAAGATGATCTGTTAGTTGAGGAAGAACCAATAGCGGATGTCCACATGGTCGAGACTCGAGCATCAACTAAAGATGCTGAGCCTTCTAAACACCGCTCCGATAAAGAAGAAGAGTCAGCAGCAGTTGATTCAGATTGACACCTCTGTTAAGCTGAGAGATAAAGATGATTATATCAAGAGCCTGGAAAGGAAGGTCGAAGAGATGATGCTAAAAGTAGAACAAATGCAGAATCAGATGTTCCAGGCACAGCAGTCTAAACCCGAGCAGTTGCAGCCCACAGTACTTACAACGGGCGAGCACAGCAGGAAGGCTGATTCTAGTTTCAAGATTCCAGAAGTCGCCCCTCCACCAGAAAAAGATATTCGCCAGATGATCGAAACCCAGGTAAGGGAGGCCTTAGCCCATTCACAAGGAACTGTATCTATTCCAAAGGGTAGACCCTACCCCGAGGAATATGATTTGGTTCCTTATCCTAAGGGTTTTGTGCCACCTTCTTTCAAAATTTTTAGCGGCTTAGAAAACCCAAGACAGCATCTGGCCCACTTCCGAGCAAGCTGTTGCAATGCAGGAGGGTCGGATGCTCTACTCTTTCGTCAGTTTGTGAGTAGTTTGTCCGGTATTGCTTTTGAGTGGTACGCAGATCTACCGAACGGTTCTGTAAAAACTTTCACAGAGCTCGAGGGTCTCTTTTTAAAGAGATTCTCAGGAGCTCAACAACGTGTAACCGTTGGTGATCTCGTCATCGAAAAGCAAAAATCGGGCGAGTCTTTAGTCGACTACATCTTGAGGTGGCGAAACCTCTCGATGAAGTGTGAACCCCAACTGCAAGAGCAACATGCAGTGGAAATTCTTCTAAAGAACATCCACGGGCCTATTGCTTTTCTGTTGAAGGGGTTTCACAATTAAAACCTTTGAAAAGCTTCTTAACAAAGCTAGTAATCTACAAGAAGAGGCTCCCAAAATGCCATTCTTGAAGGATTCTACTGAAGATAAAAAGGTTAGTAAACCGTTGAAGTCCTTGAGAAAAAGACAGCAACGGTTTCGGCAGTCGACAAGGGAAAGAAGCCTGTCAATGTTCAATCAAGTAACCTGCTGTTCAACAAACTCAGAAACCTCAACCGTTTCAGGTAACTTCTCAACCTACCAGAGATACTACCGACCCACTTTTGAAGAGAGATTGGCTCGTTCGTATCCATTCAAAAGGGAGTCGGTTAAGAAAATTTTTAGGAGCCTTCTAAAGAAACCAGATTTTCGATTGCCGGAGGCCAGAAAGCCGGAAGAGGCAAATAAAAAGGATGATCCGACCTTTTGCCCCTACCATCGCATGTTGGGCCACACAATCGAAGACTGTATAGTCTTTAAGGACTGGCTCGAGAAAAACTTCCGTCAAGGTAACATCATAATTCCAAATGAGTACTTGGTTAATCCGGATCAGGGATCTGTCAAATCCAATTTCAGGTAAAATTTCTAATCTTTCTTTGTCCATTGAAGATGGTTGGGATATAGCACTATCCCGGGCATTTAAAAAGTCGATTAACCAATCTTTTCGTCTTTCTCAACAGTTACCGACGAGAGCCCAGGGCCCGATCTGGGAGGTTGAGCTGGAGGCATCGCAGGAGGATGTTGGGACGATTTCCTCTCCAGTAGTTGTAGGAACTACTGTATTAATAAAAAGAGTGAACATTTTGTAGAGAGGAAATTTGTTGATGAGAGATCTGTACAAGTGGTGGATGGTGGTTCAAAGCCACTAGCCCCACTTACTAGTTATCTGACTTTTACTTTGCCCCATCAAAGGCCAAGGGTCAAAAATTGAATAAAAAGAAAGGATCCTTCTGCGAATATTTTGTGATAAATGTTGAGAATGAAATTTTAATGATTCTTCTGTTGAAATAACCCGGAGTCAGCTGGGGATAATCAAGAAGTTCAAAAACCCAGCTCTCCAGATTTGACCCTTCAAGTGGAAGATGAAATCTAATGTCGTATCGATGGTGATACCCCTGAAATTAATTTCCAAGGGAGTCCGTTGTGATAGACTTTTCCGATTCAGATTCCCATTCAGAAAATGACAATCAACCGCCTAAGGAGAGTGTAGACCTCCCGTAGACTGTCCTTCCGATGAAATCGTGCAAGTACAACTACGTGGTGGCAAGGTTTTACCCCTTAGGCTTCCCCCACAGGAAAAGGGAAAACAAGTTGTTTCCGCTGATCCGATTCAAGTCTCTACTCAACAATCAAACTCTCTTTCAAATCCACCGGGTCCTGATGTTAATGTTCCAAGTGTTGATTACAACGTCTTAGCTCACCTTAGAAAGTTGCCTGCTAAGTTGAGCATCTACGATGCCCTCATCCTTTCAAAAGAGATGAGGGAGACCTTAATTAAAGCACTTCTCGACCCTGAGATTTGCTTAGCTCAACTCGCTTCAACTTCTGAGGATGAAGCTTTGTACTTCAAAGAAATTCCAGGAGTTACCTTCTCCGATGAAGATCTACTCCTTGGAACTGCCGACCACAATCGCCCACTTTACATCACTGTAAATGTGGGAAAGTTCAAATTATCAAGAGTTCTTGTTGATCCGGGTGCATCGGTCAACGTGATGAATATAAAGACTCTCGCATACCTTAGAATTGATACTAGCAAGCTCTCAACCGACAAGTTAGTGCTTCGTGGGTTCAATGAAAAAGGCGAGAAGGCTTTAGGTTCGATCACACTTCTTCTAGAGATAGGAGAGTTGAAAACTGAAGCGAAATTTCATATAATTGATTCGGCTACGTCCTTTAATGCGCTCCTAGGTAGGCCTTGGATCCATGAGTATAGGATGGTTCCTTCCACCCTGCATCAGTGCATCAAGTACCAACGAGATGGCATTGAGTTTGAAATCAAGGGTGATTTGCAACCATTCTCTATTCACGAGATCGGGATCTATGAGGATGCTGCGTACTATGTTCCCAAAGGGTCCACTACCAAATCTAAGGTAGAGATCAACGTTAAGGAGGAAAAGGAAAGAAAATCAGTTCGAAAGCAATTCAAAAATTGAGAAAAGAAAAAGTCAAGAATCAAAAAGAAGACGATTCTAATAGTGAAGACGACGTCGAGCGCGTGGTCTTTAGGCCTCCAATCAATCTACCTCAAAGAGGTGGGAGGATGGCTCAAAGGGCACGCGGCCGAGGCCGCCCTTCCATTGAAAAGAGAAATCCCCCAATGTACATCGAACTTAAAACAAGTTCAGATGAAAAACAACAAGGAGGGGTGCTAGAATTGCTTTCGACTACAGAAAAATCAATCCTCTTCCAAAGTTTGATCTCACTTTAGATTCAGATAGCGACCAAGAGGGTAACAAATCTAAACCTCAAAGTGACGAGCCTGAATTGACTATTTATGAAAAGCTTAATAGGGCATTAAATCCTTAGCCTTAACCCCACTGTCCGCTGACAGAGTCTCAGGGTTAGTAACTAAGGATGCCCCTAACTTAGATGGAAAAGTAAAGAAAGTCCAGAGGTTCTTCCCTGGCACTTCCTCTTCAAGGAATGAGGGTGATGTAATCCTTGAAGAGGCGGATTTCAATGAATTAATGGAATTACCTTTTGGCTACTTTCCTCTTGGTGTTAAAGCTCTTATCTCTAAAGGTTTTGCTCCGAGTCAATGGACTAAGGGTCAAGCTAGATACCACCAAGGTATTTGGAATTCCAAATTCAATAAAAATTGGACGAGTGGTATCGGCTTTGGTTCCGTTAGTTCGTTCGACGACGATGAATATTGCTTGATGATAACCATCCATCTTGAATCTGAAAGTGTCCCTGCTGAAGTCGTCGATTCGCTCGATAGACTTTGTTTGGAGACCTTAGATGATTCAGATGAAGATCAAATTCGGGATGCACCCCCTGAATTTGAAGAAGAGATTAAGTCAACAGTTGATGAACTTAAAGAAATTAACCTTGGAACAGAGGATGACCCTCGCCCCACATTCATAAGTTCTTTGTTGAGTGACGACGAGTCTAAGGATCTGATTCAACTTCTATCCGAGTTTAAGGACTGTTTCGCTTGGACATACGACGAAATGCCGGGTTTGTCCGCCGATATAGTAGTTCATAAACTCGGAATCCGGTGTGATGCCATTCCTGTCAAACAAGCTCCACGACGCATGCGTCTGGAGATTGAACAACAAGTCATTTCTGAAGTTAAGAAATTGGCCGAAGCCGGATTTATCCGGGAGGAGCAATATCCTTCTTGGGTAGCCAGCGTTGTGCCCGTTCGAAAGAAAAATGGTCAAATCCGGGTCTGTGTTGACTATAGAGACCTGAATAAGGCATGTCCTAAGGATGAATTTCCTTTGCCAATTCCCGAACTAATGGTGGACATTGCCTCTGCGCATGTTGTTTTCTCCTTTATGGACGGCTCGTCTGGTTATAATCAAATCAAGATGGCCCCACAAGATGAGAGAAACACTGCATTCAGAAGTCCTATAGGGATCTTTTGTTATAAAGTGATGCCATTTGGCCTTAAAAATGCCGGTGCAACCTACCAGCGGGCTATGACTCAAATTTTGACGACTTAATCCACAATCAAGTCGAATGCTACATCGACGATTTAGTTATCAAAAGTAAAGTTAAAGAGGCTCATCTTTATGACTTAAGAATCGTCTTCGAGCGGTTGCGTCGCTACAACCTTAAGATGAATCCTTTGAAGTGCGCCTTCGGTGTCGCGTCAGGGAAATTTCTAGGTTTCGTAGTAAGACACCGTGGAATTGAAATTGATCCTGCTAAAATCGAAGCTATCTTAAATATGCCGCCTCCTAGGAGTCTTACTCAACTAAGATCTCTTCAAGGTAGACTAGCGTATATAAGAAGATTCATCTCTAATCTTTCCGGAAGATGTCAACCATTCTCGGTCCTCGCTAAAAAGGACGCCAAATTCATTTGGGACGAGAAATGTCAATCTGCTTTTGAAAATATCAAACAATACCTGACAAATCCACCAGTCTTGGCAGCCCCTATTCCGGGGAGACCTCTAATACTCTACACTGCGGCCATTGACGAATCTCTCGGGGCCCTCCTTGCTCAAGTCAATGACGAAGGGAAAGAGAATGCTCTCTATTACCTAAGTCGGAGGCTTTTACCAACTGAAATTCGGTATCCAACGATTGAGAAACACTGTCTCGCCTTAGTCTTTGCAGCCCAAAAACTAAGACATTACATGCTTTCTCATCATATCAATCTAATTTCCAGTTTTAACCCCTTGCAATATCTTATGACCAGGCCTACGTTGTCAGGACGTTTGGCTCGTTGGTCTATGATATTGCTCCAATTCGAAATCACTTTCATTCCCCTGCGTGCTGTGAAAGGGCAGGCCGTCGCCGACTTCCTTGCGGCACACCCGTTGCCGGCAGAGTCTCCTCTAAACGATGATTTACCTGATGAGCAAATCATGAGTTTCGGGGAAGCCACTACTCAAACCTGGGAAATGTATTTTGATGGTGCTGCGTCCTCTCAACGGGGCAAAACACCTGAATCTACTATTCCCGGGAAAGCCGGAGTTGGTCTGGTATTCATAACACCGGATAAGGAATGATGTACTTTTCCTACCACTTATCAGAACCTTGCACGAATAACGAAGCTGAGTACGAAGCTCTGATAACTGGCCTGGAACTTACAATTTTGATGGAGATTAAAGAGATTAAATTTTTTGGTGATTCCCAACTGGTGATCAACCAGATTGCAGGAACCTATAAAGTTTTGAATCCTAAACTCCTGAAATACCATCAATACACCTGTCACTTGCTCGAGCAAATTCCGATTGTAACTATGTATAGGATTCCCCGTGGAAGCAATTCTTCGGCGGATGCCCTCGCAAAGCTTGCAAAGGAATTTGCCTGTCCAGAAGAAGATTCCATCCCTATAGAGGTGCAGGGTCGCCAAGTCCTGTCCCCTATAGATTTGGAGCACGTCAACAAACAAATTTTCTAGGTCCTTTCTACCTCTTCGGCAGTCGATGAAGAAGCAGATTGGAGACAACCGATAATTGAATATCTTCAAGAAGGCAAGCTCCCTCACGAGAGATCACTTGCCCATCAAATTAAGAAACGTGCCCTATCTTACGCACTAGTCAATAATACGTTGTACCGACGGTCGTTTGGTCAGATGTGGCTCCGTTGTTTAGACAAATGTGAGGCCCTGAAGATCGTTAACGAAGTCCATGCTGGACTGTGCGGTGCACATCAATCGGGTCCAAAGATGAAAATGAAGATCAAAAGACTTGGATACTACTGGCCTACGATGATTGACGATTGCATGAAAATTGCAAAGTGTTGTCATCAGTGCCAAGTACATGGTGTGATTTTACATCAGCCGCCTAACGTGTTGCATCCCACGATAGCCTCGTGGCCCTTCGAAAGTTGGGGCACGGATATCATCGGGCCAATTGACCCTCCCTCCTCGAAGGGTCATCGCTTCATTTTAGTAGCGACTGACTACTTTTCAAAGTGGGCAGAAGCAGTCCCACTAAGAAATGTAACACCACACCATGTAATGAAATTCTTTCGTGACAATATCGTATATAGATTCAGCGTTCCGCGCAGAATCATATCCGATAATGGGTCCGCTTTCAAGTCTACAAAGATCAACAATTTTGCGAATCGCCATGGTATTGATTAGAGATATTCAACGATCTATTACCCACGGGCTAATGGATTGGCTGAAGCCTTCAATAAAACTTTGGTTCAAATCATCAAAAAGACCCTCGATGATAATAAACGACAGTGGGATGAGAGGTTGGTGGAAGCTTTGTGGGCCTACAGGACCACTTATCGGACCCCAACCCAATCCACACCGTTTGCACTAGTGTATGGATCCGAGGCCGTACTCCCTCTGGAAGTTCAAATCCCTTCGCTCAGAATTGCAATTCAGAATCAGATTACAACTCAACAGAATGCACAACTCCGTCTAGAAGAACTTGAAAGCCTCGAGGGATGTCGTCTTCAGGCTCAGCAAAACTTAGAGTTGTACAAAGCCCGAATGATTCAAGCTCACGATAAGTTAGTGCAACCTAGAACCTTCCAAGTAGGCGACTTGGTCTTGGTTCTTCGGAGGCCTATCTTAGCGCACCGAAAACTCGGTGGAAAGTTTGAACCAACTTGGGAAGGACCCTTCGTAGTGGAAACAACCTACGAAGGAGGCTCGTATCAGCTAGTGGATTGTAAAGGAAATCACCCAATGCTTCCTGTAAACGGGCGTGTTGACCTCGATTTTGCTCAGACCCGGGCCTAAAGAGTTTACTTGGTCAAATTGACCAAGCCAGACCCTATGGCCCTCTCCCCACTGGGTTCAGTGGGTCGAGTCGAGTCTGTCGAGCCCGAGCTTGGACCCTGGGTCAACCCGGTTGACCAGGTCAACCAGAATTGACCAAATGGGACCCTTTAAGCCTAAAATCTTTTTCTAATTTATTTTTCATGGTTTCTTGAGCTCGAGCCCCACCCCCTTGACTCCCTTGACTGGTTTGACCAAGTCAATCGCTGACTTGGTCAACCCAAGGTCTAAATGAGTCAAATCAACCTATTTAAGTCAATTTAAGACTCATTAATGGGGGAAATTTATTAGAAAACGGCCCAATATTCAAAATCCCGCCTAAATCACTCCCTCTCTCTCTAAAATTGATCCTAGATCTCATCTCCACCGTCCAAGGGAGGAGAGGGGATTTAAATAGTGAAATTTAGGTTTTGAAGGAGGATCTTTTTTTCTTGCTCTCGCTCTAGGCCTCCTCTTGCTCGGAGATTTCTTGTGAGGGTTCCTAGAGACTTCCACTTCCGTCCCCGATCAGATCCCGGCCGCCCCAAGCCGCCGGCGGCGAGTTCTCCGGCGACCCGAGAACGTGGAACTTCCAAGGCGTTTTCCCGTTGATCCAGACGTCGAGAGCTCGTGGTTTCTTCTACAACTAGGAGCGTGGACAATCTACAAGTGCAACAAGCCAGAGATCTCTCGATTCCATCGAGTATTTTTGGTAAAATCCTCAACCCTAGTTAGAAACACTTAGGGTTAATTAGCATCATGATTAGTGCATATTAATCCAAATAAAATAACCCCCATTGATGCTCTTCATATATACTACCTGTGTTTAAAATTTTGTGAGGTTTCGTCCAGTGGTTTGAGAGAACAAAACGAAAATAGGGTTAGGGTTTCGGTCTCGCAGGCGGTTGGCCGATCTGCCCTTCAGACCGTTGATCTCCCGATCGACGGCTCTGATCGAGCCTTCCCCGCAGTTCTGTCCGACCGCGGGATCGATCTGGCGGACGAGTTCTCGGTCCGACAAGATTAGGAGCGTTCGTTTAAACAGCGGGCGATCCGACGGCTCTGGATTGAGCCGACGTGGATGAGTGGCTCGGCTCTGATTTCCGCGCCGCGGCAATCATTGCCAATGATTGCGCGGCGGCGCAATCATTGGAAATGATTGCGCCGAAACCGCGGAACCTCTCCCGTTACGCCGCGTGGCAGCCGCCAAATATTTTAATATTAAAATTTTTTTTAAAGCTATTTTAACTTCCAAAATTCGTAGTAAATCCGTTTTTCGTCCGATTTTGACGTATAATATATCGAATTGTTCGGATTTTTATCCTCGTTATTATAAAATTAAAATTATTCTAAAATCATAATTATACTTTAAATTATTTAAAAAACAGTAAAAATAACCTTATTTTTATTTTATTTAAACTATTATTTTAATATAATTATTATTTAATAATTAGTTATATTAATTACCATTAGTTTAAGTTATTATGTTATTGTTTAAGTTCCATTTTATAATCATTATTATCATTAATTGTTTTGAGATTATTTTTTTTTATTATTATTATTATTATATTTTTATTTTCCAAAATTATTTATTCGTAAATACCCTTTATTAGCTTTAAACTTCAAAAATTCATATCTTTCTCGTTTTCGATCCGATTTTAACGCACAACGTCTTGTTTTGAACGTATTTAGATTCTTCACCTTCTGGAACCAGTTTTATCTGAAAATTTTTGGGTCTGTGTGCAATTATTTTTAAAACAGTAAAACAGCAATGTTTAAAAATATTTAATTATCGTATTTGAACTTTGAAATTACATAACTTTGTTATTTTAGGTCCGCTGTCGACGTACAGCACCTTGTTTTGGATGTACTCTGAATTCTGCATATTTTAAAACTACTTTTAGATGAAAATTTTATCTGTACTTCCTGTCATTTCAAAAACAGTGAAACTGCACTATTTTAAAATATTATTTTATTGTATTTGAACTTGTAAATTTCGTATCTTCGCCGTTTTAAGTCGGATTTCGACGTGCGACCCCTCGTTCTTTTCAGCAAGACGAGCTTTATATTTCGGAACCATTTCCAGCCCTTGATTTTGGCTGTCTTGACTGTTTTCTGTTTCACCCTATGATTTGATTATTTTAATATTATTTAAATTAACTATCATACCAATTATTTTTAAACTAAAAATTACTTTCAAATCGTTGCGAGGTATCGATTGGGTGATCAGCGGGTCTCCCTATACTTATGTATTATGAATTGAATTATTTTCAATTATTTTATTTTCCAAAAGTATATTTATATCTATAAGTAATTTTAAATTATTTTAAAACTACTTATACCTAAATTCTAACTTTGGGATACCCGCTACTTTATGAAATTTTAGACATGGATCTTATGTGTGAAGAGCAATCATGGGGGAGTGGGTTAGTGAATGGTTGAGTCCCAATCATTCACTAATCCTTTCTTTAGGTGTCTGTCCTTTAATCTTTCGTAGATTGCATGTGTAGGTCGTCGCACCACAAGCACTTAGTCTAAGCTCTCCTAGATTTAAGGACATGGCTTGTTTATTTTGTTTATGTACTCCATGCATTTATTATCCCGAGGGTTAGTGTAAACATCACTTTAAACTCCTACAACGTAGTGACACCTTAAGGACAATAATTAAG
This sequence comes from Dendrobium huoshanense, assembly GCA_016618105.1. Lineage (NCBI taxonomy): Eukaryota > Viridiplantae > Streptophyta > Magnoliopsida > Asparagales > Orchidaceae > Dendrobium > Dendrobium huoshanense. The sequence continues at coordinate 735,208 of CM028344.1, read as the reverse complement.
GACCCGTCTAGCGAATTTAGAAGTTTTCTAGGAGCTAGGGTAGATCACTGATTGACACCAAAACTTCAACATTTAAACCTAGTGACATCATAAACCTCCCTGAATTTTCTAGGAATTTTTAGGGCTTGTTAGATCCCTTAATTAACCAACCCCTAATTAACCTGCTAAATAAGGCCCCGAGACCTTCCGAAAAATGCAATAATTACATATTAGGTCAGAAAATTACCCATAATACCTTGAATTGACCAGAATATGACCCTTGACCTTAGATAAATAGGGCTCCATAGTTTGACTTCAGGTTGACCCTTAATTTGACCATAGGTGGAATTTACCATTTTGCCCCTAATAAATTATTAAAAACTATTAAAAATTCCAAATTTTCTCCAAACACTTGGGAACACTTTCCTAGGTCATCCCTGATCTTTGGGAGTGATTCCAATCAGTTTGGAGCTTATTCGGATCAAAATAGTAAAAAAGGGCCCTTTCCTAGTTAATTTAGGAAATTCCCTTAAATACCCCGATCTTTAGAAATCCATAACTAATTGTAGAAAACTCCAAATTAGGTAAACTCACTTGCATTAGACTCCAATTAGGGTCTAGTATTTATCCAAGATCTTAGGTTTCCAGAAATTGGCTTAGATTAGAAAGTCAACTTTTTGGTCAACCCCAGCCCATAGTCTAGTGCCCGAAACTTAGAAAATTCATAACTTTGGATAGGAAACTCCGATTCCAGCCTACTACCTGTCTAACTACTCGTATTAAGGTCTAGTATTTTCCTAAGGTGATAGGAGACCCAGAATTAGCCTTTTTCCCATAGTGACTTTTTGGACCCTTAGTCTAGTTCCTAGGAGGACCTAGAACTTTCCAAAATTGGCTAATACAATTCAAACTTCAAATATGAATACCCTTAGTTCCTAAAATTGATCAACAAACTATATTAATTAAAATGCACCCCAATTCACTAATATTTGAATTTCAACAAAAATTTCCTTTTCTAGCCTTCAACAGACTTGAACTTTAGATAATTTTAACTAATTACCCTGCCTAGGACCTATCCAAACTACACAAGCCTTACACACACATAGAATGGTTGGTAGGGCACCACTTCTAGATCTAGGTTAGGCCGGTGGATTTTATTTTTCTGCTGTGTGCCGGAGCTTTCCGTGGTTTTCACTGCATGCTGTTTGAAAAATGATTGGGTGTTTGCTTACTTTTTCTGCACTCTGGATGTGAGCGCTAGATTTACCCCTAGGTTAGGAACGTCATATATATATATATACTGTTCTTCTATGCAGGTGGCCATGCTCAAGCTAAGAAAAGGGGGGGCACCGTTATGATTTTAATGTTGTCTTATGCAGGTGCTTGCTCAGCCCCTGATATAATGAGGGCTAAAATTATTAAATAATTATAATTGCTACAGATGGAACTGCTTAGCCTCAGAGCATGGCTTGGCACAGGGTCAATGGTGTTAGCATTTTCATTTTCATATAAATTGCTTGGGATGATTATTAGGATAACCTTGCAGGTGATTTAGAATTTACTGCTTTTTCAATAAATGTAAATTTGTGTGTAATAATTGTTAAGAGTTGTGAAAACAACCTTTGAGTTGGGATATTCTTATCCAGCTTGAATTCTAAAAGAAGAAGGCATCCCTAAGGGGAGAGTCTTCTTCCATTTGGAAGATCGAGCTGGATGGCTTTAGATATCCAAAGAGAAAAGGCAATACCTCCATATTGGGGGAATTGTTTCTTCGTTTGGATATTCAAGCCACGACGGATCCAAGGAGTCCAAGGAGGAGAGATCCAAGGAGGAGAGATCAAGAAGTCTAAGGAGAAGATACCCAGAAGACTAAAGATTTGAAGACCCAATATCCCACTCAAAGTTGTTGGCGTCTGTCATAGGCTTAGAAAATCCGGGTTGTTGGCAGTGGTGCCCGGCCACTTTACTTTTCTGCATACCATGGGTTGTAATTAAAGGGCAGTTGTCCTATGGACATTTACTTGAGTAGTTGGATTTTATTGATGTGTTTACCTGATTGCGCAGTAGAGATTGCCTGCTTTTTTCTAGGTTTCTTTCTTGCATGCCGCTCTTGTTTTCGCCTGGATTCCGTTAGGTTCTCTAAGGACTAAAAATTCTTCTACTCATAACTAACTCCTAAAAGTTTAGGTTTTAAATAACATAGAAACTTAACGAACCTAGGGAACTGCCGGAAACCGTCGGGGTCGCATGCATATTACTGCATCTTCTCTCTCCTTCTAATAAGACATCTCCCTGCCTGCGGGTAGAGTCCGGATAATCTGGCCTATGAGGATGAAGTGCCGGACCTAGGGAGACTTAGTCTTTTCTAAAAATTATTTTATATTAAGCCTGTTTTTTAAAATCCAAAGCATTCATGAGCTGACATTTCAACTAGCATGCATTGCATAGTAACCAACTAATTAAGATTTAATTGCATTAGCTAGGGCATTCACCCAACATAAGTCCAGGACCACTTAGGAAATCTCTAGATGGTCGGTCTTGTTCCAATAAATTGTACCACCCACCCATCTTTCATAACTGACTTGACAGCATGGTTTTTAAATCGATTAGGTGGTTAGCTGGCTCCCCCAATCCAGGCCAGGATAAGTCCAGATCTTTGCATTGCATTAGATAGGACACTGGTCTTAGTGTGTGTCGAACAC